>OZ026514.1:45346186-46546186 GCA_964019695.1 Loripinus fragilis
TGTTTGTGCAAGGGTTGTTAATAAGAGAACTAAACAGTTAGATAGCGCAAAGTATAAAACTCAGGTGAGCAAAGGTGATCTGTGAAATGCCCACGTATGCCAGTCAAGTAGGAAATTCGCTAAGCCTACTTCTGATTCGCTGAGCGTGCTTTTCACTGCTGCCATTCAAAAACTTAACTTGTAGACATGATTTTTTGACGAATAAGTTGTCTGACTACTAGCTAATGAGTTTGTAGGATAAAAGTTACACTTGCCTGGAGGTGGTTTCCCACTATTTATTTGCTATGCATGGACATTTCTTCGAGGCTGAATTTTGGTTAAAATGTGCCAAATGTGTAAGAATATTTTGCAAAATAATACTTCTCCTCATTTTCAAAATAACAATTTGTTAGTTTCGTTAGTTTAGATCTACGTTGTATCAAATATTTTCTCTAATTAACAGTCTATATCAAACATATATGAGCCGAGATCTGTGAAAACTGGCCTTAATGACATAAAGGACTTATTTGAAAACACCAAAAAATAAGAAATTTGACATGTTTATATGTTGCCTTAAAGCCAATTCAGGTGGATAGTAGAATGAAATTGGCAATTATTTCTGATTGAACTGCTTCGTTATAATGCAATTTGTTTCCATGGTAACATCTTTACCTTAGCAACTGTCAGAATTTTTAAAGTATGTTCAGTCGTTTTCAGATCATGCAAACTCTAGGCAAAAATGAATAAGTGCCAATTTTTCTGCGAATTCCATTGCACACATGCTAAGAATGATAAAAATGTATGTTAGCAAAACATAGCATGTTTTTCATAAACCCAACTAACCGGCAAATCAGGAAGTTAACTATGACGTCATTAGTTACGTCATGACGTTTCTGACGTTGCGTGTTAAAGTTTAGACAGTGTAGAGTTGTAAAAGACAACATTTTCATAAATAATTGAGATAACTTCATAAAATTTGCAGGATAGCTTCTTAGCACAACGTAGATTAAGTGAGTGTGATTAACTCAATTTTGACGACTTCACCATTAAGGCTGGTTTTCACATTTTGTGGCTAATATATAACACCAATGGTCCTATCAGATCTAGTTTGAATATTTGCTTATTATGCTAATCAAAACTCATAAGGCATGATTTGTAAAGACTGTCATTTTGACATTAAGGTGTATTTTACTTTGAGTTTTAAACCTTTTTGTGCCAATGAAATTTCCCATAAAGCTTGATACAGTGAAGTCAGGATTGTCCATTGTATATATTGAGGGGTCACAGGATATGATTTAAAAAACAACCTTTCTTTGAAGATGTATTTTGTCTTAGCAAACAGTTCAGACCCTGATGAAATGCTGCATAATGCGGCATTTCATCTGGGTCTTCACTGCTTGCCAAAGTGCCCGTTTTTGGTGTATCTGGTCTTCAAAGGGTTAATTGATCGATTGTTTCAAATATTTATATGTAATCCTCATTGGTTTACTGTCAGATTGTAGAAGCCATTATAAACTGTAATTGACATTAAGGTGTCATTTTACTTTAAGTTTCTAAGTATCCAATGTTAAATTAGATCGATTGTTTCAAATATGTAATTCACATTGGTTTACTGTCAGATTTTAGAAGGGATTTGCTTGTTTGTTTGTTTGATTCTTTAGGTCCCATCAACAATCTTTCAGTTAAACAGGGACGGGTCTTCCTGGGTTGAACTAGTACTAAGTTAGGATTAATGTGTCTTGCTCAAGAACCACAATGCAGTGACGCGGGTGAGGCTTGAACCTGGGGCCCCTTGGTATCAAGTCAAGCACTCTACCACTGAGCCAATGCTGAGGCATTAGAAACTTTATCTGACATTAAGGTGTCATTTTACTTTGAGTTTCCAACTATACCATGTTTAATTTGATAGATTGTTTCAAATATGTTTATGTAATCCACCTTGATTTATTGTCAGATTTTAAAGCCATTTTAAACTGCCATTTTGACATAAAGATGTATCTGTAAAATGTGTTTCCAAGTATCCATGTTCAATTTGATTGGCAGTTTCAAATAAGTTTTTTTTATCTTTGTTTGTTTGTATTGTACCATTTCAAAGATGTTTTTTCTTTATTTGATTTTCTTAACTATTATCTTTTCAAGTTTATGACATCACAGTGTATATTTATTTTGACATATCCAGATATAATATCGCCATATACATTACATTGTCACTCTCATCAGGAAAAGAGCTCTATGAGCATTTGTGCTTTCGTTCTGATCCTTTTGTATCTTTACAACGTATGTATTCTGTATATCTCTTGTATTTATAGAATGAAATATGTTTAAACCAAATAAGTATATATAATCCTCATTAAATTACTGATTTGAGTAGCCATTAGAGTCAAATGATCATATCTTATATTGTGACGTGCGATTGCAATTCTTCTTTACCATGACATTGTATATATTTACTACATATATGAAATTGCATATTTACTACATATATCACATTGGACATTTACTGCATATATGAAATTGTATACATGTATTTACTGCATATATCACATTGGATATTTACTACATAGATGACATTGTATATTTAGTACATATATCCCATTGGATATTTACTACATATATGACATTATATATTTAGTTCATAGATTACAATGATTATTTATTACATAGATGCCATTGAATATTTACTACATATATGACATTGGATATTTACTACATAGATAACATTGAATATTTACTATATATATTTAAATTTTATATTTCAATAAATATATTTTGACAAATATCAATACAATACAAATTAAATTGTTTTTTCGAATAGCCAATTTTCAGAGTTTGTTTTATGAATCTAAGATTTCTTTAGTTGATGTAAGTAGTAGTACATAACTACCATCCTACCCCACAATTAAGTCACAACAATGTGTATGGCCTCTATTTGGTTTTCAAATTCGCAATGTTATTGTTGTATTTTTATCAAAAAATATATCTTTTGGTTCCTGTGGCATCTGCTGACTTCAGTTGTTTACTATGTCACTATATGCCCAAACAGAAAAAAACACAACAGTAAATAACGTGTTTGTCTTCAATATGCAACCAGACGGGAATACATGTTAAGGCTTTTCAAGCACAATCAATTGTGACAAAAGCTTGATAATGTCCAGCAGGCTATCCCACAAGTCATGTCCATTAGATTTATAAACGCTATGCTATGACTGTACCGTTTGTATTGTTACAAATTGAGGTCATACGCGTTGCTGTGACTTTTCTGTTAGGGTACAGTTACATTTGTACGTAAGGAACAACTGACGTCAGCAGATATATCAGAAACGGGATATTCTTATATTGTATTCGGCAATTCGAAAAAAACAATAAAATTTGTACAGATATTTGTCAAAAAAAATATATAGAAATTTTAGAACTGATAAACTTTCTTTAAATTTGCTTCATAGTATGTATATAATGGATGCTGACGTGTTTCGCTAAACTCTTTTGTTGAGTTTTCATAATTGTTGCGTAAGGACATCGTCACGTTGAGACGTAGTCACGTTGGGACGTTGGCATAGAGGTCACGTCACATGGCGTGACTAAACGTTATTTGACTTATTGCCCATAACATTTGATCGAATGCGCAGAACTTGCAGAAATACTTTCTGTGTGCATTTTAAAAAAAGAAAAAAATGAAGTTTTGGATTTATTCTGCTGCAAGACTTAAAGTTATCTGTTTTGTTGAAGGTCCCTTGTTTGTTGCGAATGTATAGTCCATCTAGTGCGTACATGTGTCCTATTTGGCCAATAAAAAGTTCTTTGGAACTTTACCATTGAAATTGCCGCACTTGCCTCCATAAAGACACTTGCAAAAAGCACAAGTCGGATGTCTTGCATTTGAAAACTTTATTTGACATTTAATTTGCTGTTCTGTAAATGTTGCTTTATTTATATGTTTGTTTTTAAAAATTTGGAGGCTGTCGCTTACATTTTAATGTTTTTGACACTAGATGTGCTCAACGCATTGTTGGGCCATTGATTAAAATGTGCATATTGCTTTATTTGGACTAAAACACTTGAAACATACGGAAGAAATCCTTCTTCGTTGTTTTGTATGAGAACTTAAAAGTGAATATCTAAAAAATCATTTGATCTTCTTGATGTCTTCAGAAATTACAGTATCCAGAGAAGTGCGTAATTCTGATAATCTCTTTGGCATTGATCAGAGACAAGTGTGCATATTAGAAAGTATACTTGCTTGTTTATGCTTCATTTGGCAAGAATGAACGTTAAGTTATTTTCTTTGAAGACTATATCTGTCCTTTTGCGATGATTTGCTTTTTTTAAGTACTAGGTTCAGAAAGCCCAGTTATTCATTGCTGTAATCTATGTAAAATTAAAATCGGAATGTAGTTTAAAATTTTCGTCTCTTTTAGACAATAGAATACAGTAGTCATCCATAAACAATTTATCTTGATATATCTCGCGGGTCTTAGCAAAGGCTTTTTATTTGTTTTATATTTATGTTTTATACTTTGGTGTTTTTGTGAGATTGGACTTGCCTTGAAATCGGTTTAAGCCCTCCAGTAAAATATTTTTACTGACCGTTCCAAGACGGTGCTTTTGTGGATCCTTTGAGTTATTTCTGTCTTGTTTTTGTTATGGTTTCATGCGACCTCTTGGCTCTGTATAGTTGTGAAGTTGTCACTTTCCCATTGGTATCCTGGGTCATGTGTGGTGCTTTATTGTATCGATTCCTGAACTTTGCCCTCTTTCTTACTTCCATTGGCGTCGTAGTTCTTTGGAAGCAGACTTCTTCCCGAAACCAAGAGCATTGCAGTCTTACACGTACACATACCTCAGTATAATGTTAGAGATATCTGATACATAATAGTCGATATTTTATTTAACATAGATGGGTTCTTTTATGTTCTATTTTATAAGATACCATAGAGCAGAGCTAGTTCGAGTCTCGCCGCCAGCGGGGTTTCTGTGTTGTGTCCTTAAGTAAGACACTTTATCCGATGCTTAGTACTGGTTCAACCCAGTAAGACCGGTCTCAACATTACTGAAAAATTGTTGACTGGAACGTAAATAATACCAGCCGATCGCAGCCATCTTTGTTTGGTCATGAAGGCCATGACCGGAAATGGAAAATTAGATTTCTGGCGTTGCAGATCGGGTTAGGTAGTATGGCACGGTCATGGCTTTCATACCCATCAAATCACGGGTCAACAGTGACTTATGACCGCGGGCTATAATTATTGAAACACGACTTGCGATTGGGTGCTAATTTATTTCTAATTTGCATTGTATGTATTTATGACGTTTACCAGTCGCGGTTGGACGTTATTTTTAGCAAAACTTTAAATAGGAAGTAACGTCATTTTTCTCGGAAAGAAGTTGGTAGAATTTAAAGCACCGTAGAAAACACAACAGAAACCATCACCTAATCGGTGCAGCCTTTCTTGGTAGAAGTTGGGATAATTGAAAACGTGGTTCGAAAACGTGGTTCGAAATCATCCATTGTCATTAGTTGATAAAGAAGGCGTTACCCTGTCTAAAATTTGGGTGATTATGGAGTAAAAAACTGAATTGTATCCAAAAATCTCCAAAACGAAATAAAAGTAAAAGAAGTTTTGATCAAAATTATCAATGATGTCAATATTTTAACAATTCAGTATAGAAAAAAAGCTAGTAAAATATACCGATTCTGAGTTTTTGAGCGCAAATGGCTCCTTTAGTATTATAGATGTTTCTTATGAGATACCGTAAATTTGTATAGAGCAATCAGCTATCTAATATAGACTTGCGCATAAGTATCCTAAGTAATAGATAATACGTCTACTATATAAGATAAGATACAATTTACCTAATACGATAAACCAAATATATAAGATATTAATACGCAGTTATATATTTTCCTAATATTTATAAGATATCTAAAGACAACTTTATAAAATGCGAAAATAAGATTTTAAAGAAGATATCTCGTACATAGAATAATAACCAAAATCGTTTGCCTTCTTGTAAACAAGTGCATTAACAGCTCAGCCTTCATGTTTTGCTAAAAAAAGAAAGATATTCTAAGGATGTCCTAAGCCTTTTGAAAAGCTGTCAAGACAGGGTTGGTGTGCGTATTTGGCTCTTAAAAGTCATCTAATTTACTCAAAAATAAAGTTTTGCATGAAATAAAAAGTGGACACTAGGTATAGTTTACGCTTTTGACGACTGTACAGAGGAGAAACCTCCGCACAAACTTTAAATTAATTCACAGTTTTCGCCCTGTTTCTTCTTTTTCTCCTTTGTTTCTCTTACGTGTTTAAAGCGCCATCCTTTGCACTAAGCTATTTAGAACAAGCTCAAATGTGTTCAGTTTGACTGTACTTCCACGATAAGGGTAGAAAAGGGAAATTAAAGAGGAAGCTTTTACATTTTTAACTTTGGAATCCAGCTCATAGTCCTAGTTTGCCTAGTCCTCTTATGGTCGTACCCTGTGGTATCAAATGATAAGACATAATTGCTGTCTTGTCGGAGTGATGGTCGTTAAAAAAATGTTTGTGTTCAATTTTTGCATAAATACGTTTTGCAGTGGGAAGGCTTGTGTAAACTTGCTAAATATTGGGACAATTGGCCACTGTTACGCTTAATATGGCAGATTCGACAATAATTCAGTTTGTTGCATATCCTAAAGACGTCCAGAGTATTTTGAAGAAGAAAAAACTGTCAATTCGTGGGTGAGTGTTGTTATTTGGCCATTGAAAGTCACATAATTAAGTCTCCCAAGCGATGTGGGGAGACTTATTGTTTTTGCTCCGTTTCTGATTCTTCTTCTTTTTATTTTTATTATTATTCCATATCTTCCATTTTTTCTTTTTCTTACCACTCAAGTTTTGTCCCCGGAAGAGTTCTCAGTAACCACTTGACGGATTGTTCTGAAATTTGGGGATATGGTAGATATGGATGTTGATTGATTGATTTATTTCGGTATCACAGATAAGCAAATTAAATAAAACAGCACAAAGTGATGTAAAACATACACATAAAATATACATTTAAAATACACAAATTGCAATGTTCCATGGCTTGCTAACCAATACCAAGGATAACACAAAAAAGAGAAAGTGATTTCTCTTACTTCCATTGTGGTCTTTTTGTACCAGATGCAAGTCATAGTGAGACACCACTAGTTGAACACTAAGTAAATAAGTATTTAAAAGAATTAAAACATTAATCAAGAATGGACATAAATAACTTAAAATACTAGATGGAAAGTAAAATTTATCAAGAAACTGTAAGAACTTACATTACCAATCAATCTTGCTTAAAAGGTACTTTTTGACAGCTACTTTAAAATTTGGATACCTCTGTAAGTTCCTAATATCACCAGGGAGCTCGTTCCATAAAACACAACCATTATATCTAAAGGATTTCTTTCCAAAACTTTTTACTGTTGGAAAAGAAAAACAACCAGTTTCCCTAAATCTAGTTCCATATGAGTGTATGGAACTTGTCGGAATAAAGTGCTCGACCATATAATCTGGAGATTGACCCGATTTGACCTTAAAAACATGGTTCAAAATAGTCTGGTCAACTATTTTCCAAACAGGTAACCAGCCAAGAGACTTGAAAACTTCAGAGCCTACATGTGCCCTTAAATCCATGTTAAGAACAAACCGTATGATTTTATTTTGGGTCTCCTGAAGTTTGTTTTTCAAAACCTTAGATAAGCCTGGATACCAAAAAGAGCATGCATAGTCAAAAAGACACTGTATCAAGGACATCACTAAACGCTTTTTGGTTGTCAAATTTAAAGATTTCCCCTTTCTGTATAAAAACTTCAACCTAGCATTTGCCTTTTGAATTACAGAAGTCGCCATATTAGCACCAGAAAGAAATTGTTCTAACACAACACCCAAATATTTTACAGTATTTTTTGCTTCAATAACGGTACCCCTGCAAGTAATGCTTAAAACTGATTGTGACTTTAACCTAGGTCTAGATCCAAACAGTATAGATTCTGTTTTGCCTTAATGCAGGGAAAGTTTGTTGTCAACCAGCCATTCACTTACAATCTCAAGTTCATTCTGTAAGACAGTTTCAATGTTAGATAAACATTTATCTGCTACTAAAATTGCAGAGTCATCTGCAGACAACAACAGATTATTACTGACAGCACCGAACATATCATTGACATATATCAAAAATAAAAGGGGTCCCAATATTGATCCCTGGGGAACACCACATGAAATGCTTGCATGTGAGGATAGAGTTCCAGATACATCCACTAGCTGTTGACGATCAGATAAATAGGACTGAAACCATCTGGATACGTCTTGACTGAGGCCAAGAGCTTTAATATGTTCTTAAAAGGGTATCCTTTGGAAGTAAAGACTGCACCAAAGAACTGAAACTAGAGTGTGCATGTTTCCTGGGCCAGACTAGCTAGTTTCTGCCATTTAGGCTTCATCAGTGACCCTCTAATAGTTTCAAAGTTCCAAAATGAAACCCATGATCCCAAAGGACAAGAAAATAAAATCTACACTATAGTGAAGGGCAGGGAGATGTTCTACCGCCGCCACACAGTCCCAGTCACCAGCTGTAGTGAAGTCAAATATGTTTTTAAAAAGGGTATCCTTTAGAAGCAAAGACTGCACCAAAGAACTGAAACTAGAGTGTGCATATTTCCTGGGCCTGACTAGCTAGTTTCTGCCATTTAGGCTTCATCAGTGACCCTCTAATAGTTTCAAAGTTCCAAAATGAAACCCATGATCCCAAAGGACAAGAAAATAAAATCTACACTATAGTGAAGGGCAGGGAGACGTTCTACCGCCACCATACAGTCCCAGTCACCAGCTGTAGTGAAGTCAAATATGTTTTTACAAAGGGTATCCTTTGGAAGCAATGACTGCACCAAAGAACTGAAACTGGAGTGTGCATATTTCCTGGGCCAGACTAGCTAGTTTCTGCCATTTAGGCTTCATCAGTGACCCTCTAATAGTTTCAAAGTTCCAAAATGAAACCCATGATCCCAAAGGACAAAAAAAAAATAAAATCTACACTATAGTGAAGGGCAGGGAGACGTTCTACCGCCGCCACACAGTCCCAGTTTCCAGCTGTACTGAAGTCAAATATGTTCTTAAAAGGGTATACTTTGGAAGCAAAGACTGCACCAAAGAACTGAAACTAGAGTGTGCATATTTCCTGGGCCAGACTAGCTAGTTTCTGCCATTTAGGCTTCATCAGTGACCCTCTAATAGTTTCAAGTTCCAAAATGAAACCCATGATCCCAAAAGACAAGAAAATAAAATCTACACTATAGTGAAGGGCAGGGAGACGTTCTACCGCCGCCACACAGTCCCAGTCACCAGCTGTAGTGAAGTCAAATATGTTCTTAAAAGGGTATCCTTTGGAAGCAAAGACTGTACCAAAGAACTGAAACTAGAGTGTGCATATTTCCTGGGCCAGACTAGCTAGTTTTTGCCATTTAGGCTTCATCAGTTTCATCAACAAAATGCCATGATCAACTGTGTCAAAAGCTTTTTGTAGGTCTAACAGAACCATGCCAACAAAATGACCCTGGTCCATTTGAAATTTGATAAAATCTGTTAAATGGGTTAAACAAGTGTCAGTAGAATATCTACTTCTAAAACCTGACTGAAATTTATAAAGAAGTTTCTTCTGATAAAGATATGATTCAACTTGGTCATAAACGACTCTTTTCAAGCACTTTAGAAATAATCGTCAAAATTGATACTGGTCGATAATTACCTGCTTCTGTTTAATCATTATTTTTAAAAAGAGGTACTACTCTTGCAGATTTTTAAATCATCAGGCGCAACACCTTGAATCAAAGATAAATTAATAACATGTGTTAGAGGACAAGCTATAATCGAAGCACCATCTCTCACAAAGCGTGGATGTATGCCATCCATACCAGTAGCTTTCTTAATACCTAGACTGTTCAGATACTTCAAAACTTTGTTTTCAGAAACAATTGAAAATGAATAACTATTTGAAAAAAAACAACACCTTTGTTGCATTAAAAGCTTTCCACTAAGTCCTTTCTAAACTTGTTAAAACTCTGTGGTAGCTTCTCCACAAGTTTTGAAGCAACTGTAGTACAAATAGAATTGAATTTTTCAGCAACCTTTAATTTATCAAAAGACAATTCATCATCAATTTTGAGGCCATTATTACCTGAAGAGGCTTTGCCTTTCTTAGACGGCACACCCAAGTCCTTGAGAGACTGCCATAATGATTTAGAGTTTTTTCACTTTCTAGTTTGTCCTTAAAGTAATTTCTTTTGGAATTTAAAATAAGATTTTGGGTTTTGTTCCGAAGCTCATTAAAAATGGAAAAGTTTCTTCAGTCTGTTGTTGTTGACTTTTTGTTTATTGTTACTCCCATTGTGGGAGTCTGTAATTGTTCTATGTTTTGTTGTACTTTACTTTATGTCCATTCTAGTATTGCAATCATCTTGATGAAGAAGAGAGAGCTGATTACTTTGCTTGGTTTGTCTTCCTGGTGTCTCGTGATGGTAGAGCGGCTCTTCCTCACGGTGCCACTGGGTTGTCTGCAGTTTGTGATTTGTGGTATTTCCTGGTCATACTCACTTACTATTTTTGTGTTTCTTAAAATCACGAAATGCTTTATCCCGTTCCTTAATTGATTTTAAAATGTCATTAGTGACCCAAAGTTCGGTTCACTGTTTCATTCGTGAAGTTGTGCAAGAGGGTTTCAAAATAAAAAAAAATATTGGACTCTAAGGCTGGCCCAAGGGCGTGCCCAAAACCACTGAAATTTGTCCGGACTATATCTCATGAACCACCGAAGGGATTCTTCTGAATTTTTTTGATATAATAAATATTGGTATATTGTTTTGCAAGAAATTTGAAATCCTGGACTCAAGGGCTGACCCAGAGACATGCCCGGGCCAAACCAATTCCTAAAGTCCTAAATATCTCATAAACCATTGAGATCCCCATCCACCCCTAAATCATTGATAAAAGGCATTCAGTAACACTTACTGGGAAGTTCACAGTGGCGTCCCCAGGCATGCTTCACCCCGTTTACTTTATAAAAGGTTTTATATCTCGGAAACCCTTCAGATCCCCACCCCTAAACCATATATATATTCATGTTTCTTATGATAATAGGCATTCAATAACACTGACGGGGAAGTCCCCAATGGCGTGTCACCACTTCACTACATAAAAGGCTTAATATCTCCGAAACCGTTCAGATCGCACCCTAAATCATAAGACGTCGCGCACAGTACTGGCGTACAAAACGGGTTTTTGCATTTTGTTCTGTTTACAGGAACCGATTTTTGATGTTCTGGTATTTTTTTTTTTTTTTTTTTTGCTTTGAAACTAGAGATGTACGTTTGCCTTGTTAATAACTTATTGATTCTTAGTTTTTATTTATTAAAATAGTTAAAGGGGAACCCAAGATCTCAAAATTTGGGAGTAAATCCTTTGTAACTCTGTAACATTAGAGTTGTGGTAGGCATACGCAAATACGTATTACAACGCCATTTTGACGTCAATTATTACTGGATTTAGTCTACGTCAAACCTGAAACTTAATCGTTCAACGTCATATCAAGATTATTGTATATTTCTCTACAACGACGTCTCAGAAAGTTAAGTTTTGTAAAATAAAATCTGTTACTCGTGACAAAAAACGCGCGAAAAATACTGGCATGGTCTCTTCAGTAACTAACTAATTTTGTAATCTTGATGACGTTTTATTGAAAAAATATTTGTTTTGTTTGTTAAAAATGTACTTTTTCCGTTGTGAAAGTTAATCGAAAAATATTTGCATTGCCGCTTTCTATTTCAAAAATGTTCAACAAAACCCCAGGTTTTAAAATTTGTTACCAAAACACAATTTTTATTAAAATAAATACACGTATTCTTGAAATTTAAGCATAGCGTTAACGTTGACAATGAATCTCACTAGAAAATTATATCTCTACCATGTACTTTGCTTGCTTACTTATTAAAGCGGTATATGAAGTTTATCCGCCGAAAAATAAAGAAAATGTGAAAATTTACCCCAGTCTTAAATTTGTTACCGGCTGTAAAAATGACGTTAAACAAAGACACGCCAAACTAAGTTGACGTTCTCAGTTCTGTTGTGTATGCGTGTATACTAAGTTAGAAAAACTGATTCTGACTGGTTTTGATGTTTAAAAGCTAGAAAACGGTTTTCATATATTTTACCAGCGAATGAAAGTCTCTCCAGAAGCAAGACCTCTAGCTAAATAATAAAGAGAAAGAAATTAGCGTCGCGACCTTACAATTCGACAATACGTTTTGTACGCCAATACTGTGCGCGCCGTCTACATATTCATGTTTCTTACAATAATAGGTATTCAGTAACACTGACGGGAAGCCCCCAGTGGCGTGTCTGGGCATGCCCCACCATATTCACTTCATAAAAGGCTTAATATCTAGGAAAACGTTGAGTTCCCCACCCCTAAACCATATATACTAAAGCATTATATAATAAGACACATTCAAAAACACTGACCGTGAAGACCCCCAGGGCATACCCAGGCTCGCCCTACCCTGTTCACTTCATATACAGCTTTATTTCTTGGAAACCCGTGAGATTCCCACCCCTAAACCATATATTCATGTTTCCGATGACAAGATACATTCAATAGCACTGATGGGGAAGTCATCGCGGGCGTGTCTATGAATACCCTCCCCCATGTTGACTTCATTAAAGGCCTAATATTTGGCAAAGCGTTCAGATCCCCACCAATAGACAATATATACTGGTATACCTTAGGATAAGACAATTTCAATTGCACTTACCATGATGTCCTTATATGGCCTTGGGGCTGGTTTGGGAGACTTTATAATCGGCAGATTATAGTCATATCTTGTTTACAATTAGTTTTACATGTAAAACAAGAGCTAAAATAACGCGTTTTTACTAGTAGGTTATCATATAATAAGCTTACGCTGTTTTATCTAAACAAATGTCGACTGTGGAAAGAAAAAACTGTGCATAGACTATAAATCCCGTTTGAGCCCCTATTTCCTTTTCTCTTCTCTTCTTCTTTCTTTTTATCTCCTTCTAAGCACGCATCTATTGCACCTAGCCATTCAGGACAAGCTCAGTTGGCACTTCCAAGGTAAGGGTAGAACAAGTTTTTTAAAGAGGAAAATGTGACATTTTGGAAACTTCTAACTAGCTTCTTATAACATTTGCCCATATTCCTTGTATGGCTAGTTCCAATATACTCGTAGACTTACTCTGTGGTATCAAATATAGGACATTAGAAGAGTAAGGGCCGTTCAAAAAGTCTTCAATTACGCATAAATACTTATGGCAGTTGAAATATGTGCACATATTAAAAAAAGGTAATGTTTAATGTAGATACTGCTTATTTGACATCAATGCATTCAATAGCAATATCTGTCAAATCAAGCAAATTATCAGCAGAAAAGCTAGGCTACGCTGTAAATGTATTTTATGTTATGTAGATAAAATAAACATTTGAGCCGCGACATAAGATTTCCAACAATGTGGTATGTGCGACCAGCAAAGCCTCAGATCAGCCTGCGCAAACGCGCAGTCTGATCAGAGCCTTTGCTAGACGCTTGAAAATGAGTGTTAAGCTATTGACTGAACATCATTTTGAGTTTCTAAGCCTAAAAGGAGGCTGCACAGGCTTGTCTGAGTCTGCACCTGTCAAAATGCCACATTATTGGAAATCACATGTCACGGCTCATTTTGATGTTACACTCCCTCGATTGTATGATTTTTCTTAACAATATATGTGCCCACTCATGAGATTTTGGTGCTTACCGTATATGCGCAAAAACTTCCAACAAACGCACTCCCTGGCGTACCGAGCGGGGCTAGTGGTCTTAATTATGATCTGAGTCTTCCTTTATATCAATACATGGTGTATGCGAGCAGCAAAATCTGCGCGTTTGTGCAGGTTCGCCTGAGCCTTCGTTGCTCAAAAATTCAATTAGGACTAAAATATCATGTGCTGGACCATATATACGTACTCATTGAATGTATATTAATTGTTATTATAATGCTAATATGTCGATAATAAAAAAACAACAACTCTTTTGTATATTTCACCTTTATTGCATGTACCCTTGCTAATCTAGTCGTTCAGTGGTATATTTATGAATATTGTGTAGCATGTTGGCCTGGCATTTACTATCATTTTAGATCATAGTTCAATCTAAAGAGAGATAATTTTCAAACAAAATGAATAAAAGGCTAGATATATATATTAAGATGTCAAAAGATGATATACGCTAAAGCTAATCTTCTACGTTATAACAATATCTAAATCTTTATTCAACATGACAGTCAAGACTATTCATTGATCTATAACTTGAGCTAGGGGACAATTCGTGTACTTAAGATATTATAGCTTGAAATGGAATGGGTGTCACAATCATGGCCAAACGATTATTTGATAACCGAGTACTGGTCCCAAGGTTATAAAATCATGCTCAACTCAACTGAGCATGAAATTTAAAATGCTAATAAAAGCTAACATGCTGACACATAAATACTTCCATTGCTTTTAAACGCCCAGATGTTGTATTTACCAAAAATAGCGACAATTGTTGTCATTTCAACATTTATGAGTATGATAAATAAATTCTATGTTCAAATGAGTTGAGTATAAAAAAATGTTATAGCCTCGGGCCTGATGCTCATTCTATGCAAATACATGCTCCCTAACGGTATAAGGCCCGAGTTAAGGCTTAAAAAGTCGAACTAAGATAATAGGAAAATGGTTTTATCATCCAGTTATCCCAATTGGTTTCTACAGGATCTAAAGTTTTCGTTCAAAACAATTTGACCACAATAAAGATTAAATGTCATGAAAGAACCCGAGCCCAGCAGCAAAAGTTTAGTAATATGTATTTTAAAACTCCTACCAACAGACTCCTTTTTACTAACATTCATTAATCGTATTTAAAGGAGATAAGTTTGAGTATTAAGACATTTAATAGAGTTTTGAGCAATTGTGTCGGGTTTAAAGGACAAGTAATGGTATGATTTAACTTACGGTCAAATTTGAAAACCTTTAATTTATAAATAAAAACAATAACTACATTGAAATCAATTCAACTGTTAAGTTTTTCACAGCTCTTTCGAGAAGATTAGATTTTTAAATAAGAACCATAAATGTCTATAATGATATTCTTTTAAAGCATTGGATTCATAGATAAGAACCATAACTCCATTGAAATCATATGAAACAAGTAAAGCTGTTGAGGTTTTTTTTGCTCAGAGATTGACATAAACGATAAGAGAAACATATAACCTGAAAACACATATACTTTGAAAGGTAAAGTGTATATAACTTATTGTCTCTCAGTGTATTCCGGAAAGCAACAGTGTTTTTAGCTCACCTACACCAAAGGCTGATGGGTGACATAATAGTATACCAATGACTCCGCCGTCCGTCGTGCGTCGTTCTTCGTCAGTCAACATTTTTCAAACATCTTGTCCTCTGAAACCAGTGGGCCAATTGAACTTAAATTTCATATGGAGACTCCTTAGGATAGGGTTATGAAATTACGTTCAAATGGTTTTGGTCACATGACTAAGATGGCCGCCACGTGCGCCCAGCGGGCCAAACGGTCAAAATGCTTTAAACATAATCTTCTCCAGAACCAGAAAGCCGTTTACCTTAGGACTTGGTAGCATTGAGGATGTCTGTCCGTCCGTCCATCTGCCGATACGTACCACTTCCCTGCCCGCTGCATATCTCCTGAACCCTTTGAAAGATTCTCATTGAACTTTAGTCAACAGTTAATCTCAGTGAGACGTTGTTTAGAACCTATATCTCAACTTTTCAGACTCAAGGTCAAGTTCACAATTGAAGGTCATTGGATTTAGCCTTTATTTTCTTGTCTGCTCCTTTGCCTCCAGAAGCATTTTCAAAAATCTTTGGTAAGATGTTGACCTCAGTGAGATAGTGTACAGAACCCATGAATCAATGCCAATTTCACAGTTGATGGTCATGGGATTAAGCCTTGAATTTGTGTCCGCTCGATATCTTCTTTAAGCTTGAAAGAATCATTTAAATATGCCAGTTTTATATTAAAATATCCATATTTGAAATATATGAAAAAAGACGAATGAAAACTGGAATCAGAAGAAAGATATCTAAAAAACAATTGCTATTGTACGGGATTCAAACCCACATATTTGGATCCTAAGGACACAGTGTTATCCATCATGCTATTTAGGAATTGTCGATAATCTCATCCAGGTAATTGTACATAATCTAAAGCACATTTTTACGAAGATTCCCGAAGATGGGTGAAAGGTCATTGAATATTCATATGTCTCGGGTCAATTTTGAAAAATATTAGCAACGTCAGTGATTTTGGTTTTTCCTTATACCCAAATAATAACCCTATATTTGACCCTTACAAAAATGATTTTTCAAATCTATTTTAACACGGCTGACAATCAGTTGAATGCTTAACTGGTGGTTAAACAAGGAAATCTGTTCGCTGATGCCGTGCTGTTTGTGTATAAAATGTGAGAGGTCTGTTCTCAATATTTTGCATAAGATGTATTGCATTTGCAGATTTGTAGGCTAATTCAGTTTCAAAATTTAGATTCTGCAAGTAATCAATTATAATCAAAAAGATAACAAAATATTCCACACAAAATTCAGTTTTTAAGTTCAGTTTTCCATTAAAATGTGAAATTGGCCTTTTAGTCCGGTAGAAAACAAGAATGACCTGGAACTTGATTTTAAAGTTTTTTTCTTCACGGATTCTTGTTGTTCAGACATTGTACATGATGAATCCAACTGATGCCACTCTGGCATCATTGAGCGTTTTGAAAAAATAAAGATGGCGTCCAAGATGGCCGTCAGTTATGCTCCTAACACCTATCTGACCAACAGGTTCGATAAAAAGAGGTCTAATTTTGACTTTTTAGGAATGTTTAGAGGCTAAATTATACAGACAATTAAAATGGAACATTGATTTGATTCAGAAGGTTAAAATATTAAAGATGGCGCCCAAGATGGCCGTCATTTAGTCCCTTATGATCTATCTGACCAAAAAACGCAACAAAAAGCATTTTAATGTTGACTTTGTATGGCTTTTTAGAGTCTAAATGATACAAATGATTAAAATGGAACATTGTTTGATTCAGAAGGTTGATCTATTTACGATGGTGTCCAAGATGGCCGCCATTTTAAAGCAAAATCCCACTTGAAATCAGAATCACAGTTAACAACCCTTTTTCTGATAGTTTTCAAAAGTAGTTGCATTCGGAGAATTTGACTGGCATGATGTTGTGTTTCAGCGTTGTAAAATATCCAAGATGTCGTCCAAGATGGCAGAAATAGCAGGATGGAATCACATGGGTTTTGATTATACACTGCACTGAAAAAATAACGGACTTATTTTTTCATAATGGTAATGTTTTTTTGGTGTGTCTTTGTTCTGGTAATCGTATCCATCAATCCGTGCACTACTTTCAAAGAAAGTAAGGGTGCAAAGATCAGGAATCGATACAATCAAGTACCACACCTGACCCAGGATACCAATGGGAAAGTGACAAACTCACAGTAGACACCACAAACGAGAGCCAAGAGGTCAGCCCTTTCCCAGCAGGTGACCACAAAGCACATATAAACAGACGCGCACAAAGACATAGCAAACACAAGACAGAACAAAAACATAAAAGATCCACAAAAGAAGTACTGCCTTGGACTTCTTTTGGCTGGATCTGATAATACGAACCTTAATCATATTATGCTCATAAAAGTTCCTACTTTGGGCAAACATTCTGTCAAGAAATGATGCAGTGATAAATGCCAGGGTATGCTTAACGAACGATATCACCGAAAACTCTGTGACAGCGTGCTTGCTCAAAGTACACACCTTTTTTAATCAATATGCGGGAAAAATCAGCTTGAAAGTAGTTTATGGATTGATTGCTAAATAATAAAATTACCAAAAAAGAGGGAAAATACTATTCACTTATGGAGTGCAGTGTATAAACAAACCAACGAGTAAGATATATATCTGCATCATGCAGATGTTAATTACCAACACGACTGCTGGCTGGGTGTAACCATTAAAGACATTCCTGCTGCTTAGGAGAAACTGTAAAATACAGGCCTGTTGGTCCGGTGCAGTTGTAACAACCATTACTACTATACTAGTCTGGTGCAACTGACAGCACAGATGGTGGGATATTTCTATACCAGATATGAATGCTAGTACTGGTCCGGTGCAAGTTTTTCAGACATGCATGCATGTAGGTTCAAGTTTATTAGACATGACTGCTGGTTAGGTGCAACTGTTAAAGACATGATAAATGGTCGGATGCAATTGTTACAGACATGGCTGATGGCTGGGTGCAAATATAACATTCATGGATGCTGATAAGATGAAACTGTAAGAGACATGCATGCTGATTGTATGCAACATATAAAGACATGACTGCTGGTCAGGTGCTACTATAACATACAAAATGTACATGCCTGATGGTCTTGTGCAATTGTGCTTAACAGCCCATTGGTCGGGTACAAGCATAGAAGACATAACTGCGGGTCTGAGGCAAGTGTAACAGACGTACCTGCTGGCACAGCCCCACAACTACAAATGTGTTTGCAAATCTTACAGAAATGCATGCTTGTATTCGATGTGCCAAATGGCCGGGTGCAACTGTCAAAGACATGCCTGCTGTTTCAAAGACATGGATACTGCAACAGGCCTGATAGTCTCGTGAAGCTGTTACATATATAACTGCTGGCCTGGAGTCTTGGTTTCAGACATTTGTGCTTAATCAAACATGGAAATGGTAAAGATGTCTACTGACCCTGTGCCAATAATGGCTGGGTTGCTGGTCTGATACAAGTATACCCGACAAAAAAAGAAACGCACCACTACGATATTCCCATTAAGATCTCCTTTTAATACGAAAATGTCAATTGTCATGAATTATTTATTTCTGATCAAATTTAACTAAAACTTTAATGTGACGTAGATGAATATCTGTACTATCACTGTGTAGGCACCAAACAAATCAATGCGAAGGGTAAAGGAGTTTTGGAAGCGTTAATTCAACGCTACTGTCTACATGAAATTCTGAGTATTTTTTACATTAGCAAATTATGAAAACGATATGTTGTCGTTATGTGAGACAACCAATGTGTTTATTGATACTTTTTTGTTATATCAAAACCCATTTTCATCAGTTAGGATCATTTAAATTGATTAAAAACAATTTTGAAATCTTTAAATGTTTGTAAGGTTTATCTCCAGTGTGAGTTGTTATCCAAAGGGTAGTCACAAAACATAGGCTACCTCGCGTTCAATTATCGCGAATGATGAAAATAAAGATAGAATTTGCAAAGAATAAGTGCCTGGGTACAATTTGGTCTACTGAGATGAATCCAATTGCTTGAACTTCTCCAACAAGAGAGCATTATAAAACGCATATTTCCTGTGACTTTACAATTTGACCCCCACTTGGTTCGTGATCAAATTTCATTAACACAATTTCGACGCCTGATTGCAAAAAACATGTGACGCAGCAGTTACTGACATACCTTTGCACTGATATAAACTAAATTGGCCTATCACTTGTGATTTTCCTGACAGTTGAACAGTTCTAAGTGGTGCGTTTCTTTTTTTGTCGGGTATATAACAGACATGCACACTGATCCAACATATGAGTACCAAGCATTTCTGTTAGTAGGGTGCAATTGTAACATACACTATTGCTAGTGTCATGTAACAAACACACATGCCTGCAGATCCTGCGTCTCAGCAACAGGCATACATGTGTGCTGCTTCAGTACCACATAATTTGCATGCGTTCTGGTAAGAATGTCTGATGTGATGGCCTGGTGGCAATACATGGATGCCATTCGATGAAACTTCAACAGATATGCCTGAGAACTTGGTACCATTCAAACAGACATCAAAGAGAAAAGCTACTCGACTGATGCCGCTCCATCAGACATGCCAACTTAAACTGTGAAACTTTAGTAGGCAAGACTATTGCTACGTTGTCAACGCAAGATACATGCCTGCTGGTCCAGTGAAACTTCATTGCTATGTCGCTGCAGCTGCAACAAATATGTATTCTGACCTAGTGTAACTTCCACAAACACCACTGCTGTTCAAACATGCCTACTGGTTGAGTGATGTGCAAGATGGGTGCTTGCTGGACCGTTGCCACTCAATCAATATGCCTGCCGATCTTTTACCACTCAATCAGTATGCCTGCCGATCTTTTACTACTCATTCCTGCATGCTTGTTTGTGCTGTGTATCTCTATTTGCCATACCTGTGTGTATGATGTCTCACGATCAGCCGTGCCTGCTGGTGTGGAGACTCACTATAGGCCATGCCTTCTGGTTTGATGCCTCATTATCAGCCATGCCTTCTGGTGTGTTGTCTCACCATAGGCCACGCCTTCTGCAGGGCTCGAAAATAGCACTCGTCTGCTCGTATTTACGAGTGCCTCAGACTGTGGGGCAAGTGAACATTTTGATATTTCTAGTGAAAATTAATTTTTCCCCTTATATGCCAATAGTTTTTGTGATGCAGGGCAAGTGCAATTTTAAGATATTTCGAGCCCTGTTCTGATGTGGTCCCTCATTATCAACCATGCCCATTGGTATGGTGCCTCACTAAAGGCCACGTCTGCTGGTCAGTTGCCACTGCAACTGACATTTTTACTAGTTGAGTGCAAATGGAAGGATGGCTACAAATCTGGTGCTACTTGTACAGAGGTGTCATCACATAAGACATGTTTGCTGAACTTGGCCCAAAATTACAATGCTTCCTTGAATTTAAGGACGACTTAAGCGAAGTATTGATATTTCAAAATGTTACATTAAATTTTTAATAAATTGCCAGGATCGATGCAGTACGTATGGTCAAAGACACCATTATGATCTACAGAAAAAAACGAAACTACTTTGATTTAAATAAGTTCGAAACGTTATTTTAATAAATATTTAACTTAAGTCTTCCTTAACTTTAAGGAAGGAAGCATTGTAAATTTGGGCCCTGGTTCCATTCTCAGATATGCCTACATTTACAGTATAACTCTATTGTACACGCATACCAGAGTAAGTAAGGTTGCAAAGATCAGGAATCGATACAATCAAGTACCACACCTGACCCAGGATACCAATAGGAAAGTGACAAACTCACAGAAGACACCACAAACGAGAGCCAAGAGGTCAGCCCTTTCCCAGCAGGTGACCACGAAGCACATATAAACAGACGTGCACAAAACATAGCAAACACAAGACAGAACAAAAACATAAAAGATCCACAAAAGAAGTACCGCCTTGGAACGGTCAGTAAAATATTTTACTGGAGGGCTTAAACCAGTTTTATGGCGCCAACCTCACCCTTGATTCTGATGTGGACCAGGACACTTTTGGGAAAGTGACAAAACACAACACACACGACAGCCAAGAGGTCAGCCCTTTCCCAGATGGTGACCACAAGGCTACAAAAAACAGACAAGACAAGTACAACATACACCATCATAAAGCATAACTAACAAAAACGATCCACAAAAGAAGCACCGCCTTGGAACGGTCAGTAAAAATACTTTTACTGGAGGGCTTAAACCGGTTTAACGGCGCCAACCTCACCCTTAATTCAGATGTGGATCAAGACACATAGATATTTGGTTTGCATGAAAGACCCCTAACTTATCAATGCATCATCTCCTAAAACATATAAATCAAGATATAACAAGGAGATAAAGCAAGGATAAGGACTCAACAGTAAATTAAACTGAATACCGGAGCAAAAGAAATCCAACAGGTAAACCCCGGTGGGCCCGACAAACAGCCAAAGCATCAGGCCCCTACCATCTCATCAATAGATAAGTCTTTAAGTCGGAACCATCATAGAGTCTGAAGTCCGACCCACCGGCGTGCAATTAAAGAGGAAAGCAAAGTTGCCAACTGTGATTGGGTTGACTACCAAGCATGCAGTCTGTTGCAATACATTAATGTTATAGCCAATCTTTTTATAATGGGAAATTATTTTAATGAACTGCGCTGAAAAATTATTAGAGCCAACAATCTTCTTCAACTTATACACCAAGTCACCATAGAAATCAGGTTCCGAAAGTCCTTGGCGCAAGAGAGATTTAAGTCCAACTTGGAATTTAGAAATTAAATCAAAGTATCGTCTATAAAATTTTGAAAATGTTTTGCGAAGTTTATGATACCGATAGCCCTGTTTAAGAAGTTTCTGAGTTAACAGGTTTGTTTATTCAGATATGTGTGTTTGTTAAGGCATCTGGTCTGTTACAAATCCATCATTATGCCTACATGTAGGGTGCCGCTCCCACAGGTTTGAAAAATTTGTTAGCTACGATCTTGGGCGCCATCTTGAATATGTCAAATGCTGAGTGATAGCATCACTGGGATCACAAGGATGATTTCTGTAATTCAAGAATCAGTAAAATAAGCATTTTGCATGCAAATCCCTGGACTTTGTCAGCCTCATGGAAGATTTTCGTATACTTTTTGTGATAAACTGCCATCTTGGCGGCCATCTTGTCCGCATTCTTATTTTATTTGGTTACAATCCAGTTTGTTCAGTTAGATTGCAACTTCATAGCAACAATTTAATAAAGAAAAATGGGTTTAAGACATTATTTTCCGTATCACACAATTTTTTTCTTATAATTGTCCTCCATCTTGGACGCCATCTTGGATATATTGAAATGCTCAATGATGCCTGAGTGGCATCACTCGGATTTTTCAAGGACAATGTATGCACTACCAGAATCATCAAAGGAAAAAAGTTTAAAATCAAGTTCCAGGTCCCCCTAAAATTCGCCTGAATACTGCCAGACTATTTTCTTTATGCTCAAGATGTAGACTTCGAGCTAAAAAAGGTCCTGCTCCCCCCCCCCCTAGGGAATTTTGCAGACATATCCTATCTTGAAGAAAATTTCAAGCCGCATCTTTTAAGAGATGTTTGCACTCTGTGCTCCGGGGCGTTAGTCTCTGACAGCCTGTTACATATGTTACTGTAACAAACTAAGGAAAAAATCAAAATGAAAGTTTGAGCTACAGAAAGAAGACATTAAACCATCTAATCATTCAAATTTCTTATGTAGTTTGCAAGCTGGATGCCTAAGCTACATAAAAGCAGCATTTCAAACAAAATTATAGCCTTCAATGGTGTTATATGCGTTACATAGATTGAATTTCCCTTTTGAAAGTTGAAATCGTGACTAACATCATTCATTTTACAGACAATTTGTGCATTTTTACAAGTGTTTTTAATCTTAGTTTACTAAAATACTCATTTGACTAATAGAAAAAACAAAGTTTGCTTTTCTATCTCAAATACATTGTTTTATATGAGCTCTTAAACAACCCTACCCCCAATTTTAAGTATCCAATTTTGGTATCTGTTATTGAAGAAAAATATATGAAAATATTTGTCGCTCGTGGATAACTTACATTTTTGGCACTGTCTTGCTTATGCAATAAAGAATCATACATTTGCAAGTTTGACATGAGGATCAGAGCATTTATTAAAGTCTGTAACGTATGTTACATGGCATAATGAATGAGCAAGGAAATTGTCTTGGAAGTAAGAGATGATACTTCAGAAAAAATACTATTTTTCACATGTTTTCCTATTTAACTCAAGCCTCTGGTGCCTTATTCCTAGTAATTATAGTCATTGCTGATAACAAGCCCATGGAATTGTGTTACATATGTTATATATAACTTTTATCATGCATTTCCTAATGCCTATAATATCAAAATGTATAGACATATAGATAGAAAATAATAGTTCTCATTTCAATGACACAATTTAATAAATATTCCTATTCAATACAATTATTCAAAAACAATCTTTATTCAAGTCACTCTCACAATGTCTATCATTTTGTCTGCTTCTATTGCAAAATAATCACCCATTTCATCACAACCAGTAGAATCATGGCATAGAATTAGGACTGCAAACTGAGTACAATCCTGTTCCTCTCCACCCCTTTGGGAATTATGCAGACATATCCTACCTTAAAAAACAATTCAAGCTGCATCAAATAAGAGATGTTTGCACTCTATTAATCAGGGAGTAGCCTGTAATGGTATGTTACGTATGTTACCATATCAATTTAAGAATAAATGAATTGAAAGTCTGAGAAACAGAAAGAAGACATAAAACTATCTATTTATTTGAATTATTCATGTAGTTTGCATGCTGAATACCTTTGATACATAAGAAAGTGTTTTTAACAAATACACAAATTCCTACGGTGTTATATTTGTTACATTTATTAAGATTACTTTTTAAAATTGGTAATTGTGACAAACATCACTTATATAAGCATTTCGTGTGATCCTCCTCTTTTGCCATCAAAAGACTTAATTTTCTTTTTGTGTATGGCCAGTGCCAGCGTCAAACAAATTGACTCAGCTATAACTTGACTCCTTAGCATTCTTCAAAAGCAGAAACAGCATGTCAGTGTCATGGGATCAAACACCTGATAAAATATGGATCTTTGCACCCTTACTTACTTTAATGCCATTTGACATATATGCAGACAATGGAGTATGACTCTGATATATGTCTCTTCCTGTGAAGTGGCAAGAGCAATCTTACTGCAGCTGCCTCTGAATCCGTGCTAGTCAAATGATAACTTTGATCTGATTTTGCAAAAGCTATGTCTCTACCGTGTACCTCAAAGAATACTTTAAGATTTCTGACTTTTGTCAAACAGAAATTTGATAGGCTGCTTTTTTGCATCATTTGCCATGGAACCTTTTCAGCACTTTGGTGCTTAAGTCCTCAGGTCTTAGATCAATAGTATTTTGCTGCGCCCAAAGAACTTAATAAAAGCAAGTAAGGGTGCAAAGATCAGGAATCGATACAATCAAGTACCACACCTGACCCAGGATACCAAAAAGTTTTCTTTAGTTACAATGTTGACTCTTGATGGTTTTGGCAGACCGTCTGAAACAATTTCTGTTACACCTTGAAAGTTATCTGGTATATGAGAAAGAACACGAAGTTGGACATTGCCATCAATTATGTTTGCAGCTGGTTGTTTTTTGATGTCAGTACATTGAAGCAAGCCTTAAAATAATGTAAAACCTTTGATTTCTCAGTTTTTGCAGCCATATCATTAGCTGTTGCATTCAAAAGAAGGAAAGTGGACTATGGGTGGAATAGGATAACCAGTAGTTCTATATTATGCTCTATGGAAGATTTATACAGAGTAAACAAGTTGATAAGGTTGTCCCATTTCATGATCCATTGAAAACACTGAAATTGAAAACACTTGCCTCTGACCGTGTTATCAAAAAGGATGTCACGACAAAGCCCTTGCTCATTTATTATGACGAGTTATATATTTTACATCCTTAATAAGCACTCTTATCTTAGAAACTTAGTGAATCATTGAAGGGAAAGGGTCTAATTTGCATTCTGTTCATCCTGCATTTCATTGCTTTACCTGCTGTGATACATGTAGTTTGTTTATCTGAAGGGAAAGAGTTACCTTGGTTTCAGCACTTCAGTAGTGCTAAGACTTCAAATAAGTTTTTGAATGCTTGGGGAAAGATAATAAGTACAGAGACATTATTAGATGAAAATATGTTTGTTGCATGAATGGAAATGCTAAATTTATAAAAGTTAACCAGCTAAGATATGATTCTTTATCACAGAAATATCAAGGTACATCAGTCCAGGTACTCATTGCTTTCAATGGCATAATTTTCCTCTTTGTAAAGCTTTAGTCTTTCTCCCACTTGCAGAGTATCACTTGAAACACATACTCAAAGAGCCAACTATTAGGAATTCATATCAGTTTCAAAATGTTCCAAGCCGTGAATGGCAAAATTGGAAAGTTGATAATGGCTCATCAATTTTGAGTGGACTGGTGGTAAAATTTTATAACAGTAAATGATTGAAATATTGTGGGATGATTCTACTAGTAGCAAGGAGGCGTGTGATAATTATGATTACCACAGAAGCAGACAACAACAAACGTTGAACATGAGTGTTTAATCGATGAGAATTAGTTTGGACCATTTCATTTATTGTATTGCCTTGTACAAATGTAAAACTATATATTCTATTTTTGGCTCTATATTTAGCATAATATGCACAGTATTAGGAAATGTGTCCAAAAGGTCATTGATAACATCTGTAACAACAGTCCATGGGCTTGATAATCAAATATGAATATAATTTGTAGTGTTTTGGCACCAAAGACTTATAAGTACACATTAAGTGTCTTGATCTTAAACTTAATGACATCTTGCAGATATATCAGCAAGACAGACTAAGAAAATGTAAAATATCCACATGCTGCAATCGCTTTCATGTGTTTTACTTTAAAAGTAATAACAAAATTTGCTTCTCAGTAAAACTGGGAGTAGGGATGTGTATTAGCTCCTATAAGACAATATATTTAAGATAGAAAAGCAAACTTGGTTTTTCCTATTCATCAATTGAGTATATAATTGTAAAATCCAATAAAACAGTTTGAAACCAAGTCATAGTAGTTGTTTAACTAAATGACGATAGCCACAATTATGGCTTTTAAATTATAATTAGATTCATGTAACGCACATAACACCACAGTTAGCCGTATTAATGTTAAACAGCTTCCATATGTAGAAAAGTCATCCAGTATGCAGACTATAAGAATGTCAATTTATTAGATAATTTTAATATCTTCTTTCTGAAGCTCAAACATTAAAATTTCTTATTCTCAAATTGATATAGTAACATATGTAACAAGCTGTTACAGGCTAACGCCCCGACTTACAGAGTGCACACATTTCTTATTAAATGCACCTTGAATGGTTACATAAGATGTAACATGTCTGCAGCATTCCAAAGGGGTTTAGGATGGAGCAGGCCCTTACTCAGCTTGATGTCAAAATACTGTTTGATGATTTTACTTATCACGTTAACATATGTAACACTCTCTGATCTTTAAAACTTGGTGACAACTAGCAGATCTATAAGTCTTTATCATACGAGCCAGCTTAAAATCCCTAAACAATGTAAGATATCCAGCAGCTGCGAGTTTTTTTCACAATTTTAGCTCAAACTTTCAAAAAAACATTTCCTTTATTTGATATAGTAACGCATGTAACATGCTATTTCAGACTAACGCCCCAACTTAGAGAGTGCAAACATCCCTTATTCGATGCAGCTTGAGTTGTACTTTAAGAAGGATTATGTCTGCAAAATTCCCTCGAGGGGATTAAAACATTTTTAGGCATATTTTACGTAAAGACAATGAGCTTGCCCATTTATTACATCAGGTAACATATGTTACAGCCTCTGATATTCAAATTTTTGCAACAAACTTGCAGATTTATGAGTCTTTTCAAATAAGCAAATGAATCCCAAACAATGAAACATATTCATTAACTGCAAATATTTTTTATCTATTTTTACTTTAGTTTTAATACCAAACTTTTCGCCTTAAAACTGGGTAGGGGTAGGGTTGTTTAATTGCTTATTCCAGACAAAATATTTAAGCCAGGGAAACAAACTTTAATTTTTCTGTTAGCCAATTGCATAAGCTAGTCAGCCATGGTTAATAACATCTTGCAAAACACACAGAGAGATTGTGAATGTAAATGATGTTAGCCACACTTGCAAATTTTAATGGGTTATCTGATTTATGTAACGTATATGACACCTTAGGAAGCTGCAATTTTGTTCAAATGGCTGTCATACGTAGTTAAGATATCCAGTATGCAGACTATATAAATGATTTTTAAAAATAAATATTTTAATGTCTTCAATTTTTAGCCCAAACTTTCAATTTACTTTTTCCTAATTCGATAAAGTAACATATGTTACAGGCTCTTACAGACTAACGCCCCGGAGCACAGAGTGCAAACATCTCTTAAAAGACTCGGCTTTCAATTCTCTACAAGATAGGATATGTCTGCAAAATTCCCTAGGGGGGGGGAGCAAACCCATTCTCAGCCATCCGTCTAATGTGTGCAATGTTTCTGTTAGAAATAAAAAATCATTCAGCAGAAGCCTTGTGGAAGAGAAAACAAATGTCAATTTAAATATGTTTTTCACAACAAAGGTCAAAATAATTCCTTCATATTTTAGGGCCAAGAAAACAAATATGTGTGGTCCAGGTTAACCGACCTTCCCTTAATTTTTACCCCAATAGGCCCCTACCCTAAACATTTTTCTCCAAATTCTGAAGTTGGAAGAAAACAGCAGAACAAAATAATTTTGTTCTGCTATTCTCTTCCAACTTCAGAATTTGGAGAAAAAATATATATCAAAATGTTCATCTGAAATGGAAATGAAAAGTTCAATGTATTCAGTCTTTGGTATTGAAAGTAAAAGGATTTAAACAAAGTCATATCTTTAAAAATTTATTAGCCCACCTGAGCTGAAGGCTCAAGGTGAGGTATTGTGATCAGTTTTCGTCCCGCATCCGTCGTGCGTCGGTAAACTTTCATTAAAAACCTCTCCTGAACCACTGCATGGTCCAAATTTTATATACCTTCACATGAATATTACCCATGATGCCCTCTATCAAAATTGCATAAATGGTTCTGCTCCACTGAACAGAAGGGCCACCAGAGCTCAAAATAAGAAATCCTTTAAAGGATATCTCCCTCTATACCACTGATCCAAATTTCATATAACTTCACATGAATGTTTCCCATGATGCCCTCTTTCAAAATTGCATAAATTGTTCCACTCCGCTGAATAGGAGGGCCACTAGAGCTCCAGATAAGAAATCTTTCTAAAGACATCTCCTCCTGAACCACTGGACCAAATTCAAAATAATTTTACACAATTGTTCCTCTTGATACCCTCTACCAAAATACTGCAAATTTTCCCCTCCGCTGAACAAAATGGCCGCCAAAGCTCCAGATAAGAAATATTATTAAAAGGCATCTCCTCCTGAACCACTGGTCCAAATTCAAAATGATTTCACAGAATTGTTCCTCATCATACCCTCAACCAAAATTGCACAAATGGTTCCGCTCCGCTGAAAAAAAGCCATGTGAGCTCCAGATAAGAAATATCTTTAATCGACATCTCCTCCTGAACCACTGGTCCAATTCAAAATTATTTTACAGAATTGTTCCTCTTGATACTCTACCAAATTCGAGCATTGATTCCGCTCAGCTGAACAAAAGGGCGGCCAGAGCCAGAATTGTTCCTCTTGATACTCTACCAAATTCGAGCATTGATTCCGCTCAGCTGAACAAAAGGGCGGCCAGAGCTCAAGATAAAAAATATCTTTAAAAGGCATCTCCTCCAAAACCACTGGCTCCAAATTCAAAATTATTTCACAGAATTTTTCCTCATGATGCCGTCTACCAAAATTGCACAAATGGTTCTGCTCCACCGAACAAGGGAGCTACCAGACCTCTAGATAAGAAATGTCTTTCAAAGAAATTTCCTCCTGAACCACTGGTCCAAATTAAAAACTATTTAACAGAATTGTTCCTCATTATGCCCTTTACCAAACCTGCGCAAAAGGTTCCGCTCCACTGAAAAAAAGGTCGCCAGAGCTCTGTATATGAAATATCTTTAAACGGCATCTCCTTCTGAGCCACTGTTCCAAATTCAAACTTATTTCACAGAATTCTTCCTCATGATGCCTTATACCAAAATTGCACAAATGGTTCTGCCCCACCAAACAAATGGGCTGCCAGAGCTCTAGGACGATCTTTAAACGACATCTCCTGAACCACTGGTCCAAATTTAAAATTATTTCACAGAATTGTTCCTCATAATGCACAAATGGTTCCGCTCCACTGAACAAAAAAGGCTACCAGAGCTCCAGATAAGAAATATCTTTAAACAACATTTCCTGAACCACTGGTCCAAATTCAAAATAATTTGACAGAATTGTTCCTTATGATGCCTTCTTCCAAAATGGCACAAATGGTTCAGCTCCACCGAACAAAGGGGCTTTCAGAGCTCTAGATAAGAAATGTATTTTAATGACATTTTCTCCGCAGCCACTGGTTCAAATTCAAAATCATTTCACAGAATTGTTCCTCATGATGGCTTCTACCAAAATTGCACAAACAGTTTTGCTAGGCTAAATACAGGGGGTACCAGAGCTCTAGATCATGTGAAATGTCTTTAAATTACCTCTATTCCTGAACCACTGGTCAAAATGTAAAATAATTTCACAGAAATGTTCCTCAATGCTGCCTTCTACCAAAATTGCACAATGGTTTTGCTCCGCCAAACATGGTTGGCAGAGCTTTAGATAAGAAATATTTTCATATGAAATCTCCTGATCCACTTGTCCAAAATCAATATTATTTCCAAGAAATGGTCCTCATTTTGCCCTCTCCACAAATTGACCAGCTGAACAACATGGCTTCCAGAACTAAAAATAGAAATATCTTTAAAATCATATATCTCTTTAGCCACAGGCCAATACATCATCTACTCATGTACCAGGACTCAGGTTAGCGATCCAGGGCCCTAGGGCCCTCTTGTAAAAGTTTTGTCTTATTTAATACATTTCCAATCGGATCTGAATATTCCAAGAAACAAGTTTCAAAAAAAAGAACAAAAAAAGAATCCTACCTTTCCTACCCTATTTTTTCAGGATGTAACCTAAACCACATATATATTTTTTCATTTGGCTTAATAATGGCATGCTGAATCGTAAAAATCTTCCCTTTCAATCGGTATTTCTAAAACATGCATGTTTTAATGAAAGAATGATAAATAATGCTAGATAGATCTAATATCTGCTTGTACACAGGTGTTCAAATGTTAATTTTGTTTCTCTGTCCATTTGTTTATAATCAAGTGTTCTAGATCTTGGGTCACTGGGAGGAGCTGTTTCAATGAGGCTGTTCTTTTGAATACTCACAACATACGCCATGATTGAGATTTGAGATAATTACAAAATTTAAGAGTGTTTTCATCATTTTTTGGCCGCTCACTGAGATGGTTCCTTTATGAGTATCCGGGGTTCATACAGGCACGTTTGAAGAAAATTTAAGGACTTCTTAAGACTTTCCTACAGTTTTCAATGGCTAAAAATTTATGAAAAATCCTAATTTAAGTGTTAAAATTCTCTTTCAGAAATGCTGCACCAAATAAAGGCATAACAATTTTATCTGATTAAGATCTCTATCATCAGTGTTAATTCCTACAGAAAATAGAAGAATTCAAGGACTTTTCAAGGCCTTTGTGCAATTTCCAAGTTCTGGGCTTTTTTATTTTCAAGGACTTTTCAAGAAAGCCCTCTAAATTCAAATACTTTTCAAGCCTGTGCAAACCGTGGTATCAACAACATAAGTTCTGAATGTAAAGTGAGCAAAATGTGCATAAATGGTCAGAGAGGCGGGTGCTTTGAGCAAAAAATTTGATGCTCATGTGGAGCAGGAGCATCTCATTCAAGGTGTTTCTTTTGTGTACCTACAACAGAGAAATGTGTTGTTGAAGTGTAGAAATATTATCTTCCGTCTGCTTAAATGGGCAGGTGTTTTGAACATAAACGTTTTGTTTTTCCTCATGTGTTTTGGAGCTCATGTTAGGACCGTTCTTTTGGCTACACACAATTAACAAGATATATTGAGGAAATTGCGTTGTCATCGTTTCTCTGTCCATTTGTTTATAAATGAGAGTTTGGAGTGCTGGCGTAGATGTGACTCAGCTGCCTCACTGCGGCACTTCTTTTGAGTGCCCACAACATATGTCTTAAATGAGAAATGAGATAATAGTGTAAAAATATGTTATTGTACATTGGTTTTTTATACCATGCACTCTGGGCACTTGGAGGAGCCATCTCACCAAGGTGGTTCCTTTTGAGTATCTGCTTCATAAGTTTAAACTGTGAAATGAGATATAATTGCTTATAAATTGCCAGATGGGCAGATCTTTTGTGCCTAAATAGTTTATTATTTACCTATCAGGTTACAGGTATTTTAATCATGTGTTTCTGGTGTCCAGGATAAGCTACTCATTTGAGGAGATTCGTTTGAGTACCCACAACGTAAGTTTTAATTATAAAATTGGGGTAAATTGTGATTGTTCCCCTGCCCGTCTATTTATAGTCAAGTTGTTGTTGTCAATCCATTTAATGTCATCAGGCTGCTTATATATATATTTATTTTATCACAAGCAGTGAATTCAATGCATATCAAATGTGAGTAAAATTGGTATTTTTCTACATTGAAAAAATATCTTATTTTTTTCACTAGTGACTGATACGATTTATATTTTCACTGTAGCAAAACGAGGCTTTCTTGGCAATTTTGGGACTGGGATATTTTATCAAAAGATTTTAAGTGAAGGATATTTGTCAGAAATAATGCTACGCATGTTGTGACGTCAAAATCAAACATAATGACGTCAGTGTTTGACCTGGCGTAGCGCCAGTTTGCACGTGACGCCTACCCTAAGGCACACTCAATAGACTTTCTTTAAATGCTTATTTCTTGCGTTTCATTCGTTAAAATATGATATCATATCTCAGCAGCATCTCATCCTAGAACACTAAATCTAGTATCAAGTTATTTTGCAGACAAGGCACGTTTACAGGACTGTCAGATATGCAAATTATCTCATTTAAATATTCATGAATGTTAGTGAAAACATTAGAAATAAAAGAAAAATCACAGAAAAATCAAGGGGGAGTACTTACAAAATTAATCATATCTCTCTTGATAATTGCCCTAGAGTACCAAACTTGATATCAAAGTAATGCTAAGCAGACTTGGGGTCAATTACTTTGAAAAAGTAATTAATTACATACAATTACATTGGAAATTGTCCAATTAAATTACAATTACAATTACATGACTTTTGAGCAAAGTAATTAATTACATACAATTACTTTGCCAAATGTAATTAATTACATTACAATTACATTTCAGTGCCACTTAGATAGCTTCATCAGATTTTAATATCAGAAATATCTGATATGAGTTAAAATCTCCTTAAAAGTCTGAGTAACCTTGATATTCTAAATTCAATATAAAGGTCTATAAGTTTGATTTTATATTTTCCTCTTGTATCAAATTATTGTCAAGTGGATCCAACTTAAAAGAAATGAAATGTACAAAATCCCTTGTTGTTTTTGTGATTGATGCCATGATCACACAAGGGAAAATAAAGAAACAATTTTTTTTTTTTAGGGGAGGGGATAAATTGCCAAAGTTCACAAACTAGCTGTACGCAGAACAAAGTTCAGGAATACACATTGGCTTGAGAAAAGTCTTACAACTATGGACGATAAACCATGGAAAGTATTTTGTAAAACAAGCTTAAATGCCAGAGAATAACAGTTTTCAAAAAGTGTTGATAAAAAATCTGTGTGGCCCTATGAGTTCTGAAAGTTGGCAAAAAAGTACAAAAAGGAATATCAGATAGTGACAAACTTAAATATTACTAGCCTGTTGAAATACTGCTTTGCATGCAAGAGGTCGCTAGTTCGGTCACCACTAGAACATCTATTTTATTTTTATTTTTTGTTATTATATTGACAATGATGGGCCCCAGGTTCACAAATTGAGTGAAATTCAATTTAATTTTCTGAATCACATTTTATGACTATTAATTTTATTATTATTATTATTATTATTATTATTATTATTATTATTATTATTATTATTATTATTATTATTATTATTATTATTATTATTTAAAATGGCAAATGAGCAGTTTAAGGGCTTTAAATAGTGTAGTGGATAGATTGGGTCATGCACCTGAGCATATGAGTGTGTTGATCCTAGGTGTGAAAATTTAACAAAATGCCTTCAAGGAGTCAATTCACTAACCAACACTATTGCCTGAGTAAATACTATTGTTGAGATTTTCACACCTTCTTTGTTTTTGTATTGTTTTGGTAGCTTAACTATTAAAGGTTGATTGTCACAAAGCCATATCTTTTATAAGCAGATGAACAAAGAATAAATAATTTGCTTAAAAAAAGGAATAGTAGAAGGAACATACAGTCTCTGTCTGTGGTAAAATTGTTAAGTGTATATTCTATTTTTATGTCTATAGGTACTAGCATGATTAGCCCCAAATTCTCATTTGTTTCATGTTGCATTCAACTAGTACAGCAAATGATATATGCATTTAGAAAGGTCAAGAACAATTCATGTTTAGCAGTATTTTAAGTATCTATGATAATCCTTAGTAACTGAAGTTCATAACTGATCTGTAAAGTAATTAAAAAGTAATTGAAAGTAATTGTTAATTACTCCCATTTTTGGCAATGTAATTAATTACATTCAATTACTGTAATTAAACAAATGTCTTAATTACAATTACATGCAATTACTTTAGAAAATGTAATTAAATTACAATTAATTACAATTACAATTTTAATAACCCCAACTCTGATGCTAAGAGATAGTACTAATACTTTATTGGTAGTTACAAAAGAAATCTAAGTTGAATATTCATGAACTCTAATGAAAACATTAGAAATAAATAAAAAAAATCACTGAAAGACCAAGGAGTAATACTTACAAAATTACTTATATCGTACTTAATATATGCTCTTTACTACCAAACTTGATATCATATTAATGCTAAGATAAAGTACTCTTACCTTGTGGGTAATTACAAAAGATATCTAATTTGGTTATTCGTGAATTTTAATGAAAACATTAGAAATAAATGAAAAAAAATCGCGGAAAATCAAGGGTAATACACACAAAATTACTCATATCTCACTTGATAATTGCCCTAGAGTACCAAATTTATTATCAAAGTAATGCTAAGACATAGTACTCTTACCTTATGGGTTGTTATTAAAGAAATCTAATTTGAATTTTCATAAATTATAATAAAAGAATGAAAAATTATGACAAACTGAAAGGCACATACATACAAAAATAGTAAGTGAGTATGATCAGGAAATACCACAATCACAAACTGCAGGCAACCCCGTGGCATCGCGAGAAAGAGCCGCTCAGCCATCACGAGACACCAGGAAGACAAATTAAGCAAGGCAATTAGCTCTCTCTTCCCCATCAAGATGATTGCAATACTAGAATGGACATAACGTAATGTACAACAAAACATAAAACAATTACAGACTCCGACAATGGGAGTAACAATAAACAAAAAGTCAACAACAACAGAACCACCGCCTTAGAACGGACAGCAGCCTAAGCCACCGGGGGGGCTTAAATGCATTTTACTGGTACCAAATCTTCGCCCTAGATTCTGCTGTTGTTGAAGTACAAGAAAATTACAAATTGCTCTTCTGCTGATTGCTTAAGTGTAGCACGCTTGGTCTAATATTAAAAATTATTATCTTGGCTTTAATTCTATGCCAAGTTTAGAAGCCTAAGGCAAATACCAATTGAGATATGAGCACTTTTGTAAGTATGCCCCCATGATCTTTCTGTGATTTTTCATTCTTTTCAAATGCATTAAAATTTATGGATATACAAATTAGATTTTTTTCGTATCTGCCCATAAGGTAAAGGCACTTTGTTATAGCATTACTCTGATATCAAGTTTAGTACTCTAGGGCAATTATAAACTGAGATATGAATAACTTTGTAAGTATATTGGCTTGATTTTTCCGCAATTTTTCTCTTATTTATAATGATTTCGTTAAGATTAATAAGTATTCATATAAATTTGTTTTCATATGTGTCCATAACATAAGAATGCTATGTCTTTGCATTACTTTGGTAATAAGTTTTGTACTCTAGGGTGTTTATTAAGTGGCATATGAGCTAAATTGTAAGTATGCCAATGTTAATTTTTCTATGATTTAACATTATTTTCTAATGTTTTCATTCAAATTCATGATTATACAAATTAGATTATTTTCCTATCTGTCTGTACGGTACAATCACTATATCTATATTTTTCTATTACTATGATATCACGTTTGGTAATTTAAGGCAATTATCAAGTGAAATACTAGTAATTTTGCTCCTGATTTTTCTGCACTTTTTTATTCATTTCTATTGTTTTCATGAAAATTTCATGAAAATTTAAAATAAATAATTTGCATATCCAGCCATCATATTAAAGTGCTATATCTGCAGATTAATTTGATACCAGATTTACTCTTCTAAGATATGTTGCTGTTGAGATATGAATATTTTTGTAGGTACGCTCCCAGTATTTTAAAATCCCACAATGGGTTGCCATGGAAACAATGCAAATTCACATTAGCAAATTGATTAATTATTGAGGAACACAATGTTTTGCCTTTAAGTGAGCTCATTAAACCATTTGACATGAATAAGAAATGCTCCTAGGAGTTCAATGTAGATCTAGGTCTAATAACCCCTTGGGGTTCTAGTTTATGCAATGGCACCAGAGCTGAAGGCTCAGGGTGAGCTTATAGTATGGATCTCGAGCCGGTGTCCGTGCGTGCGTCCGTCCGTGCGTCCGTCCACACTTTCAAACATGAATATCTCTGAAACCAGCCGGCCAATCATAATCAAATTCCATCAGGAGCATCATTGGGGTAGGGGATTCACTGCATTAGGTTTTGGGTAAGATCGAATCAGAACTCTGGTTTCCATGGCAACAGATAGCTCCCATAGGGTTATAATGGGGAAAATCTTGTGACCACTCTAGCTCCTTCATTTTTGATTTGTTCTTCTTTATTCTTGCAGATAACAAGGACAACTTAAATAATCTCGAATGGGTTCGGAATTCGGCAGGATCCGGCCAGGGACTTATGAGCAAGCTGCCCTTGAGAGTCTGGAAAAATCCCCATAGACTTATAATGGGAGAAATGTTGTGACCACTCTAGTACCTTCATTTTTAGATGAATCTTCTTCATTCTTGCAGATAACAAGATCAACCATAAAAGCTCGAATGAGTTTGAGTTTTGGCAAGATTCCATCACTGAATTCGCAGTTAGCTGCCCTTGAGCGACCAAAAAATTAATGAATAATGTTGTGATCACTCTAGCTCCTTCATTTTTGATTGGATCTTCTTCAATCTTGCAGGCAACAAGTAAACCCACAATATCTCGGGTGGGTTCGAGATTCAGCAGGATCGGACTAGGGACTTATGAGTTACCTGCCCTTCAGCGTTTGGAAAAATCCCCATAGACTTATAATGAGAGAAATGTTGTGACCTCTCTAGTGCTTTCAATTTTAAATGGATCTTCCTCATTCTTGCATACAATAAGGACAACTAATAAAGCTTGGATGAGTTTGAATTTGGGCAAGATTCCATTACTGACTTCGGAGTTAGCTGCCCTTGAGCGTCAGAAAAAAATAATGAATAATGTGATCACTCTAGCTCCTTCATTTTTGATTGGATCTTCTTCATTCTTGCACGCAACAATTAAACTCATAATATCTCGGATGGGTTTGAAAGTCAGCAGGATCTGACCAGAGACTTATGAGTTACATGCCCTTGAGCATTTGGAAAAATCCCTATAGACGCATAATGGGAGGAATGTTGTGATCACTCTAGTGCTTTCTATTTTGAATGGATCTTCTTTATTCTTGCATACAATATGGGCTACTATTAAAGCTTGGATGAGTTTGAATTTCATCAAGATCCCATCACCTATTTTGGAGTAAGCACCCCTTTAGCATCTTAAAAACTGATGGATAATGTTGTGACTGCTCTAGCGTCTACATTTTTTATTGGATCTTCTTCATTCTTTCATCTCACAAGGACACTCATAAAAGATTGGATGAGTTTGAAATTCTGCAGGATCCGACCAAGGATTTATGAGTTAGCTGCCCTTGAGCATCTGGAAAAATCCCCATAGACTTATAATGGGAGAAACGTTGTGACCAATCTAGTGCTTTCAATTTTAAATGGATCTTCTTTATTCTTGCAGATAAGAAGGACAACTATAAAAGCTTGAATGAGTTTGAATTTCGTCAAGATCCCATCACCTATTATGGAGTTAACTTTCCTTGATCATCTTAAAAATTGATGGATAATATTGTGACCACTCTAAGGCCTTCATTTTTGATTGGATCTTCTTCATTCTTGTAGGTAACAAGGTCAACTATAAAAGCTTAGATGGGTTCAAAATTTGGCCAGATCAGACCTGCGACTGTGGAGTTAGCTGCCCTTGAGGGTCTTAAAAATCCCTTTAGACTTATAATGGGAGAATTGTTGTGACCACTCTAGTGCTTTCATTTTTGAATAGATCATATTCATTTTTGCAGATAAGAAGGACAACTATTAAGGCTTGGATGAGTTTGAATTAAGTCAAGATTCCATCATCTTTTATAGAGTTAGCTGCCTTTGAGCATCTTAAAAATTGATTGATAATGCTGTGACCACTCTAGCGCCTTCATGTTTTATTGGATCTTCTTCATTCTTTCAGGTAACAAGGACAACCATAAAAGCTGTGATGAGTTTAATTTAAAGTAGAACCAACTTAAGACTGTGGAGTTAACTTTCCCTGAGCATCATAAACAATCTGCATAGACTTACAATGGGAGATCTGTTGTGACCACTCTAGCACCTTCATTTTTGAATGGATTTTTCTCATTTGTAGGTAACAAGGACTTCCATAAAAGTTTGAATGAGTTTGATTTTCCGCCACACCCATCCACCAGCTACAGAGTTAGCTGCCCTTGAGCATCTAAAATAAAACTATATAATGTTGTGACCACTCTAGCACCTTCATTTTTCATTTGATTTTCTTCATCCCTGTAGGTTACCAGGACATACATAAAAGTATGGATGAGTTTGAATTTCGGTCAGATCCCATAACTGACTACGGAGTTAGCTGCCCTTGAGTATCAGAAAACTACACTTTCACCAGGTTTCCAATGCAATTTTTATTCAGATCTTTTTAAGACTGCAGATTACTAGAACCTGCATAATATCTTATGTTTTTGAATTAATTCCTGGTCACTGTTTCAAGTTATCTGCTTTTGAGCATCGTTAATTATGGTGTCTCCAAACATTATGCTGGCTCCATGGTGAGCAATCGTTGCCCATTGGGCTACTTGTTTATTAAGCTTTCATTAATATTCATGAATATGCAAATGTGATAATTTCCATATAGGACCATAAGATGACAGTATTTGTCGAATTGTATGACTGATGATATGAAAACATGCAACAGTGGTGGTTTGATGATGGTTTGGGGCTGAAATCAGTTATCTATGTTGTTTTGTTTACGATTTTACCCTTATTTTTAAGGTTTTCATGAATATGCAAATTAGGTAATTTGCATCTCAGGTCATAGGATGAAAGGCGTATGCTTAACCTTTTATGTGGTACCAAGATTAGTAGTATATGATAAGTATCAGCTAAGATATAATTGAATTTGTATGTACTATCCCTACATGTAAGAATTGCATTAAGGGTTACCATGGTAACCATGCAATTTCGCAAGACCCAAATGTGTTTATTTTTCAGAAACATTGTTTTCTCGTTCATGGGGTCCCATGAAACAATTTGGAACCAATGAAAAAATGTCATGGGGGTGCAAGGTGGGTCAAACAAGATTCTGTGGTATAGCGTACCCCGTTTTAATGCTAATTTGAGAAATTGCCTACCCCAGGGGTATTCCGCTGCGCATAGAATTTTTGTGTACCATCCGATTTTTTTAAGAGTTTGATTTCTGAATCAGCGTACTTTTCTACAAACCTTTTGGCCTCAACCGCTTGATTAAAAGTATTGCTAGCATGTTACATGTTGTTCAATATTCGACACAAAAAAAAAATTTCTATGTCTGTGTCTACATCCTTTATAAGCGCGTTGATTTTAGAAATTTATAGTGAATCATCGAAGTGAAAGGGTCTTATTTGTGCTCTGTTGATCCTGCATTGCATTGCTTTACCTGTTGTGACAAATCTAGCTCGTTCGTCTGAAGGGGAAGTGTTACCTCTCTTTCTGTAAATCAGAAGTATTAAGACTTCATAGAAGTCATTGAATGCTTTGGAAAATATAATAAGTGTTCGGAGGCATTATAAGGTGAAAATGTGTTTGTTGACAACCTATATATATCAAGGTAAACCAGCTAATATATTATTCTTTTTCACAGATATGCCAAGGTATATCAGGACAGATACTCATTGTTTTGATGGCTTATAGACTTTAGTATTTCTCCTACTTGCCGAGTATTGCTTGAAATGTAAGTTCAAGGCATTCATATCAGTTTCTGAATGTGCCAAGCCATAAATGGCATAGTTGGAACGTTGATGAGAGCTCATCGATTTTGAGTGGACTGGTGGTAAAATTTGACAACTGGCAATGATTGAAATACAAGGAGGCGGGTTATGATGATAACTACCACAGAATCAGACAATGACAAACGTTTAATATGAGTGTTACTTGGATGAGAATTAGTTTTTAATATTTACAATAAACAGGAACATTTATCATATTGTCTTGTATAAATGTAAAACTATTTTTTCTATTTGTGGCTCCATATTGAGCATTATATGCACAGCATTAGGAAATGTGTCAAAAGGTGCATTGATATTGTTCAATTTTATTAACCTGACACAGGTGCATAATTTCACGATTAGTGCACAAGATTTTTTTACCTTCCGTCGACTTTCGGTATTTACCGTTAGTTTACAGGAATTTCGCAAGTACTAATAAGATAATGAAACGTTTTGCACTGTCCTAATGACTAGTCAAGTGGTTATGGCACAGAGTTTACAACCAAAAGGTCGCGAATTCGAGTCCACGCATGTTCTTGTTTTTTTAGTGTTTTTTTTGTGTTTTTGTAGTTTTACCTTTATTCGATTCGTTTTACTTCGTTTACTATAGATGTACCACGACCTCTGATCCTTTGTATTATATATTATTTAACGCATACACTGAACCAGTCTGTCTGGAACATCTGCGTGCTTCAAAATAGAATAGTATACGTAATAAAACGCCTGAAACCCCTATTTCGAGATCCATATTTTCAATTTTGTAAATATAGACACGCTTCAAAGATATTTGCTTATCTATACTTGCATTTGTTATTGTTATATTTGTAAGATCCTCACCGAGAACGTTTATCGTACGCTCGATATGTGAAATTGAATCTCTGTGCTTTGACATATTTTTAAAGTAATCACAGATATTTAAAAAATATCTGCTATGTCTTAGTGCCAAGACTTGCCGCATGCTTTTCTTCAGACGTTTTCCCACTGAACTTAAGTTCAAACAACATGTATAGTGAATTTTTTCAACCGTATGTTTTGGCTATAATATGGAACAATATTTTCACGTGAATCTCTGAAGATGTTTCGGACAGACTGGTTCATTTTACGCATTACGCATCAACCTTTTGAAATAAAATGATCCAAAATTTCATTCCTCAAAGGTCGTGGTACATCTATAATAAATGAAATTAAACGAATCGAATAAAGGTAAAAAAAGAACACAGGTGGACTCGAACTCACGACCTTTTCGTTGTAAACTCTGTAACATAACCACTTGACTAGCCAGTAGGACGGTACAAAACGGTTCATTATCTGCATTTGTACTTGCAAAATTCCTGTAAAACTTGCGGTAAATACCGAAAGTCGACGGAAGGTAAAAATATCGTGTGCACTTACCGTGAAATTATGCACCTGTGTCAGGTTAATAAAATCGAACAATAACATATGTACCAACAGTCTACGGGCGTGATAATCGGAAATGAATATAATTTCTAATATTTTTGCATCAATGACCAGAGATTTATAAGTACAAATGTGAAATATATTGGGTTTTTTCTGAACTATCATCTATTACATCAGATGTTGGCAATGCTCAATGATTACATCATGTTATATATGTTACATCTTAAACAAGTGTCCTGATCTTAGGAACTTGGTGACAACTTGCAGATATATGAGCCAGACAGTCTAAGAAAATGTAAGATATCCACACGCTGCAATTGTTTTCACATGTGTTTTACTTAAATGTTAATAACAAAAATTGCTACATGGTAAAATGGGGGGGGGGGTGTTTATTAGCTCATTTAAGACGAGAGCAAACTTTGTTTTTTGTATTCGTCGATTGAGTATATGTTTGTAAAATCTTATCTAAAACGGCTTGAAACCAACATCCAGCAGTTGTTAAACTAAATGATGATAGCCACAATTACCGATTTTGAATTATAATTAGGTTCATGTATCGCACATTACACTGCAGATAGCCGTATTAATGTTAAACAGCTTTCATTAGTAGTAAAGACATCCAGTATGCAGACTATAAGAATGTCAATTGATTAGATAGTTTTAATGTCTTCTTTTTGTTTCCAACTTTCAAGTTTCTTATTCAAAATTGATATAGTAACATATGTAACAAGCTCTTACAGGCTAACGTCCTGGCTACAGAGTGCAAATTTCTATTCGATGCACCTTGAATTGTTCTATAAGATAGAATATATCTGCAGAATTCCAAAGGGGTATGGGATGGAGCAGGCCCTTACTCAGCTTGCAGACAAAATTAATACTGTTTGATGATTCTACTGGTTTTGATGAGATGAGGTGGACAATTATTTTGCCAGAGAAGCAGAAATAATGGATATTGTATATGACTTGGGTAAAAATTAGTTAAGAATATTTACATTTGATAGGAACATTCACTGAATTGTCTTGTTTAAATATGAAACTATTATTTTCTATGTCCCTCTAGGCTCTATCTGTATTTAGTATTATATGGAATATCGTCATGTTGCATATCAAATTAAAGGGAACGACGCATACAGCAACATGGAAGCAAATATGTGCTGCCATAATCAAGAGTTTTATAAAAATACAATGGCAGGTTTTAATTTCATGAGGTTTTTGGATAAATTTAAATTCGGTGTTAGCCAAAACTAGTTTTATTCTATCCATCGGTTCAAAGGTTTAACCTGAGACTTGTTAAACTGGTTTTATGCAATCGACGGCCAGAAACCTCGAGCTTAAACTTAATGTTAACCTGAGACTTGTTAAACCTGGCATTATACAATCGACGGCTGGTAATCTCGAGTTTAAACTCAAGGTTATCTTTAAACTTTTGGCATGCAATCGGCCGATAATGTTGCAAGTATTCATCTATACTGAACAAAAGTGAACGCTACACTACAATAGTTTATGTTTTGTGAGAGAGTATTGGACAAAACGTATTTTATAAAGCTTAATAATGTTTCCCAGACATCAAGCAAACGATTCGTTGAAACTCCATCAATTTGCTTCTTTAAATGCCTGAGTTATGTTCCTTTTTGTATTTTAAGCTTTGTAGCACCCGTTAGTGTAAACGCTCCCGTTAATGTAAACGTTGACAATAACGGCAGATATCGCTCCCGTTACTCTAAACAGGACCATGGCGATACTAAGCGGTGATAATGCAGACCCAAAAACTGTTTCAACCGTTATGTCAACATAATGATATTTTACAAGAGATGGCTATTTATCGCAGACATACGAGGGCTGTTCAAATATGAATGCAAGTAGCTTCGTAACTTTCGTCACATATATGCTACGATAAAATGGTAACCGTTCTTATAAAGGACTATATGTCACCTTTAAACTGGCCCCAGACCTAAGGAAAAATAAAGTACACTTATCGAGTTATAGCCCTTTGAATGAGAGTCACTTTAGTATACTAACAAATGAATGCTTCGAACATATACCATTGATATAGACGAGCGTATAAGTCTTCGATAAATCGATGAAATTTCTTGAAATTTTAAAGGAAGTATCCCTATATACTTATAAAATGATTCTGTGAAAGTTGCGAAAATCCGACATGTTTTTGTAAAATTACATCCATCGTTTTAACCAAAGTCTGCTTTTGTTTCAACTAAATGGTAGACAGAACACCACCTTTCAGATTTCAGTCAAACTTATCTCTAACAAAATGCACGAAGCAACATCTAAACTAGTTTAATTCCAAAGACAACATGTTGATCGCTCATACTGAGTTGTAGCTACAAATCAGTGAAGGATAGTGGGTATTTTTTTAAACGCTGAAAAGCATTTTATTAAGTCAAGACTGCCTTAAGTGATGGGGTTATAGAACATATACTTAATTTTGTTGTCTTAACATTGCGGCTTTAATCTAAATTTGAACGTTAACTTTAAGTTTTACCAAAATATGCATTATTTACAGTAAAATTACTCACCTGGGCAGCGTTTCACTAACAATCTTAGCGCTAAGAAAATCTTAGGCTTAAGAACTTCTTAAGGATTGTCGTATCTTTTTCTTAAAGTGCGTTTCACTAACATTTCTTTAAGCGCGGTGCGTTTCATAGCATTTTCTTAGCTAAGAATTCTTAAGCTACTCTTCCGTCGGAGGTAAGAAAATCCATAGCAACGAGCGCGCGGGCGTAAGCGCGGACGTAATTGAAAGCATCAAAACAGATCAGAGAAAATTGGGCGACAACTATAAAAAAGGTCTCAAATACTTTAAAAAGAGGGTGGTGCGCTAATCATTCTCGTATTTACATAGGAAAAATAATTCATGAAAGTTACTTCTTACATTTAAAATTATTCTTATCACTCTGATTAATAAAAATAAGTGTGACTGATCTAGTAAACACTTGTAAAAATTCAGCTCTTGAAATATCTTGTAGGCAAAATAAGCCTACGGAACGGTATCGATTCGCCACTTTTAAAACTTCTGACAGGGAGCGCAGTGTGCTTGACTCGAGACCGAGGGGCCGCGGGTTCGAGCCTCACCAGAGTCACTGTGTTGTGTCCTTAAGCAAGAACATTAATCCTAGCTTAGTACTGATTCAACCCAGGAAGCCCGTCCTTTTACGACTGAAAAATTGTTGATGGGACGTAAAGAATCAAATCAAACGAATAAACAAACAAACACCACTTCTGACCAAGACTGTTGGTCGTTGAAAAATGCACAGCATATCTAGCTGTTAACCTGTGCTACATTTTATGACTTTCACGGGCCATGCGATGACTGGACATGACTGAGGGTCTGGATGGGGGGTCTGGTATTCACTATTCGTTAAAAATTTAGCCCATTAATCGTCTCATTAAAATTTTGGGTTATTCATTAAAATAAAACCAATTATTCATTAACAGTAAAAAGGTGGCAAAGAAATCTGACTATTCACTATTCATTATATTTTTCTTCAATTCATTAAAAAATAGGATTATTCATTATTTTTAGGCCCTCAATATTCACTATTCATTATTTTTTTGGCGCATTATTCACTATTTATTATAAGAAGGGCCATTATTCACCAATCATTATACCCCATCCAGACCCTCATGACTGTTACAGGTTATGCGTAGGCATGAGTTCGGAAGACTATCACGGATCATGCAATTACTGGTACGGGTCATGCGGTGAATGGGCATGAGTTCCGAAGAGTTATTTGTCTTGCAATGCATTCGTCATTCCATAAATTGACATGCGTTCTGATGCGATGATTCGGCACGACTCACTGTTCATGTGTTGACTGTGTATGTGTTTTGCAGACTTTCGTGTGCCAGGCAATAACTGTCACGGGTCAAACGATGAATTTTCATGACTACTGTCACGGGTCATGCGATTACTGGATACGAGTTGGGAAGTGTGTGATGGTTCATGCGAATACTGGGCATGGCTGTCAAGGTCATGTCACGGTTCGATGACTGGAGATGACTGTTACGGGTCATGGCTTGGCTGTCTGAGTTTTGATGACTATCACGGGTTATGCGATGACTGGGCATGAGGTCTGAAGGCTGTCATGGGTCATGCGATCACCGGACATCACTGTAACAGTTGATACGCTGAATGTGCATGTTTGTTTTTTTAGACTGTAACGGGTCAAGCAATGGGTTCGAGCCTCACCGGCATCACTGAAGCCCTGGAAGGGTTTTTAGGGATACAGGGACATTGGCAAAAAAATTAAAGGGATACGGGATATTTTTGTAAATACTTAAAGGGATACGGGATACTTTGATAAGTTTTAGGGATATGGGGTACAATGCTTTCTGAATTTGGGGATATTTGCCATATTTATTTTAGGGATATGAAATATTTTTCAAAATAATTAAAGGGATGTGGGATACTGGGACCCCCCCCCCTTCCAGTGCCTCATCACTGCGTTGTGTTCTTGAGCAAGAGACATTTATCCTTGCTTAGTACTGGTTAAACACAGGGAGACCTGTCCCACCATAACTGAAAAATTAATGATTGGGACGTAAAAAATCAAACCAAAAAATCGGGAGGTGATGTCGTTTGAAGAGTTTTCTTATCTAAAGCTCTGGTGGCCCTTTTGTTCAGCAGAACAAAACCATTTGTGCAGTTTTGGACTAGGGCATTATGAGGAATATTTTTGTAAAACTATTTTGAATTAGGACCAGTGATTCAAGAGATGTCATTTAAAGATATATTATCTAGAGCTATGGCATCCATTTTGTTCTGTGTAGCGAAAGCATTTGTATATCTCTGGTAGAGAGCATCATCAGGAATAATTCTGTGAAATTATTTTGAATTTGGACCAGTGGTTCAGGAGAAGTCGTTTAAAGATATTTCCTATCTTGAGTACTGGCGGTCCCTTTCTTTGGCGGAGCAGAACCATTAAAAATTTTGTGCAATTTCGATAGAAAGCATCATGAGGAAAAACTCTGTGAAATAATTTTGAATTTGAACCAGTGGTTCAAGAGATGTCATTTGAAGATAGTTCTTATCTAGAGTTCTGGTGGCTTTTTTCTTCAGCAGAGCGAACCATTTGTGCAATTTTGGTGGAGGGTATCACGTGGAACAATTCTGTGAAATTATTTTGAATTTTGACCAGTGGTTCAGATGTCGTTTAAAAGATTTCTTATCTAGAGCTCTAGCGGCCCTTATGACCATTTATGCAATTTTGGTAGATGGCATTATGGGGAACATTCCTGTGAAATCATTCTAATTTGTACCAGTGGTTCAGGAAAGAAAAAAGTTAAGGACGACGGACGAAACCGATCACAATAGCTCACCTTGAGCCATTTAATGTCATTATTACAAGGCTTTATGTGATTGGCGACACAGGCAGCCAGATGATGCTAAATGATGCTAGGGTACTCCATTCAGTGATTTGTTACTGGATATATCACATGACTTAACCATTGGGGTGTGTTAGAATTGTTTGCTTCACTTTCAACATGTGTAGATCTATCTAGTCTGTACCGAATAGCGGAATGATGCTTCTATATTACGAATCGCAAGGCAATCTGGGTTGAAACTGGCCCCGAGGTTATAAAAAAATATGCTCAACTTAGCTCGCATGAAATTGTTGGCATTTTAACATTTATTAGCATGATATAAATACAACATCTGAGGGACTTAAGGCAAGAAACTTTTTTATATGTCAGTATTGTAGCTTTTTTATGAGCAGATGAAATTGCGTGCTCAGTTGAGTTGAGAATGAAAAAACTTTTATAAGCACTGGGCCTGCATGCAAAAAGACACATCTGAAAGAGTTGTCCTACTTTTTGATCCAGAGAGAAATGAATTAAAGAATAGTTTCACCAAAAAGAAGTTTACTGATATAGCCAAATTTTTGCTGATTACTGAGTGTTGAGCCTAAATTTTACTGATTACCGATATTTGTACCTAATATTTACTGATTACTGATTTTGTGGCCTAACTTTTACTGATTACCAACTTTTGGGCCTATATTTTACTGATTATTGATTTCTGATGTACCCCATTGAGACCCTCATGACTGCCAATTTGATCTTGTGAGCTGCACCATATAGTCATATTAATATCAAAAAGTTGCCCCTTATGAACGTTTACTTCAACTGACCGTCTGATTTCTAAAAACAATATTTTCATAGGGTCAAACTTGACCAGAGGTAAACTAGGTCAATGTAAACTTAATCCCTGCGGTACTCTTCGGGAACTATGTTGACTGAAGAATGGCGTGCGGACAATGACGACAGACATTAGAGGATCACAAAAGCTCATACTGAGCCCATGGCACAGGTGAGCTAAAATAAAGGGATGCTGATTGTTAAAGACTACCATTAACTGTGATTTGACTACCATTCACTTGGTATTGCTGGTGTAAAGTGGAGGGGATTAAAGTTATAGATCCCTGTGGTACTCTTGGGGAACTATGTTTACATAATGACAACGGACATCAAAGGATCACAAAAGCCCATATTGACCATTCACATGCCATTGCTTGTCTAGAGAGGTTAAAATGTAAACTCCCTGTGTGCAGGTGAGCTCAAAATACAGCATTTTACAAATAAAATGATTAACCATGGCAAAAGCGTCTAGATGCTTAGCTACATGTAGGGTCGTTTTTCCAACATCCTTTGGTTTCTTAGCAATAGTCGATCATGCATAGTCTGAAAAGTTTGTTGTACTGCACAAGTTTATATACAGTTAAACAGGTTTATAAACAAAAACGTTGAGCGTAAAAATTGTAAATATGTTCTTACACATCAGTTTTATCATATGTTTAGGGTACTCAAAACAATTGTCTCATTGAGACGCGTCTCATTGAGACGGTTCTTCTGATCATCCACAACATATGTTTTGGTTAAGAAATATGAAAGTTATTATTTTGTTAAGCACTCTTAACTAAAGACCTGTCGTTAAATCAAAGTCCCTAGGGCCAAACTTTTCGTTGTTTTATTTGAAGTTTGAATAAATATAGCTGATCTATAAAACGATAACCAGTGCATAGGCTAAACATGATTACTTTCACTTTTATATATCCAAAGATATGCTGTATGTCTAATGGAGACATCCATGAACCATGTCAATGCAATGTGCTGTATGAAGAACATTTGCACACAAACAGGAGCAGTCTCACTGAGTCTGCTCTAAGTACATTTAAGTCAGCATATCTTTAGATAGCAAATACGGAAGATACATGTAATAGTGAACAAAATCTGTTAAATGCAGCTGTACATATTACATATTGGACTTTAAAAGGTAGTTTAATGTTTAAGGATTCGAGTTAATGAGAGAGTACACTGTAGTGGACATGTATAAACTGAAAAAAAAACACACACAACTATTAATTAAACCCTGCTTTTTTATTGAGCTTCGTCTAGTAAAACCCATGCTACACTCTAACACTTCATGGAATGTTAACTTCTTTGAAAGCTTTTTATCCAATTGTGTCTTATTCAAAAGTTTCACTTTCTCAAATGGTGCTACTTCGAATCCTACACAAAACTTGGGCCTCTGGGACTTGTAGTTGTAGTAACTCCACCTTGTCTGTTTCTGTATAGTAAACATCTCTGATTAATATCTGAAAGAAAAAAATTGAACTTCTAAGTTTCAAAGTGATAGACAGCGTTTAACATAAAAATGATATCAAACACACTTTATTAACCAATTCAAGACTAGCACATTGAGAAACGGTGCAGATCCAATCACACATTACTAAGACAATGTAACATTCTACAATAATATCCAATGGTGTGAATAAAGCTGACGGAAAAAGGAAAAGACTTATTTATACGTGCCACTATCAAAGATCAAATTTATTCTCAACGATAATTTAAGAGTTGATCATTATATGTGAGGGGGAGATGGAGGGGATGGGTAGTAGAGAAGGAGATGGGAGGAGGAGGAAGTGAGAAGATAGGAGGAGGAGAGTGTTTAGGAGGAGGAGATGGAGGGAATTGGTAGTAAAGGAGGAGATAGGAGGAGGAGAGTGTTTAGGAGGAGGAGATGGAGGGGATTGGTAGTAGAGGAGATGGGAGGAGGAGGAGGGGGAGGAAGTGAGAAGATAGGAGGAGAGTGTTTAGGAGGAGGAGATGGAGGGGATGGGTAGTAAAGGAGGAGATAGGAGGAGGAGAGTTTTTAGGAGGAGGAGGAGATGGAGGGGATTGGTAGTAGAGGAGATGGGAGGAGGAGGAGGAGGTGAGAAGATAGGAGGAGGAGAGTGTTTAGGAGGAGGAGATGGAGGGGATGGCTAGTAGAGGAGGAGATGGGAGGAGGAGAGTGTTTAGGAGGAGGAGATGGGAGGAGGAGGTGGAGTTAGGATGATGAGAGTATTTAGGAGGAGGAGGTGGAGGGGATGGGTAGTAGAGGAGGAGATAGGAGGAGGAGGAGGTGAGAAGATAGGAGGAGGAGAGTGTTAAGGAGGAGGAGATGGATAGTAGAGGAGGAGATAGGAGGAGGTGAGAAAATACGAGGAGGAGAGTGTTTAGGAGGAGGAGATGGGTAGTAGAGGAGGAGATAGGAGGAGGAGGTGAGAAGATAGGAGGAGGAGAGTGTTTAGGATGAGTAGATGGGTAGTAGAGGAGGAGATAGGAGGAGGAGAGTGTTTATGGGGAGGAGATGGGTAGTAGAGGAGGAGATGGGAGGAGGAGGAGGAGGAGGTGAGAAGATAGGAGGATGAGAGTGTTTAGGAGGAGGAGATGGGTAGTAGAGGAGGAGATAGGAGGAGGAGATGGGTAGTTGAGGAGATAGGAGGAGGTGAGAAGATAGGAGGAGGAGAGTGTTTAGGAGGAGGGGATGGGTAGTAGAGGAGGAAATAGGAAGAGAAGATGGAGAAGATGGGTAGTTGAGGAGGAGATAGGGGGGGGGAGGTGAGAAGATATGAAGAGGAGAGTGTTTAGGAGGAGGGGATGGGTAGTAGAGGAGATAGGAGGAGAAAATAGAGGAGATGGGTTGTTGAGGAGGAGATAGGAGGTAGAGGAGGTGAGAAGATAGGAGGAGAATAGTGTTTAGGAGGAGGGGATGGGAGATAGGGGGAGATGGGTAGTTGAGGAGGAGAAAGGAGGAGGAGGAGGTGAGAAGATAGGAGGAGGGGAGTGTTTAGGAGGAAATGGATAGTAGAGGAGGAGATAGGAGGAGGAGATGGAGGAGATGGGTAGTTGAAGAGGAGATAGGAGGAGGAGGAGGAGGTGAGAAGATAGGAGGAGGAGAGTGTTTAGGAGGAGGAGATGGGTAGTAGAGGAAGAGATGGGAGGGCGAGAAGGAGGTGAGAAAATACGAGGAGGAGAGTGTTTAGGAGGAGGAGATGGGTAGTAGAGGAGGAGATAGGAGGAGGAGGTGAGAAGATAGGAGGAGGAGAGTGTTTAGGAGGAGGAGATGGGTAGTAGAGGAAGAGATGGGAGGAGGAGGAGGTGAGAAGATTGGAGGAGGAGAGTGTTTAGGAGGAGGAGATGGGTAGTAGAGGAAGAGATGGGAGGGGAGGAGGAGGTGAGAAAATACGAGGAGGAGAGTGTTTAGGAGGAGGAGATGGGTAGTAGAGGAGGAGATAGGAGGAGGAGGTGAGAAGATAGGAGGAGGAGAGTGTTTAGGAGGAGGGGATGGGTAGTAGAGGAGGAGATAGGAGGAGGAGATGGAGGAGGTGGGTAGTTGAGGAGAAGATAGGAGGAGGAGGTGAGAAGATAGGAGGAGAGTGTTTAGGAGGTGGGGATGGGAGATAGGAGGAGGAGATGGGTGGTTGAGGAGGAGATAGGAGGAGGAGGTGAGAAGATAGGAGGAGGAGAGTGTTTAGGAGGTGGGGATGGGAGATAGGAGGAGGAGATGGGTGGTTGAGGAGGAGATAGGAGGAGGAGGTGAGAAGATAGGAGGAGGAGAGTGTTTAGGAGGAGGAGCTGGGTAGTAGAGGAAGAGATGGGAGGAGGAGGAGGTGAGAAGATTGGAGGAGGAGAGTGTTTAGGAGGAGGAGATGGGTAGTAGAGGAAGAGATGGGAGGGGAGGAGGAGGTGAGAAAATACGAGGAGGAGAGTGTTTAGGAGGAGGAGATGGGTAGTAGAGGAGGAGATAGGAGGAGGAGGTGAGAAGATAGGAGGAGGAGAGTGTTTAGGAGGAGGGGATGGGTAGTAGAGGAGGAGAAAGGAGAAAATAGAGGAGATGGGTTGTTGATGAGGAGATAGGAAGTAGAGGAGGTGAGAAGATAGGAGGAGAAGAGTGTTTAGGAGGAGGGGATGGGAGATAGGAGGAGGAGGTGGGTAATTGAGGAGGAGATAAGAGGAGGAGGAGGTGAGAAGATAGGAGGAGGAGAGTGTTTAGGAGGAGGGGATGGGTAGTAGAGGAGGAGATAGGAGGAGGAGATGGAGGAGGTGGGTAGTTGAGGAGGAGATAGGAGGAGGAGGTGAGAAGATAGGAGGAGGAGAGTGTTTAGGAGGTGGGGATGGGAGATAGGAGGAGGAGATGGGTGGTTGAGGAGGAGATAGGAGGAGGAGGTGAGAAGATAGGAGGAGGAGAGTGTCTAGGAGGTGGGGATGGGAGATAGGAGGAGATGGGTGGTTGAGGAGGAGATAGGAGGAGGAGGTGAGAAGATAGGAGGAGGAGAGTGTTTAGGAGGAGGAGATGGGTAGTAGAGGAGGAGATGGAGGAGATGGGTAGTTGAGGGTAGTTAACCACAACACCCACCATTTTCATCAGTAATGCCTCACTGTCACATGTTTAAATATTGGAAACTGTGATGTATGAAGTCTGAACTGTGAAGTGTGAACTTATATGTGTGAAGTAAGAACTATACACTGTGAAGTATAAAGTGTGACATGTGAAGTATTAAGTGTGAAAAATGAACTGTGAAGTCTGAAGTGTGAAGTATGGTGTGTGAATTATAAAGTGCGAAGTATGGACTGTGAACTTTGAAATGTCACTTGACGTTGTCTCCTACACATAATTTAAAAGTGTGAAGTATGAATTGTTAAGTATGAACTTTGACCTATGAAGTGTAAAGTATAAACTATGAAGTTTGTTTGTTCTGTTGCTTTATGTCCCAAGTCAACAGCTATGGTCATGGCGGGACGGTCAGTTCACCTAACCATACTTTTTCCTGGGCAAGCTTGAACAAGCAGTTAACCAGTACTTCGTGCACATACTTTCACTTGTAACTGACAACAACCCTTCTTGAATGATTAAACTATGAAGTGTTAAATGTGAAGTAAAAAGTGTGTGCTATGAAGTATAAACTCTGACGTGTGAATATGAAGTGAGAAATACAAAATGTGAAGTATGAACTGTGAAGTCTGAAGTATGAACTACGTAGTGTGAAATATAAACAGTGAACTTTGAAATGGCATTTAAATGTGTCTTCCACACATAACAATGAACGGTGAAGTACAAATTGTAAAGTGTGGAGTGCGAAATATGAAGTGTAAATATGTAACGAAGTCTGAACTATGAAGCATGTAGTCTGAAGTATGAAGTCTGAATTAGGATGTTTTCACTATGAAGTGTGGACTGTGAAAAATGAAGAAAGAAGTATGACAATTGAAATATGGACAGTAGAGCATGAACTGTGAACTTTTAAATGTCACTACAGTTGTGTAACGAAGTCTGAACTATGAAGCATTTAGTGTGAAGTATGAAGTCTGAATTAGGAAGTGTTAATTATGAAGTGTGAAGCATCAAGTATGATGTCTGAATTATGAAGTATGAAATGTGAAGTATGAACTATGAAGTGTGAACTGTGAAGTATGAAGACTGAAATTTGAAATATGAACCATGAAAAATGAACTGTGAACTTTTAAATATCACTTACAGTTGTGCAACGAAGTCTGAACTATGAAGCATGCAGTGTGAAGTATGAATTAGGAAGTATTAACTTTGAAGTGTGAAGCATCAAGTATGAAGTGTGAACTATGAAGTATACAATGTGAAGTATGAACAATGAAATGTGAACTGTGAAGTATGATATTTGAAATATGAACCGTGGAGTATGAACTGTAAACATTTAAATGTCATTTTACGTTGTCTCCACCACATAACTAAGAATGTGAAGTATAAATTGTGAAGTAGGAAATGCAAAATATGAAGTGTGAATTATGAAGCTTGAAGCCTGAACTATGAAGTGGAAATATGAAATGCAAAGTATGAAGCGTGAAGCCTGGAGTGCGATGTATGAAGCATGAAGTTTGAACAATGAAAATAGAAGTATGAACTATGAAGTAAAATACTAACTTTGAAATATGAACTGTGAAGTATGCAAATATGAGGTGTGACATATGAAAACTGAAGTATGAACTATGATGTGTGAACTGTGAAGTAAAAAGTATGGACTGTGATATATGAAGTCTAAACTATGCAGTATGAGGACCAGTAACTAGCTATTGTAATGTCAAGACAAGTCACTTCACCTAACCACACTTTTTTCCTGGGCAAGCTTGACTTAGCAGTTTAACAGTACTTTGTGCACATACTCTCCATTGTGACTGACAACAACCGGTGTTGAATCAGCCGAAGGTGAATAATGACCATAGATATTATTTCATGATCAATCTCCAAGAAAGTATAAGACCGAGCTGAGATTGAACTTGAATATACAGTCAGACTCCCTACTGAATATGCTGTGTGGCTATGAGGAGTTTACTGTGAATTCTGGAGTATGAACTCCGAACAATGAAGTGTGAATATGAACAATGAAGTGTAAATTATGAATTGAAAAATGTGAAGTATGAACTGTGAACTTTGAAAGGTTACTCTACGTCGTCTCCCACACATGACAATGAAATGTGAATTGTGATTTATGAAGTGTGAAGTATGATCATGCAGTCAGAACTATGAAATATGAAGTGCGAAATATTAACTATGAAGTCTGGACTGCTAAGTGTGAAGTTTGAACAATGAAGTGTGAAAACTGAAGTATGAAGTCTGAACTATGAAGTACATGTAAACTGTAAAGTAAGAAGCGTGGACTATGAAATAAGAACTTTGAACAAAGAGCAGTTTACTGATACGTTTGAAGTATTAAGTCTGAACTATGGAAAACAGAATGTACATTTCAGGTTCATACTTACCATTTCATACTTCACAATACATACTTCCCAGTTCATGGTTCACACTTCAGACTTCACATTTCAGAGTTCAAACTTCACAGTTAAGACCTCATAGTTCCACTTCATACTATAATGTTCATACTTCACAATTCATACCGTGCGAAGTATGAAGTGAATGGTATATAGCATTAAGTCTGACTCATTATTTGCGAACTAAAAGTGTGAAGTATGAACCGTGAAGTGTGAGCTGTGAACTATGAAAGGTTTTAACGTCGTCTCAAAAACATGACTATGACATGTGAAGTATGAATTGTAAAGTATGAAGTGCGAAGAATGAAGTATGAAGCTTGAAGTATGAACTATGAAGTGTGAAGATAAAAAATGCAAAGTATGAAGAATGAAGTCTGAAACATGAAGTGTGAAATATGTACTATGTCTATGAAGTCTGATTTTTTAAGTGTGAAGCTTGAACTATGGAGCGTGAAAACTGACGTATGAAACTATGAATTGTGAACTGTGAAGTAAGAAGCGTTGACTGTGAATTGTGACCTATGGACTCGGAGCAGTGTACTGTGACGTTTGGAGTATAAAGTCTGAAGTATGGACAGTGAAAAGTGATATTTCAAAGTTCAAATTTCACATTTCAAACTTCACAGTTCAACTTCATACTTCAATATTCATACTTCACAATTCATGGTTCACACTTTACAGTTCAGAGTTCAAACTTCGAGTTCAAACTTCACATTTCATACTTCACAGTTCAACTTCATACTTCAATATTCATACTTCACAATTCAAACCGTGCAAAGTATGAAGTGGGAAGTGTATAGCTTTAAGTATGCCAAGTGAAGTGCGAACAATTAAGTGTTTAGAATGAAGTCAGAACCATGAAGTGGGACGTATGAACCGTGAAGTATGAAATTTGAACTTAAAAATGTCTTTTTACGTTGTCTCACTCACATAACTATGAATTAGGAAGTATGAGTTGTAAAGTATAAAGTGCAAAGTATGAAGTGAGAATTATGCAGCCTTAAGTCTGAACTATGAAATGTGATGTATGAAGTGTGTAGTGTGTGAAGTATGAAGTCTAAACTGTGAAGTGTGAAATATGAAGTGTGAAGCGCTAACTGTGAAGTGTGAACTGTGAACTTCAAAGGTTACTTTACATTGTCTCCCACACATGACTATAAATTTGAGTATGAAGTGCCAAGTATGAAGCGTGAAGTCTGAACTTTGAAATGTGAACTATGAAGTCTGAACTATTAAGTGTGAAGTTTGAACTATGAATTAAGTGTGAAAACTGAATTATGAAGTCTGAACTATGAAGTGTGAACTGTTAAGTAAGAAGCGTCGACTTAGAAATGTGATCTATGAACAAAGAATAGTGTACTGTGACGTTTGGAGTATAAAGTCAGAACAATGGAAAACGGGAAAGTGTCATTTAAAAGTTCATACTTCACATTTCATACTTCACATTTTAATCTTCCCAGTTTATGGTTCACACTTCAAAATTCAGACTTCACCCTTCAGAGTTGAAACTTCACAGTTAAGATTTCACATTTCATTCTTTACATTTCCACTTCATACTTCAATGTTCATACTTCACAATTCAAACTGTGCAAAGTATGGTGTGAAATATGCAGCCTTAAATCTGACTTATGAAATGCGAACTACTAAGTGTACAGTATGAAGTGTGAACTATGAAGTGTGAAGTATGAACGGTAAAGTATGAACTGTGAACTTCGAAAATGTTATTTTTCGCTGTCCCCCATTGCACATAACTATAAAGTGTAAAGTATGACTTTTGGAGTATAAAGTGTTAAGTATGAAGATTGAAGTCTGAACAATGAAGTATGAAGCATGAAATATGAAGTGTAAAGTATGAACTATGAACAGAAGGGTGAAATGTGAACTATGAAGTGTAAAGTTTGAATTCTGAACTGTCTAGTTTGAAGTACAAATGAAGTGAGAAGGAGCTTGAAGTGTGAAGTATGATGTATGAAGTATGAACTAAGAGGAGTTTACTGTGAGGCTTTGAGTTTGAAGTCTGAACTATGGAAACATAAAGTGACATTTGAAAGTTCATACTTCATAGCCTATATGTCCCAGTTCATGGTTCACACTTCACAGTTCAAACTTCACAGTTCAGACTTCATAGTTCAGACTTCACATTTCATACCTCATAGTTCCATTTCACACTTTACTGTTCATACTTCACAATTAACTTCACACTTCATAGTTCCAACTTCAAATTTCATACATCATGCTAAGTAATTCACACTTCTAATATCACACTTTAAGATCTTCTTTTTTAATGTTTAAACCTTGTCATCGAAATGCCCTTGTTTACTATACAATAATACATTAACCCAATATTGCAAGATTGATGCGCTTTATACTGATTAACAAAAATGTACCATGCAACAACACACACCATTTTTATCAGTAATATGTCACAGTAAGGTGTTTAAGGATCTAAAACCTATGTAGTGTAAACTTTAAAGTGTGACTTGAAGTATGAACTGTGAAGAGGGAATTATGAAGTGTGGAGTGTTAAGTAAGGAGTGTGAATATGTACTTAAAAGGGTATCCTTTGGAAGCAAAGAATGCACCAATGAACTGAAACTAGAGTGTGCATATTATAAAGTCTGAACTATGAAGAGTAAAGTTTGAACTATGAAGTGTGACATATGAACTGTGAAGTGTGAACTTAGAATTGTCACTTTCTGTGGTATTCCATACATTTAATAATGTATGAAGTGTGAAGTATGAACCATGAAGGTGAAGTATGAACTGTTAACTTTGAATTGTCAGATTTTGTCCCAAATATGAACACTGCCAGTCAAAAAGTGAAGACAAGTTCATACTATAAGCCTTAAGCCAAATTCTAAGTCTATCTGACCTTAATTGTCCTTTTGAGTCCAATGTCATATTGGTAATCTAGAACCCTTGTTAAAATCTAAACTCAGTAGGCAATCATTGTGCCAAATTTGAACACCCTTGGTCGAAAAAATGGAAAGAAGTGTTCGTTTTAGGAGTGGAAGGACATATTTTAAATATATTTTACCTGGACCTTTTACTCCAGAGTCATATTGGTGATCATAAACCTTCATTGTAATCTACACATCATAGGTAATCATTGTGCCACATCACCCTGAATCAAAAAATGAAAGAGTTTGTGTTATGAGCAAGTCTGAATGACAAATGGACCCGATTACAATATATGTCTAACATATTATCTGACTTAAAGTCACTTTTCTCAAAAAGGATGGATATAATTTTTTTAAGTTTGTTGCAGGCCATTCAGAGCAAATTGGGAAGATCTTGATGAGATTTGAAATTTTAAGACATCTAGGTTGAAAAACTGTTTGAAAAAGAGAGCATGTTTTCTATTTTTCATATGAGTTAAATGATACTTTACACCCCAGTCAACAAACGTTTGGTCATGTTGGGATGTTTCATCTGCGTTTAACCAGTAATATATAAGCAAAGCAAAATATTTGAGTGCAGAACTGTCTGTTTCTTTAATTATCATTTTAAATGTCTCATTGAGACGGTTCTTTTGAGTACCCACAACATATTTTTTTTAGATATTAAAAAGATAAGTATTTTTCAATCACACACACTTATCTGGAGGTAGAGGCACTCTTTTTACCCTTTTCTTGCTGTTCACAGCAATATCTGTCATCTTCTCGCTTCTGCTATCTATGTTTTTGGTGGCCTATATTGCAAACAATATGGACACGGATCAAACTGCTCCCTTTCGATCGAACTGTCTGATCAGGGCTCATAGTATTTGTATTATCAGCAGGATAAGGGTTAATTCAGGCACAATTTGATTACAATGCTTATTTTGGAATACAAAAATGAAATAGAAAAGTACATTCAGTCGAATCTCGTAAATTCAAAGTTGTTTTATTTTTAAGTATTGAAAATTCGAATTATAGAGAGTTATACATAAAAATATATAACCCCCAAAAATGATTGTTATCATTTATCAAACATATGTTTTGGGTGCGTAAAAGAAACCTCTCAATGAGACATTTCTTTTATGCACCCAAACACATATTTTTTTAAAGACAGTTATAAAAAATATTTCATAAATAGGTCCTATAAGCTCTTATCTGGATCCAGCGTGCCCCAAATTGATTTCGAATAATTAAGCGAGTATTTACGAAAAATTGGCATTAGAATTTTCGTGGTTTTACTGTTATTATGCCCCCAATTACTTTTCCTGCTGCCAAAAAAGCAAATTTATAGAGAATATTATCTAGCAAGCAAAATATACAGTTATTAATTGTTACGCTTGCGTTCAGCTAATAAGAGATATCATATTTAGAATGCAAATGTTGCCATCTAACTAGGGATTCAAAAATACATATACAGTTTGTCTAAATGTCAGACAGACATGCTGCACCTCACTGTGACCTCATTATCACAGCTTTCCCCCCACAGTAATTTGTAAACCCCCTCCCCCCTACAGGGATGGTCAGATGATAATTGGGATGATGTACATCTTGAATTCCCCCACAGGACCACAGTAGTCAGAAACATGATCTTCTGCAATAATGCAAATATAGTTAATATACCCCTAGGAATTTATCATTGTGCAATGACCCTTGAGCGGTCCCCATACATAGTGCAGAGCTTTTTATGACCATATTTCCAGTAGGGGATTCCCGGGGTCATATGTGGAGGGGGAGGGGGAAGGGGGGGGGGGGCAGTGGTGTAAATGACTGGTGCATTATTTGATTGACAGAGGTATTAATGTTTGTCTGCAATTCAGGCTTTACAGCCCAGTCAATATATAAATAATGCATGTTAGCTCGAACACATTCTTCTGTCAGATAGAAAAAATGAAAATGTTTTGTCTGTCTTTGGTGATACTTTATGTCCCAGTCAACATACTTGGAACCAGGGCTCACCCTGCCATCAGCCATTATAGTCATTTGCTATTAAAAATGTAGAGTGGCTACGAATATAATATAAAAAAAAACACACTCTAATCTAGGTGGTTCAAAAATTACATATCTGCGAAAACGTTTATTTCGATCGGGCCTGACCTGGGTCCAAACTGTTTGCAAAGGTTATTAGCAGATGGCAAAAGTCATCGGTTAAATATAGAACAACTGATTAATACTACTTTCTGGCTAAAACCTTGGCTAAAGTCAACTTCTTTTGGCTCCAACCTTTTTTCCATTTGGCTAAAGTGTTGGCTACAACAAATTCGGAGCCAGGGTAAGCCCTCAGACAGATAGAATGAAAAAGTTTTGTCTGTCTGTGGTGATGCTTTACGTCCCAGTCAACAGTTTCACCACCCTATCTGGACGTTTCTCGAGTTGAACCAGCACAATTATGCAGATGATACAATGTCTTCCTCAAGGACACAACACAGTGCCTTGTGTGCAGTACTTCTTGAGGGGCTCAAACCAGCGACCCCTGGACTCAAGCTCAAGTCGAACACTACCATCAATAGGCCACTGCGCTCCTCAGCAGTACATGTAGATCTAACCTTATCCTTACTTAGGCTAATTTCTATGATAGGGCTGTTTCAGCTGAGAAGCCATGTACTCACTCTGAAGATCTCTTGTGTAAACACATCGAGCAATGCATCTGTGTAGACTATACAAAGACAGGTGTCAGCAGGCTCCAATTCCTCACTTTCTCTTGTGTCAGCAGACAGGTCGAATGAAATTATTGTTAAGTCCGTGACACACTCCTCTTGATATATAAAACAAACAATAAATGTGTCGATTCAAACCGAAAGTAGGATCGATTTCGTAGAACTCGGACTCTTTACACAGTCTAAATCATTTCCGGCGACAGGTACTCATCTAAAATAAATTCCCTCCGATAATTTTGTCGATAAATAGTACGTTTTGACAGAATAATAAGCGAATTTTGTTCCGTATGCTGGTTGGGATAGATGAAGGCGGCCATATTTACGAAATTTTCTGGAAGATAAGATCGCCTCCCCCCTGTCGTAAAGTTACGACAATATTTAAGAAAATCTTAGCGAAATCCTTAAGAAATTCATAAGTCGATGGCGTTTGTGAAACGCAAACCGTTCTTAAGAATGAACTTACGAATTTCTTAGCGCTAAGAACGTTAGTGAAACGGGCCCCTGGTCTTGAGGACTAGATATATCGAACATATTTTAATTTATGTAAACACGTCATTAAAAAGCAGAAAAATGCATGAAAAATGAAATGAAATAAGATAACTCTGTGAATAGAATACGGAGCATTTTGAAAACTACCTAATGACATATTAAGCATGTTTTAAGCAAAATGCAAAGAAAAAGACACAGCAATGTTCATTATTGCTTCACCAGTGGATAACTCAAAATGGCGTTTATCATAAAATTAATGACGTCACAAACGTGCCTGTTTACTCAAGATTGAAACAGGATTATATAAACTTTTTTCCTGCAAGCAACTTTGTCAATGTATCTTAAACTTGCATCTAAAATTTGGTGTCATTTTGTCTCAAACTTACAAGGATATGACATAATATCCGCACATGTACCAAAAACGTGTATTGCAATTTGCTTCAGAAAAACTTCAGTAAACAGGAATGACCTTTATATAAGCGTCTATAACTCGAGAAATATAGTGAGTAAATTTTTATGTTTGGTGCCATTTAAAAGGCGACAAATAATTCTTTCCAGAAAGGTATGACATTTTGTCGTAGCATATATGTGAAGAAAGAAATGAAGCTACTTGCATTCATATTTGAACAGCCCTCGTATAAGCAGTTGTGACAAAACCAATTTTGTGACCCTGACTACTGGATTAAGACAAGTTTATCCTACTTTTTTAAGTTCCAGTATTTTTGCCTTATATAAAAAATTAGTAAGCGTTTTATTATATTGACCTGTGCATATCAAATATTGTAAAACAACATTATGATGACAGAGTTGCACCCGACAAGACATCACATTCAAAGCGTTGGTTCGTTTACAAAACTTCATAAGTGCACTTTAGTAACTTTTACAGGAGAGACAAAAAACTTTCTGGATTGTTTGCTTTTTGTTATATTCTTATAACCTTCAGACTGAAAGCATATTTATGTTTATTTTACTGATGCAAGTTATACATTGGCAGGATTTTATGTTTCAAGCATATTGTGATACATTTTAAAAAATATACAAAATTGCAGATACGACATTTTGTAAATTTTCGAAAGTCAATAAAGGCAAGTTGTGTTTTAATAAAATAGCTAAAAAGATAATCAAATTTGGTTCTGCTCCTTTTGAGACATGTAAGCTGCATTTGATGTATCCTCGTTAATTGTGTGAACAGTTCTATTTTAGGGACAAAATCTCGTAAAATACAACAAACGTTTACAAATTTTCGTATCTGCAGTACTTTCGTGAATAATCGGATTTAAAGGCGAGAAACAAGTTCTCATGACGAATTTAAGTTTAAATTCGCAAGAAAGTGCTCATTGACACCCTTTGAAACATTCACAGTAATAAACCAGATAAAGCTTACCTGCTTTTTTGTATTATCAAATTTACGTATACTTGATTTTTGAACTGGTGCTTTTGACTAATTGAGGAACGAGGTTTTTTAACATTACAAAACAACAAATTTTCATTGGCTATTGCATACAAGGTTTTGTGACCTGGTGCGCTTGTCTGTGGTTATTGGTGCCATGCTAAAAACAGGGTTTGGTAAAAAGTTCACATTCTAGGTTATGTAAATAAACGGTTTAGCCGGAGTGTAAAATGGAAAAGCGGCACAGCCAGCTTGAACACGGACAGCCAGTGAAGCAAACAATGGGCTTGTTTTGCACGTGCGACTCAGGTGTGGCTTGCTGTCAATCACAACACCAAAGCGAGTTAAACAATGCGAGCGCTCGATCGAGCGCTTGTTTGTATGATCATTACGTTATTGAACGATAGAGAGCGCTTGCTCAATAGCGCCCAGTAATTAGAAAATAAAATGCACCCATTTGTTGGGAAGCAACGCGAAACACCATTATATATGCATATTAAATGGTTTCATTTCATATATCCACACAAAAACATCGACAGACTAAAACTCGCATCTGAAAATATTACACTGATAGTCCCCCACGAAAACCCATCTTTATTTTGGTAGCCATCTTGGAATTCCGGGCGAAACACCTATCATGTTGAATCGTGAGTGCTTGCAAGCGCCTTGGCGAGCGCTTGCGTTCAGAGAGAAAGCACTCGATAGCACTCTGAGCTCTAGCTTTGTTGAACATGCCTCAGTATCCATCCTGGCGAATGAGTTCGATGTTCGAAGCGTATTGGACAGGCAAATGAGCTTGGAAGCTGTCAATCAAATTTATGTAATTTATGAGGTTATGAACGATTGCTAAAATCTTAAGATTCATTAAAGGATTGCTTCGAAAATGTAAATATACTCATAGAAAGAAAAAAATAGAACGAACAAGCAGAGATATTGTCCGCTGTACGTATTTCACCTTCCGCTGCAACATTTTGACTATTTCCTTCACCACAGCAACCACGATTTTCATGTGACGGCAAAAATGTGGCAGGCGAAACCAGCACATTGCAACCTGTTCACATACAAAGTGTTACCAAGCTAGCTTAAATAGTTATTGATTTACATGGTGACCATATGTTTTCGCAATAATGTGACTATTTCCATTACCATAACACCCACATTTTCATGTGACACCAACAGAAGGTGATCGCCGTGCATAATCAACACATCGCCACCAGTTCGCATATCTAGTTTTATGAAGCTAGTTTTTGCGGTGTCTAGGAGTCCATATTTTTGTGCAACTATTAGACTTTTTCCGTTACCATAGGAATTCCAATATTCATGTTATGTTGGAAATAACATAACGTATATTACGGTATCAGCCCTTTGCCACCTGTTCACTCAATGTGCTTAAATAATTATTGGGTTATCGAGCGAGGAAAAAAAAGTAATAAAAGTTATTGCCTGGGCCCATTATGCCAACGCAGTAAAGTAATCGGCCACATTGAAACCCTTAATTAGTTTTGACCATAGTCCAGAACAACGTTTGCGAGATGCTTTCATTAATCATACTCTTGAAAGCGCTTATCACTTAGGATGAAACTTGTGCCTTACAAACTCCCCAGCGCCTAATTTGAGTCGCCTTGCCACTCAGCTAGATATTGGAAAATAATGCAGATCATAGCACGGAAGCTACAAAAAATTTAGCACAATTAGTCGATATTTATAACCCCAAGCAAAATGTGTGTAATGTAAAGCAGGATTTGTGTATAAAACAGATACATGTGTACACACTGATCGATCGTTGCGTGAAGCTCTTGGAAGCTGCAAAATCCATGTTAACATGATTCATGTGCACAAACACCATCAGGTTTTTAACTTGATAAAGCCCAAACTGGGCCCTAATTTGTTTTCATGAGCACTGCAGCCTTTGCTGTTTTAGCTGATTTTGCCAGTTTATGAAAACGTCGCGCGCGTCTACGACGTTATTGCGAGGTAATGTCGTTCGAAAGTTTGACGTTGATGCCATTTTGTTAAGAGAAATCCAGTGTAAGAAAATAGATATTAATGTTTAAGCGACGTTTTCAGTGTGGCTTACTAATAGGTGTAAATAAGTAAAACATGCAAGAATAACGATCACAAATCTGTGTTTCATTGCATTAACACTTGCAGGGCTCCTGGGGCGATGTTTACGGCCTGGTGTTCAAATAACTTCCTCAGGACTGGGAAAAGGTAAAGGTATGAACAAAGACATGTGTGATCCCGATATCAACAGTTGAAACTAGTGTAACTTTTTTTATTTCTTAATTTAAACACCAGCTTCTTTGTCATTTATTCTACTTTTAGCATATATCTAAAATCCATTTATATTCTTTTTAAACGAGCAGTCAGGATCAGTGGATTCGATTCAACGGTTGAAATTTTGATCAGGATCTTTCTTTGACTTTATGATGAATTGATAAAAATAGGGCCTATAAGCCAACTTAAATAAGTTCTTATGTTTATACTGAGTCCAGATATCTAGCTGTCCTATTTATGGAACTTAAGGTGTATTGATTTTTGAGCGCAAGAGAGGACAAATCAGACCCAAACGGTTGTCTTCATCGGACGTCGAAGGGAGAGACAAAAACAGAGAGCGAAAAATAATTTGCAGCACTAGCGTTATGTAACGTTTTTTCCCTGTTCTTTTCACCAACAATAAAATCAATTCAGATGCTGAAACAATTAAGAGCGATTCTCTGTAAATATGGAGCAAAGTTTTTCACGCATAGTCTCAGATTTCAACGAAACTTTCTGTGCTTGATTGTTTGCACCCAAAACGAAATAGTTAATGCTTATTTTTTTTAATTTTTACTTCCGTTGCCATGGTAACCGAATCCAAAGCTTTTGGCCAAAAAGTGACCAAAATCACTGAAAATAGACAAAAATTGCACAGTTGCTACTTCTAGAATAAGAACGTTTTGAACTTGTGACAACTTGTACCCCACGGTATTGCTTTATGTAATTTTAAGGAGGGTCTTGGAATTAAATTTGGTATTTCTGTCTTGCAGCAATTGTGTCGAAAAAGTGGGTGGTACTCAAATTTGTTGTGTTTTGACATTTTTGAACTCATATTGTTGCAAGCCGCGGTTACTCAGAAAAGTGTACATGCTTCAGTAAGACAAAGCTAGATATGATATATAATGAATTGGAAAAAATGTTTGGGAAGTTACAGTCTTCTTATCGTAACCATGGCAACTATGATGCTACCGTCTCGAAACGCTAAAATGTTCAAATGCAGCTTGTAAGGTGTTTTTGTATTGCATAACATGAAGGCATCTGATACAATCAACAATTAAATGTTTAAATAATACTTATATTTTGCTTTTTTGACGAATTAGTGGCGAAAGGCCCTAAAAGGGACCTGATAATAGCCCTTTTAGAGGTCTACATAGGAGAAAAAACGCTATTATTTAAAATATAAAATACAAAACTCATGTATAAGTAGTGTAGAAATAACAAAGTAATATTTTCAAGTCATTGATCTTATAGCTAGCATTTTTAAAAGAAAATATAGGGTGTTATCTCAATATAGGGGTCCAAAAGGGGTTCAACATGGGTGAATAAGGCATCAAATTTTTTGACAAAATAATGCCTGAAAATCAGTAAAAATAGACATACATTGCGCTAATGCAACTTTTAGAATGAGAAACTTTTGACCTTGTGATTACTTGTACTTATCAGTATTGCACAATGTGAATACAATACAATACAATACAATACAAAATTTTATTGGCAACTAAACATTCTGCCATGCTTATGGCCAAGAAAGTATTCAAGTGGAAATTTTTTTCTCTCCAAAAGGAGTAATGTGCATACTCACTCTGCTCCGCCCGCAAAACGGTTCCAGAAAATCGTAGAACCGGCGTTGACCCAACGTCATAGCGATGCGTTAACGTCAGTTGTACGTTCCTCCGGAGGCGTGTTTTGTAGATACATCAAAACACGCAGGACCACTAGAATAATGCTATTGCATTCTTAATCGCGCATTTTAGGGTATAGTCGGTAAATTTAGGTGTAAAAATATTACGTCATAATCCTCTTTTATTGTAGCCTATAGATAAGTTAAAAGTGACGTAAAAGGGCGTACCAACACTTGAAGGTTATACAGGTTATACCGTTATTAACGGTAAAAAATAACATTAATACCTGACAAAGGTTTTCAAAATACGGAAATATTATACCAAGCCGTCATAGCTCAGTCGATTGAGCTGAGGCAAATATTTGTATCTATATCTATTAACGAGAGATTTAAAACGGGTGAGGGTTCGAGTCCCACACGATTAATTTTTTTTCACGAAGGAGATATTTTTAAATATCATTATTGCTTAAACAAGACTTTTTATCATATTTTTGTTATATTTTAAATGTTTTTACTATAGTATTCTTTGTGTGTTTTTTTGTGTGTTTTGTGAGGTTTTTTTCTAGTTTTTTTTACATTCTTCACATATTCATTTCATTACAATACAATACAAAACAATACAAAAGAGGTCAGCACAAACATTCTTCGTCTGCTGATTCTGTGTCGGAATAGTCTGCGCACTCTCCTTATAGCATATTTGAGAAGCAGACTTTGGGTATATCGACTTTTTCGTAACACCCATTTTAGACAACTGACCTTTTCGTAGGTAAAATGATTATCAATGTTTCTATGATTAATAGAAAACCAACTGCTGCAAAGCTCAAATTTGTAAGTGGGTGGTAAACGACAAGCCTTTTTGTAAAACAACTGTTTCTACAAAATGTGTAAAGAGAGTAGACTGACATGTCTAACAAAACATGTCATCAGGTCATCGCCTTCTTTCCGCTTTTCATTTTCTGTCATTTCTGATAAAAATAATAAAGTTCATCATTCACAAACATAAAAATATCAAAAAGCAAAGATGAAAAAATATGCCGTGATTGGGGTTCGAACCTTCAAATGCAAAACTTCGGGACAGAGGTCTACGATCTTACCACCGCGCCAGCCCAACTGTGACAAATATCAATGATAAAAGAATATAATGTACAAAGTTAGCGAAACCGTTTTACCTATTTACATCAATGGACAATGTCCAATTATCAAAACATGCTCTGACGTCACTTTGAACTTATCTAGTAAGGACAGTACCTGTGAGTCCATCGCATAAATAATATAAACACCATGCAGGTGAGGATTGAAATACTAAAATGGATTATAACATTGTCAGGTTAGTGTATTATTAAATCATTTAGTTACAGCAGCTAGTCTTTATGTCCCCTCATCGACCTTTGGTTGATAACGGGTTGAATTGCGGTCTGGGTGATTTGATGTTTCGTAAAATGGAGCGTGTAAGTATGCACGAGTCAATAATACATGTAGATAATATTTTATATGCGAGCTTGGGGTTGGGTAAGAGATGTGTCTGGGATGGGCACATTACGAGCATTTATCTTTACAAGTGTATGTATATTTTACCACCTTGATGTCAAGCCTACGCTGTCACGACGTCACTCACAAGTGTGTCGTCGAGGCAGCGTAGACGCAACGAGCGCATCAGCGTCTTTAACGTCAAAGTCGCGCATCTTTTCTCTTTTAAAACTAAAGGAGAAATAAATAATTTCGAACGGTTTCAGGCCACGATGTGACGCTTCGTGTATGCGAAAGTTTGCTTATCGTAAGCGCTGAGGGGTGAGCCATGTGGTTTATACTTGGGTTTACCCCGACCCACTTTGTATCAACGTCGCCATTGCGGCGTTGAGTCAATGCAGGTTCAAAGTAGGTGTACAGTGTAGAATAGGATAGTACACACTTAGTGTTTGTGTATATATATATATAGAGAGAGAGAGAGTGGACGTTTCGCGTTGCACAGGAATTGTCACATCGTTCACTTTCATATGCATGCACACATATTCATATAGTATAAACAGGATAAGTTTTAGGCAAGCTATAGTGACTTCACGGTCAACCGTGGATTATATTCGCTGGTTTTCAATTTCATTTCTTCTGATCTGCGCAAAATGTATGTACTTGCTTAAATTCTTAATTAGATATGTTGACTTAGTCGACATGATAGACACGAATTTGTGCGTATTAGGCCAGTGACAATAGTAACGAGGCAGATATTTTCTCCTCAGTTCAATATATTTTGGGCAAACCAGCAAGAAATGATACTCGTCTTCCACTGAGTGCATATTGCATTGGGTACAAAGCCTATTTTCCCTTTCTGTTCCGGCATACCGCCCCATTTCAATTTCGAGTTTGTGTGACGATAGCCTCAAACGACTTAAGCTGATCCTGAATGATTTGTTTTTAATGATATTTAAGTAACTTTCGATTTCAGTTGTTTGTTTGAACTTACTGTATGAGCTTAATCGGGTTGACTCGTTTATATTTGATAACAGAATTTGGTCGTATTGGAGCATGATTCTACGTTTTATGCTGGGGTACGATATATTCCGATTTGAGGGTAAATACCATAAATATGTTAGTCCAAGTTTATCAAGCAAGCTTTTTATGTGTGAGGCCCAGTTCATGTCGTTGTATGTAATACCGTTATTTGCATCATGCATAAGCATAGTATACATATGTTTTAGTAAAATATCGTCAGTTTGTCGCAGTTTTATCCAGTATTTTATCATTGTCAGCTGTCTGAAAATTAATAGTGGTTTTCGTCCTAGTTCACAGTATAGTGCAGAAAGGTTCGTAGATCGTTTTACCCCCAACGTATGCCTGCAAAATCTCGTGTGTATTTTCTCTATTTCTGGTGCCGGATGGTATCCCCATACTTCTGCCGCGTATGAAAGGACGGACCCTACCAGGGAATCAAATAATTTGATTTTTTCTGGGATATTTAAATGTATATTTGATAGCACTTTTAACAGATTGTGAAAGGTAAAGGATCCATGTTCTGCAATATATTTTTGTGTGCGGTTCCAGTTTCCATTTTTGTAAAAGGTTACACCAAGGTATTTAAAATTGTCAACTGCTTGTAGGGTAGTATTTCCATATCTGAATTCAAAAGTTGTAGGTCTGCCTCTTTCAAAAATCATTGTTTGTGTTTTGTCTGTATTTACGGTGAGATCCCAGGCTTGACTGTAGTCATGAAGGTTGTTTAACATTTTTTGTAGCTCACTGGGCGATTTTGAAAATAACACAATATCGTCTGCATAAAGAAGCATGAACAGATTGATGTCTTGAACAGAGAATGCAGCCTGGTTAGTGTTTAGACTGACCTCTTCTACAAGGTCATTGATAAACAGGACGAACAATATCGCAGAGAGGGGGTCCCCCTGTTTTAACCCTGCATGAGACGAGAAAAAGGTTGTGTAATTGTTTTGATCTTTTATACATGTTTTTACATTTTGATACATAGATTTTAAATTCTGAACCATTCTGCTACTAAGGTTGTTTTCAATTAACTTATGCCATAGGAAATTTCTATTTACTGTGTCAAATGCCTTGCGATAGTCGACAAAGCAGCAATATAATTTATGCCCTTGGCTGATTGTTTTGGCGATTATACTATGAAATAAGAATATACAATCAACAGTCGACTTGTGTGGCTGGAATCCGAATTGGCACTTATTTATCTTCTCATATTCTTCAGCCCAGGCCAGAAGTCTGTTATGAAGAATGTGGGAATAAGTTTTTGACAAAATATTGATGAGAGTTATGCCTCTATAGTTATTAACATCGTGAGTGTCTCCTTTTTTGAATATAGGTGTGATCGCACCCTCTGACCATGATTTCGGATAACAGCCTGTCGAGAAAACAACTTTAAATATCTTAACCAGCAGTGGGCATAGAATGTCGATAGACGATTGAAAGACCTCAGAAATCAGACCATCTATCCCAGGGCTTTTTTGTGTTTTAAGATTTTTAACCACTTTTTGTACCTCTTCGAATGATATTTCAATGTCAAGGTCGTTAATTAAGGTTGCATTGTCATTATTCACTGGGTCAGTATTAGATTGGTTAATATTTGACCCGAATACTTCCGAAAAGTGATTTAGGAAATCGTTAGGGCTAGGTGTAGCATCTGGGTTAATTTTCTTTTTCTTTTTATAATGCTTTTTAATTGATTTCCAAAATGACCTTGCGTTTGTTTTTGCTAATTTAGAGATGTGCTGTCCTTGTTCAAATTTGTGTATGGCCTGTGCCCTGCGTTTTTCTTTGTTTAATTTTGACCTGCAGCGTGTCAGCTCCTGCTTATTTTCTACAGTTTTATTTTGTTTATAAAGTTAATTTGCATGCATGAAGTTTCGCTTTGCGGTTTTACATTTATCATTATACCACTCGTTCTGTTTGTAGCATGTTCGATTATTTCTGTTTATGTTCGATTCTGTAACACCAAAATGCTGAAAAGCGTCATTGAAAAGTAAAGTCGAAAATTTATCAACTGCTTGATCCACTGAGTCCAATGTGTTTGAGTTGTCTAACATCGCTGACACCTCGTTGTAGCACATATGGTTTTCACGTAGTGTTTGGCGAAAACCTTCGATTTTATCACAAGACCATTTTAGCTTTTTTATACTCGAGTGCGATTCGTTAGCAATATTTTCAGCTTCATTCAGGTAGCATTTAATCTCAAATGATAGGCCTGAGTGATCTGAAAATTCAGTGGGGGCGCATATTTGGAAGTTTATGACATTGTCGAAATAATCACGTGATAAAAGAAGGTAATGGACTACGCTCCGCCCATTGCAGCCAATGAATGTATATTCTCCCAAACCTGTATCATGTCCGATTCGTCCATTGGCTATCAGTAGTTGAGTGATTTTACAAAGCTCTAGTAAACGTTTACCGTTAAAATCCAATACACAATCTTTGTTTACTCATTGCGGAATATCATCGTACCGTATTAACTCATCAATACCACTTGATATGTACCTGTCGTATTCTAAATAGTCTGTATATTGCCTATCAACACCAGTTGGGCTATTAAGGTCACCGGTAACTAAAATGTTGCCATGAGGTTTATAATAAGAGATGCCATTTTCTACGATTTCATATAGGTCTACATCCTCATGCCTCAAAATACGTGACTTTTTATCTCTCAGGTAGCAATAACAGACATACAGATCTACGTCAGATAATATATTTCCATCTATTTTAAACCAAATAAAACCTAAAGTGGATTTTTCGACAATAGTTATATGATTTTTAAGATGAGATTTATAGTACAATGAGATTCCGCCACTGTATCTTCCTTTCTTAGTTTTTATGCTTTTATTTGCATATACATGTTCACATTCAAAACCATCAATTTCACAGTTTAAACCTGTATTTTGGTTCAACCAAGTTTCCCCTAGAACCACTACATCATATCTGCTAATGTAATTACAAAAATCTACATCACATAGTTTTCTTTTCAATCCCCAAACATTCCAGGATAGAAATGATAGATTCTCCTCTGGACACCCCTATGATGGGACTGTGTATTCAACTCCATCAATAAATAACCTATCCATGATGAATCTAGGGTTTTTACCATCTTTCTTAGCTTTCTCATAGACAGGTCCTAGCTCTTTTCTTTTCTGCATAACACAATTTGGTAATTGAGGTTTGATTGCTAGCTTCTTGGCCTGTAGTTCATCTCTCATGTTGTATCCTAGTTCTCTTACTCTTTCTCTATCTGCATATTTATGAAACTTAGCTACAATTGGTCTCACAAAATTTGGGCCTTTTGCATACCTTCCAATTCTATGTACTCTGTCCAAAACCATTGCATCCACAATTTCATGTTCAATTTTTAGTTCTGCAGCCATGAATTGTTTTATTAGCAGCTCACAGTTCTCATTGTGGGATTCAGGAATGCCATGAAAAAGTAAGTTTTCTCTCATGCTTCTAGCCTCTAAATCTGTAACCTTACTCTCAAGCTTAATCTTGTTCTTGGCTTCATCATCCATCTTCTGCTCAAGATTTACACATTTCTGTCTCAGTGATTGAATGCTTTCTTTAGCTTCTTTCAGATTGTTCTTAGTATCTTTCAACCCAGCAGACTGTGTATCATATACTGAACTAAGAAATGTACAGCTTTGTTCACAGTTGTTTACTACAGTTTCCATAGCACCGACTTTGTTTTCTAATTTACTGAATTTTATGGTGAGGTTGGCTAGGCTCTTCTCTATGCCGCTCAGCTTGGATAGTTCATTTTTCATCTCTTTCATATTGTCTAATATTTCTGTAGCCCAATCTGGTCTGTATTGAAAACTGTAATTTGTATTGCTCATTTGGGATGATTGTTGAGAGGGAGAGTACGGTAATTGCATTGGCATGTGGATTTGTGACTGAACTTGCGTCGGTGGTGGCGTTTGCACGTTACTTTGATAGGAAAGCTGTTGAGCCTGGGGTGGGGTGAACTGCATCTGTTGAGGTTGTTGAGCCTGCATTTTGATTGATGTTCCGGTATTCTCTTGTATTAATATTGTATTTGTACCTGAGTTTGTACTTATGTCCTTCACCCCACCCGTTGCACTTGCACTGGGTCCTTTGTTTACATCGCCTGGCGAATCACCCTTCGATTTCATACGTCGCTTTTTCTTTGTTGGCTGTGAACATTTCGGGCTCTTCTTCCGTCCTGACATCTACTAGCATCTTATCTACTATTCTCATTTACCAAAAAGTCTTTTTTCAAGCAGAAAATAGGTTTTTCTGCATTTTTTTATTGCCCGCTCATAAACACATGTTTTCCACTTGATATCACGTGACCTGTGACAAGGAGGGTATGGTTAATAATTTTTTGTAATTCTGTCATATAACAATGGTTGCCAAAGTGTGGGTGGGGTAACAATGTACTAAAAGATGGTAGTTTTTGACATTTTTGAAATCATATTGTTGAAAGTTGGGGCTACTTGGAAAGGTTTGCACACTTTAGTAAGACCAAGCTAAATATTGTCTATAATAAACTTAAAAAATATTTTGAGGAAGTTACCACCTTCTTATCGTTACTATGGCAACTCTGATGCCACCGTCTCAAAAAGCCAAAATGAACAAATGCAGCTTCTAAGGCGTTTTTGTATTGCATAACATGAAGACATCTGACACAATGAACGATTAAATATTGAAATAATACTTATATTTTGCTTTTTGATATATAATTGGTGCAAGGCCTAAAAGGGACCTGATAATAACCCTTTTAGAGGTCTCTGTAGGCAAAAAAAAACCCCAACTATTTTGTAAAAAATGCCAAACTCATGTATAAGTGGCGTTGAAATTACATTAAAATATTTTCAAGTCATTGATCTTATAGCTAGCTTTTTAGGAAAAATAAATATAGGGCGTTGTCTAAATTAAGGGGTCGAAAAGGGGCTCAAAGGGGAGTAAATGAGGTGCCAAACTTTTTGACAAAATAGTGCCGGAAAATCAGTTAAAATAGACAAACATTGACAAATGCAACTTTAAGAATGAGAAGTTTTGACCTTAGGTTAACTTGTACTAGGCAGTATTGCTCTATGTGAATACAAGGATGGTATGGTTAATAATTTTGGTAATTCTGTCATATAGCAATGTTGTAAAAAGTGGGTGGGGTAACAATGTACTAAAATATGGCAGTTTTCGACATTCTTGAAAGCATATTGTTGCAAGTCAGGGTTACTTGGAAAGGTTTACAAACTTTAGTAAGACCAAGCTAAATATGGTATATAATACATTGAAAAAAATATTTTTAGGAAGTAACCATCTTCTTACCATAACCATGGCAACTATGGTGCATCCATTTCAAAACGTCAAAATGGACAACAACAGTATGAAGTTCTTTTGTATTAAAAACATAAAAAAATCTGGCACAATAAAAAAGTAAAATGTTTAAACGATACATACATTTTACTTTGCTGACAAATCTGTGGTGAGAAGCCCTAAACTGGACTTGATAATAGCCCCTTTAGAGGTTTATATAGGTAAAATGCTAATTTTAATCGAAAATGCCTAACTTATATATGTGTAGCAAATAGATGTCATCAAAATATATTTTGGGCATTGGACTAATAGCTAGCAGTTTAGAAAATAAACATGTGGGGTTGATTCAATCTAGGGTTAGGGAAGGGGCTCAAAAGGGGGTAAATGAGGCATATTTCATCAAAACATATGTTTTAGGACACTTGAATCAATTTCAGTGAAAAAAAAACTGACCCCTACTGCTATATTTATCAAGTAAAGTAAGGAAGAAAGCCTTTTGGCCAATTCAGTCCAAACAAATGTTAACAATCCCACGATAGGGGAAATTAGAAGACGTCTCAAATGTACCATAAGAAAAGCATATTTTAAGCAATCAGGTCAATGGAAAAGACGAAATTATTGACAAGAAATCAGGAAATTTTAGACAAACCCTAGATAAATGAATGAATGTTAGATTTTTTATGAAACTTCTCATTTTCAGCTAAAATATAAAAATTAAAAGTCCCTATAGTACATGTATGTATATAAGGAGGTTATCTCAAAAGTAGTATTTTTACTATGAAATCAGTACCTTTGATGCATTTCGTGTACCAGTAAGATTGACTTATCCAATATCTGTAATCATATACTGTGTTAGTGAGGACTTCTTAATCATAAAAGATTAAAAGACATCTGAAATAAAATCGTTATCAGATGAAATGGGTATTTTATAAGTAGCTATGTCTGAAAGTATTTAGAATAATGGAAAACCGGTAAAATTTGATACGAAAAATGAAATGAATAAAAATAATTCACTTGCCATAGAGAAAGTATTGACTTTCAGTTTTTTTTATTGTATATGATCAACTTCTGGGGGAATAGCGAATAAAATTGGAAGTGACCATAGTATGAAAATGGTGGGGATGTTTCATTAGTTGAAGTTTAGTTTGAAATCTAGGGTTTATAAAGGTTTCAGTAAACACTAGAGTAGCACAGTGTATGATTATTTAGTTATCAAAATCTATACTAGATGGTCACAGCAATCAATTAAAAATCAATAGAGATTAAAAGGGTGGTTGCAAAAGTTATTTTGTTTTTCTATCTATTACCTGGATTATAACCAAAAATGATATGATAATCTAATCATTTTTTTAAATCTTCCATAGAGAGATACAAAAATAAGATAAAAGGCCTACATACACTACTAAAATATTACATTTTAATACAGGATTGCCTTTGGGCCCTGGTGGCTCACCTGAGAATGACTGTTTATATGGTAGAGGGAAAGCAAAGCACCTACTTAAATCCAGCTTTTAAGCTAAAGTAACAGAATGTAAAACTTTAAATGTGTCATATAAACCAAGATTGAATCTAACTTGATCAATAACAGTTGCAAATACTGACTCACAGACAAACAGATGAATATACATGCAAATGACCCTGGTGGCCATTTTTGATAGATTTACATAGTTTGAACAATCATGGTAGAAGAGCACTAAGGATCATATGTGCTGATTTTTTTTAAATAGCCCAGAAATTTTTGACATGATCTTTTAACTCTTGCTAGGGCAGATCTTAAAAAAATGTTGGTTTGCCGTGCTCCAACCTACCCACCCAAAACAGGCCCTACCCAAAAAAAATTATTGCCTCTCTGAGAATCTGTTGTTTTTTTTTGTTTTTTTTTAATTTTTTTCTCTAAATGCTGTTAACAAATTCTTCTTTAAAATCATTAAAAGTATATAAAATGTATTTTTAGTGAAGAAAGGTTACAGAGACTGATATCTTATGCATTCTTACCTTATATACAGCATATGTAGACCTCTAAAAGTTATAGTGAGGAGAGGTCATAAAATTAAGCTGAATTTCTAAAAAAAAAAAAAAAAAAAGACCTTCCTACCTACCCAAACTGAAATTGATGGATAGGAGCACGGCAAACAAATATATATTTAAGGATGGCCTAGTGCCTTTTCCACTGATAACATTTGCAAACAGTTTGGACCAAAGCTGTTTGGATCTAAGCTTTTTGACACTTTGATGATATTCCTGAAACAATATTTTGACAAGAAGATTTGTAGCAATTTTTTACATGTAAGAAAAACAGACTCCACCCCTGGCAGTCCTTTTTTCAACCGATAAAAATGTGAACAATCTTGGTAGATGGTCACTCATTGACCATAAGTGTTGAATTATTTTCAATCGACCAAGTTGATTTTGACAAGAAGATTTTTTAAAGTTATTCCTATATTTACATAGGAAAAAAACTGGTCTCATCCCCTGGCGGCCATGTTTTTCAACCTATCAAAATATTTGGACATTTTTGGCAGTGCGTCGCCCAATGATCATTTATGCTAAGTCGTTTTCAAATCCTCCTGTCAGTAATTCTCACGATGCCCCGGGTTTGTCTGCAGTTTGTGATTGTGGTATTTCCTGATCATACTCACTTACTATTTTTGACAAGAATTTTCCTGTACATTAATATTTTCGCGTAATTCTAAATAGCTTTACTGAAATACTGTTGTATTTGCATTTAAAACTACATTTTTAAAGACTGTTTGTAAACAAAACAATACTGATACAAGCTTGACAATATAATATGTATATTTTATTCCATTTTCAGACTGGAAAATTAAGACTTTCCAATAATTTGCGGTCTTTCTAGTACTTTAATTTATAAGTATGATGATACGCTTTAGAGTGAAAAGGGTTAGCAGAAAAGGTATTTATGGTATTAGCTGCATGTAGAACCAACTGTCAGTTACCATTATAAACGTGTACGATAATATGCAAAATAATGAGAAAAGTAGATCTATCAGGTTTTGCATGCATAAATGTATGTAAAATAAGTCACAAAGAGCACTAAGGTGTTTAACTTTTGTTAAACAATAGACTCAGTGTTAAGAGTACCTGATAGTATCCATATTTTTCTGTTTTAAAGCAATGAAATCAATTTTATTGTTAATTGGGTAGTTATTCAAATAGAGGGGTTGTAATTTTTTCTATTAATAGCTCTAGACCTGGTAGAATGTATACTATAATATCTAAATTTAAAGGAATTTAGATTGATTTTATGCCAAAATATTTGAAAGCTGTCGCCATGACAACCGAAAAATCAACAGCTGAACATACATAAATGTGGCTGATTTTACTAAAATACATAAATTGTCATTACTTTCTTACAAAATCCCAGACCATGTGTGAAACACTTCTATGGGAGATTGCTGCATGATTAAGAGTTATTCGAGGGTCCTACTTACCCCACCCACTTATCAAGCAAGATAAGTAAATTGTAGCAATTTAATAAGGCTGCTGTATTGAATTATTTCCATCTATTGGACTAAAAATTTGCTGACACAAACCATGTTAATTATGATTACGATGGGCGATTTCAATACAAGTGAGAAGGCAAGTTTGCCTAACTTTTGGGTCAGAATTTTTAACACTAAAATTACATTAAAAATTCAAAGGCAGCTTTCCTATTGGCTATTTTATTGTTATTTGTAAAAATGTGATTAAGTATGATATAAAGAGATTTATAATAGATACTATCATTTCTTTTAACAATAAATTAATATCATTGTGCAATAAAGTCATTTTACAGTTATCCTACAGTGAAACTTATGTTGCCATGGTTACGAACAGAAGCTGATTACTTCTGAAACACGTTTTTCATAAAATAAAAACTATATATCCTGCTCTAATATGTATAACCATGCATATATGTTTAAATGCATGATTTAGGTTGTTGACTGTGTTAAAAAATGCCTAAAAGGCATGTATTTCAAGTCCTACTTACCCCACCCACTTTTTCTTATAAATAAGCATGTTTAGATAATTTAATTAAAATGCGTTGATCTTATTTCTTTAATTTAAGTCTACATTTTCACAAATATCGCACATTGGTGATAAATAGTAGCAATTTTGAGGGTATTGGAAGGGCAAATTAACCAAATGTGTTGGTTTTTATTTAAAAAATTCATAATTTTACCACCTATGATGCCCCTAAAGGTCTAAAAATAGCTTATCTGTAGCAGACTTTAATGTCATATATAAACGAGATGTATGAGTAATGAAAATATTTTATTTACAATAGACTATATTACTTGAATATAGCAATAAATGAATTGCTTATGCAATATTTATCTTTTTTTAGTTTTTCTACAGGGAAACATTTGTTACCATGGTAACGACAAGAAGACGGTAACTTCCCAAACATTTTCTTCCATATTATAAAATTTCATACCCTGGCCTATTATATATAAACATGAGTATATGTGAAAGTAGCCGCGCAAAGTTGTCGTGTTTGCGTGAAAATGCCCCAAAAGCGTAATTTTCCGGTCATACTTACCCCACCCGCTTTCAGTGAAAGATAAGTATATCTAAGCTTTTTTGTAAGGCTGCTACCATTAGCTAATTCAGTTATTTTAAGTCTGTTTGTTCAAAATAATTCCATGTTTGTGATTGGTACAATCTATTTTTAGAGTAGTTTAATGGTAAAAATGTCATTTTTCATGTGTTTTTTTGCTTCTTTTTTTGCCCAAATCTATGGATGCTGTTGTCATGGCAACGGAGGTTGAATTTGATGAACTAACACTTGATTTCTTGTTTTTACATGACCACTAACACTGTCAGCAAGTTTCATCAAAATCCGAGTCGGAGCGTGAAATGGTTCCTATATAACTCGCTCCATATTTACAGAGAACCGCTCTGAATCAGTTAAGGCACAAAGCAAAAAGTACACATGAACAGCTTGATCTGAGTCTGATCTGAGCCTGCGTTGTTTCACAGGTTTAGTCAGTCATGATATGTTGGTACTTATTGCATCGACGAGCAACGAGCACTCTAGCGTGCCTGTGCAAGAGAACCTAGGCCGATTGTATAATTATTCTCGCTTACACAGTCTTGAGGCAGACTGTTCAGACCAATTTTCAGACCTCTAACCGCACTAGGCTTGGTACATATAGCTGCGCATGCATTTTTAAACTTGACTTTACGCGTATGCGATAAGTACCAAAATTTCATGAAAATGCCCAAATTATTTAAATCAGCAAAGAGAACATATTTTGGTCTGTGCGTCTGACTAACTTTTTATAACGTCTGCCTTTTTTTTCTCTAAAAAAACAAAAACGAAAAACGGCTCTGGACTGACGGACATGGGTAACCGATCCAACAATCAAACAGTGAGTGCTCATATCAATGAGGCCAAGCACATGTTCAATCTGATCTGAGTCTCCAGTGTTTTAATCTGAGAGTTCTGATAGTACGAGGGGGGTTCAATATGTAATGAAAACAGCCAAGTTTATCCCAAAGTTTTATATTTACACACGTCATAATTACTTTTATTAAAAGATCTGTTTCTTGGCTAAATAAATGTAAAATTGAAGTTATTAAGCTCCTTACCTAATTTACACAAACCACTTTCAAGATAGGGTACTGAAGTACACTGCCATATGAAATAAAACAATGTTTTCAAAAGCAGATAACTACATGAACGAGGGATGTTTTCAGTCTGCTTCTTCGCGAGGTAAATATCCATATATTGGTGAGTTATACCTGCAAAAAATTTTCATATTGCTTCATATTCTATGAAATACTGAGGCTGTCATTTTGGTTAAAATCCTCCTTGATGCTACATTTTCTGGCTATCCATTGACAGAGTCGTTTTTGCGTGAACGAATGCATAGCAAAAATTTATACGAAAATCATTGGTAACATTTTTTTCTGGTCGCTTGGATGTTCATTTGCAAGTAACACAGCCGATTTTAAAATTTCCATATTTAATCTCCCTCATACAGTACCCCCAAGTACGTCATTTGAAATAAGAAAATCACTTAAAAGAATTCCATCTCTGGCTTACACTGAAATGGATCAGACAAAATACCGCGTTTCATCGATGTTTGCTTTCGGATGCATTATTTGGACATTGTTACACGTATTTACATGTGCATAATCTGGCTGGCTAATTTCAGAAAATAAAATTTTAGGAAACGAAAATGATATACCACCCTGATGAGATACTCCTAGATATTGGTTTCAGTTTAACTGGTCTGCTGCCTATGCTCTGTGTGTATTGAAACTTCGATACAATCAAAATTGAACTTTCCTGGTACAAAAGCACATTTCCGATTTTCAAGAACCGTGCGCATTTTAGTATTACGTCCATTGCTTTAAACGACGTCAACGTTAGAGTGGGTAACGTAATAAAACCGTTTGCACGAGAAATCGGTAGCGTTCAAAATTTGTATCGTTATAGCAGATAAAGGAGAAATGAGTCAGAAAACTATGAATATGTGATTCATGCATGTTAAATGTTTGTTTTAGAAAATAAAGCATGCCTTTTTACCTTTGTTAAAATGAGACTTTACAATTCGGAGGAAAATATATGCAGTGTATATTAGTGTGCTTTTTAAAAAGTGTGTAACTTATTAAATTTGGAAAGATAAAATAATGTTGCATGCACCATTTTAACGGCGACGCTTTGATCTTTCGTTTGGCATATAGCATAAGATCCTAACGCATTTGTGGATGGAGTTATGGATGGGTTTTCATTACATATTGAACCCCCCTCGTAATTCCACTATGAAAAGAGTTTAGTGGAAGTAAGAAAGGTGGCAAAGATCAGCAACTTGATACAATCAAGTACCCAGGATATTGTACTACATATAGTCTCGGCAGCAGGTCTACAGTTGCACGGTCAATGCATATGGGTGCTACAAAGAAGCTCGGACACAACCACTTTTATGTTTTCCTACTCCTAGCTCTAGCGAGCTTCAATCCTCTCCCCCTTTACGCCGTCACGTGTTTTAGTCTTATCATAGCACTACAGGTTAGTAACAAAGTCCACAGAAGCATTAAACATCCCTATCGACGGATGCAAGCACAGCACAACACCAACTTAAGTTTCTCTATTGCATGCCTTTCTCTATTACTAGTAAGCGTCCTTCTTTTCTGGGTCATCGATCTTATTCTATTGAGTGGAGATGTTCACCCCAATCTCGGACCAGACTCTGTCAGTAGCCTGGCTGATACAAGTACATCTAGCAGCATAAGCACTCTAGGGGCCCTATCTAATCACCTGAGTATCATGCATATGAACATCCAGAGCATACTTCCAAAACTTGACTTAATCAAGTGCGAATCACTTGCGTATGACGTTCTTGTCTTCACTGAAAGTTGGCTGAAACCCGAAATTAAAAACGACGACTTGCTAATCGATAATTTTCTGCCACCCTTCAGAGTTGATAGGTGCAACCGCCCTGGAGGTTGAGTTATCAATTATGTCAGAGACACGCTAACGTGCAAGCGCTGCACTGATCTGGAATTGCAAAACCTAGAAGCCGTCTGGATAGAGATAGTAGTTAAGACTAAAAAAAATCTCATTGGTGGTTTTTATCGAGCACCTAATAGTAATGCTGATTACTTCACTCTGTTAGACGAAAGCATCGACAGAGCAACCAACACTGATATACCTGGTATAGTTGTTACAGGCGATTTCAATTTTAATATGCATTCTAACAATAATAACAAAATGAAAGATCTAATTCAAAACTACAATCTTAAACAGCTTATACAAGAAGACACACACTTTACTGAAAACTCCTCTTCATTACTTGACTTGATATTGGTGCGTAACAGTTCTAATATTCTGACTAGTGGTGTAGTGGACTCGTTCATTCCTGACCAAATACGATTTCATTGTCCTATACTTGTCATACTAAAATTTTTACACCCATCAACTAAGGCCTTTAAAGACGAGTATTCAATTACGAACGTGCTAATTTTGATATATTCAGAGCACAATTAACATCTAATAAACTAGAAGAAAATATAGCCAATAATAATAACATCAACGAAAATGTTGCATACGTCATGGACACTTTAAATAAAGCTAGCCAAAATTCAATCCCAAGTAAAGTAGTCACAATTAGGCCTAATGAGCACCCATGGATAACTTGCCAAATTCGAAACCTTATACGAAAACAGAAACGCACTTTTAGAAAATACAAGAAAACACAAAACTTATTATTTTGGGAAAAATTCAAAATACTTCGTAACCAAATTGTTAGCAATATAAGATCATCAAAAAAGAATTATTTTGACAAGCTTGAAGATATACTCTCAAAAGAAAATGTAAACTCAAAAATATTTTGGAAAACCTCAAAGCAAGTTATGGGTCTACAGAAATCAAACCACACTATACCAACGCTCAAGCTAAATCACAAGTTTGCAGAGAAAGACATAGACAAAGCTAACATGCTGAATGACTACTTTTGTTCACAGGCAGTTGTAAATGATAGTAACAAACCATTACCGCAACATACATTCACATGCAACAGCAGACTTAAATCAATTACAATATCTCAACAATATGTTAGAGATGTCCTAAACATCCTTAATGTGACAAAGGCTAGTGGTCCTGATCTTATTAGTCCACGTCTGTTGAAGGAATGTGCAACTATATTGTCGAAACCTCTATCTATTATATTCAATCGCTCATTACTTCAAGGTTATTTTCCTTCTAACTGGAAAGATGCCAATGTCACTGCCATTTACAAAAAAGCAGACAAATCTATGCCATCAAATTACAGACCAATATCTCTCCTAAGTCAAATCGGAAAAGCTATGGAAAGGTATATCCACAAGCACCTTTACAATTACATATCAGAAAACAACCTACTTACACCTTTTCAGTCTGGCTTTATTCAAGGTGACTCTACAACCTTCCATCTTTTACACACATACCATTCATTCCTAGAAGCAGTAGATAGTGGTAAAGAAGTACGAGTTGTATTTTGCGACATCAGCAAGGCCTTTGACAGAGTCTGGCACAGGGGGCTATTACATAAACTAGCTGGTATGGGTTTATCTGAGGGGCTTCTTCGATGGTTTAAAAGCTATCTTTCACATCAACGACAGCGTGTCGTACTAAATGGGGTAGAATCCAATTGGGCAGACGTTCTTGCAGGAGTTCCACAAGGCTCTATACTTGGTCCCTTACACTTCCTAATCTATATCAATGATATCGTTAATAATATTCGCTCATCTATACATCTATTTGCTGATGACACTACTATCTATATAATTATTGATAATCCACAAACTGCAGCCTTCATTTTAAATACAGACCTAGAAACAATTAATGGGTGGTCACATGATTGGCTCGTAGATTTCAATCCAACAAAAACTTCTACTCTTCTAATATCTCGAAGACAGCACCCAGTCTTCCACCCCTCTTTGGAAATGAATGACGTTTTCCTTAACGAAACTACTAGCCAAAACATTTAGGGCTTACCATATCCAATACATGTTCCTGGAGAGAGCACATAAATAATATTGCAGAAACAGCTTGGTCAAGATTAAACCTAATGAGATTACTCAAGTTTAAAATCAATCGAAAAGCACTCGAAAAAATGTACATTGCATTTATTCGTCCCCTACTTGAGTATAGTGACTCGTTATGGGATAACAGTCCTGCTTATGTTAAAAAAACAGCTTGATGATAACCATTACGAAGCTGCCAGAATTATAACAGGAGGCACGAAACTCTGTAGCCACGTTAAACGTCTTTCTGATCTGGGGTGGGACACTCTGCAAGAACGTTGCACAAAGCATAAATTGGTAATATTCTACAAAATCCTCAATAATCTAATTCCTCCTTACCTGCAGGATTTTGTGCCACCACTTGTTCAAGAGGCTAATCCCTACAGACTTAGAAATTCTAACAATATCCGCACAATTCACGCTAACACCATCTTGTATTATAACTCTTTTTATCCCTCCACAATACGAGACTGGAATAACCTACCCGAAGAAATTAAGGAGTCCAGCTCAGTTGCATCATTTAAATACCAACTCAACAAAGACACACAGAGGCGAGCACCTTCAAAATTCTTTTCCGCTGGGTCAAGGTTAGGTCAAATACTTCATGAAAGAATACGAATGGCATGTAGCTCGCTCAATTCAGATCCTTATCGAAAAAATATAGTTCCCAGTCCTTCCTGTGCCTGTGGGGGGTTTGAAAGTGCTTACCACTTTTTCTTCATATGCCCAAATTACAATGCAACACGAGAAAGATACTTAGAAGCCCTTCTTAGAAATCATACAACTCATGAATTACATTTTGGCAAGGATACATCAACTGATGAAGAAAATGAAACTCTATTCCTTAAAGTACAGGACTACATATTATAGTCTAAAAGATTTGTTCATTGAATTGATACATATTGACATACTGCATTGCTATCCACTTCACTTCTATATAACATGATAAGATATCCTCTATTTACGGTAAAACAATCCAAAGATACATCTTGCTAGAAGTAGATAAATACACATGATAGGTTCTCGGTCAACAGCTCTCTCTCTCTCTCTCTCTCTCTCTCTCTCTCTCTCTCTCTCTCTCTGTTTTTTCATTATAATGAAATATGCATGTATTACTTTATAACTTTCTTAGCGCGAGTTTCTTTGAAGCTTTATAAGCTATTCACACATATTGTACAAATTATACCTGAAACAGGAAATGACTTTCATATAAGCTTTTAGCTTACTGTCAAATCCTGTATCCATTGACAATGTATATATTGCATGAATGTAGAATATTTCAATAAAATATTGTTTAAACTAAGTACCCAGGATACCGCATGGGAAAGTGGCAAAACGTTTCTTTCAATTGTGCAGCTGCGCAGCCTGACTTGAACCTCCGTTTGCCGATATGCTATAAAACCAATAAACCACATATGCATATATTGGTTAAAATCGTAATCAATTTCTGTTTGTCTCAGGGTTTCGTTAGTCTAACCGTTGTCTTCACAAAAACCCACAAAATATGTGGATTATTTTTGTAGCAGAAACGCATTAAAGAAAACTTTCACAATAATGATATTGTTGCTGAAATGTAGGCTACTCAAATTAGTCAGCACATTTGCACGATATGATCTGGATCTACACATGTATTTATCTATTTAAAAACCACTGACGCATGAAGCTTTTTTACAGCTGCTAGACCAAACCCCTTACAACAGCTACTAGCGAGGCTACACGTCTTTTTGTTCGCTGAGCCTTCATATACTTCTATACTGTGCGTATGCGAGCGGCGAAGGTTCTTGCGTGAATAGCCATCCAGCGTAATCTCGTCAGACCCTTAGCTGCACGCAATATGTAACAAAATCTCTGGGATGCATGTTTTGGTACTGTGAATGCTCATTTAATGTTTCTGTTTGATGGAATAAATTGAGCTTTGTCGGTGCATGGCAGTTCATCGAGAGACACTTCGTCTGCTACCATCCTTAGTCCAAAGGTTTCGTGGAATAGCCACTTCGCCGAGTACAACGCAACGAAGTGAGTGTATACTGTCTTAGTTAATAAAGTTTTGTTTGCTTTACTAGTAGGTTGTAGATTTTTGTACTAGTTCTAGATTTTTTTAGAAAATTAATGAAGCATAATAATAATAATAATAATGATAATAATACGGGATTATCTTTTTTAACGCAGTAGCGAATACTTTTCAAAACATTGCAGCCCACGTATTGGATTCCTTTTTTGAAGGAAGCCAACTTTTTTTATAATTAGACAAAGATTTAATCAACGAACCCAAATTTCTATCATTTGTCAAACGTAAGTAAATAAATTCTGACATTGTTAACAACAAACGTTGATATCGCACATAATATCGTCGCACGCTTCCGTTAGTGTAAACGTTGACAATAGCGGGAGAGATCGCTCCCGTTACTGTCAACGTTTACACTAACGGTACCGTTATTGTAAACCGCGTTTACAGTAACGGGAGCGGTATCTCCCGGTATTGTCAACGTTTATACACTCACGGGAGCGTTTACACTAATGGGTGCTACAAAGCTTTATTTGCTGAATTTTGCAATTGCGCAAGCGCAAAAAATAGATTGTTATGCTTATCAAAATGGGTCATAATTGTGATGCATTAAAACATAGGAACACTGACTAATCACTTGAAACAAGCTCAGAATTCAATTTCAAATTTATCAAATTTGTAAAATATTGTAAATTGTCTCCCTTTTACAATAACATATAGGGAATATTAAATGTTTGGTAATCTTCGATTAATCACGATTTTTGCCAAAACAGGGAGACTTAACAGCACATTGTTTCTGCCAATTCTTGACTAGTAATGTCTTCAGTCTAAGATGCAACAACACATTGATTTTCCAAGGGAGATTTCAGTGTTAAAATTTCAAGCTTATCAATTTGATGAGAAACCCGCTTTTTAAGATTGCTTTTCTAAACGATCAAAACACACTTGTGATAAGTCATTCACAATTCTGGTTTTCACATGTCTAGACTAGACTACCATTTTATGCAGTCGAATCTGGTTGGTAGTGGATTTCTGAAGGTGTAAACCGTGTGAGATTTCTGTTCAAATTTGCAACCTGAAAAATTGGAACCCTGTCACATATAAATGACTTTTGTGTGTTTCCTCGTGACAACATCCGCAAAACTTTTACTGCAATGCATAACCAATTTTTTTGAATATTCAGATACACTTTCGTTTGCTTTATACTGGCTTGCATAATTTTGTATATAATATAAATAGCAAACAATTCAGGTGTAGCGTTTTCACTTTTGTTCAGCATATTTATTGAACATCTGTATTCATTTATAATCATAGTTTATTATAACCCTTTGCCTGCTACATAAGATGCCGCCTGCTGAAGTCATCTGCTGCATGTAAGTGCTTACGACAGTGACTAACTTCGGCATGCAGACAAACAGTGTGGACCCAGAGCAGACTGCTCCTAGAGGAGCAGTCTGATCTGGATCCACACTGTTTGCTACAGAGCCATTTTAAATAGACTAGCAGACGATACAGCAGACCATAATAGTTGCGAATAGCAGCTAAAGTATCAAATTGGTATCAATTAGTAAATGGGAAACCAACAGTAACAGATGTCGCATTTTATGAAACAAACATCACGAACTCAGAGGTGTATAATGTCATGCGTGGATCCAGAGGGGGGGGGGGGGGAGCGGGGTGCGGACACCGCCTGAAAAATCACAAAATATAGGCTTTCTTAGCAATACTGGTCCGGATCCCATGGAAAATCATGGGACGTCCGATAGACTATATCATTCAAAGAAGAGGTTTAAAAGGAACTAGCATGGTGATTTGTGGGAGGGGTTTTCTGGAAAGGGGGAGGGGATTCATATATAGACTAGATTCATTTCCTTTTGCGTGTATTTTGGGTGGAGGGGTATGATAAAAATACCATAATACTTTAGTTTAAACTTAATCTATTTGCATTGAAGCAAACATACACAATTAACACAATCGTTAATGTTACCTTGACCCACAGGGAACGCAGTGGCTCAGTGGTAGAGTGCTTGACTCGAGACCGAGGGGCCGTGGGTTCGAGTCCAACGGCGTCACTGCGTTGTGGTCTTTGAGCAAGACGCATTTATCCTAGCTTAGTACTGGTTCAACCCAGAAAGACCCGTCCCTGTTTACCTGAAAGATTGTTGATGGGACGTAAAGAATCAAAACAAACAAAAACCTTGGCCAGCCATAACGACTGATTTCCCTATACATACATGGACAAGCACGTAAGATTTTGGATCTTATCGCATATCCGCAAACGTATTGGGGACGTATCCAGCAGGACTGGTATCCAGCAGGACTGGAGATCTGCGCCTTCATCTAAACAAAAATTGTCAGCGTAAAATTGTCAATATTTTCTTACTCTCCAATTTAAACATATGTTTTGGGTGCTCAAAAGAACCGTCTCATTGAGACGGTTCTTTCGAGTACCCACAACATGTGTTTTGGTTCAAATAAGAAAATTAAATTTTCGTTACGCACTCTTAACTAAAGTCATGATCTATATACAATTCAATTCAATTTAATACTTTGTGTATACAAGCAGCGAAGGCTAAGGCGAGTCCTCGCATTTGCTCAGGCTCGCATGAGTTCGCTACTCGCCTATTAGTGGGGCGGATATGTAACAATTTTGAGAAGAATCGTGCATTTTATGATAAAAGCATGAAATTTGGTACATGGCTAGTTGATAACAAAACAAAAAAAATAAGGGTCAGTGCCACGCCAAAAATGCCCTCTAATGGCCGCCATCTTTTTTTTCCAAAATGGCCGCCTTTTTTCAACTTATTCATTATAATCTCATTATTTAATTGCAAACATCATGTTTTCTTCAGTTAATTTTACTTAAATAGCCATCAGTTATATCTCAATACCTTAAAATCATCTTTCAATTTAAAAAATCAGGATTGAGGCTGTATTTTTTCAAGATGGCCGCCACTTTTGTAACTAAAAAGTGCAGTTATATTATAAAACTTTACAAAGTTATAAATTTGTTGCAAATTACTTCTAGCAAGTAGAAATAGTCCCATTAAACAAGTTACCAACTTATCAGCATGGCTTTATTGTTGTGTATTGTTCAAATATGGTATCAAAGATGGCTACCAATGGGCAAATCATAACATACTATCTGCTTTCATTTGGAACTGGAAGAATGTAGCTTGAATTTATGCAAACGATTTTAAAGAATAACTTTATCTAATGGCTTTGAATAAAGAAAAGAGCATCCAACATACCATCCAAGACGGCTGTCAAAGTAGAAATGTTATATGGACACCATTTATAAGGTGGCCGCCATCTTGGTTTTTCCAAAATATGCAGTCTATTTTAAATTGCATTATTTTAAGCTCATACATTTGCAAGCCAATTTGTTGTCTTCATTTATTTCCACTTATTTTGCAGTAAATTATACTAATTTGCCTCAAAATTGTCATTTAGGCTTAGAAAACACAAGATTTAGGGCATAGTCTCAAGGTGGCTGTCACATTTTGCATCCAAAGGGAGCTCAGTGGCTCAATGGTAGAGTGCTTGGCTCGAGACCGAGGGGCCACGGGTTCGAGCCTCACCGACGATGTGTGCTGTGGTCCTTGAACAAGACACATTTATCCTAGCTTAGTACTGGTTCAACCCAGGAAGACCCTTCCCTGTTTAATTGAAAGATTGTTGATGGGACGTAAAGAATCAATTCAAACAAACAAAAACACAATTTGCATTGTCAATAGTGGTGGTATACCAACTTGACAAATTATGAATTTCCATGCAAAATCATTATGCTATTAAGTAGAAATAGCTGCACAAACAAGGGGCAAACTTATAAGACTTTATTTTTATTTTAACTTGTTATAACATGGTATTCAAGATGGCTTTGTATTTAGTTTTAGAAAAAAAAGAAACGTATTTTTACTTTCTATAGGAACATATTTTGAGGTTGTATGAAGTTATGAAAATGAGTTTCAAGAAATTATTATATTTAATGCCATTGCATAAAATATTATTTTTTGCATCAGATTTTAGTGAAAATTCCTATAAAATCTGTAATAGAGGTAACAAAGTTTCTTTTTGACCTTTCTCCTTCTCATCAAGTTACCATAGGCTTAAAAGGCTATATGTCTCCTATAACTGTATACAATTTTTAAAAAAATGTACTTAGACCACAACCCTCCGTTTTCACACACATCAACTTTTCAACTTGATCTTGTCAAATGACGTATTTGCTGCAGCCAGCCTTATTAGGTTGTGTTGATGATGTAGCTGGCACTATCATATCTACTTGAAAGTAATCAAAGTTTATATTATTCTGAAGTCAATCCAATATATAATGTTGCAGACATCTTAGTTTATAGCCAAAGCTTCCCTCACCAAATGCTTGCTAGTGAGTAGGTATTTGAATCCATAATAGTTAAGTCCAAAAACGTCTTCAGTCTAGTTAGTTGAAACCAAAGCTTTTTGTCTCTTTAGGTATGTAGGGTTTTTAAATGATGATGTTATTTTGCTCTGTATTTACAGTGATGGTCTTTTACAGCCCAGTGATCTTCAGCTAGGTGCCCCTACCGCATATGCAGTCGAATCCCTGCCCTTGCTGTATCAATTCTTGCTTTTCGTGATTTATTGTTCACTGTGGTTATTCATTGACTAGTTAAACATTCGTCCTATAAATCGTTCTAAGGTAGTAGTGCTGTTGTGGTTCTCATTTTATTATTATTGGTGTAAATGTGGTTTGTATGTACTTTAATATACATGATTGTGAATGATTCTGGTTATGTTAAGGTAGCCTAGTAACTGCCTTCAAGGGGAGAGCTACATCACCACTGTATACTATCTATCTGTATATTTAGTCCACATTTTGATTTTGTAGGAAGAATGTTAGCTCTAATTGTACTAGTTTCTGGTCATTGCTATGATTTTACCTAGTATATAAGCAAAAATGGGAATAACATGTCCTTAATGACGCAGGCCAACAGTCGCTAGGTGAAGAAGCTTTGAAAGAAGCGTGGAAAGAGCATTATGAAGTTACTCAAATTCAAACTCTTTGGAATGCAAAAGGTTTGCCAGAGTAAAGCACAGTTGAAGGACTAGCCAGCTGATCAGTACAGGAATTATCACAAAAACAATTAGCAGGATGCATTCTGACAAAGCAACATATCATCAGCAATTGTCATCCAGATTCTATAGACTACATGCATTTGGGAAACTGGCACAGTCGAGGTGTCTGACCTAATCTGCAACATAATCTCGAGTGTTAGTACAGAGGGAAATTGACAGTATAAACATAGGCAAAGGGGGTGTTCTGATCAGAGGCTTGAAGATAATTAAGCAATTAATAAGGGTGTTAGAGTGCATATTGGAGAGACATGTCAGGCAGAGAGTTGAGATTGACGAGATGCAGTGCAGATTTATGTCAGGCCATGGTGGCACTCCAGTTGCGGTCTTCATTTTAAGCCAGCTACTGAAGCTGCTCATGACTTCTAACAAGCCATTCTACGTCAAATCCATCAACATAGAGAAGGACAACAGGTAGCTAGTGTGCATGCTTTAAATCAACAAGTAGTTGGTGTGATTGATGAATAGCATGATCAAGGACATGAAAAGCAGGACGATAGTTGGTAATTGTAGCAGTGAGAAGTTTTTTGGTGTTGATGTTCATCGTGGCTCTGTTCTGACTCCACTCCTCTTAATTGTTATGCAAGAGGCTCTAATCACAGAATTCAGAACAGACTTCACATAGTTGCTGTTGTACAAATATGATCCAGTGATGAAGGCTGAGTCCATGGAGGAATTGCTAGTGAAATTGGATGCATGGAAGTATTGGAAGGAGAAGGCTCTTCATGTGAACATAATAATATGAAGTCATATACAATTAAAGTCGTCCCTTGTGCTAAAGTGCACCAAATGCCTGTGGCACAACACTACTTAATGATGGAAGATGGAGGTGATAGCACCTGATAATTACTTGAGGTAGGAAATCTGTAACCATATGGACATTCTCTACGCTAGAAACATCCTCGAGCTGCCTGCAGTCATACATTGCAAATGTACATGGCAGAAACACCATAAACTTCTCAACCTTATGATCATCTGCTACCCTTGACTCGAGACAGGTAGTAATAAACATGCATTCATTGTTTTGTTTTTATTGAGTGTATATTTCCAATACGTCCTTGATTATGAACAGTTCACTAGCATTATACATCCTAGCTTGTGATGTCGAAAACACCTAATAGCAAAAATGTATAGATTTATTTAGAAAGGACAGCAAAAATCACCAATAAATAGGATTTTACAATTCGGCGGCCATCTTGGATGCCATGCTTGAATTAACAGATGACAATTTCAAAATTACATATTATATATAAGAAACGAACACTCATTGCTACTAAAGCAAATTTCACTCATACAAATCTCAATGATATATTAATGTATAAAAAACGAAAAACCATAAAATCATTCTTCTTTGGCAGCCATCTTGGATACCATATTGTATCAAAGCTCTCTTATAAATTGTTCACAAATAACAAAGTCACATTTTGAGCCTTTCTATGCTTGGAACAACTTGAATTTGATGCAATAATCCGAATTAAGTTCATTTTATGATGTTTTCATAAAGCAAGCTTGATGTAACATATAAAAATGGCGGCCATCTTATAAAATGGCGGCCATCTTGGATAATATGCCAATCTACATGTGATTTCAGATAATTACAAATGTTCTATTATAAAAATTCACACTTACACAAGCTTTAAATACAAGTTTATTGCGAAATGATACCCAACGTAACAAGCATTACATGAAAATAGATCGCCATTTTGAAATTCAAGATGGCGGCCGTCAAGGTGCATTTCTAGCTTGGCACTGACCCTCAGAAATTTTGATAATTACTAATCTGGCCATGTACCAAGTTTCATGCTTTTATCATAAAGTGCACGATTTTTTCACATATCTGCCCCACTATATGCAGTAAGTTCCAAAATCTCAAGTACTGGCTCAAAAATAATATATTGTGAGTTTTAAACCATACGAGACAAATGATTTTCCCACCATTTTCAGCTGGACGAAAGCATTTCTAATTTAATCTTTTTTCATAGAACATTCTGAAAGCAAACAAGATTTCAGTATCTGCACTGTTATGCCCCATAAAAGGACGCTAGACAAATATGAATTAAGTGTCATGGTCAGTCTTTATCGTTCCCTTTTTTCCAAATATGCTTAATCTGCTGACTTAGCAATTTTCTTGACCTAGGTTGAAAAGCTTGATGTATATCTGCATTCTTTGAAATTTTGAGCAACACAGAGTCACGTGACGTCGTATAACGTTGATGCTCTAACATCAGTTGAAGGCTAAATGGTGTTATGTTTTGTCTTATTGTTGTTTTTAAAAGCTGGTTTTAACATGTTTTGAACAAAAAATAGTACAAAAGAATGCCATATATATATAAGCAAAGAACTTATTTATCAAAGTATAACAGATTGATTATCAAGCAACGTTTACACGAGCCTCTGTGCAGGCTTTGCGTACTTTGCAAGTGGTCGACCAAATGCAGGGAACTATTTTATGGAAAAACTATGAGTGATAGAGTATTCTGATTTCATTCTTGGCTGGGCCCAATACGTGTGCAATTCAATTCTGGTGTTCATTTTGTGGTAAGGTTGATATAAAGGTTCCTTGGGTCCATCATATTTTCCAAATGGAACATCACAATTTCAAATTGCCCATCACAATTTCAAATGGCCCATCAAATTCTTGATTTTGCACGCAAATGAATGGGCCATTGGCCTATTTTCATGGCCAATTCTTTTTTCGGACCAGAAATATCCCTGCAATGTTGTTCTATTTGGTGAATATCAGATAAAATAGATATGTATATAGTCATATGGCACTTAAATAAATGATAAATTGCTATTATGATAATATATGTAACACAGTTTTGGGTAAGGGTCTTAGCGGAGCCAGTGGCGGATCCAGAGGGGGTTCAGGGGGTTCGAGTGAATCCCCTTCCCCCGCACCCCAGTTTTTAAATACATTTTTACCCCATGAAAAAGAAAATAATTTGGTCTCACGGAGACCAAATTATTTCATATTCATGGGATATTTAATAAATGAGACCCCCTCCTCTACACATCTGAACCCCGTTTCTAGAATCTCTGGATCCGCCCCTGGCGGAGCCTTATCTTGTCGCAAACCCTGCCGTAGACGGGGGTTCTCGTAATGCCCTGCACAGTGCAAATGTGCTTAACTTTGTGCACACGAAGTACTATCTAAGTCAAAGACTAAGACTAAAAGCTTGACACCCAGGCACTCTGGCCTGATAGCATTTAGATTTTAAGAATGGGTATGTTGAAGGTACTCTTATAAGACCATTCTTTAAACCCCCTTTCATTCTGATGATTTTCGAAGTTAAGTCGAAACAATAAGTATGAGATAGTCCTTTTTGTGTTTTATGGGTGGCAGCCTGAAATTCCAAACTTATGCTGCATTTTTGTCTCTGGAGAATGTTTTTATTTCAGCGAACAATGCAGACCCTGATGGTCTCAACCCTTTAAGGACTGAAAACCCCTAAGCGGGTACTATAGCAAACAGCGAAGACTCAGATGAAATGCTGCATAATCAGGTACTTCACCAAACAGTGAAGACCCAGATGAAATGCTGCACAATGCAGCATTTCACCAGGGTCTCCACTGTTTGCTAAGACATAATCTTCAAATGGACAAATACAATGTTTTTTTTGTGTGTTTTTTTAAAAAAAGTATAACCTGCGACTCCTCAATATATACGATAGACTATTTCACTTTATTGTATGTAGCTTTATAGAATAATCCATTGGTCTGAAAATGGTTAACCCTTAAAGCGCCAAGAAAAAATGCATCTAAAAATGACGTCTGCTGAAGTCGTCTGCTGCAAATAATTGCCTAACATTACTGACGAATTTAAGTATAGAAGCAAACAGGGTGGACCCAGATCACAGTCTGATCTGGATCCACACTGTTTGTCATAGGGGCTTCTTAAATATTTCAGCAGATGAGAACAGCAGACGACTTTTGTTGCGATTGGCGCTTTAAGGATTAAGGGTCGATGTCTATAATATTGTCATGTTCCTTGTTGTACTTCACCAGCCAGTTTGGTACGGCTATATCAAAAACAGTATAGTCGTTCTTAAACAACTCCCAAACCATGCTAACAAGGTCAGGCTGCAAATCAGTAAAATATGATGCTACCACTCTACTTGTCTCGGTAGCTGAGTAATTATCATTTCTAGCAGGGAAGTGATAGCCTATGGAAAGTTCTTTAAAAATGTGCTCAGAGTCGCCCGCCAGATTCTCATAGCTACCGATAAGGTCGTAATGCACAGTACACGGATCACAGAGCGATACCATTGGGACAAAATGTTCATTATTTCTCCCTTGTAATTCTAACCTGTCAAGAATAAAATACAAGAAATCCCTGAAGGTAGCATTGGTCTTGGTTCCCATTTTCTTTTGCCATTCTCTTTCCCTTCTTCGTTCCGGAAACTCAGCATAGAACGCATCAATCATGTTCAGAAATACAACACGAGAATCTGGGTTAGGATGGATTTCAAGCTTGCTTCTGTAAGCTGAAACCAAACGCTCAAACGGATCTCTAACAAACATAAACTTTTTGTATTCATTTAATCGTTTATTCCTTTCAGTCCTTCTGTAGTCTCGTAGAAACGGCAGTTTTTTTACAAACGTAAAATGAACGTCATATCCACTTACGTTGTATACATCAGAGGGTGAAACGACACCATTCAAACCTAAAAATATGCGCTTAAAATTTGTGCACGCGACTTTTGGAATAAAACAAAACATGAGCTTCCGTTTATCATCGACTATGAGATGATCTTCGTATCCACTTCGGTAACTCCCCAGGAAATTTTTACCATGGGAATCGACGTCTGCACAAACTCTTTGCACGTGGGATACCCGTTTCTGTAATGTAGTGGGAACGTCGACTTTGGGTAACCTCTCCTGCAAATGAACAGAACTTAATAAGCATATAAAAGCGGGCCGCTTCAGGCCCGTCAGCGAAACTACATTCAAATGGCGTTTCGCAGGTGGGCCGATTGTGAACCGAAATAACCTATCAGCCAATGCATATGAAATTAGCCCAATCGAATAAGCACTTAAAAACTAATGGCAATTACTAGTTACATAGTGGGTGTACACTATAAAAAGTGTAACTTTACGCCAAAAGAGGTGGCAGCTGTAAGAGGTTTTTTTTTTGCTGCTTTACGGTTGCTTTAGGTCCCAAGTCAACAGCCATGGTCATGGCGGGACGGTCAGTTCACCTAACCACACTTTTTCCCGGGCAAGTTTGAACCAGTTAACCAGTACTTCGGGCTCATACTTTCGCTTGTAACTGACAACAACCCTTCTTGAATGATTCAGAGAAAGGGAGAAGAATGACCGTGGAAATTATCTCCACGAAAGTATGACACCAGACCGGAATCGAACTCGCGACTCCTGGATCTGCAGTCAGACTCGCATCTGATGCTAGACACGTTACCGACTGCGCTACGCGGCCCGGTGTAACTAGTGGTAATCTCATGATTACTGGTTCATATTTTTAGAAAATTTCTAGAAAAAGAAAAAGTAAGAGGGGGCAATCTCATGACTACTGATTCATATTTTTTCTAGAAATCGCGAAAATAATGAAATGAGCAAGTTCATGAGTTTTTTGTCTTGATTTGACTCTATGATGCTTTACGCCCAAGTCAACACTTTTTCAGTCATGCTGGTACCTTTGCCTGTCCATGCAGTACTAAGCAGAGATTTTGGTTAGCGCCGCATATACGAGCAGCGAAGGCTCAGAAATCCAATGCCAACCAGACTCGACTGAACGAAATGGTAGTCTAGACACGTGACAACCAGAAATGTGAATGGCTTGTTAAAAATGTGTTTTAATAGTAAAAAGCAACCTTAGAAAGCGGGGTTTTCATCAAATTGGCCAAGCTTGAAATTTTATCACTAGGATAATCAATGTGTTGTTGCATCTTAGTCTGAGAACCTTACTGGTCGAGAAAAGCCTTCACTGCTCGCAGAACACATAGTTGGGGTCATAGATGAAGACTCTTGCTCACTGTAGTCTCCATTCAAACACGGCCTCCAATCTCGGCCTCCTTCTCCAAAAAGAGCAGAGCGTAAAGTGAGGCAAAGGCCCTTCCGGGAAGCAGGCAGTGGGCAAAACAATGGAACACGGTAAGTTGTGTTGACACATTTTCAATCATAAGTAAATTTTCAGCGCAAAACTCGAAAATCTAAGAATGCTATGCTTCGGGCAATTGTTCAAGCTATCCGTAGAGCATGCTGTTTGCACATTTGAACTTAGTTTGTAAGCGTGAGAGTTTTTCTCCCGTTGCACAGTTGTCCAAGAAACGGTGGTTCCCGCATGGTTTTGCCTTCTAACCAAACGTATAGTAGCGTTTGGACCCTTATTCATACTACCGAGGCCCCTCCACGCCCATGTTGTCCCAAATGCAATTTTTCGAGATATTTCAATAATAATTGAGTGATTTAGAGCCAAATTTCTTTAGGAGCAGGAGGCGAAGGGCAGGAGAAGCAGGCTGGGAGAGGAGAAGCAGGCGGCGATGAAATCAAAATTTGCATTGATTTTGCTTATTTTTAATAATATACTTATCCAATCTATATCAAACTTGCATGTATGAATATTTCAAAATATTTAAATAAATCGAAATTACTTTGCTTTAAATGCCACCACCAACGTAATGTGTGGTTCACTTTTTTTTCTCATTGGAATCATGTAATGCTCACAGATTAGTGATACTTGTGAATTTCTCCCTAAGTTCTTGGGAAAAGGATTATCAAAAATCTCAGACTGGGTCGAACCTCTGTTTTATACCCACCCCCTCTCAAGCTTTGATTAAGAGCAACAATTACTGATGGTGCGAAAGACTTAGACGCAGAAAAAAAGGAATTCAAACCAAGTGTTCCTTGAAATTTGAACATCGGGGCGCCCCACTGACCGTTCTACGAGACTCCTACGCCTATAAATCATAAATAGATAGTCCAAATTGACAGACTCTTACTTAAATCAACATAATTATTAAATATTTAAACACATCTTTTTACCAATGGGGGCCTATAAACCCATTCTTGCCGACTCTTGACGTTTATATAAAAACAGCATTTGGTTTGTCACTTACTTATCTCATTTTTATAAACCCATTTTGTCCTGGTGACGCATTCAGTCTTCTTTGAGATTTTCGCTATCAAAAAACGTTGACAGCTGTATGTTTTTTTTCCGCAAATAAATGTTTATAAGATATAGAAAATGTCTTCCGAATATTCATTTATAAATGAGTTATTCTCAATAATGTTTACCAACTATTACGTCCCTACAAAGTTGCGTTAAATGTTTGCCCTGTTGGCTGCTTTATCGATCGCATGATTAAGATGCGGCTTAAAATATTTGTGTGTGTATGTGTAACTCTTACCCGGACGACAGTGGCGCAATTCGAATCGAACTTTAGTTTCGTACTATAGTGGCTAAAGTTTGATTCGAACATCGAAATTGTATAGGCCGATTTGGTTATGGGCCGAAATTGACATGGGCCGAAATTGTTATGGGCCGAAATGTCCAGCGACCGATTGGATAAGTATATTATTAAAAATAAGCAAAATCAATGCAAATTTTGATTTCATCGCCGCCTGCTTCTCCTCTCCCAGCCTGCTTCTCCTGCCCTTCGCCTCCTGCTCCTAAAGAAATTTGGCTCTAAATCACTCAATTATCATTGAAATATCTCGAAAAATTGCATTTGGGACAACATGGGTGTGGAGGGGCCTCGGTAGTATGAATAAGGGTCCAAACGCTACTATACGTTTGGTTAGAAGGCAAAACCATGCGGAAACCACCGTTTCTTGGACAACTGTGCAACGGGAGAAAAACTCTCACGCTTACAAACTAAGTTCAAATGTGCAAACAGCATGCTCTACGGATAGCTTGAACAATTGCCCGAAGCATAGCATTCTTAGATTTTCGAGTTTTGCGCTGAAAATTTACTTATGATTGAAAATGTGTCAACACAACTTACCGTGTTCCATTGTTTTGCCCACTGCCTGCTTCCCGGAAGGGCCTTCGCCTCACTTTACGCTCTGCTCTTTTTGGAGAAGGAGGCCGAGATTGGAGGCCGTGTTCAAAGCTGCGCATGTATGTTAAATGAGTGACTTTACGCATATGCGATAAGTGGCAAAACCTGATGAACATGAGTATGCCTACCCGTGGCTGAGTTATTGTTGAAATCTTCATTTCTTTTGACCAACCAGCTTCCTGTTTCTCTAACACTGAAACCAAAAATAAATTGAATTTTACCCATCCTAACCGATTGAATTTTCCAATTTTTACCAGTTGGACGAGTCGACTTTAAATTTTAGGGTTGCTATATGTTTTTTTAAATAAGTTTATTTCAAAATTCTAATCAAACATTCTGTATGCAAACATTAAAAGGCCCTGACCAGACGCTGTATCATACACCATATGGACTGGGTCGGCACTGTTTGTCTTTGTCTCATAAAAAGTAGAACTTGTATAGATCAGTTGGGAATATTAGAAAAAAATATTATTTACACTATTAGATGAATAACACTTTTTCCAGTATAACCATATATAGCGGTTCTTTTAAGGCGTCTCTGTAGCAAACAGTGTGGACCCAGACCAGTATGAGTATCCTAGAGGAGCAGTCTGATAAGGGTCCACATGTTTGTATATATGTCGAAATTAGTCCTTGGCGTAAGCATTGCCATATAGCAGATGACTTCAGTAGACGATATTTTCAGATGCATTCTTTCGAAGCAGGCGAAGAGCTGATGGCTGCCGTTGTGCTGCGTAGAGCTAGCAGAAACTTTCTCCCAACATCAATAATGATTTGTTGATTTTTTTTCATATTCTGGTCCTTCCAGAAAAGTGGGTTCTGGTAGAAAGCACAATACCTCTTACGTCGGCGCTTTGGTGTTGGAGAGTTGTTGCAATTTCCATTAATTTTCATGAACAACTCAATGGAACCGAATCTGCTGTGTTCAGATTGTGCAGATTGTCTCTATTCCAGAATTATCTATTTACCACATGCACGGATCCAGAGGGGGAACTGGGGGTCCGGACTCCCTCCCCCTGGAAATTCACGCCACCATCGGCCCTCCAGCGAAACGCCATTGAAATGGCGTTTCGCTGGCGGGCCATTGGTGGCCTTCTTTGTTTACTATGTATGGGTTTTCTTAGGAATAATATAGGTTGATGACACCCCCCTGACAAAAACTTCTGGATCCGCGCATGTTCCAGATGCTTACTGGTATTTTGGACCAGTATTCAAGAGTTTGGTACTTATGCATCTTTGAACAACGAAGGCTCAGCGGCGATTCTGTGCATATGCAAAGTATGGTTGTAGATGACGACACAAAAAGACTAGTGCCGCTGGAAACTTCAGCATAGACGTTTATTAGTCATTTGCGCATGTGCGATAAGTACCAAAATCACGTGTGTTTGCTCGAAAAAATCAAAGATTGAGTAAATAGAGAACAGTCTACCACATTACTGTTAATTCAGAGAAATTTTCGCGAGAATTTTATTTTCGCGGATAACGTTAAAAGACATGTTTGCGGTGTTACATGTAACAATTGTAACTGGTGCATGATTTATCTTCATCAGTAAACAACAGTAAGTTCTCCATTTCGCGAGGATTTCATTTTCGCGAAACTTCGCGAAAATAAAACACTCGCGAGAATGTCGGAATTTAAAGTATGTCTCATGGAACGATTTCTTACCGATTCGGGTTAAATTGTAGTATACTAAGAAAGTTATCAAACAGGCAATAATGAAAGGCAACACTCTGAGACGCCTTCTGTACCATGAGCTGATTGGAGCCCTTGTCAACCGCATGTTTTCCTCAAAATTATCCTGTGACGTCGTCTTGGCAGGAGAATGGATTTCAACCTTCAAAGTACCTGCAAAAACATCCGGAAATTGGATCTGCTTTAAAACACCGGATAGGCGGCAATCGAAAACGCTCTTAACAATCGACGAACGCGGATCAAAAATCTGACAAGAAACAATGTTTTTGGTTGCCATTTGTCGCCAGTCGGGCGACAGATGGCAATCAAAAGCTATGTTTCTAACGACTTTTGATCTACGTTCGTCGATAATATAAACGTTTTCAATTGCCGCATATCCGGTGTGTTAAAGTCTGGAAGAAGATGCTCTTCATTGCTTCACGCCTTTTCATTCTGATGAGTTTTCCAGGCATGTTGATAGAATAAGTATGGGATGGTCCATTTTATATTTCAATTAGTTGTATTTCAACATTTCTGCTAAATGGTATATATCTGTTTATGTTTTTATCTTAGTTAACAGTGCAGACCCCCTGATGAAATACCGCTTTCGTGCTAGTGGCATTTCATCGGTGTCTTCAATGTGTGCCAAAGTATCTAGAACTGAAAGGATTTAATACACATGTACTTGAGAACACACTTCAAAAAATTGACTTTAAAAAATGGAGAAACATAAGTAAGTCTACATCACAATATCAGGGAGAGCAGTGGCTCAGTGGTAGAGTGCTTTACTCGAGACCGAGGGGCCGCGGGTTCGAGCCTCACTGGCGTCACTGCGTTATGTCCTTGAGCAAGAGCATTAATCATAGCTTAGTCCTGGTTCAACCCAGGAAGACCCGTTCCTTTATAACTGAAAGATTGGTCATGGGACGTAAAGAATCAAATCAAACAAACAAACAACATAAATAAAAAAGAGTCAATAAGCAATGCTTATTATATATTAAACCCACGCAAAGTAAGGGTCGGTAAAAAAACTGTTATTTTTTTTTACAAATGATGGTTCAAACCAGCAGACCTTAGTGTTTAAAACTAGGTTTCAGTAGATTCTGTGCAAATGATCTTTAAGCTAGCAATCTGCAACATTTGGTAAGAACTATCAAACCTGGACGTTCTTTGAATATATCAAAGCTTATATCTGAAAAAATATCTAAGTTCTCATAGCTGCCATTTCTTAAAATAATATTTTATCTGCACATATAAACTCCTTCATGCATATGTTTAATATTTCTACATTGTGCAAGTGAAGCAATTTATCAAAGGCTGTGGTAGGAGTTGATCGGCCCATAAAGGTACTATCTATGCATTTACAATTATACATGGAAAACTGTCTTAAGTTCTCATAGATGCCATTTTGACAAAAAGAATATAGCACTAAAATCCTTCATGCATATGTTCAATATGTCTCTATTGTGTAGGTACAGTATTGGATTTATTCACCAAGGGCTGTGGTAGGAGTTGATCGGCACATGAAGACACTATCTGATTGTATGCATATACAAAAGACATATTAAGGAAAATTTGTCTCTTGAGTTCTCATAGCTGTCATTTTGTCAAAAATTATATTTTTGTACTACACTTCTCCATGTAGTTGTACATGTATTCATATGTATTTGTACATGTTTAGCCATGTTTATCGCTTTTATGTATGTTTAAATTGTAGGGGAAGGGTCGTAACTAAGGTTGTGAGAACTTGTGACCCAACCCCATTGCTGTATTAAATTTGGCAATATAATTTTTTTTTAAATTAGGGGTTTCTTATGGAAATAAAAAAAAAAGTCAAAATTTTGGCCCTGAACCCCTTGTTGAAACTCGTCATATATAGAGCTATATTTGTACAACCTTTGTCATACATCGTTGAATCAACAAGTAACATTGATTGTGTTGAAATGTTTCATTCAAACTTATACATGTCTGAAAAACATCGTTTTATTACCTACGTTACTAGTTATAATCAATTTAGTTTAATTTTAATATGTAACAGATTAATAGGCAGTACTTTCTATATCAATAAATATGTTTCATTTTTGACTTGCATAATACTGGTAGCAAAATAATTTTATATCAAATAAAGTAAAGTGACACCATTTGTCTAATTAGAAATCAATATTGCAAAAACAAAAATACCAAACACATGTTACAAAAACTTATGATTACAACCTGGTGCTATGATATAGGAACCCTCATTAGAGTGGAAGGCGGTTTACCATTGGATTCCTAGGCGCAATAATGATTTGCATTAATGTGTTGGTTAAATAGCTACTTTTGATTTCAATGATCATTTAAAAGTCAGTTTTAGATGAATTATATGTTTAGTAGGGCCAAATGGCTTTCCATTGTCCAGTCAATTTGCTTTTAAATGCCTAAAGATGATCCACACACTTTTGTAAAATAAAAGCACTACATTTAATAACAATTCTAATGCACTTGCAAATGCAACGCGACGTCTGATTGGATAACGTCATAAATTTGCGACAGTATATCCTGCGATATACTGTCGGAAACCCGACGTGATTACGCAACGTCGCTTTTCATTGGCTGCCAAGTGAATATATGCAGCTGGCAAGCGGTATTATGCAGCTGGCAGCCGCTGGACGTATAGGCGCAACAAAGTACATTTTCACTGTCTTTTTTATGGGAAAAAATTAAAAGTGTATTAGAATGGGGATAACCATATTCAAAATTTTCATTTGGGGAGGTATGTCGTCGGATATACGTTCGGAAATCACGTTTTACGGCTCCGCTTACGCGTCGCCGTAAAACTAAATTTCCGACCGTATATCCGACGATATACCTCCCAAAATGAAAATTTTGAATACAGTTATCCCCTAAATTTAATAAAGGAGACTTGTGATCTGTGTCAAGATATCGTACATATAGTATAATTTAATAAGTTGAGTATTACTTGGTTCTAAGGGCTGGCTGGCTGGCAATTGGCATTAGTTTTACCATTGTTAGTGTAAGTATTTTACGTAATCGTGTGCTGCTGAAAAATAATTATATTAAAGCAGATTCTATCACAGATGATATTAGAGTTGTTCGGGGTAAACGTATACATGGTATAAGGTAAGTAGAAGAAAAGACCAATATCACTGCATTGAGAGAAGTATAGACTTAGCATAATGTAAAGCACACATTTTCGGGTAATAACCAGGGATAACATGTTCAGTTTGTTTGTCCGTATGTCTGAAATGAAAAAGCAGTGGTAATTATTTCAAATCTATTAAAGAGAGGACAACAGAAGCTATTTCACCATAGTTCAATTCATTAAAATAATTAGATGAAGAGTCTGGTAAAAGAAAACAAGTTGAGGCTATGCAAGGCTAAATATCATAACATCTGTAGACTTATGTTTAACAACAGTTAGCTAGAACGTATCTAGAAACGACTTGTATCTCAAGGAAATGAGGAGAACAGGACAGGACCAAGTACGTTGAAACTAAATTAATAATAACGTTGGAGAGCCACGTCAAATGCTCCATATAGTGTAAGGCTTGGTAAAAAACTAAAACCTGAGTCTTACACAAACGTAAAGCCAGCTTATTTTAAAGATAGTACCACTACTTCCTCCAAAAAGTGAGAAGTTGCTCCCCTTGGAATACGGACTTAGTACATAGAAATTTAAATATGGAATTTCAATGGCTTAACCATGTCAGCATTGCTGAAACAGTGGAAATAGTATGATCAGGAAATACCACACTCACAAACTGCAGACAAACCGGCGGCACAGCGAGGAAGAGCCACACAACAACGACGAGACACCAGGAAGACAAACTAAGCAAAGCAACCAGATTTCTCTCTTCTTCAAGATGATTGCAAAACTAGAATAGTCACAAAGTAACGTACAACAAAACATAACAATTAAAGAATCCCACAACGGGAGTAACAAAAAACAACAACGAATCAACAACAACAGAACCACCGCCTTAGAACGGACAGCCGCCTAAGCCACTGGGGGGTGGGGGGGGACTTAATGCATTTTACTGGTATCAAATCTTCGCCCTAGATTCTGCTGATGTTGAAGCACAAAACATGTTAAACTCGCATTGAGGCTTCCTAACTATTGCAATATATCATCATAGAGAAAAATCTAATCAAATTAACGCACTATGATGAAACAAAGAAAAGGACTCACACAGATAGTCAGAGCTAAAGCAAACCTCAAGTTGAGCTATGGCGGGCCCTGCTACAGACAAGCATCAGGCACCAACCCAACAATAAAAGCTTTAAGTTGGGATACCAATTACATAGTCTACTTATGTAAGGTAGTAGTTGATTCTAAACTTCAAGTTCGTGTTGTGTTTTCAAAGTCTCTTTAGAGGTCTAAGTCTTGTAAATTTCAGCAACAACTTTCACAATTTTATAATTTTATTAAATCTTCTTAAGTCCAACTAAAATACTTCTAGGAACTAACTATAACCTAAAGTTCCGAAATCTACCCAAAGTCTGAGGCTCTGACACTGAATTTCATCTTATATACCACGAAGTCACGTGACAGAAGCTGACCACAGCGCCACCTAATGAAATCATCAATAATCAATCATATTTCAAGTTTACTATTAAGCGCCCTATACATAGGTAAGCTTCCATTTATATCAACCAATCAAAAGATACAAAAGTGACTCATAGTCACACCAATTGCCCAATTACCCAAAGGTCATATAATTAGATGTATTGCGCAATCCTGCCAATCAACGTCAGAATTGACATGATCTATTTATTGGGCTTATGTAATATTACTAAACTAAGTAATATCTGTCATCATGACCTTTTGAAAGTGTTAAAACATCCCATCAAAATTGACAGGCTAATAAATATGACATTTGAGAAACAATAGTAAACTGGTGTCAGAATTCCCTATAAAACATAAACATGTCAATCACAGATATCAACACCGCACCTGGCTTAACACATGTGTCCTATCCAAACGAAGCATTCACAAATATTGTAAATACCCACATGCAATGCACATTTATTATAAACCATCGCAGACGAAACCAGTGGCCATTTTATACTTACCATGCATCTGAACATTCATCCTGGTTTGTCTGCTTTATTGGATCTGCTGTCAGAACACCAAGTCAGATGCTACGGTCAAGCATGCAATCAAAGTGGTAACATGATACTGGTGACAAGACCAAGCTCCAGTTGTATCTGTTGACCATTTGTGTGCAATTGCAAAATAAATTCAGGGACAGATGCCTGAAACCTGGCCATTGAGAATTTATTAAAAGGAAGTGAGTTGACAGCAGTTTTGACAGAGGCTGGGAAAGCATATTTAGGGACTGTAAGAATGTCATAATGATTTGCACTGACAAAAATGCAGTTTGGATTGACCTAGGCAGGGATAAAGCTTTAATGAGCCAAGTTTGTCGTTAGGGCCAAGGGCACAAACTCTTATTTTTGCTCTTTCACATGTTGAGATATAGCGCCTGCCTTCTGAAATCTGTATGGCAAGTGTGAAATACATTGAGAGAACCAACACGTGTTCGGAAAAATTGGCAATATGCCAAAAACTACATCAGATTCTTGAGCACTTTGTTATAATTTCATATGATCAATCAAGTGCAGGGCAAATGGTTAATGAGGCAAGATCAGACATAATTGCACACAGACAGAAGCCGTATGAAATTATAATACCTTCTCGAAACAGGTTGCAGATAGGGAAATCAATCTGGTAACTTGAGGAGTTTGTATTATGCGTGATTAAGAAATAATTCAGCAAGACTGAATATGATTTGTTTAGTAGGTTCTTTTATCCTCGAAGGACTAGTTTCAGTGACCCTAAGGGTTATTTTGGCAAAATTATCAAACTTCTTGGTAACAGTTAATTTTGTGTATAACTCACTTTAGAACTATCTTTTGGCAATATGTGTGACATAGAATAGTGTTCAGAAAAGTTTAAAAAAACATAAGACAGCGTTTATCTTGACCTACCCCATATTTCCTTACAGATATCGATTGGGACCTGTTTCAGTGACCTCACTTAATTTTTGAAAGATTAACATCAGTCAGCCAAAAGCATCTGTTCCTTGTTAACTATCACCAACTGAAGACAAAACCATGTTGAAGCAATTAAGGTCTTTCTTTATAATGAAATACAGTTCACATTTAGGAAACTGGTTATGTAGCACAAACATACTGTAAAGCCTAAGGGGGTAGGGTTAAAAACTGCGCAATAAATATGTGAAGAACCAAATTGATTTCATAAAATTGTGCTTAATGGTGCAAGAAGATGCTGAATGTCTTTTTTATTAAAGTGTGGAGACACTGGCAATCTTATTGCAAGTTACTCAGAAGTAAAAAGTCGATAATCATTTTTCCTATTGACTAAAATATCTTTTTAAATTATATAAGAACACCATATATTTCAAACTGGTCTCTTTCACAAACTATCTAGCTGATCAGTCCTTTTTGCGTGTGGAGTGATAGAAAACAAGATGGAAGTCATATCACAACAGACAATACATTCAGATGTTGCTTTTAACCAAAGTTGCAGGTCTGAACTGTAAAGGGTAAAAAGGTAATAAGAAAAATGCTAAAAATTGGAGTTGCCATGGAAATTCCAAGTCAACAAACTACGCCTGTTTGTACACTACTGATTTTCAGTCCTACAGGAAGTCAAACGCCTATATATCACATCTAAATTATGTTCAGTTGTATCAAACATTGCATTTGGAAATGGCAGATCATTTTCAAAAGGTCACTGAAACATACTCACTTATTTTTTTGCTGCAAAATGCAATGCCCAAAAATAAAGTATGATACTATTTAATGGTTCTGATAACTGTCACGAACACGACATTGCAATTTTGGAAAAAGTTTGTACCTAAGTTTTGTTTGCAACTTCCATAGTTCTATTAGGTGCAACAAAGTCAAGTCCCTGTGAAGGAAACCAGGTGTCTTAGCTGCTTTGGAGGAGATGTCAGGCTTCATCTCCTTTCCATGTTTTGAATTCCATAAGAACTTGTTGCATTAGCACTTTGCACATGACACTGTTGGATTCTAGTTATCGTCTGTGCTCTGTTTTCATCTATCTATTAGCGAATAGATACTTTAATTAAACTTTAGTAAATATACCGTTGGTATCTCCAGGGTCTTTCTATACACATATAAGACCCAAAGGACGAAATAGCAACACACTGTCTAAGTGTATTTTCACGATGAGTGAAAGGTCATTGGATATTCATATGTCTAAGGTCAATAAATTGGATAAATACAGGTTTTCCTTACTTCTCGCCACCCTACTCTTATCATGCACGGACTCTACCTAAACAATATTATCATATATAATGAGTTGTTACAGGTATTTTTGCAAGACTAAATTGGTTGCAATGCCCGGTTTCATACTGCCAAAGCTATTTACTCTAAGATCAAACAAGTAAATATTCTGCTAAACAGTGTGTAACCCAAAATGTTTTCTTGACATTTCTGAACCTTGGGTCCTCTACCAACCTTACTTCCCAAGATATTTGGACTTAAAGCGTTTGCTCTTGACTTTTAACATTTTACTTCAGTCAAAAATAAACATTTCATTATGTACTGATTTAATTTTCACAGATCATTTGTTCATCTGCTAAGTTAATAACAGGACTATTTATCAGCATTATGCAAACATCTGGGAGCAGCCATCTTACAGCAACACACACACATTAACCTGAGTTTACCTCGTTATGCAGGTCAGCTAAATGATTGAAGCAGCACCTACAGTCAATTTCTTCATTTCAATATTTGATAATGGGCATTCTGTTTTAATTACAATCAACGGTCAGATCAATGCAAATTAGAATGTTACAACTGTCAAAAGAAAGTATTTTATTTTTCAATAAGTTTCATTTGATTTTAATTTATAGTTTTGTACCCAAAATGAAGAAAATTGTTACAAAATATGTCGTCTGCTATAGTAATATTTAGTGCTTTAAGGGTTTAACTTTTGAAATAAATATTAAATATCGGCCAGGTATCAAAATATACTTATCAATGCACCCACTGCTAAAAATATTACACTGAAACATTGTTATTTTTGACATTATCAAGGATATATAACTTTGCTTGTGTTGTGTGAAAGCAGATGGAAGTGCTTCCAGTTTTCTTGTGTAGAGCTCATTGACCGGAAAATAGCCAGACCCCCATGAACAAGCAAAAGTAATCAATTACAGGCTAATTGAAGAGCATTCACAAACATTCAATGAGGGATTTTCCTACCATACTGTAATCTTTATAATAAGTGCATTTGAAAATAAGTGTGAATTTTCCCTTTAAATGTTTTATCAACTAACATAGATGTGGGTCAGCCTGCTCTTGACGGGAAGTCTGATCAGGTTTTATACTATTTTATGGCCAATCGCAACATTTTACACGACACTCACGAAACAATTGAGCAATTGGACGAGTGTTGTGGCTGCCGAGGCGTCCAAATAGTTTAAAACGTTGTCACCACCGGATGTGTGTGTGTGCGTGCGAGCGCGCAGCAATTAAAAAATCCCCATTAAAATCACATGGGCCAGCGCAGCAGACGATGCGCAAGTTCTTTCTTATAAACACACATGCTGACGTATCCAGCGAAGCTATATAGATCTCAATTTAGGTCTGAGCTTTCACCTACATCTCTAGTTTGTGTATGCAACCAGGCCTCGAGGTTATAAAACTTGAGTTCATTAAAGCGCAGTGATTGGCTGCTTGCGGACACGTGTCCGCAAGCAGCCATTCATTGCTCTTTATTTTGAGCCTGAGACTGTACTCAAGTTTTATAACCTCGAGGCTATTGTCTGTGTATATGCGCATACTGGTCTGTGTCTGTGCTGCTCGCCGATAAGATAGGTACTGAAATCTCGTGTTACATTTGACCCATATGTAAAACACTTAGATGAACGACATGGAACTCACAGACACGCGTACTTATATGTATACAAGGATATGGAGATGTGAAAAAATGAAAATATAGGATGTGGCTATGTAAATGATGGCATCCTTTCACACTCTAGACAATCAATTCTTACTGCTCTTGCATCTAATGCTTGTGAAACGATGCAGCAAGTAACGTGCGTACTCAAAACATATTTATACTGAACAAAAAATAAATGTTCCCCAATGGGATAATTATATTTAGCAATTTGTATAGTCACGGATAACAGCCACCTTCCAAAAAGTTCAGTGTCATGAAAATCCGTGACAAAAGCTGGCCACGGAATTCCGTGTGATCCCTGCCTGGTGAAAGCATTGTGATATGTACTCAACTTTCAGGTTGAAACACATCCTCCTTACAATCTACATTTTAAAAAGTCCCGTACCAGGTCATTTACAACGTTCAGTTATAAGGAAGATACGAACAACCATACGTAGAAGCCGACCCTTTGTGTATTTGGTCTCAGTACATGTATATATGTTATTTTTTCAAGGGGCGTCATATCCGCTTGTAAACGTTGTAGGGGCCAATCAATCAAACAGCCGTGATGATATTTCGACAATCAAAACATATTTCGAATATCAAACCGCTTACTTTTATAGCATTTGAACAGTAAAAGGATAGCTGCCATTCTATAAATTGACCTTTGTTTTTCCCACGACACAAAACCGTACGCAACACACTAGAGAATTAGTTAACTGGGCTATTTCACACACTATAAAAGCAATACTTTGACTTACATACACAGAACAGACCCCCATAAGATTTCCTTATCAGAACCGATGGCTCTGTCTATGTATTTCCCACCTGTTGATTCTATGTTGTCCGTTCAATTTTCTCCAAACAACGTTGCCATAATATGCCATGGGAACTAAAACAATGCCACAAAAACGCGTTCAGGTACATTACCTGTCAAATTCATGATTTATTCTATTTACAAATCTTCAACAACAAAATCGACAAAGACTATTTGTCATTTGGCCACCAACCCACTCAGTGATAGTATTCCTGGAAGTTTAAAAAAATCTGTAGACGACAAGAACATGCAAAATAAGAGTTTAAACACACACCTGTCTACTTACTACTCGATATATTCCATATGAAATAATTATTTTTTTATAATTAACTTCGATGAAATAGTATTGAATTGACATGCTCAACTGTGGCGGATCCAGTTGAAAATAAGAATACGGTTTTGTACGTTTTGTCCCGATACAAAAAATCCGATCAATATTTATCGATACAAATCGATTCTAAGCCTAGCGTCCTTTTTGTGGGATATATGCAGACCCAGATCAGACGCCGCATTCCGGATGGTCTCCACTGTTTTCTTAAAGATTGTTCTATTAAAATGTGAATATGATTGAATATACTACCTAACAACCCTTTAAACGGAAATGGACTTGTCCAATTGATAAGAGTGAAGCGATTCCATTCTGCTTAAATGGGTTAAAGTAATAATGCTGCTCGCTTAAAGATACGCTGGGTCCTTAGCTGTCCACTGCCCAGCAGGCACAACGTTGTATCAACGTCGATACGACGTTGTTTTGACGTCATGTGCCTGCTAGATGAGTGAATAGCGAAGACTGTACTCAGACTATGTGGATGGCGATCTTTTATGTGTTTGCACGTGGCGCACATATATGTACCACACTGTAAAAACAACAGCGCAAATTTGCATAAAATTGGGTGGCAGCTGAACTGCCACTGATTTTGGTGTGACCTTTCAGCTGCTTTAAAAGTTATGTCCTGTTCGATTGTATTAATCCGGAGAATAACTACAACAAAACATTGATGCCAATATTTCTCCAGTGATAAATTCCTGTTTTGTTGTTGATGATGAGTTGATGCGTCTTTAAACTTCGACCAGCTGATCTATGTCGTCACTTGGTGCACATACCCATATATGCCTCATTACGTGTTTGTCACAAGAAGAGTGACTATATACATGAAAACGGTTTGGGTAACAGACATAATAATAATAATAATAATAATAATAATAATAATAATAATAATAATAATAATAATAATAATAATAATAATAATGCAAGTGGAGTAACCTTGTCCAAAATGAAATAATAAGTGCAAGTTATAAATACCGATTTTAGTGTAAACTTGCTGAAACAACTTGAGGCTAGCATTTCTCCTGTGATGATTGTTGAACATTTCTACCGGTTATTGTTCTAGATATTCTCCGGATCAATATGATAGAACAGACAGAGTGACATGTTTTCAAAGCATTCGAAATGTTACACCAAAATCATAGGCAGTTCAGCTGCCACCAAATTTGGTGTAAACTGAGATATGCTTATTTGTTTTACAATCTTTATTTCACATAAGTTAAAAATAAACCAGTTCAAGAGAATTTTGCACTTCTCGTATTTGTATGCACAACCCTTTCCTTCATGAATATTCATGCTAGGCTCCAACCACTATGAATAATTATATTAATAAACTTTCATGCTGGTACATCACATAGAACAAAGAAATTATTTGTCAGGTCCGTTTGTGTAGGATCGGATATCATATTTCCATAAGCAAACAGAGTAAGCCCTGATCTTGCAGAGCTGTCTGATCTGGGTCTGCTCTGTTTGCAAATGCGTTTAACGGCGTCTCTATGGGGCAAAGGGTTATACAGGTATGCGCAGCTATGTAGTGAGGCTAAGATGCCTTAATTTTGGCCCGTCCCTACTTTATGTGTGCCATTATTGAAGGCTCTGAATGAGCAGCCTTCGATGATCGTATATGTGATAAGTACAGAAATTTCAGGTACTGGCTCAAATAACACGGATAAGTATGTTCTATTCTGCAAAACTCCGTATATACAAATGGATACATCTCTCTGAGTTGATAAATAAACCTGGGACGATCCATTGTATAGATCGAGGGGTCACGTGTTATAACTGTATTACTCCGAAGATAGTTTTTGTCTAGGCAAAAAAGGTAGACCCTGGTGGAATGCCGCATCATTGTTTGCCAAAATACGCATTCAAGATTTATTTGAATGGCACACCGGATATTAGGTGACAATCGAAAACGTTAAATGTAGATAAAAAATCGTCAGAAACAGAATTTTCGATTGGCATTTGTCGCTCGACTGGCTACAAATGGCAATCGAAAGCACCGTTTCCAGCTATTTTTGATCTGCCTTCGTCGATTACTAGGAACGTTTTCGATTGCCGCCTATCCGGTGTGAACGGGCTCAAAGAACCTCAGGTACACTCTAGATCCGCCCCTGATTAAGTTTCAATAAGATTGTTTCAGACAAAAAAGACCATTGATTTTGTACACACAATATCATATTCAGTGCACTCAATTAAGTTTGTAATGATTGGCAATTAAAATAGTATTTATTACGTCTTCGTATCTGAGATGTATCTCTCACACAGAAATACGCTACTCCTTAACCCTCTGTAAACGGGAAACCTCTAAACGAATATTTTTACAAACAGTGAAGACCCAGATGAAATGCCGCATTGTGCGCCATTTCATCAGGGTCTTAACTGTTTGTTAAAGCAAAAAAGGTCTTCAGACAAAAAAATACAATAAACTATAACCCGACACCCCTAGATATGTACAATGGACTATCCTAAGTTCTATCGATTAGTATACAAAGAGTTTATGAGTACTCTGGCAAACAGTGAAAATCCAAACGAAATGCCACAGAGAGCGGCATTTCATCAGAGTATGCACTGTGTACTGAGAAAAAAAAACAATTTCAGGGATTGAAGTACATCTAACCTATGACCTATTCATAGGTACAATGAAAGGTCCTAGGCTCATTCAGTGACCTATATAAGTCACTGGCTCATTGGATCAAATCAGAAGTATACAAAAGTTTAACCCATATAAATCTAGCGTCCTTTTTGTAGGACATAGACAAACAGTGCAGACCCAGATCCGATGCCGCAGAACGTGGCGTCTGATCAGGGTCTCTACTGTTTGCGTACAGAAAATTCCATTAGAATTTCGATAAAAATGAAAAATACAACCTAACAACCCTTAAAACGGAAATGGACTGGTCCAATTGATAATAATGGGAATTTCCTCTCGGCTTAAATTGGTTTATACATATATACCTTATATCTTAATAAATTTTCGTTTTTAAAAGGGGAGCTTGCCTAGTCAATTACTTTAGAAATGAAAAAGAAAACAAAAAGTTGCAAAACACTCCTCATTCTTAACTTACCTGTATTCAGGCTGCCAAGACCCTAACCCTTACTGGCATTAGAATAGAAAAAGCAGGGCTTTATAATAAAGTTTATTTAATTGTATATGCTTTTTTACAGAAGACGTCTTTTGAGTTTTTGTTTGATTTGATTCTTTACGTCACATCAACAATCTCTCAGTCATGTAGGGACAGGTCTTCCACGATTGACCCAGTACTTAGCTATGATTAATGTGTCTTGCTCAAGGACACAACACAGTGACAACGGTGAGGTTCGAATCCGCGGCCACTAGGTCACCTGGTCTATCTAGAACTGAAGCAAGAGGTCAAGATCACAGTGACCAAACATGTATCCACATACCAAGGGGGTACGTGTATTAAGGGGCTTATTTGCCCCCCTCTGGAGCCCAAATCTTAAAATTGCTTTTCACAATTTCTTCTGATTGTTTTATTAGAAGAATAACTCAAGTGTAAAATTCTGCAACTTATTTGAATTTTAATGGTAACAAAAATGGTCGACAAGATAGGCTTTAGATAGAGAAATCGCCATTTTGTACAAAAATAAAGGCTTTTGGAGACCGAATTTTTATGAATTAGATATCAACGCAGATGAATACCAAAATGACCTTTAAACATGTTGTGTGCCGTGGCAATTCTCATCATCTGTTAAAATATCTTTTTGGTATTTGCTTGTGCGCGAAGTTTTTACTCTGTATGCGAATACGAATATGGCTATATACGAATATAGAGCTTGTGCTCTAGGTTAATTGGTCTGTCCAATGTTTTCAAATTGATCCAATATAGCCAATTTTCTGTTTTCAGCTTATTTTGGCGGCCATTTTTGTTTTGTTTGTTTGATTTGATTCTTTACGTCCCATCAACAATCTTTCAGGGACATGTCTTCCTGCGTTGAACCAGTACTAAGCTAGGATTAATGTTCTTGCTCAAGGACACAACGCAGTGACGCCGGTGAGGCTCGAACCCACGGCCCCTTGGTGGCAGTCCGCGCCACTCCGCCATTTTTGTCTTCATAGCAACAGTTAAAGTCAAATTAATACAAGATATTCACAATTGGGCTATTGTTCTGATAAACTAATAGGAAGAAAATACTGAAAACTTTTTTTTTCATTTTTTAGCCTCCAGGGGGCAAAAATAGCCTCTTAACGCACGTCCCTCTGTGGGAGTTTTATGTCATATAATATAGGATATATATATATATATATATATATATATATATATATATATATATATATATATATATATATATATATATATATATATATATATATATATATATATATATATATATATATATATATATATATATATATATATATATATATATATATATATATATATATATATATATATATATATATATATATATATATATATATATATATATATATATATATATATATATATATATATATATATATATATATATTATATATAATATATATATATATATATATATATATATATATATATATATATATATATATATATATATATATATATATATATATATATATATATATATATATATATATATATATATATATATATATATATATATATATATATATATATATATATATATATATATATATATATATATATATATATATATATATATATATATATATATATATATATATATATATATATGCTCCATACACGATATTCAAAGCCCCCCCCCCTCCAAAAAAAAAAAAAAAAAAAAAAAACGCTATAATCTCCAACATAAAGATTCATCCACACAAAAAATTTGAGATTGCTTACTCAAAACACCTTCAAACAGCATGCAACATTCCAAGACCCCAATCTGTATTCTCAAATCAAGTTTGGGATTTCTATGTCATACATAGTATAGGAGATATGCTCTGTACACTATTTGGATAGAACTGAGGTCAATGTCAAGGTCACAAAATAGTACGCTACAATCAACATCACCAAAGTACGTCCACACACGAAAATCGAGATTTCTACCCGAAATACATGTATATAGGAGATATGCTCAGGGCACAATTATTCTAGAACTATGTTCAGAGGTCAATGTCACATTCACAGTGATACTATAATGGTATCACTATTCCAAATCAATGCTTGCGGCGCTCACGCCGCAAGCAAAGAAAATGTAACTTTTTAGATTTTTTAAAAATATATATCCGCACTTTTTGAAAGTAAAATGTGGGACATATTGTAATTGGTCCGTTAGATTAAACTCTGCCCGACGATCTGTCAGTCGCCGATCTCTACGGCACCCGGTTTCAAAGTGTTAAGACCAAGGTTTTATTGATTATGGGCCTCGACGAGAGAAAATCTGTCCCAAAGATTTGTGACCAGGTAAAATTCAAACGCGCCTGTTCAGCTACATAGACTAGATAGAATAGTGATGACTGTAGCAAGTAATGCCATTCGTCCATACAGACCAAGGTTGGGCGGAAAATTCCACCCCAGTACTTACCGGTGTAATTAACCGGTATTTCCCGGCATGGCAAATAAGGCTTAAGTGGCAAATACTGGCCAATAATGGCAAATATAACTTTTCGTCGCAAAATACCGGTAAATATGATTTTTAGCTGTAAAATGCAGAAGATATCTTAAGGAAGTTGACTTAAAATAGTATAATTTAACTAAATGAGTGAAAATGTAAATATTGAATATGAGGCTACATGAGGTTTGACGATTGTATTGTAATATGAGGTTTGACGATTGTATTATATTAATACTCTTAAAGCTGCATAGTCTGTAACTTTTGATCTTCTAATTTTAGAAATAAGGTTTCTATTTTTCAAGAATACAGTAACAATACTCAAATTCTGGTAAACATTTTACCATTTTGGTAAATCTTAACAGATTATCACTATCAAAACAACAGCATTTATGTTAAAAATCAACTGTCTAGAATTATTGGAGGGAGGCAAATAATTACAAATAAGAGAAAAAACACCTGTTTTTATAAAATAATTCACTCTTCCATGCAGTTTTCCGCTGTACTTAACATATTTATTGTTAAAACATAACTTAATTCTATTTTTACAAATGATTTAAAAAGAATTTTTTTTTTTCGAAAAATGTTCAAAGTTACAGACCTAGTCTCTTTAAGCGTGAGCTTGTTGACACTAATACCTATAAACTGCAGCCTTCTTTGATTGAGAGGCTGATTGTCGATGGGCATGGTTGTCATACAGCCCTAAATTTCGGTGTCAAAGCTAAAGAAAATCAAGACAAAGTTCCTACGTGATACTGGTTACCTAAACTCCATAAAAACCATATAAAGCAAGATTTATTGCTAATTCTAGCTCTTGTACAACAACAGAACTTTCTAAATTGTCAACCTCGTGTCTTACAGCTGTTACAAAAACCTGTTATGAAGTACTGTGAAAAGGTATATGAGAGATCCGGTAAAAACCTATTTTGGTCTATTAAAAATTCAGGTAAAATTTTAGATAAACTTAAAGCTAAAGATTTCAATGCGACCATTTTGTCTACTCATGATTTTTCTACTCTTTATACTACTTTACCTCATAATTTAATTAAAGATAAACTTATTGATCTTATTGGAAGCACCTTCCAGAGAGAAGGCTCACCTGACCTTGCATGTAATGACAGAAATGCATTTTTTACTTTGGAAAAACCTAAAAAATATCATGCATGGTCATGTCAAAATGTATGTGATGCGCTGACCTTTTTGTTGGACAACTTTTTAATCGATTTGGCACCAAGCTATAAAGACTAGTAGTTGGAATCCATATGGGCACCAATTGTGCTCCCCTTGTTGCCGAAATATACCTGTTTTGTTATGAGAGGGACTTTATGATGTCTCTTTCTGATGATAAGCAGACTGATGTTATTGATGCGTTTAACACTACTTCTAGATATTGGACGATATTTTAAACATTAATAATGTTTATTTTGACAATATGGTAGGTCAAATATACCCTTCAGAGCTCCAACTTAATAAAGCCAATACCTTCGATACCGAAGCCGCATTTTAAGACTTGCATTTGTAAATTTCTGATAATATTGTTTCTACCAAAGTTTATGATAAACGTGACGACTTTGATTTTGAAAATGTCAATTTCCTATTTTTAGATGGTGATGTTCCTCGCTCTACATCCTATGTAGTCTATATCTCTCAAATCATTCGTTTTGCTAGAGCATATACACAGGGGGTTAACTCAGTCACAGTGCGGGGTGATTCTTTATGACAGTTGTCAATGATGCTTTATGAAAGGGTTACAGGTGCTTTATGATTTCCTTAATCAGTAAAAGGTAGGTGATGGGAAACCGCATTAAACGTAAGATTCTCGAAGCCCGAAAGTATTTTATTTTTATTAATTCATATAATTGAAAAGCTAATGGTTTTACTCTGTCAGTCTTTGCGATGATAGTTTATGTGTCAGGGATTAATGAGCGGTTTAATTCAGATATTGTTAAAACCTATAACAAAAATCAGTATATTAATCAAAGTACATATTCCATCAAAGATAGTGTGCATACAACTTCAAGTTCAATCTAAATGTGATTGAAAAAATCAATTTTCTCCTCATGTAAAACTATAAAGGGCTTATTTTAAATGACTAATATTGACAAGCCAAAAAAAGTGGTAAAGAATCAGTAACATATTTTGGTAACAGGTTCTTTACCTGTACGAATGATGGATAACTGGTTCTTTATGAAAGGGTTCGGATGCTTTATGAAAGAATTTGCAAAGATGTTAATGGTTTTAGAATCAAATCTCAAGGCAATTAGACCTTGTACTGAAGCCCTGACTTATTTATTGATTGTTTTAAGACTTAACAGCCCAGTCAACAATATTTCTGTCATGCTGGGACTCCTCCAAGAGACAGGGAGAGACTAAAAGGGCCCAATCCCATCCAAATTTGCCACAAGTCAAGCAAATCACGCCCTATCATTACGATTAAGGTTAAGATTTAGTTCAATATTATATCAGTGATGCCGAGACATAGTCTCTGATTTCGTTTAATTTAACTGTTGTTTGATTTGAATTGTTGTCTATGGTAAACAGCTGTGGTCAACTTAACTACAGTGTTCCTATGCAAGCCTACTGTAGGGCATTACTTTTGCTCATTCTTATACAAGTAACTGGCAACTTGGTGTTCTTGAATCATCAGGAGAGGAAACAACTCTCCATGAAAAATATGCTGGGTGCGATCTCCTGTCTGCTTGCATATTAAGCAGATAGACAACTGACTGAGCTACAGAGTTCAGATTGTTAGCTAAGCATCGCTTGTGCGTGTCCCGAGGGTGGGGGACAGCGGGTTTGCATCCCACCTGCAAGATCACAAGTTGTTTCCTTAGAAATACTGTTATTGACAACCTCGAGAAGACGAAGGACCCCTTGGGTCCAACTTCTTCGAAAAGGAGGCCAGGTCCGCACTGCCCTCTGTGAAAAAACTAAAATAGAGATTTCAGGACACCCAACCCCCAGACAGAATTTTCTGGATCCTCCCATGCATCATAAATATCCAAACCCTGCTATCAGCATCCAGTACTGTAGCATTGTATCCAGGACATCAATATGTCTTTTTCGAAACTCCCAAAAGGAGTATGCGTAGGATTGATGGGGTTGGGGTGGCTCAGCATATTTGGAGGGACTTCAAATGAATTAGTGAGAGTTGAGCCTGACAGGGCAGAGTAGGAGCATTTGGTTTGCTCGTTTGCTTGTTTTGACTTGCATGGCTTGATTCTTTAGGCCCGAGTCAACAATATTTCGGTCTTGTCGGGATGGGTCTACCTGGATGGATCCAGTAATAAGCAGCCGGTAAAATATGTTTGCTTTAATATTTTTCACCCCAGTCGGATCGGGACGATTTCTTATCCTTCTGTTTTATACCAGTTTCGGTGTCTTGCTCTAGGACACAACACAGTGACTCTGACGTCTGTGAGTCTCGAACTAGCAAACCTTCACTGCGCCACTGCGCCCCACACATGCATGAAAGATTTAGGCAAACATTGTCCATAATAACTTTAATCTTACTTGTTAGTCTGCTCTTGATAAACAAAACGAGACATGTAGACAACAACTATTTACATGTTTTGATTCCCAAAAGTCTATTTAGACGGTTCTTTTGAGTACCCAAAGGAAATACAAATGATTTTTTTTTCAAAATTCGCAAACTTGCCTCGCCTAATGATGATATATCCAATCATTAGAATCTAACAAATAACCTGTAAAAAGCAGACTATTTTGAACCCTGTCCCAGACGTCAGATTTCTCGTTCTGGATACCTGCAGTTGCAATTATTGTTCTCTTCGCTGGAGTTGTTTACTCATAATTTGAAAACGAAACAACATCTAGCAATGCACAAAGCTCGTGCAGTTTCGAGATTAAACATACCGGGTGGGCGGCAATTGAAAACGCTCTTAACAATCGACGAACGCGGATAATAATCGCAAGAAACGGTGTTTTTTACGATTGCCAAATGGGCGACAAATGACAAAAGAAAATCCTGTTTTATCAATTTTTGATCTGCGTTCGTCGATAGTATTAACGTTTTCGATTGCCACCTACCTGGTGTGATAAAGAAAAGTGTACGGCTTTTGTGTCTGTACGAGCGATAATCCTCACTTACGCTTACGACACATCTTAAGCTTTGGCCATTAAAATCCAAGCTTCATCGGTTCCTTCATGTATATGCGAACATTATCCTTTTATGCAATATCCAAGTCACATACCTCGGGGAAAGGGTGCGTGTGGTACCCTCAAGTACTCTTTCTACAAAGGCTTGGTCCCCCTTCCCCGCATCCCGACAAAAATTTCAGGATCCGCCCTTGAATAGCGTTTGATGTAGCACGAAAAGTGATTAAAGCATACAAACTGGCTCCAAGGCGCTCCGTGCATTTTCTTCTTGAGCTATAAAAGCTAGCTAGACTTGAAATATTGGGTGTAGTTTTTAAAATTGACAGAAAACAACATAGATGCGGACAAATCTGCACCATCTGTCTGCAAAAATGCAAAAAACATGTCTTCATTCGGTGAGTGACAATCAAGCATAAAAGTCAAAGGATGTCTGGGCTTACGTCTGATGCAACCTCAAAAAGCTAGCCAAAAACTGCATTTGATCATTACACCCAAGTCGGCTGCTGCATATATTTGTTTAGATTATTGACAATTATATTAGCACAGGCGCAAACTGTAACAGTCTGTTCTGGGTCTACATTGTTTGCCTAAGAGGCTTCAAAAACATTCAGCATACGACAAAAGCAGACAGCTTTTGTTGTAATTGGCAAGAGGATCAAATTATCGATGTCAGTCTTATCATATAATAAACTGTTTTTTGGGCGAGGTACTTCTATTACAGAGCGGACACGATTAAATTCCAAAATCTACAATTTTCCGTTTTATTTATTTTTTTTTTAAACAGAGGGTAAAACAGAGTTAAAGTCCTTGTGTATTACACGTCGTCTTATGTTGATTGATATCTGTTTCATGAAGATGTCTTAAACTGTTATTGAGATGGACAGACATCTGAGTTGAAGTTGTTAGCTTGAACTTGGGAGATGGTGGCTGAGATTTGTGCCAATACATTAGATTCCGCACCAGGTTTGAGCCAAAGTTGTGTCCTTGACTTTGGGAGTTGGTGGTTTAGTGTTGTATGCGACACACCTTCGTGGGATCAGTTATAACCATGTGAAGTTATAATCAAAATATAATGAGATTGGCCTACCCGGGCACGAAACCCATATTTACAGCGTGGCTCACAGATTTTATGTCAATGCTGTAACTAAATTATTATTGATATCGATACATATGCGCTTCCGAGAGTAACCCTGTCTTTGGTGGTTGCGAACAAGAAAGGCACAGACCAGCTAGTGCATCCGCGCAGTCTGATCAGCGCCTTTGTAAATCGCTTATTGGAAAGTATCATCATATCTAGATGTCACAGTGCTACAAGCAAAAATTTAATTTTCTAGCAAGTCTCTGTAGCTAAGCAGGATGGTTTGAATCTCACTTTGTCGGAAATACCGAAGACAGGATTTTTCGCGTCGCGGCCGAATTATAAAGTCTGATGAGATATGATTTTTTATTCATATGTTTTTTATTTTATTTTTATTGATATTGATGTATTTTAACTAAATCATCATTCCTCTAAAATACTTCTTCGTTTGCCTTTTCTTCTTCTACTATTTCAAAGATATTTGAACAGACATAAATTAGTTTTCTGGACAGCATAAGATAAGATGTGAAATGGTAGCTCTTGCTTATTTGTTTGATTTGATTCTTTATGTCGCAGTCAACAATCTTTCAGCTATGTCAGGACGGGTCTTCCTGGGTTGAACCAGTATTAAGCAAGGATAAATGTGTCTTGCGCAATGACACAACGCAGCAACGCCGGTGAGGCTCGAATCCGCAACCCCTCGGTTCTGAGTCAAGCACTCTATCACTGATTTGGAATGGTAGCGGTTGGTATGGATTCATAGGGCAATATTAGCATCTACGACGGACATCAGTCCAGTGGTACACCTTCATGCTATCGGTAATATTCATATGAGAGTATAATTTTATTGAGTTCCGTAGCTCAGTCGGAGGCAAGCCCAGTTGTTCATCAAGGGTTCGTGAGTTCCATTGCGACCCAACCAAAGTCCATTATTTCCTGGAGATTGGTCATGAAAACAGATATATACAAGTACGTTCATTCGCCACCTTCCGCTGATTCAAGAAGGGTTCTTGTCAGTTTCAAGTGAAAGTATGTGCAAAAAGTACTGTTTTATACCCCTATTCCACACAGGGCCCAAATCCCACGAATCGCCACGAATTGACAAATATTTGGATTCGTGGGCTTAAACGTACTCAGTTCGCGAAGATCTTAATAATATCTGAATCATACAATCCGTAGTCAGTTCTTGCAATTCGTAGGCCTATCGGGAATTGGGATCAAAAAATTTGAACTGTTCAAAACTTGGCCACGAATTCCCCGATCCGAAAAATCGTGCTTGATTCGTAACAAATTCCTAATGCATTCTTGGACATTGTACCTGAATCGTAATCGATTCGGATGCGTTCTTATGCATTCGTAGCTACTCTCAACTCATTCGTGGGTAATCGGGCTATTAAGACAAGCAATGAAACCAAGGAAGAGATAGTAGAAGGACTTTCCCTTAGAGTAACTACCCCATCACGCGCATACCCCAGGGGGTACTCAAATTTTTTCCGTATACGTAGGCTCGGACCCAGCATCTACCGTTCACCCCAAAAAAATATCAGGAATTTCAAGCACCCCAAAAAAATATTTGAAATTTTAGCAACCCAAAAAAATATCCCAATTCTGTACCTTGACCTTAAAAAAAGACCCTAAAATGCATAGAAATAACCCTCAAACTAGCCCAATTTTGTGATGACCCAAAAAAAATATCCACAAAATCTTCACACCCCCAAAAAATATTCATTTTTCTCAAAACCCAAAAAAATATTGAAATTCAGAATTTTGAACCCAAAAAAATGGTCCGAGCCTACGTATATGTGAAAATATCAGAGTACCCCCACTGGGTAGCATATCCCCCTCTGGATCCGCACATAGACATTGTGGCATTTTGGCACGAATAGGCTCAGACGAGCCTGTGCGGCCTCCTTTTAAGCTAAGAAACTTCAAATGCTAATTGGTCAATAGGTTTTGAGCGACTAGCAAAGGCTCTGATCAGACTGCACATATGCGCAGGCTGGTCTAAGCCTTTGGTGCTCGCACATACCACATTGTTGGAAATCTCATATTGCAGCCCATTTATTGGTGCAAAAAATGCATTACGGCTGTATATCAGGACGAAATTGCATTTGTCTCATAAAGCACCTGTAACTTCTTTCATAAAGAATATGTTACAACTTTCTAAAAGAACCTGTAACCCGAATTTTAGGCTCATAAAGCATTTGTAACCTTTCATAAAGAACCATTAACTTCGAAAATTTTTGAAATTGGCTAAAACGTATATTTAAGGAAGAATTAAAGCTTCATATACCAAATATATAATATAATGGTTCGTTTCCAAGCATGTTTTGCTCGATAAAACTATAAAATATACACATATGGCATTTGTTGCAACTTAGCATCTCTATTGTAATTGGTGAATTGTTGGACAGCTAAACTATATGATAAACGCATAGACTATCATAAAACATGCTGCTTATATGTCTTTTAACATAATTTGACTCTAAAACTGTCTAATATAACCATTTTCACCCCGTTTCTGGCATGAGCATCGCATCTTGTCAAGAATCATTAACCCAAAGTAAAGAATCTGTAACCCTTTTCATAAAGCATCATTGACAACTTTCATAAAGAATCACCCCGCACTGTGACTGAGTTAACCCCCTGTGATATAGCTTTGCTACTGACTTCAACACTCGCAATAAATTGTTAACTCAGAAACTTCTTAAACAAGGCTATCGGTATCATAAACTTCGCAAGACCTTTTCTAAATTGTATAGACGATACTATGATTTGATATCTAAATTCCAAGTTGGACTTAAATCTCTCTTGCGTCAAGGACTTTCGGAACCTGAATTCTATGGTGACTTGGTGTATATAAATTGGAGAACATTGTTGGCTCTCATGATTTTTCAGCGCAGTTCATTAAAATGATTTCCCATTATAAAAAGATTGGCTATAACATTAATGTATTGCAACAGACTGCATGCTTGGTGGTCAACCCAATCACGGTTGGCAACTTTGCTTTCCTCTTTAATTGCACGCCGGTGGGTCGGACTTCAGACTCTATGACGGTTCCGACTTAAGGACTTATCTATTGATGATATGGTAGGGCCCTGATACTTAGGCTGTTTGTCGGGCCCACCCGTGTTTACCTGTTGGATTTCTTTTGCTCACGTATTCAGTTTTATTTACTGTTGAGTCCTTTTCTTTGCTTCATCTCCTTGTTATATCTTGATTTATATGTTCTGGGACATGATGCATTGATAAGTTAGGGTTTTTTCATGCAAACCAAATATCTATGTGTCTTGATCCACATCTGAATTAAGGGTGAGGTTGGCGCTGTTTAACCGGTTTAAGCCCTCAAATAAAATATTTTACTGCCCTTTCCAAGGAGGTACTTCTTTTGTGGATCTTTTATGTTTTTTTTCTGTCTTGTGTTTGCTATGCCTTCGTGAGCGTCTGTTTATATGTGCCTTGTGGTCACCTGCTGGGAAAGGGCTGACCTCTTGGCTCTCGTTTGTGGTATCCAACTGTAAGTTTGATCCTTTCCCATTGGTATCCTGGGTCAGGTATGGTACTTGATTGTATCGATTCCTGATCTTTGCACCCTTACTTACTGCTACAGTATCAGCATAAAACCTTTCAATACACTTAAACATGTTAAAACAGCCAAAACGAATCTTAGGCTGAAATTTTGAAATAATTATTAACAAAAAAATAATATCTCTAGCCTGTATCATGCTGAATATTTTATGTACTACACAGTGATACTTCTCCCATATTTTATCTGGTTCAGCTTAAATCTGAGTTTTCAATCAGTGTGGAAAACAGTGTAGATCCTGATAAGACGGCTTCTGAAAGAAACCAGCTGATTAAGATCTAGTGTTTTCAAAAACGGATTAAACAGGACAAGAGTTAATTCTGGGTTCAGCAGGACAAGGGCAAATTCTAATTTGACCTTTAAATGGGGAGAAAATTCACCTGTGTATCTGGCAAATTTGACACCTGTCACGTGACCTGTACCTGTCATAAATTGTTAAAACAACACATCTTTATCAAAACCTTATTCAAGTGGGGGCAAGGATGAACAATAGGATGTCATGATTGACTTCGTATTTTAGCTTAAGACAATTGGTCCAGATGACCACAAACAGAGGTGTCTTTAATTCAGTAATAGTACGGATAAGGGTCACTCATCTAAATACCCAACCTTAACTTAATATTTTAACTCAAGACAATTAAAGTACAGGTAACCACAAACAGGTGTGTCTGTAATTGAGTTATGTATAGATAAGGGTCACCCATCCAAATACCCAACCTTAACTTTATATTTTAACTTCAGACAATTAAAGTCCAACTGACCACAAACAGGGATGTCTTTAATTTATTTATAGTTCTTACAGATAAGGGTCACTCACCCAACCGCATCTGTAGCTATGCACAAGCCAACTGATCAGTACTTTGGCAGGTACGCAACAGGTTTTTTTTTCTTCTTCTAAAATTCACTTTATTAAAATTAAATGTTTAAAGAATTAGACTTATACCTTAAACTAAGATAATTTAGCTGATAGCCAGATAAACTAGTAGAAATGAAATATTAAGTCAAATTACCTCTATTATTGAAATTACCAGGGTTGTAAATCATATTTGCCAGTATTTTCCATTATTTGCCAGTATTTCCCGGGAAATGCCTGTGGTATGGCAAATTTGCTTATTTTCCGGCATTTTGCCAACTTGTTACAGACAGAGTTAACAAAAGTGCTGATTAGACTGTTGTGCGGGTGCAGGCTGACCAGTGCCATTTTGTTAGCTGTATGGATAGCATAACACTTCATTTTATGTCCGAAATTGCCAATCTCTGGACAGTGTTAGTATCTGGGCAGGCTGGTTTCAGTCAGACATAGTTAGATGTCACGAATACAGATGTCCTCCTGGTGAGGCTCTGTTAAAGTCGTAGGAGTGGTCTAGCTGTTGCCACCTTCGAAAATGAATTTCTATTTTATTTTATATCGAGTATCCCTGATTATCGCTAGATTCTAATCATGTTAAAATGATGTATTTTAACTTCATTGTTTTTACTCAAATAAAAAGAATGCTGTTAACAGTTTATGGCAATTTCGTTGAAGTTATATCCCTGACGAAGGGTTATTTTAGATAAATGTGTAAATCACAAAACATAAATCCCACTTCTCCAACCCATAAGTTCGACTTGAGCATAACGAAGCCTGTCAACTCCCAGGGGGGGGGGGGTACTCTGGTCTTTTTATACATACGTAGGCTCGGGTCATTTTTTGGGGTTCAAAATTTTGAATTGCATTATTTTTTGGAGGGATTTCAGAAAAAATGAATATTTTTGGGGGGTATGAAGATTTTGTGGGTATTTTTTGCGGTCATCACAAAATTGGACTATATTTAGGGGTAATTTCTATGCATTTAAGGTCTTTTCTTAAGGACAAGGTACAGAATTGGGGATATTTTTTTTGGGGGGGGGGGTAAAATCTCAAACATTATTTTGAGGATGCTTGAAATTCCTGATATTTTTTTGGGGGTGAGCGGTATATACTGGGCCCGAGCCTACGTATGAAGAAAAAAAATGAGAGTACCCCCCCACCCCCACCCCTGGGTGCAGGGCAGAGCAGGGAAGGGCTTTTTGAGATAAGTGTCTCGCCGAATATAGATTATTCTTCACGAAGGTCATATCTTATATGTATTAGACTAGGGTGTATGAATTGTATACCATATTCTTGTTGAAATACGGTACTCAACGATTATCAACGTTTATGAAGTCCTCCCATTATTACACTTTTGCTTCTTTACACGCTTTAGCCTTAACCGTAAAATTTGCTGGCTGATTAGCGGGATTTTTGAGTGAAAAAGAAATGAAGTTAAGCTACAAAAATGGCTAAAACAAAAAAGCAAACTTCCAAAGAGACTGCCAGAACACCCATAACTTATGTGAAAGACCAATTGAATACGAAGCCAGGTGTCTATTTGATTTACAATATTTTGTTTTCGTGATTCGCCCCGTAGAAGTTTCGCCCCGAACTGGGCCGAAGTTTGACCTCGCTTAGTCGCTACGTCTTGGTGCCTAATTTTGTTAGTATCTTGTTTTCGAACTTTTAATACATTCAAAGTATGGAGTACTTACCTAGCAGGTTTTTTTTTATTCACTCGCCCTGCAGGACTAGTGGGGGGTGGGGGGGGGCAACCCGTTTAAAAGATATGTCGCAATAAAAGCTCTACAGTCTACAGAGCTTATGCTGTTTGTTTCAAATAAGTGACGTTAAATAAAGCTTCTTTATCTACTCGCCCTTATGTCATTATCACTCGCCCTTAAAAATTATCATATTGATACACATTTATTCTTTTTCATTGTTTTTGTACAGGTTTGTATTTTAAATTACAGTCACAGCCTGGGTCCAAACTGTTTACAAAGGATTATCAGCAGATGACAATGTCATGTAAATGTTTAACGCAAAGGTCACAGCCTTTAATAGCGAAACAGGTAAACAAATGTACCGCGGTGAATTGGGCGGTGAATTTTTACATTACTGGTAACGGGAAAATGAAGAAAAACGGGCAGTATATATTCAAATTCGCCGATTTCTTCATCAGTCTGCTCTTATTTCTAAGGAAAATCATTGTCTTTTGTCCCTCCATGAGGGTCCGTAGAATTACCGAAAACCACGCATTAACCGAAAACCACCGAAAACCAATAAAAAAATCATATTTATGGGGAATTATACCCTCCTAGTATTTGTTTTAGTAGTTTATGTTTATATATAAGTATATTTAGTAGGATGGATAGAAAAATAATAATGAAGCCATCTTTAATATACCGATTTTGATCGTTTAAAATGTATCCTATCACATCTACCGAAAACCAAAAGCAATCGCCGAAAACCAATCCGAATAGCTGATATAATAAGTTACTTTGTTCTTGAAGTATTTGTTTTTGATAATATAGATGTTTATAGCAGTATGTTGAATAAGATGGATAAAATAAATCAAATTTGAACCCATCTTATACCTAATTAAATGCTTTAAAACGTACAGCGGCAGGCCGAAAATCAAAAAACAACTATACCATGATAAAGTGGCCACAACATATACCTTGTAACAAAATATCATGAATAATATATATTTAAACCTAAACTAATAAAAAACAAATACTAGGATGGCATAATTCCCCTAAAAACTTGATTTTTTAAGTGGTTTTCGGTGGTTTTTGGTGGTTTTCGGTAAATGTGTGGTTTTCGGTAATTCTACGGACCGCCTCCATGATGATTTTGATTATAATAGCAGCGATTTTCACAAATTGTTGAAAAAACTCGGGTGTGGGTGGGGTGAACGGCCATCGGTTTGCGATCATTTAGACGTGATCTCTAATGTCTTAGAAGCTTTAAGAACAATACAACGGACTTTTAATTCCATATACACCGAGATATTATCAAGCTCTAGATAGATAAATAACTATTTTCAATATGAATTCTGACATATCACACCTCCAAGTTTGGGTTGTGACAAGCTGAAGTTGAGCCTATATATTTAAACAATGCGTTAAACTTTTACATGAAATTGTCATCAGATCTGCTGATAACCCTTTGCAAACAGTTTGGACCCAATCAGGCCCCACATTCTGTCTGGGCCTTATCGAGGTCCAGACTGTTTGACTCTCTATAGGTTATGACAAGCTGAAGTTGAACCGATATATTTTAACATTGCGTTAAACTTTCACATGACATTGTCATCTGCTGATAACCGTTTGTAAACAGTTTGGACCCAGATCAGGCCCAACATCCTGCCCGGGCCTTATCAGGGTCCAGACTGTTTGACACTTTAAAGGTTATGACAAGCTGAAGATGAACCCATATATTTTAACAATGTGTTAAACTTTTACATGACATTGTCATCTGCTGATAACCCTTTGCAAAAAGTTCGGACCCAGATCAGGCCTGACATTATGTCTGGGCCTTATCGGGGTCCAGACTGTTTGACACTTTATAGGTTATGACAAGCTGAAGTTGAACTGATATATTTTAACGATGCATTAAACTTTTTACATGACATTGTCATCTGCTGAGAGCCCTTTGCAAACAGTTTGGACCCAGATCAGGCCTGACATCCTGTCTGTGCCTTATGGAGGCCCGGACTGTTTGACACTTTAAAGGTTATGACAAGCTGAAGTTGAAACGATATATTTGAACTTTGCATTAAACATTTACATGACATTGTCATCTGCTGATAATCCTTTGCAAACAGTTTGGACCCAGATCGGGCCCAACATTCTGTCATGGCCTTATCGGGGTCCAGACTGTTTGACACTTTATGGGTTATGACAATCTGAAGTCGAATCGATATGTTAAACATTTACATGACATTGTTATCTGCTGATAACCCTTTGCAAACAGTTTGGATCTAAATCAGGCCGGACATTCTGTCCAGGCCTTATCTGGGTCCAGGCTGTTTGACAGTTTAAAGGTTATGACAAATTCAAGTTGAACCGATATATTTTGACTTTGCCTTAAACTTTTTGCTCAGAGATTATTAAACATTGATAGTGGGGGTTCAAAAAAGCTGTCATGAATAAGCATTTGAAATACAGCTAATGCTTGTAAAATAAACTTGTTTTCCCAAGTTAAAAAGGCCTCAAAATTCATTAGATCACTTCTACAGGTATGTTGAATTAGAAAATTCTCTTGGGCGAGGACCCCCAAACCCCCCCCCCCCCCTTCCATAGGGAGGGAACACCTCTCTTTGTGCCTTCGACACTCGGAAATTTCCTACGGAGTTTCATGGCGGTAACATTTAAAAAAGCTGACGACAGCCCTGTCAACACCGCTCCTGGCGAGTTAAATTGTACCAGTTAGAAACTGCGCATGAGTAGTTGCTGATTTCAATTCACAGGTTTTATTTGCCGAATGTTTCAATCAGCAAGAAAAATAAAATTTAGAATGGAAATGTTTCAACCTAACAAAAAGTTACAATAGCACCATAATTTCAAACAAATCAAGCAATCGCCGTGTGTATGATAAATAATTGGATTGCCAAAAGCAGGGAAAAACTCGGTTGGGGGGTGGAAATGCCCCAATTAACCACTACCTTAACCAACCTCTCTGGGTTTAGATCACTATGTTCTAGTGCTGGGTATTGATAATTTTTTAGATTCAATATGTGTATTGATACAAAATGATCGATAATCAATATATCAGTATTGATTTTCAATTTTTGGTTTATGATACCTTCCATTCCAAATTCAAGCAAAGTTTATGAGCACGGATACAGGTCTTACAAATAGCTTGTCTGTGATAAAAGTTTGTTAACGACAGATAAGGCTCCATACAAAAAGACATCTTGTCCTACCAAGGGTTGCGATTGTCTAATCTAATCGAAAGGTAGATACGACGAAACCTTCGCTGGTGAAGATGACAAAAAGATTGTTTAAGATGAAAGTATGTATCAGGCACGGCATAACAAAACACTATGACTGGCTTGCTTCAGTGAATAAGTAGTTACGGGGTAAAATAAGCCAATTTCTGTAAGCTTCAGACTGGTTGGCCTTATAATAAGGCCAACCAGTCTGAAGCTTACAGAAATTTGGCAAATCAGCGATCGTTTTATAAAACAAAAATACAATTGCATCACTGTGCATTACATTACCATACGGTGTGCATTTCCGAAAAAGGTCTTAGACAAACTGGACAGCTAACTCTCGGACATCTTGAACTATTTTCCATGTGCGGATCCAGAGGGGGACAGGGGGTCCCTTAAAATCACAAAAATATAGGGTTTCTTTAGCAATACTGGTCCGAATCCCCTGAAAAATCACAAAGCTACCAAGCCAGAATTCAATGTAGGGCCATCATTTAAATGGCGTTTTGCTGGCGGGTCGATGATGGCCAGCTTTTAGTGCTATTTGGATCAGGCCTAAATGAAATATATGTGTGGTTCCTGTTGCATACCAACAAAATTTAGGGTAGGTAGGTAGGGAAATTATTAAATTTTGTTATAACATTTAACAAAGAAAATAGTGACGAAATCTGAAAAAGTGCCCATTTTAGGTATTTTTTCTCTAAAGACCATTTTAATGTTTAGGGTAGGGTTAAAAAAATTAGGGTAGGTAGGCAACAGGAACCACACATACATTTCATTTCAGCCTTATCTACAGTACAGGTCTGCTACATGTACATCTTTGTCCGAAATTCAACTTTAAGAGCATTGAAGAGTGGATAGATCGCTGATTTGCTCAATAGTTGTTCATTGAATTCTAGGTAGCTGTACTCACCTCCTCAGGTATACAGTCTAACCTTTTTTCACCAGGAGCAAGCTGGGCACCTAAAACAAAACGATTGGGGGCCCAACCCAAAACTAAGGGGCCCAGGATTCGGCGGAAAATTAAACTAATTTCAACAGCATTGCCGTGCATTAATTTTGTTTTACTCATAATTGAAGTCAGAGACCCTCAAAATCTGTATTCCTCTAATTATTTACCATATGAACCCATAAAGCGCCTCCTTTAATTTGCTGGAGACGACAATTTCAAATTTTGCTGCTATTTCAAAATTAACAAATAAGGCCTGGTATTTCATGAGAATCAGACGATTCTCATGAAATATCATACCTTATTTTTTTCGAAAATTAGGAAAGATGTCGCAAAATTTATCGTCTGCTGCAGTAGAGATTGGCGTTTTAAGGTTTAATTAACAGTATTTGTAAAGCTGAAAGAAGATTTGTAAACTTCCAACAGCTAATGTCAGATTTGACAAGACTACATTTTCATACTACCCTTTTTTCAGGGGAAGCTGGGCCCCTTAACATTAAGTTTTAGGGGCCCAGCCCAAAATTTAGGGGCACTGGGCTACTGGGCCCCTGTTAGTCTTTTTCCCTGCTCCTCTGCATGTTTGACCTGCCCTTTTGTGTAGTGTTTTCAAGGCAAATTGATGGTAAATTAAAGTGAGTTTCGAAAACTATTTAAAAACAGAAAACAATAATTTACACTATACAATTTTCAGATTTAAACAAATGATGATGTATGCTCGTCAGACCTGTAGTTAATAGTGCGTACCAAAAAGTAATTTTCTTATTTCTCAACCAAAACATATGAAAGAACCATCCCAATGAGACGGTTCTTTTGAGCACTCAAAAAACATGTTAAAACTGATGGGTAAGAAAATATTGACTGTTTTGTTCATAAATTTCATTTATCTAAACCCATGATGCTCATATGATTGAAAATATTTTACTGTTGTTAATCTTTGTAACTTCGATTTAAGGTAGAAGAAACAGTTTGAGAGGCAAAGATTATGATGTTGGGCAGCACCAGAAGATGAGTGGCAAGGGAAACAACTCCAGAGGCAAAGATAAAGATGTCGGGCAGCACCAGAAGGTGATTGGCAAGGGAAACAATTCCAGAGGCAAAGATAAAGATGTCGGGCAGCACCAGAAGGTGATTGGCAAGGGAAACAACTCCGAATGTAAAGATAGAGATGTCAGGCAGCACCAGGTGGTTGGCAATGGAAACAACTCTGGAGGCAAAGATAAAGATATAGGGCAGCCGCAAAATATGACTGGCAAGGGGAATAGCTTGCGAGGCAGAGGCAACGAGGTGAAACAGCAACAGAAGAGGATTGGCAAGGGAGATGTTTCAAAGGTCAGTGCAACAGAAAGCATCAGTATATCAGGCCAAAAATAGCATAGGTTCATATAAGCAAACTATTTACCTTAATTTAAATTTGTAATTTTTTCTTAACTGTCTACCTACAGGCCTTTAGTTAAGAGTTTGTACAAAAAAAAGACGATTGGCGAGGGAGATGTTTCAAAGGTCAGTACAACAGAAAACATCAGTATATCAGGCCAAAAATAGCATAGGTTTATATATTAAAGCAAAATATTTACCTTAATTTAAATTTGTAATTTTTTCTTAACTATCCACCTACAGGCCTTTAGTTAAGAGTGTGTACCAAAAAAATAATTTTCTTATTTCTCAACCAAAACATATGTTGTAGGTACTCAAAAGAACCTTCTCAATGAGACGGTTCTTTTGAGTACCCACAACATATGTTAAAATTGATGGGTAAGAAAATATTTACAATTTAACGTTGAAAATTTTTGTTAATTTATACTAGTGAATTATATTCTCATCTGGAAGCCTAAATTTAATATTTTTCACTTCCGCTTACCACCCCAAACTAATGAAAATGAACCATGTCCCCAAAATTTTAATCATGATATACTAAGCAGTGTTTTCGTTAAGCGGCGGCAGCTGGCAAAAATAGCCACCTACTTTGCCTTCTGTGCCAGCTACTTTGATAAATTTGGTCCTTAGGTTATACTATAAAGCAGTGAATTTGGCCAGATTCCTGACAATGTCTGCCGGCTACTCCAAAACTTAGAGAAATCCCTGCTAAGGGAAATAAGAAATGTAATAGTATTTTTATTATGGATTTTTGGAAGCAGAAGCATATCATTTCCCGATGAAACAGGGTTCCCACAAGCTATGGAAATCATGGAAAACCTGGAAAATCACCAAACAAATTTCCGCCCTAAAGTTTCAAAAATGTGTACTCATTGGAGAACTGAGGATGACATAAATTTGAAATGGAAAAAAATCGATTTTCTCCTTCAATACTTATCCGTTTCTCATCATTTCTTAGATGCACCGTTTACTGGTATGTCAGTTTTTCTGTTGCAGTTGAAAATTAAAAATTATTCCCATTATTTATCCAGAAATAGCTGTTCAAAGTTTGACATTGACATCCCCATAACACAGTAGGACTCAGCATGTGCATGATAAAGTTAAAACTTCATTTCTTGAGCATATTAGTTTTGCTTTACATGCTTTTAATGTCATCAGAATCCAATCAGTATTAGGGCGTACAGAATGAAAAATCAAAATTATCATTGAAATATATGACAGGTTATTTCTGTAGGTCAGTTTATATGATGTCCACTACAAATATATTCATGGGAGATAACTCAAACTGAATAAGTAAACAAAGGACATCAATCATTTTTGCATGTGACACACTGTCTTTTATAACTTCATATAACCCAATCATATATTATCAAAAACAAAAAGGAAGTGAAAGTTATCCAGTGTAGCAAGCTTTATTTAATTTTATTTCTTACCCATTTGATGCTAATGCCATACATGGGTGGATATAGTGTTGTTAAACCTGAAATCAACGTAATCATCATCTTCTTCATTACTATCTTAGATCTATTGTAATCATTTGAACAATTTTTTTTTTTTAGTTCACGATTGTGGAAATTTTGAACTTTAACCCTTTACCTCAAAGAGATGCCTTTAAATGCCTTTGCAAACAGAGCAGATCTTATAAGAGCTGCCTGATCAGGGTCTACTCTGTTTGCTTATGGAATTATGATATATCTGATCTTACACCAGGCTACACTGGATTGACGAGTAATTTCATTGTTCTATGTACAAATGTGAAAGTTTATTTATATAATTATTGATAGTGGGTGGAGCCTAGCATGAATATTCATGAATGATGGAACTGTATTTCAGGAAGCAAGCAGCACTAGAGAAAGGAGACGAACAAGAAGCTTACCAGAGGGTCAAGTTCAGCATTCACCCACAACTGAAGTTAAGACTGGTGTAAGCAAATCGTCTCCAGAACATACACAGCCTAAGTTGACTGGTAGACAATCAAAGGTTTTAGGATCAAGGGTAGGATGTCGAAAAGAACCAATAAAACCATCTCCAGTGAAAAAAACAAGACAGTCTGTTAGGAGTCAGTCAGACTTTGAGAACATTGGTGAAGCTAAATGTTTAGCAGATCCACCCAGCCTTTCACCAAGGAAGAGAAGGTTGAGATCATTTGAAAGGCAGTGTAATTCTGTCTCATCAATGCAAGAAGATGGTGCAAAATCATCCCCTGCAAAGAAACTGCGAAGATCAACTGACAAAAAATCAGCTGCATCTTTACGGTTAGAAACTGGTGAATCACCAGTTTCTAAGGGAAAAGATACAGCTCGTCATCAGGAAAAAGGAATGAAGTCAACCAAGACCTTAATGAAAGCAACATCTGAAGATAAAGAACAAAAAGTAGGTACTGTTGGGAAAATCTCTGGTAAGAGGAAACTAGCATCAATCATTAAAGGACCTAAAGATGAAGCTGCACAGACACAAGAAAAAGAAACAGTCAAATCAACTCCGGAGGGTCTGTATGACTTTGTTGTAGATTCACCAATACCTGATGATAATAATTCAAACACTGTGAAAGGTAGTACAAATACAAAGCCTTTATCAAGATCATCAAAGTCCAGCACTAGTGTTGGGTCAAAGAGAAGCAAGGTTGCAGGTAAAAAGACAAGACTACGTAAGGAAATTGATCTGTCGCTTATAACACCTAAAACTCGGAGATGCAGGGTTGTTCTTAAACCACTTAATGAGAACAAGACTGTTTCAAAGAAAATTAAGGTAAAAGTTGACATTCATTCTGGTATACCAGTTCAACCTGACTCCTCACAAAAGAAAATATCCGATATTTGTGGTAAAGCTAAACCAAAAGCACAAAAAGTGAACAAAGGAAAGACTAGAAAAGTACGTCCTGATTCATCATCATCTAGTGATCTGCCATTTCCCAAAATGCCATCAACTTCTTTTCTAGACACAGAAATTTTCTCAGAACCTTACAATGATAACAGTCCCATCTTTCTGTCTCCAACCGCAATAAAAACGAGAAAACCTAAAGCAAACTCAAAGCTCCAGACACCTCTTTCAGGCATGGTTACAGACAAAAGAATCAGTGGTGTTGATTGTTCCTTCAATGTCAACAATATCAAGAGTACTTCAACTCCTAACCCAGAGCCTAAGAAAGACATTGGTATTGGTATTGACCTTGTAAGGGAGCAGGTTCTCTCGCACGAGCCCAAACTGAGTCAACCGGAGTTTTCACCATGTTCCCCAGTAAAGCAAGTAGAAACCCCAGCAGACTCTGATTATGGATCTATGGAATCATTTGTGACACCAAGTCCACTGAAGGATGGAGAAAAAGGGCATGCCCTGTCACCAGCATTCAGCTTAGAAGAAGACACAGGTAAGCACAAGGCACATAGGTGAAAGTTTTCAGGATTAATCCTGAATTCAGGATTTTGAGGCTGACTTTCCATAGAAAGTCAGCCTCAAAATGCTAAATTAGGGAGATTATAATAGCTGCTCTGATTAATTTTCATATTATCTGAACACATTTAACCATTTAAACATGAAATTATTAATTTTGTAGGCATCCTGCAAGTTTAAATATTTGAATTTTTAAAGTTCAGGATTTTGGAAATTTTGAACTTTCACCCATGCAAGGCATGTTTAGTACATGTAATTGTAAATTCGGAAATTTTCACAAGGGTTTTATTTATCACGAAACATCGCATTCTCAAATTTTCAGAAAATTAAACCCGTCACGAAATGGCAAAATCACTCGATGTTTTACTGATGTAGGTGAATCATGACCTAGGCGGGGATTTTTAACGTGTCAAATGTGTCTTTTAACGCTACATGTATTCTTGAAAATGAAATTCTCGCAAAAATTTCCAAATTCACAGTAAATCATAGGCTTAGATTTAAGCGAAAATTTTGCACATTTTCTTATCCACTTGTAAGTATATATTTGGGTGCTCTAAAGCGCCATCTCAATGGTCCTTTCAATTCCCCTCCTTTCCTTTTCTTAAAATGCAAGTTAATATGTAGATTGGTTCCCTCGTACATAAAGCTCTACTTCCATTACGCATATTACGATAGGTAACGTGTATTTAATTACGAGTAGAGAATCCTACTCATGCGACTACGCATGCTCCAGAAAAGATTTTTCAACACAAACTGCAGTATTTTTTCAGTTGCTATAATTTGATAATTAAGTAAAAGAAAAATATATAAACTCCCAGAACAAAATAAACTTTATAAAACGGCTTGTTTAAAAAATGCACTTTATGTCAAGGGTATATTCCAATACCATGTCACTCATGAAGTCAGTGCATGCAATACGTAGGCGCAATGGCTACTAGACTTTACCTGTCTTAATATGCTGACAAGCTATTAAAGGGAGAGAACCAGTCTGGTTAATATGACGACGAAATGCTATAATCACAGATACCAGACCAATGTAATACCAAGAACACCTGTATTTATGGGTGAACCGGCCCTGTGGCGCAATTGGTTGCTGATCCAGGGGTTACGAGTTTGACCCCAGCCTGGCTCCATACTTTTGTAGAGATTGATTATGAAATCAGAGCTCTCGGAAACGCAGGATTACGCGTATTGGTACGCACGTTTTTTCCATGGGACGCATGGTTTTCGCTAGGCGAGAGTCCCGCGTACGCATGTTTTTTTAGTCGGCACGCGCTACAAATCCAGTAGCTGACAAATAAACCAACACCGGGAGATCAAAAGCTCTTTGATATTATCGATCGCGACACACTTTTCGAGCGCGGGAGACATAAGTGTCCTGTCTCTGTTGACCAATCGTATGACTCGGACTGCAGTGTAGCAATTCTGACAGGTGATTGACAGGATTACCGATGCGGGACAGTGTGATTATTACGAGGTGATTATTAAAGTAATAAAGCAAGGATTATCAGATAATTGTTCGAAACAGATGCGCTACCGATTTACCGTTAATTAAAGGGAGAAAAACTAATAGAGTGTTGTAAACAACATCAGACTACCGACTTCCGAATTCGACTGATTAGGGATGAAAGAGAAAACATATATTTAATTGCACTCGTTTGCGATTTGAGCAACATAAACATGGAGAACATAAGTTTACGGATTTGCATTTCGTTATTTGTTCATTGCTACGGCAAACAAGAGTCTGAGAATTGTTGAAAAAAAAAACGGTACAGCCGGTAACGTCTGACTGAAAAAACGTTCCACATGATTCAAGTCGTGCGATGAAATATATCATCGGTTCAAGCCGATTGTCTAGATGAATAAACCCAAAACAAATCACTTTCAGCAAGTAAAATCGTTCATTCTAAATGTTAAATGGCTAAGTAATGTCAGTCTATTCATTGCAATCGCCGATGCGTTTTTATAAGAAAAAAAGACTTCCATCTGCATAAGATTATACAAAACTGCTGTCTGCCTGTCTGTCTGTCTGTTAATGAATAAAACAAGTACCAGCAGTTTAGTCTTTTATTTTGATAAGGCCAAACAAAATTAATGTGTGTTGAGGTTACATGAAAAAAATATAGCAAAATATTTTGTTTTGTTAAGTAGGAACAACCCATTAATGCTTAAAGGGTTAAAATCAGTCAATCTAAAAATTATTCAAATCTATCACTGCCGGCTAAAATGGAAAAGATATACGGTATGCACAAATTGGTTGGACTCCAACATTTTTTGAGTGGGACTCCCACTTTTTCCAGTGGGACTCCTACTTTTTGCCAGATGGGAGTCCTGAACTCCTGTTTTCAAAATCCTAGTGAGAGCTCTGGAAATATTTGCTATCATTCTCCTTCCGGTGATTCAGGAAGGGCTTTTGTATGTAACAAGCGATATTTCATGTATGTCCACAGAGTCCTGGTAAATAGCTTAGTCTAAGCTTTCCCAGAAATGTGTTTAGCTAAACTGACCATCTTGACATGACCATCAGTGTTTCCCCGAGAGTGTGTTTCTTGCGTTTTTGACGCAATAAATTGACTGCTGACGCACTGACAGTTTGTCTGTGCGTTTTTCATGACGCACACAAAAACAGTAGTGAGAACGAAACTCCGTCGTCTTAATGTGCCCAGATCTGAGGACTTATATGTTTACATTGATGATTACGCTTCTATAAATATTTTTCCTGTGGAAAATAGACCTGCGCACAAATATCTTTGCTGGGTATTTCCATGACGAATCTGATTTATTTCAAAAATGACAACTGCGCATGTCAAAAGTCATTGGCGATTAGCACAGATGGGGTTTCATTCAAAATAATTTTGGCTTGTTTCACTGACTCTCACTGCTATTTTGGGGCATTATACAGCATAAATCTTAAAGAACTATTCTAGAAAAGAAAATTTTCTTAGCTCCAATACACCAAAATATATAAGACAACGATAAAAAAATGAAACCAATGCATCACGTCTATTTTTAGAATGACTGTCTGTGCATGGGTAAAGCGCTAAACTGTTAAAACAACAATGGCTGCCCCGTCATGAAATTGATGAACAGATGCTTTTATTTCTTGTCCTCTGAAGGATTATGCCTTTAACTACAACTGTGAGAACTTAGACAATTCTTCCCTGATAAGGCTTTTGTATATGCAAAGATTATGAGTTTGTTCAAATGATGATCCTAGGTTGATCTTGACCTACTTAACATCAAGGTCAAATTTGCTTCCTAATGCATTTTGGTAAAGTTGATTTTTTGAATACTGTTGAAGCCAAAGCCATTGTTCTCACTTGATATCCTAATGAGACAATGGCTATTAATAAGTTCCAAAGGTCAAGGTTGACCTTTCAGCCAAGGACGCTCATTAGAGTCCAATCAATATATTGAAAAGTAGTTTTCTCAGAAACCACTAGGCCAATTTAACCAGGGGGCAAAAATTCCACTCGTCCACTCGTAATAAGGAGTGAAATCTATAGAGGATGAGTAATTCTTCCCAAAGCACTCGTCCTGTAGGACAAGTGCTTTGGGAAGAATTGCTGGAGGAAATCATATTACATATACTGAACAAAAGTGAAAACGCTACACCTGAATTGTTTGCCACCTATATACAAAATTATGCAAACCAAGAATGCATTTGAAAGTGTATCTTAATGTTCAAATACTGGGTAATTCATAACAGTAAAAGTTTTACGGATGTTGTCAAGTGGAAACAAATGAAAGACATTTAAATGTGACAGGGGTCCATTTTTTCAGGTTGCCAATTTGAACAGAAATCTAACACAATTTAGGCCTTCAGAAATCCACTACCTACGATATCCGACTGCACGAAATGGTAGTCTAGACATGAGACAACCAGAAATGTGAAGGACTTATCTCAAGTGTGTTTGATCGTTTAGAAAAGCAATCTTAAAAAGCAGATTTTCCATCACATTCAGACCAGGGGTAATCATAATCAGTAATTGTAATTATCTGTAATTAAATACAATTTTCAAAGTAATCAAATGTAATTGTAATCATGTTTTTTTTTTCAAATACATGTAATGTAATTGTAATGATTACTGAAAATATTTTAGCTGTAATTATAATTACTTTCAAATACTTTTCAAATACATTTGGCTATTTACTTAGAAAGTTTGCCCAACACATGAAACAAATAGGTGACTAATGGTAATATTTTAATTCAGATCTATGAATGAGAAAAAGAACACAGGATAAATAAAACATTGAATTTTGTGGATAATAAAAGTAGCACAGTTTAAAATATTTAGTCAATTTCAGACTTAACATGGTGTTTAAGATGAATTTGCATTTTGTACAAAAATTAAAAACCAAACTTTTTTTCAAAATTAAAAAATTAAAAATATGGCAATAGACAAATTAACATGGTAAAAGGTACATTTTTCTCCTAAAGTTCACTCTTGACAGCATTTCTGTTTCTCCTATTTGCTGGAGGCATTTAAAGACATGTTAAGAAACAAAACTAGTTCTGTTCATTTTGACATGCTTTGCTGATTTCATATGTAAATTCATCAAAACCAGACTATAAAAAGAAGACTACTCAAAGGTGTTAAATCTTTTGTTACTGAATATAGCTATCCCATGTGAAAAGGTACTTATGACCTTCTTAATAGCTACCTGTATATGTGTGCTAACTGGAGAAAGGTTATTACACAAAAGTTCATTTTCTTGTGGAATGGCTAAATAACTGGGTTTTTTTCATCCCAAAGTGCAACATCTGCTCCTGTATAATGCTTATTCAGCATTGCAGGCAAAGTTTTAAGGCCTGAAAGATGTTCCATTAAAGATGACACTTTTGAACAACTTAATATTATGATTAAATGTAATCATCAAATTAAATCTGAGTGATAACAATTCAAAAGTAGCTGAGCAAAAGGTTGCAGTTGTGTAACAGACAATTTCCATTTTACATACTTTATAAATCTATCTTGCTATGTGGTACTCTATAGTGAAATAGATCTATAAAGTATGTAGGCAGATATAATGTATGATGTATCAAACATTAAAACCACATTGGTATGAACTGTGCAGAGTGTATATATATTTGTTTAACTTTATTAAGAACATGACTAAAATTTCATAGCTAATTTAAGAAATAAAAGTATAGGACTTGGCTTTATATATAACTTCAAAGACTCTTAGTATACATCTTTATAAATTTAAAAGTAAGTACTATATATATCATTGCAATTTTACACAAAAACTTCAAAAGTAAGTAGTAATGTATTTGATTACATTTCTAAAGTAATTGTAATTGTAATCATTACAGTTCTACAGGTCCTGTAAGTGTAATGTAATTGTAATCATTGATAAGTCAAAGTAACTGTAATGTATTTGAATACTTTTCAAAGTATTTGGCCCCAGGTCTGATCACATTGCCAGTTTAAAAATTTAACACTGAAATCTCAGTGTTCGCGTTTACGCCGTAATAATATCTAAATACGCAACGAAAATCGTTGGTACGCAAAAAAGACTAGTAGCTTGCGTCCATGGAATGCAGGATCAAAAGCAGTCGACTTTCAACACATTTAAACCAGCTCAACAGTGAAGAGAGTTAAAACCCTTGAATATCGGTCTTTTGTACTTTGCAATGCTTCAAAATCACAAAGAGACTGTTATAAATAGTACTCAGTAGTGGTTTTCCGACATCCGTTGTTCATAGCAACGGTTGAAATCAGAACGAGGCTCAGCCATAAATAATGATTTATGGTTTTTCCAAAATCAATTTGCTGGGTAAAAATGGCGTTTGCCTCGAGGAATCACACTAGAAACATTTAAATAACTTAATGAATGTATTCTGAAGTCAATACTATCACAATTCGATGTTTTATCCGTTAAAAGTGCGTTCACGGACAGGTTCAGCGATTTTCAACAGGCACAAGTAAAATAATCTTGGTCTAGAGCGTCAAGTAAAGACTTTTTAAAAGCGAAAAAGTTTAATAGTCAAAGACTCCATCACTGCTAAGTCTGCCTCTTTCTTGCCTTTTTTTAATTGATCGTCAATCACTTAGTGTAAACTGAAAATGTTTGAGATTAAAGTTAATTGATAGTTTTAACTAACTTCTCTGTGTTTAATATTGCAAAAAAAAAATAGGTTGGGAAACTTTCTGGGACTCAGTAAAATTTACATGGGACTCATCTTTTGTTGATGCTCTGGGTCCCTGTAGCCAGGCGGCTAAGAGCCAAATTTTGACCTGATTGTGCTATTCTGGATACAAGCATGAAATTTGGCACAGTTGTAGACCATGACTGACTGAGCAGTATAGGATATAGAACCACATTGGGAAATGTCTACTGCGCATGCGCAAAGCATTTTCTGGTTTATGCTGTTATCATAGAGCTTTCATGCAATTTGACTTTAAAGAAGGGGTCATGTTGGCTGTAGAATAATAAAATGTGACAGAACTGATGTTAATTGTTTGTAGTTTAGTCCTCTTCATTCTTTAATTGCTGCGCATGCGCATAAAATTAGAATTTTGTACAAAGATGGTATTCTGTTTCTCTATGCCATAAACTGCGCAAAACCCTATGCCCCTAGCTATCAAAGGACCAAAGCATGTCTTTAATATACATGGTATAGGGACCTACAGACCTGTTTAGATGCCCATGCGCAGTGGGTTTCTTTTAACCGGCTGTTGTTTAGACGATAAACAAAGCCTCATTTATTTACAAGTATAAGCTTTCACAAAAAACTCTGTCTACGCTAAACATATATAAAATTGTTATTAGACTTAATAGTCAAGTTTTAAGAAAAGAGGATTGAAGGCTTGTGGCGGACAGGCAGACATGCAATCAGTTTATTGTTTGCTCAAGCTCAAAACCTTTGGAACGCTGGACAGACGCGCTCACCACCTGAGCCACCATGGTGGTCCAAAGTGACCACCACATATTTTCTTTGTGTTGACCATTTTGGATTGGATTGTTTATTTTGGATTGTTTTGACTTGGGGACGTCTCTGAAAAAGTTATGTTTTAAGCAAAGGCAGTGACGTAGCTTATAAAAGTCACTGGCCAAGGGCAATATACCTTTTTGATAGACATGATGGGTTTGATGGGTAAACCATGCATGTCCCCAGCATAAGAAGAGAAATTCATTGATGTCAAATGCTGCGCTAGAGAACCACTGTACTCGACCAGCATGGTCATCGAGGGTTGGCCTCTGTTATACTGTTTAAGTGTACATGGCTGTTAAAAAGGGTTTTATTTTTGTCAATATTTACTTTTGAACATATTCTGTGCTCATTATTGTCACTTATATATCCAGCTGTGTATCTGCTTAACAAAGATTTTTGTGAATTAAGCGTTAGGTGATACAGTACCTGAGTTATGCCAAAAAGGTGATATTTTTCTGAAAAGGATGAGAGGCATTTTTGTTTATGCTTATTTTGGTTAGTTTAGATAAAATGCAAAATATTAATTAGTACTTTATGGCACAAAAGTTCGAAATCTGAGGGCAGGACATTTTGAAAGTTATTCAAGTGAAACTGGATAAGCCCTCCAGTAAAATATGATTACTGACCTTTCCAAGGCGGTACTTATTTGGTGGATCATTTGTCTTATTTCTGTATTGTGTTTGTCATGCTTTCACATCTGCTCATACTGCCTTGCGATTACCTGCTGGGAAAGGGCTGACCTCTTGGCTCTCGTTTGTGGTGTTAAATTGTGTGGTTGTTACTTTCCCATTTGGTACCCTGGGTCAGGTATGGTACTTGATTGTATCGATTCCTGATCTTTACCCCCTTTCTTACTTTCATACTGTAAGCATAGTACTACATATATGGGCTGTTCTGGTCCAGTGGCCGGGTCATAGATTGCATACAAATTTGTTAGATATAGACCCTCGACTACTAGTGCAATGCCATTCGACTTCTCAAATTTTGCGTACAGCTACAAAATGGCTTTCAACTTCACAAAAAATAAACAGAAATATGCAAAACATTCTATTCATTCACTTATTTGTATTCTTCATTATGTGATGCCATTAAATCATAACTAAAGACTTAAATGGTGTCTCACAAATCTGTGAAGACATTTAGTACACATAAAAAATCCTTATATGACAATATGTAACGTACATTTCAAACTTCTAGACTTGTTATATATATTGCTAAATACCTTATATTATATTTCATATGGTATTTTATTTATTTTCAAACCTGTTTTGCTTTGAATTAATAAATAATAAGACAGCAGTTTGTTCTTAAATAGTTATCAGTTTTTATTAAGTTACTATATCTATAAACATTTACGTTTGCAATAATGCTTTTTTTAAAGTTTTCATCTCCATGAAATATCATTTTGATTTGTCCAAAGTTAAAGATTCTAAAACACATAAACAAAGAAAAAGACAGCTCTTTGGTAGTAGTAGAACACATTCCATTTATGCCAAATTTATCAAAGTAACATATATAACCATATCAAATATCATAAGGTCCTATGTTTGTCCTATGTGTTATCACTGACAGTATACGATTGGGCCCTGAAAAGCTAAAATATTTAGGATGTAGATTTTTGTTATATTTATCGCAGGAGAAAAACAACTAAACTTAGTTTTATTGAATGACGTCTCATCAGTCATTTGAAAATATTGTTATGTACCCAGTTTACCATTGTACACATTATACAAAAAAAGTAAGTAACATAATATAGATTAGCTCCATGTATAATATCTTGGTTAATTTTCCATAGAAAAAAATACATATCACTAAATGTTCGGAGGGATGGTAATAATTTTATACTATTTTTCTTTGCTTACATTCCAGAAAAAATCAATTACCTAAAAGTTGGTAGGATAAAATTTATATATATTAAAATAGAGATTATGCATTATACGTGTCTGTATTCAGTTATTCTTTTAAAGATGCTCTCTAAAAATCAAATTGTATACTAACATTTACATCCATATGAAGATGATGACACGTACATTGATTGTTTCAGCTTTTAAATAGATTTTAGTTTATTTTCAGCATACCTTTTATAGTTTATTTAATGAAACTGTTAGTAACTTTGATCATTTGCTAAACTAATATCACTTTATAAGGAGAGGTTTTATATTGATGAAACATTTCCCTGAAAATGGGTAAAATCAGTTATAATGATCTCATGTGATATGATCATATCCAAGGAACACATGTTAATTGCTGCTTAAAAAGCTATTTTAACACATATGACATTATCAGTCAAGAGTTATGTTAGGCTTTAAGACATTGTGACACACAGGTAATGCAAAATATACTTTAAAATGTTCTTCAAGATATTGGATGGAAAAATAAAACGTTTAAAACATGCAGTCATGAGATCTTACTCAGTTTTAGCAATCAATGATTAAATAACTGATGATAATTTTCACTATACAGAATGTAGCTGTCCAAATTATTACAGGAGTCTTGTAAATATAATTCTTGATAACAAAGCGCTATATGTATATAAACATAAGAATGATTAAGTGATATAAAATCAAAATCAACACAACACACAAAAATCTTGCTTCTTCAGACAGAAAACAAATGCATTACACATAAATAGGAAATTATATAAAAGCACAAAACATGTTGAGGGTAGTGATATATAGAGACACACAAAGAGTCAATTGTTCTTACAAACACTTTGTGCTGTTGTCTTTGCCATCAATGAAAGACTTAAATGCAATGCCTAGAAAAGATGCATGAAAGTACAAATATATAATTTTATGCATGTCATATTTTCGATGCTTCCTTCCAAAAGAAATCATACTTCTATTACTTTTAAAGGTAAGTATAAATCTTAGAGGTTGATAACGTAGTGCCTCTATTGTTATATATGTTATGTGATATAACATACAAGTTTTTGAATATCTTATCTTCGATATGATCTTTGACAGTAGCACAAGTGTGAATCTCGTTACCATAAAAAAATCAAATGCTGACCTCTCTTATGTAATTTATACATGCTCAATTGAAGATTTACACCACCATATGTGATTTTGGTACCTGCCTCACATGGGCAAATGCACAGTTTAATCCCCCTGCTGATGCAGTGGAGCTAGCGTTTGTCTTTATCTACATATACAAGCAGCAAATGCTCTGATGTGTCTAATGACATATTTTTACAGGGTCGCGTGAACCTTCATTGCTGAACTAAAATCAAATGTGCTTACTAATTTGATATTTTATTTACGTTACTATTTATCATCAATTTACTTTGATTTGGAACATACAAAGGATTAAAAGGGTGCCATTCTTGCATCAATGATTATATCCTCATTTGACTTGCTGAATATCGTTATGATTTTATATGAACAATATTTAGACTTAGCCTTATTGATAGAAATAATGCAAAATTTATTTCCAATAATTTATTTGAGTCCATCAATTTTGCAGCAGTTACAATATAATCTTTACAATGCAAGAGAGTTGTTCTAAGTGATACGCCTTGACCTCTAAAATGTATAACCACAAATGATATTCGAAAAAATATCGTGTTTCAATGCTCTATAACATTGCAGAACCAGATAAAGCGTATGATAAATGTCTCTATCTCCTTAACCCTTTTAAGTCGAATGTAACTTCCCACATTTATCAAATGGACCAGTGCATTTTCGTCTTCAGGGTTGTTTTTCATTCTTAACCAAATTTTAATAGACCATCCTGTAAGCAAACAGTAGAGAACCTTGTCAGACATTGCAGTCTGTGACATCTGATCTTGGCCTGTACTATTTTTATATGTCCCACAAAAAGAACGCTAGTCTTATATGGGTTAAATACTTTTGTTGTATATGTTACTCATATCAGTTGTATTCTTTCTTCATCGACCTGGATAATGATTGGATATAGAGCGGTTTTAACCTTATGAATAGGCATGGCGTTATTCATATGTGGGACAGAAACCGTTACGATTAAAACAGTTTTTTTGCTATGGCAAGGATTAACCTTTGCTTTAATGTTTCATTTCTAGATTCAACCAATATTGTAAATATAAAAAAGTAATTTTAGGAATTAAGCTTAAGTTTTTTCCCCAAATCATAGCTATCTGTTAATTGTAGTCAATAGCTGACAAGCTATAATTGCATGTATTTCGGTGGTTTACACAATTGGTGATATAGTGCTGTCATTTCATTAAATATTGTTTTTAGCAGAAAGTAACATATATAACTGTAATGACAGGTGCAAAAATTAGTTTAAAATCATATTTCTAGTAATTTTCTTTCAAATAAAAGTTAATATTGATAGGTAAGAATAAGAAATAACTGGATAATAACACTATAGGAATTCCTATTATTTTAGGGTAACGTAGTAAATTCGGCTATTGCAGGGTAACGCCTTATCCGCTGAAAAGCTAACGCACTTCATGATGTGGCTAATATAATTTGATTTTAGAAATTAACAGTCTACAAACCTCATTTTGTGGAGGTCGTTTGGTATCCCATAATCTAATGATATTACTGCATTAAATAGTAATACATTTGAAAGTAAGTAACGTATATAACTTTAATATCATGTTGTTTAATGGTTAAACGCATACTGGCTGTTTGCTGCGTTACATTTAATGATTTTAAGACTATCGTCATGTCCATATATAAGAATTTTGTAGAAGTCACAGATACAATATATTGCAGCAGAGAATGTACACTGAAAATTGTGTAATACACGCATTCTTGAATTGTCTTTTCAGGTGGTATGTTCTTCTTTGATTTGTAACAAATTTAAAACATGACAAACATACTATAAGAATAATGTCTAGATATGATTATAAATACGCTATTTTACTTGATAAATTAAGAAATGGGGAAGAGTTCATTTCTTTTTGAATTTGGATACATTATATTCAGGGGGTGGGGTAAATCACCCCTTCCGTTTGACATTTTCACGTCTAATATACCATATGTACAATTCTTTATATTACATTGCTGTCGTATGCCATTGCATACATGTTATGTATAAATTTAAAGGGAAATATGCTGAAAAGGAAGCGATGGTTGAACTTGAGGCGTGTTTTCCTCTCAATTTACCTAAGCCTCATTTAGCGTAGGGTACGTTCAAAGATGACGTCCTACAGCAAAACTGCTACCACAATTTGACTGTACGACGTACCTAGAAGTATTGCAGAAGACCTTAGGATTGCATTTCTGCAGTCAAACCTTTTCTGGCAGGTAAGTTGTGCCAAGTCAAAAACTAAGGCCTGACAGAAATCAGCGCCTGGACTAAAGTGCATTTTTGCAGGACAAGTGAAATTTGTAAGTCACTCGTCCAAAGTGCAATGTTGAAATATTTTTGTCCCCTGTTAACTTAAATTGTATATGGCGACTCCTTAAGTTGAGGGGAGTAGATTTATAACAAATGTTTATGGTCACATGACCAAGACGGCCACTATGCCCATATAAGGTAAAACCCCTTTAAATATTTTCTTCTCTGGAACCAAAAGGTCAATGGCCTTGGGACTTGGTATGAAGCATTTGGGCCCTACCAGGTTCGCACAAATGATGAATCTGGGTTGACTTTGACCTTTTGCCCATATATGGTAAAACAAAATAAGTTTACGGTGAAGGCCCCTAACATTGCGCACTTAAGCCTTTTAACCTCCGTTGTATATAATAAGAAAGAAATAAAATTGAAAAAGTATGCACAGCCAAATAAAGTAATCATTATAAATTATTTACATAGAGTTCAGTTTGAAAAATATTTTCCTGATCCTTAGCAACTTTGATTTAAAGCGCACAACCCCCCTGTTTTAGAATAATGAAAATAGTCCCCTAACATTGCGCACCTTCTGCAATTTTTTCAATAACTTCTCTTTAATGAATTGCTTTTACAAAATATACCAGGGAAAGTAACACAAGGTTGTTCTCAAACAATTTACTTCAACAAAAACTTAATTCAAAATAAATATTTTGAAGTCTGGGTCATTTAAAATTTAGGTCTGAAAATTTTTAACAACTTTTGCAATTTTTTGCCGAAATCCTCCCCTGTTCAGGAGTGAAAGCTTAAAGTGAAAAACTTTTGCTGTTTTTCTCTTCCCAAAAGCAGCCCGATACTAAATATCAAAAAAGATTTTATCTGATTAAATGTGGCATAGTCACTTAGGCAAGTGCGCAATGTTAGGGGCCGCACAATGTTAGGAGACATGACTGTAAATAATAAGCCTAAGTTGACCGTGACCTATTTTAACATTATTAAGAGATCAGGTGAGCGCTTCAGGACCTTCAGGTCTTCCAGTTGCTCCATCTTATCTAGAAGCCTTTTAACCTAGTAGTGTTGTCTGCTGATAACCTTTGCAAACAGTTTGACCCAGACCAGGTCTGACAAAACGTTGGGCCTGGTCTGGATAGAAAACACACGCTGAAGGTATTCCTGAAAGAATCCTTTGAAAAAGATGATCTTGAAGAAAATCAGCAGATGACAAAAAAGCATGATGAATTTACCCAGTAGACAAGGAGTTAACCCTTAAAGTGCCACCTATAATTTGCAGCAGACGACAATTAAAAATTTTGCTGCTTTTTCAAAAATAACAAATAAGGCATAATATTTCATGAGAATCGTCTGATGGCAGACGATTCTCTTGAAATATCATACCTTTTTTTTTTCGAAAATTAGAAAAGATGTCGCAAAATTTGTCGTCTGCTGCAATTGTGATTGGTGCTTTAAGGGTTAATACAAATTATAAGTTTGTATTTTATGTGCTTTATTTCAGAAACTCTTGCCTTGAATAAGTCAATAGAAAAGTCCTACAAAAGAACAAAGAAAAAGTTTCAGAAAGGAAGATATTCAGTGAGTATATGTTCTTGAAATGTTCTGGTCCATGATGCTGTGATGAAAGTGTAGTTATAACCCCCTGCAAAATGTTGTGTCTACATGTATATTGTTTTCAGCCTGCCTGTCTTTCTGTCTATCTGTCCTTCCATCAATATTTCAAGGTTTTTGTTGAATAACTTAATGTAACTTTTGTCTGATTTTGATAAACTTTGCATAACAATTGCTTTTCTAATTTATTTGTACTGTACTACAGTTTCTATATAGACAATTGACTATTTAAACTTGAAATTGTTAATAGTTGTAGGAATTCTGCAAGTTTTAAGATTAACACTAAGAGGGTTGTCCCAGAAAGTCGTAGACTTTTGCTATAACACGAGACTGTGTGTCAGGAATTCTATGAAATTTGTATGATATTTTTATATACATCACATAAACATTTTGCACAAATATGGGTGGAATCACAGTTTAGATAACAATGTTATGAACCTTTATTTGACTGTGTGTCAGCATGTGCGGAGCACGTCGAAATTTTTGTAATAAAATTGATCTAGTCCAAATATTAGTGTACATTCAATTAAATTTCGCAGTTATATTTCATACAATGTATTACCTCCTCATCACAGGACTACTCAAGGTATAGTGTTGAAAATTTGAAACATTTCCCACCTTTGGCATTGATTTTATAGAAGACTTATCATGCCTACTACATTTTTTTTTTCAGAAAATACAAACGTTATGACAACGGTGCGGAGCAAAAAATAGACTTTCAATATAATTTGGCTAATTAAACACCTAAATTCATGTTCTTCTAATGTTTTCTAATTGGCTGAGTAGTCACTAGTATCCTAAAATGGATTTTGTGTAGTCATGCCGAAAAAACACGCTCCTTTTCGTCATTTTCACTGAACACATGTTATTTCGTTGTCAGTTATTTTTATAGTAAATATGTTTTCTCGTATCAACTCTCAAAGAGCGTGCTTGTTTGTTTGCTAAACATATCTAAACTAAATACTAAGTCATTAGTTGAACTAGGAAGACTTACTTAACAAACAGACCACAATGTTGATACAGTTAGAGCTTATATAAAAGGAGTACAGTCAAAACATTTGACTACCCCTATCTGAAAATAAGGCAAAATACATTTGTAATTTGCGACGTGCTCCGCACACGCTGACACATAGTCAAGCAAACGTTCATAACTTTGTTATTTAAACTGTGATTCCACCCATATTTGTACAAAATGTTTATGAAATGTATATAAAAATATCATACACATTTCAGAGAATTCCTGATACACAGTTTCTTGTTATAACAAAAGTCTATGACTTTCTGGGACAATCCTCGTATTTATTCATATTTTTATTCACAAAGTAATATTATATATAAACATACATTATACATGTACAATACAGTTATGATGCTATTCAGGAAAAGGACTTGGTTCTTAAATTTAGGATTATGGAAGTTTCAGCTTCTACCTGTGTGTTTTAATCCTTTCTGCACTGGTAACTTCTAAATATGTGCTTTGGCAAGTGGTGGAGACCCAGATGAAATGCCACATAATGCGGAGCCCAGTGGCTCAGTTGATAGAGCATTAGACTGGGGATCAAAGGGTTGCTAGTTTGAGACTCACCTGAGTCACTGTGTTGTGTTATTGAGCATTACATTTTATATGCTGCTTAGTACTGTTGTGGGACTCAAAATCCCAGTCAGTGAAAAACTTTCACTCTATATATGGTCCATGGCTCCAGATAAGAGTGTGTAACTAAAAGTTGTTTTTATACCCCCCGCAAACTTTGTTTGTAGGGGGTATACTGTTTTCACGTTGTCCGTCCGTGCGTCCGTCCGTCTGTGCGTCTGTCCGTCCGTAACGCTTTGTTTCCTTAATATCTTTAATAGTCATTGCTGGATTTTCATTAAACCTTGCAAACATGTTCATATATGCAAGACAAATCTTTTAGACAAAAAAGTAAGGGCTAGGGGCCAATTCTATCAGAGTTATTTCCCTTTGTAGTTCTAAATGGCTTTTAATATAGGGTTTTATGCTTATGCTATTATAGGCCATACATGGGCCCATCAACTCCTACCACAGCTTTTGATGGAACAATTTGATACTTTTCCTATACAATGTAAGCACATTGAACATATGCATGAAGGAGTTTGGTTCAGAAAAAATAATTTTTGACAAAATGACAGCTGTGAGAACTTAGACAATATTTCCCTAATAGGGCTTTTGTATATGCATAGATGGTGCCTTTATGGGCCGATCAACTCCTACCACAGCTTTTGATGGAGCAATTTGATACTTTCCTATACAATGTAGACACATTGAACATATGCATGTAGGAGTTTGGTTTAGAAAAAATAATTTTTGACAAAATGACAGCTGTGAGAACTTAGACAATATTTCCCTAATAGGGCTTTTGTATATGCATAGATGGTGCCTTTATGGGCCGATCAACTCCTACCACAGCCTGTAATGGAGCAATTTGATACTTTGCTGATACAATGTAAGCACATTGAACATATGCATGAAGGAGTTTGGTTCAGAAAAAATAATTTTTGACAAAATGACAGCTGTGAGAACTTAGACAATTTTTCCCTAATATGGCTTTTGTATATGCATAGATGGTGCCTTAATAGGCCAATCAACTTCTACCACAGCTTTTAATGGAGCAATTTGATACTTTGCCGATACAATGTAGACACATTTAACATATGCATGAAGGAGTGTTATAATTTTTGTTTGCACATATTATACTGAAATCTTCTTTTCAAAACTTAAGTCTGCTGGTTTGAACTATAACTTGACAAGTTTTTTCTCTGACTCTTACTGTGCGGGGGGTATCTAATAAGCATTGCTTATTGACTTTTTTCATTTAATTCTCACCAAACACATATGTTTTGGGTACATATGTTTTGTTGCTTTACATCCCAAGTCAACAGCTATGGTAATGGCGGGGCGGTCAGTTCAACTAACCACACTTTTTCCGAAAGCAAGCTTGAACAAGCAATTAAACAGTACTTTGTGCACATACTTTCGCTTGTAACTGACAACAACCCTTCTTGAATAATTCAGCGGAAGGGAGGAAAATGACCATAGAAATTATTTCATGATCAATCTCCTCGAAACTATTGGATTGGACGGGGATCAAACTAGCGACCCCTGGATCTGCAGCCAGACTCGCATCTGTTGCCAGACTTGTTACCAATTGCGCTACGCGGCCCAGTCATCTCACTGAGATGGTTCTTTTTAGTTCCCATAACAAATGTTTAAACTGATGGTTAGGAAAATATTCATAATTTAACACCTAGAGGTTTGTATATCTGGACCTATGATACCTTATACATAGCCGAGCACAGTGGCTCAGTAGGTACAAATGTAGAGTGTTAGCCTGGGGATGGAAGGCTTGCTTCTTGCTAGTTTGAGTCTCACCGCAGGCAAAGTCATTGTGTTGTGTCCTTGAGCAAGACACTTTATCCACTGCTTAGTACTGGATCAACCCAGACATGACTGAAAAATTGTTGACTGGGACGTAAAGAATCAAAACAAACAAATACTGATAACCCTTAAAGCGCCAAGAAAAAAATGCATCAGAAAATGTCATCTGCTGAAGTGGTCTGCTGCAAATAATTGCCTAGCATTACTGACAAATTAAGTATAGAAACAAACAGCGTGGACACAGAACAGACTGCTCCTATAGGAGCAGTCTGATCTGGGTCCATACTGTTTGCCATAGAGGCTTCTTAAACATTTCACCAGACAAGAAAAGCAGACAAATTGTTGCGATTGGCCCATTAAGGGTATACATATTCTGTGTTTTAGGTTGCCAAAGTAGATGAGTGGGCAGAGAAGGTGAACTCAGAGATTGAGGACATTGAAAATTTTGAACTGAGTGTTGAAGGTTAATGAAGACTAGTAAAGTTGGAAGTCAAGACAGACACAGCTTGAAGGGACAACTCAGTGAGAAGATTCATCACCTTTTGCTACCCAAGCTGCTAGAGCAGTTTGAATTCCCATTGTACATTGGTAGAGAAATTTTAATTAAGATTGTACGGTCCAGTCCCTTTATAATGCTATGTATGGGATCCAAGGAATGGACCCTGTTCAGACTAATGGAATTTTCCATAAAGCGACACAGTAAAACCTGTGTAAAATCGGCCACTCTCAAAAAGACCAAAAAATGGTTTTCAAGACTAAATTATCGCTTAATGCAGGTCAACAGCATTGCAGAATGCTCCAAGGGGAGCATTCTGCAATACTTTTGACCTTCATTATGCTACCATTTGTCATTAAGAACTTAATTTTGTCTATTTTTGAGTGGCCTTTTTACACAGGTTTTACTGTACAATAAAGTCAGAATGAACCATTGTATATATTGAGGGGTCACAGGTGATAATATCCAATAAATATTGTATTTCTTTCCTTGAATATGTTTTTTGTCCTAGCAAACAGTGCAGACCTAAATGAGATGCCGCAAAATGCGGCATTTCATCTGTGTCTTCATTGTTTGCCAATGTACATTGTACCTGTTTAGGGATCTCCAGTCTTCAAAGGGTTAAGATTGTATATAGATTTAAGCATGGTTGTCCATGCATTAAATATTATGCCTTTAGAGTTTATGGCAGCTTTTGTGCAGTAGGATTAATAGCACTCTCTAGTTCCCTTTAGCTAGGAAAGCATTTTTCCTTTAATTTATGATGGTTTATCATATGACATCGCGTCTGAGAGTGAAATAGCGCCATGCAATAAAAATTGATAAACCACTAGTGGTTTACAGATTTTCTGGAAACGTTATGACGTCCATAACAACGTTGCATACATAATGACAAAATTATAACCTTTTTGGAGCGTTCTGCAATACTTGCATTAAGCGATAATCGGTCTTTAAAAACAATTTTTTGTCTTGAGTGGTCGCTTAAGACAGGTTTTACTGTAGATCCAGATATGCTGGCTTATAATGAAGCCAGCTGATCAGGACCATCCAGAAATGAATTTACACCACTGTATGAACTGGAGATCAGAAAGTACATATTTTGTAAACAATCATTCTTCATAAAATTTGTTAAGAAGAGCTGTTTGAACCCATTGTCAAATGAAGAAAATCCATGTTCAAATCATGAGATTCACATGCTGTTTGAATAGAGGTTTTTATTTGACAATACTTAATGATGACGTTTTTGTTCCCGGAAAAGCTTCAGGCGTTATGACAACATTACAATGTTCGAAAGATTAATGCTGATGCCATTTTGTTTGAGAAAACCAGTGTAAGAAAAATTGTATTTTAAGGTTTTAGTCGTGTTTTCAGTGAGCTTTTAGTTGGAATAAGGTAAAAGATGCAAAAATAATGATCACAGATGTCTGTTTCTTGGGAGATGTTTGAACACAAGGCCTTATGGTCCTGGGTACCCAGCAAATGTTAATGCATAAAAAAACATGTGTGATCCCTATAGTAATGGACTAAATGTGGGGGGCAAGTTATCATGTAAATAGAGAATACTAGGTGAGTGTCTTTTGATATCAAGTTTACTAGGCAGGGCTTTGAGAACGCTTGTTGACATCGCAAGTTTTGCCGAGCGATTCAACAAGCGTTCTCAAAGCCAAGCCAGGTAAACTTGATATCAAAGGATGACATGAACACTTTTCAACAGTTAGTCCCTGGCTGTTCAGCACACAAGTGGCTCCATTTATGACGTCTACAGAATAACAACTGCTGATTGGTTTATGTAATACGTAATTTACTTCACACCATAGAGATGGCTGCTTGATGTTTCAAGGCTATCAATTAACTCTTTGCCCCCTAGTGGTGACTTCTGTCGTCTGCTGATATTTTTGGCAAACAGTTTGGACCCAGATCAAGCCCGACAAAATGTTGGGCCTGATCTGGATACAAACTGTTTGATACTCTGATCGTGTTCCTGAAAGAATTTTTTTAAATAAATCTTTTTTTGAAAAAAATCAGCAGACGGCAACAAAAGCATGAAAAATTACCCAGCATGCAAAGAGTTAATCATCTTATGGTCAGGCCTAAATGCTGCAGTAGTACTGTAAATTCAGAAATTTTCGTGAGAATTTTATTTTCACTAATTACATGGCAAGACATGTTTGGGATGTTAAAAATTCGCACGACTGAAGCACGATTTACTTAAGTAAACGACAGAGTGATTTCTCCATTTCGCGAGGCATCCGCGAAGTTTCACGAAAATAAGACCATGAAAATTTTCGAATTTACAGTATCATAGTTTGTATAAGCTCTCATTAAACTTGGTATAGGCCTCCTTGCTATGCATATATTCATAGTGGGTGGAGCCTAGCATGAATATTCATGAAGGAACTGGTTAAATGCTGCAGCAATATCAAAGGTTTGTATAGGTTCCCGCATTAAACTTGGTATAGGCCTCCTTGCTATGCATAGCGGCCAGCAATTTTTCCTCTAGCTTCTCGACAGCCGCCATTGTCAGTACCAGGGTCTCGTGCTTCAACATGCTATACACATTCAACCCTGGAATAAAGTGAAACACAAAAATTATAATTTTACCCCTTTTTTCGCTACACATGTTTTAACTGTTTGGATACTGGAAATCCCTAAACACATTCTTTTGCAAACAGTGAAGACACAGATGAATGCAGCATTTCAGCTGGATTCACTGTTTGCTAAGAAACGAGGATTGTTCAAATACGAATGCATCAAGCTTTGTAACTTTCTTTAATTTAGATGAGCTACAACAAAATTCTATACGTTTCTAGAAAGAAATAGGCAAAAAAGAGTTTTTAACAAAATTGGACCATTTGAAGATAAAGTAAATGCACAACGAACAATGACCAATCACAAAAGCTAACCAACTGAACTAAAAAGCATTGAAAATAAAGGTGCACAGTGACAAGAGGTGTTGGCCCAGATGAGCTGCAATATCTCATCAGGGTCTGCAATATTTGAAAGGCAGGATTGCTGGACCCCCTGCAGAGGATATAAGCGACCTGTAGGAGGCAGTAATTGCGCAGAGTTCAGCAACTATGCAGGTTGGATTAGACCACTGACATGTTATTGCTGATAAGCAGCATGGTTACCGAGCTGACAAGAACTGTCAATCATTTTACAGGTAATTTCGCCAGTAAAACAACAACCAAACAAACTACAGATAAAAGCTACAGGAGCAACTGTATGTCTTTACCAGGGCTCACCCTGCCATTAGCCATTTGCTACTAAAAATGTAGAATGGCTACAAACATAAGTCATTGGCTAAAAGGTACGCTCTAGGTGGTGCAAAATTACATATCTGTGCATAAAAAACATGTGTGATCCCTATAGTAATGGACTAAATGTGGGGGGCAAGTTATTATGTAAATAGAGAATACTAGGTGAGTGTCTTTTGATATCAAGTTTACCAGGCAGGGCTTTGAGAATGCTTGTTGACATCGCAAGTTTTGCCGAGCGATTCAACAAGCGTTCTCAAAGCCAAGCCAGGTAAACTTGATATCAAAGGACGCAAACATGGTATTTTATTTATCCGTTTACTCATTGTTTCACTCTTCAAGCTGGCGATTATGACATAATTTTTGATTTTTGTGTCAATTCTGTGTCATTGGCAACTTTAAAAAAGTGCAATGTCATCATGACCTGATAAAGGCACATAACGTGAGATAGACATTTATCAGTCAGCGTGCAACAGTGCAGTTAATATGAGAGGTAACTTATAAATCGACAATAATGCTTTAATTTCAATGAGGGGTTGATTGTTAACACATGCAACTTGGCAGTAAAAAGTCATTTTGTAAACAATGTGAACAGTTCAAATAGCAGGGACTAATTGTATTGAGGCATGAATTGAAAGGGGTACGTGCATTAAGAGGCTATTTTGGCCCCCCTATGAGGTCAAAAAATAAAAGTTGCTCTTCACAAGTTTCTTCTTATTAGTTAATTAGAACAATAGCCAAAGATTTAAGGTCTGGTATTGATTCAACTTTTACGGTTGCTATGGTAACAAAAAAGGCCGCCAAAATTGGATGAAAATAGGAAAATGTGCATTTTGGAGCAAATTTTAGACATGCAACAGAGGATTAATATAGAGCACAAGCAAATACCAAAAAAATATTTTAACAGATGATGAGAATTATCACGACAAACAATATATTAAAAGGTTTTTTTGGTATTTGCTTGTGCTGATATCTAATTCTTAAAAAATCAGTCTCCAAAAGCCTAAAATTTGGCCTAAAATGGCAATTTCTCTATTTTAAGCCTATTTTGTCGGCCATTTTGGTTACCATAGCAACTGGTAAAAGTAAAATAAATGCCAGAATTTTACACTTGGACTATTCCTCTGACAAACCCATAAGATGAAATTGGTGAAAAGCAACTTTCAGTTTTTGGCTCTAGAGGGGGCCAAATAGCTCCTTAATGCACATACCCCTTTACTAATTGTTTTGGCCAAAAATCTCAATAAAATAATGCCAATGGGAAAATATCACAAAAATATTGCGCTTAAATGCAATTTTGCATTAAATTCTCATAGGATCCGGAAGCAAAACAATTCTCATAGAGTTAGAAAATGAGATTTTCTCCTTAAATTTAAAGCCAAAATTATCCCTGAATTAGTTCACATGCCATAATGAATGAAATAATATTTGCCTAAATGAAATAATGTTTGCCTGAATGAAATAATGTTTGCCTGAATGAAATAATGTTTGCCTGAATGAAATAATGTTTGCCTGAATAATGTTTGTAGAATTTTTTTAACAATATAGATCTGATGGTAAAGCCTGAATTACACAACTACAGCTATTGAACAGAACTGAATTTACCATATATTTTTTAATTTGTTTTGCATTTGATGTTCCAACTTCCAATGGCAGAGCCTATCTTTACACTTCCCAACTTTGTTTTATGTCATAGATCCAGATAAGCATACTTTTTGAGATACCAACAGCAAATGTTTCGGTTGGGAATTAGAATGATAGTTTTTAATTGCACACTCTGGAGGCTTGATTATTGTGTTACTAAAAATGTATTACGTAATCTTTATTATCTGGAACTTTTTTTTTATCAAACTAGGGACACTGTACATAGGTTCAGATAATGATCGTATGTGCACCTAAAATTGCATTTAGTTCCTTACCCATCAAATTAAACATGTGTTTTGGGTACTCAAAAGAACGGTCTCATGGAGACGGTTCTTTTGAGTACCCACAACATATGTTTTGGTTGAGAAATAAGAAAAATAATTTTCAAATACACACTCCTATCTGGAGACCAGACTGTAGCGCAGGGATAATGTGTCAGACTTTCATGGGTGAAAGTTTTCAGGATTATTCCTGAATAAGTCCTCAAAATGCTGAATTCTGCAGATAATAATTGCTTCTCTGATTTAGTTTCAGTTTATCTAAAGGTAGTTTCCCATTTAACTTGGATTTTTTTTTACTATTTTGGAAGCATACAGCAAGTTTTTAATTCTAATTTTCTGAAGTTCAGGATTTTGGAAATTTGAACTTTCACCAATGGACTTGGGATTGATGGGTTGTAGGTTCCAATCCCACCAGAGGCCAGTGCTGTGTCCTCAAGCAAGAAACTCGGATATTACTTAGTACTTGTTTTTACCCAGGAAAACTTGCTCATAATGTTAAAAAGAGAGTGTTGTATGTAGTACATATATGCAGAAGTTGATCTGCCAGATAAATAATCAAACCAAACAATTATTGCTGTAAGTACATGTATGCTGTTTATTATATATGTTTATTACATGTATATATGTTGTACATTACAGGTTATTGCTAAATAGAGATTGAGTCCAATAGAATACATATACATTGTACTGGTAGCGTTCTGGCATTTTCTGTATTAAACACAAGATTTGTTAAATATGGAAATTTATATTTAAAAATGGATTTTACATTTAAATATAGAATTTACATTTAAATATGGAATTAACATTTAAATATGGAATTCGCATTTAAATATGGAATTAACATTTCAAAATATGGAATTTGCCTTTGAATATGGAATTTACATTGGAATTTGAGAATTGCAAGATCAGAAGTTATTTTCTAAAAGCCAACTATGGCATATTTTTGCCAATCTTATATGGAAAAGAGGTCATTTCATGATCATGTACCTATAAATTAAATCAGTATTTTTGTACGTTTGAGATGATGTGTACAGTAAAAGCTGTCTTAAGCGACCACTCTCAAAGACCAAAAATTGGTTTTCAAGACCAATTATTGCTTATTGAATTTAATGCAGGTCAAAAGTATTGCAGAATGCTCCAAGGGGAGCATTTTGCAATACTTTCGACCTGCATTGAGCTAGCACATGGCTTTGAGACCTTTGTTTTGTCTATTTTTGAGTGGCTGCTTAAGACAGGTTTCACTGTATTGTACAGGTTTAATGCATAAATAAATTCAGTAAACCTGTGCAATGCACAACTTCTCAAAAATAAACTATCAAAACTATACCAGTGCAACTCTTGGTATCTTAAATGTTGTAAACATGTTACTTTTTCTTTCTATTCTCTGATATGTTCCTGTTGTTTCAGAAGCTTGTGTTGCTGCTTTACGTCCCAGGTTACAATTATTCAGTCATGTCTGGATGTTTTCATGTCTTCCTGGGTTGAACCAGTACTAAGCAGAGGAAGAAGTGTCTTGCACCACCCTTAAGTGTGCAAAAGTCCCATAAAACCAGTAAAATGTGAAGCTTAAAACTACATGTACAGTATATAAACTACATGTACAGTATATAATATGTTTTGGATGAAGATTGGCAGCCACTATTTCCTCTGTTTCAGAATGTTCTTGATACTTTCTCAATGTTAGTAAAAGTGAAACTGATAGTCCTGGCCCCGAGGTTATAAAACCTTTTTCATACTCAACTCAGCTGAGTAAGAAATTTATCTTGCTCATAAATGTTAAAATGCCAACAATTGTTGGCATTTTAACATTTCACTCCAGGGACAAGCGCTTTTTAGAAACTCAGATCCGAGTTCATAAATTTCGCCTGTAATTGAGTTATCAACACTCTGAGATTAATTGTTTATTTAACTGGGTTCAGCATCTGAATTTAGAAATTGCTCTGTCATAAGTTAGCTCCATGCATACAGCAAAACATAATATATTTATCATTGTAATTTATAATTGCCTTGTTTTTGTTGAATCTATTTTATCTATCAAAACCCAGACTAGACTGTTCCAGAAACTAACTTAATTTTAATAAGTTCCTTCTGTATAAAAACAGCTAAGTGTGCGACAAACAGCCACATACATCAAAAGAGGTAAGTCTATAGACCCTTCATGTTCCAATTGAATCTTCCATCTACATGGGATGTTAGCAGACGACATTTTAAGATGTGTTTTGCTTGTCCTTCAATGGGTAACAGTGCAGACACTGTTCAAATGTCGCCAGATGTAGCATTACATCTGGGTCTTCACTGTTAAATGAAGTTTACTTGTATCCAAAGCTAATTAATCACTGGCCTCACGTTTTACATGCATGGAGATACGGCAAGCTTACAGATTTTATCTAGGCTGTTTATTTTGAAAGCAAATCTGACAGAGTGTTGATATATGTAATTTTACTGCAGTGATCGTTTTAAAGTACAGGGGCATCTTGTCCCTAGACTGATTTATTAGCATGATAAATACAACATCTGAGAGACTTAAAGCAAGAAACTTCTTTATTTGTTAGTATTTTAGTTTATACAAGTAGTTGAAATTTCATGCTCAGTTGAGGTGCGTGAAAAAAGTTTTATAACCTTGGGGCCTGGTACCAGAGGTGTAACACATTCTAGGCAATCAACACCTTGGGTATCTGCTGTTTAGCACTGGTTCAACTCAGGAGACTAAAAAATTGCTGACTATGAGGTAAAGCATCAACACAAACAAACAAAACCTCCAGATATTATTCCAGTCCTCAAAACAAGTACTTGATACGTTATTGCATGACATGTACAGTTCCACCACCATCTGCTTGAACAGCGTTCAACACAAGACAAAAATGCAATCGTTCATGTAATATTTGGGAATTTCCAAACTTATACTGATGCCTTTATGCAATTCTTCCATCCCATATTGAAGGGTAGATTGCATATTGTTATTCTTGTTTTACATGTATTATAGTCCGTGCTCGATAAGAGTAGGGTGACGAAACAGATTTACAGTTAGAAGTATGACAGAAAACCCTATATTTGTCCAATCAGGTGAATAAAGTACCATAACGTGACCAACTACGGAACTCTACTCTTATCGAGCACGGACTATACTTGTAAATACAGACGGACTTAGTGTGTTTATTAAATTTGAATGGATTTTACCTAGTGTGGGTGCTTTTAACTCTTTGCTTGTTAGTGGCAACTTTTGTTGTCTGCTGATAATCTTTGCAAACAGTTTGGACCCAGATCAGGACCCACAGAATGTCGGTCCTGATCTGGATCCAAACTGTTTCACACTTGAGTTCCAGAATTTACTGTTTGAAAAAGTTTATTTTAAATAAAAGTCTGAACCACAACAAAAGCATGGAAAATTACCCAGTATGCAAAGAGTTATGGTGAAAGGAAATCCATGTTGATGGAGAGCTTAACCAGTACTATGCTGAGACGTGTGAAAACAGTGTAGATCCAGATAAGCTTGCTTCTTTGATCTGCTTGTAAATACATGTTTATAACTGGGATCGATACTAATGATAATTACAGGACATCAGTTCTTAATTCTTTGCATGCTGGGTAAATTTTCATGCTTTTGTTGTCTCACAGTCTGCTGATTATTTTTCAAAATTAACTTTCAAAAAACTCTTTCAGAAACACATCAGAGTGTCAAACGGTTTGGATCCAGATCAGGGCCTACATTCTGTAGGTCTTTTCATGATACAGTTGTTTTCACTTCTTTAAAGGACATATTTTATAATTTTGTTCTGAGTCAAAGTTTTCAGCAATCTCCAAGAACAATATATCTATCATAAGCACGATACATCTATCCTAAAATGAAAAAACAACTGAGCTGTCGCATCTGTATTGGCATTGATTTTGACCATTAAATTATGATAATATATTAATTTGAAGAATGAAATTGTTGTCTGAACACTAATGTTCACCAGGTCCTGAAGGAGATGTTCAAAAACCCAGGGCAAAGCACAAGTTGTTAAATATCTCCCAAGGGTCATGGTGAATGTTTATACATTGAAAAATTATGTTTCTTTAATGCACGTCTATGTAGCCAATGGTAATTGTGAGGAAACCACATTTTAGTGTGTAATAAATCATAATTTATTGTGTGATAAATCACTGCTACCGATGTTTAACTCAACATCGATTCTTGTAGACGCAAGAAAACCGGTCTTCTGGGATAGCGAACAACAAAGGTGCAGACCAGCCTGCACATCTATGCAGTCTGATCAGCGCCTTTGTTATTCACTATTTGGAAAGTATAATATCTGAACTTGCTACAAGGGAAAATTCTGTAGTTGAACCGGCTGGTTTGGGTACGGCCTCAGGGATATTTTTTGGTGTCCTAAGGGGCCGAAATTCGGCCCCTTTCCCAATGGGATTTAGGTGACTTTTTTCCCAATTTGAAAAAAAAAATCCCAATTTAAAAAAAAAAAAAAAATTTTTTTTTTTTTTTTTTTTTTTTAGAATTTTCACACACACACACACAAGCTACATAATGACAATCTACTAGAATTGCATCCTATTTTCCTTCAATTTAATGGCAATAGTATGTGTAATAGCTAATTTGTTTTTAAACTGACCGAAAAATGTTGTTCTTGTTTGTTTAGAAAATTTCCCAATTTAGTGGTTTACCGCGCTAATTTTCCCAATCTGAAAGGCCCTAGGGCCCCTTCCCAAAATTGCAAAAAAAATCCCTGGGCCTGGTCCGAAACCCTAAAGACAAGTTTTTCTCGACGAGTCCCATATGATTCTGAACACATTTATTCAATGTTTAGTTAGATTATGTAATCATATGTTGTTGATTCTTGTTTGTACATTAAAATGTAATGAAACTACATGTATATTGATGGGCATATATACACAGGGGGTTAGCTCAGTCACAGTGCGGGGTGATTCTTTATGAAAGTTGTCAATGATGCTTTATGAAAAGGGTTACAGATTCTTTACTTTGGGTTAATGATTCTTGACAAGATGCGATGCTCATGCCAGAAACGGGGTGAAAATGGTTATATTAGACAGTTTTAGAGTCAAATTTTGTTAAAAGACATATAAGCAGCATGTTTTATGATAGTCTATGCATTTATCATACAGTTTAGCTGTCCAACAATTCACGAATTACAATAGAGATGCTAAGTTGCAACAAATGCCATATGTGTATATTTCATAGTTTTATCAAGCAAAACATGCCTGGAAACGAACCATTATATTATATATTTGGTATATGAAGCTTAAATTCTTCCTTGAATATACGTTTTAGCCAATTTCAAAAATTTTCGAAGTTAATGGTTCTTTATGAAAGGTTACAAATGCTTTATGAGCCTAAAATTCGGGTTACAGGTTCTTTTAGAAAGTTGTTACATATTCTTTATGAAAGAAGTTACAGGTTCTTTATGAGACAAATGCGATTTCGTCCTGATATAAAGCCGTAATGCGTTTTTTGCACCAATAAATGGGCCGCAATATGAGATTTCCAACAATGTGGTATGTGCGAGCGCCAAAGGCTTAGACCAGCCTGCGCATAATGTGCAGTCTGATCAGAGCCTTTGCTAGTCGCTTAAAAACTATTGACTGATTAGCATTTGAAGTTTCTTACCTTAAAAGGAGGCCGCACAGGCTCGTCTGAGCCTATTCGTGCCAAATGCCACAATGTCCATGTGCGGATCCAGAGGGGGGATAGGAGGTCCAGACCCCCCTGGAAAATTACAAGTTAGAGTTTTATGGGTTTCTATTGGACCCCCACCCCTGGAAAAAGTTGGAACCCCTGGAAAATGTGTAATAAAACCATTGGACCCCCTCTTTAAACTGTAAAATAAGTTGAGGAGTCTGGACCCCCCCCACCCTCACCCACACCCCCCCCCCCCCCCTGACCAAAAATTCCTGGATCCGCGCATGGTGTCCCGGTACAAATATCTTTGGTGGTGTTGTGTTGATGCTGTACTGGAAAAAAGTTGAATTTCTACCTTAAGACCCCATCGCCAGGGTCTGGGGAGGTAGGAGAGGGGAAAGTCAACAATTTTTCCGTCATGTTAGGGCATCCCACACTTTACTGGGCAAGCTTGCCCTATTTCCCCACAGACTACAAATCCCCAAATCATCAAGAATCGATGTAAGGATTCGTGGAGAATTGTATTTTTTTCAATTCATTTGTTATGTTCTACGATTCAGTTACGAAATAGGTAAGAAACAGTTACGAATATTCGCGGGATTCGTCTGGATTCGGCCTGAGTGCCGAATTCACTACGATGTACAATAACCCTGTTAATAAGTTAAAGAATAGATCACGTATTAGTTGAGAATACGCCGAATACAGCACATATTGGGAACGAATTAACAGAAATCCGCGAAGATTCGTGATGATTCGCGAGATTTTCTCTCACCTCTCACGACAGTTATAAAAAAAAGTCCATCCATGCTTCGGGTGGGGGGGATCAGTTCCAAAATGAACGTTCCTCGTTTGTCAGCTGTAGAATTGATCCTGCAACTTGAGTGTCTAAAACAGCTACTTATATAGCTAGAAGAAAACAATTACGTTAATGTCGAGAGGCCCTGGCCCTGGCTCTTTGACTGGGAAAAATATGGTAGCTCACCATCAGCAAAACCACCAGCCAGGAGCTACTGACTGATCCTGATTGTGCTCCTGAATCTGCCAAATTTGTTTCAACTTCCAGGACTGGCTTGAATGTGGTAGTTACTCTAAGGGAAAATCCTTCTACTATCTCTTCCTTGGTTTCATTGCTTGTCTTAATATCTCGATTACCCACAAATGAGTTGTGAGAAGCTACGAATGCCTAAGAATGCATCCGAATCGATTACAATTCAGTTACAATGTCCAAGAATGCATTAGAAATTTGTTACGAATCAAGCATGATTTTTCGAATCGGGAAATTCGTGGCCAAGTTTTGAAAAGTTCATTTTTTTTTATCCCAATTCCCGATAGGCCTACGAATTGCAAGAACTGACTACGGATTGTATGATTCAGTTATTATTACAAAACTTCGCCAACTGAGTACGTTTAAGCCCACGAATCCAAATATTTGTCAATTCGTGGCGATTCGTGGGATTCGGGCCCTGTGTGGAATAGGGGTATAAAACAGTACTTTTTGCACATACTTTCACTTGAAACTGACAAGAACCCTTCTTGAATCAGCGGAAGGTGGCGAATGAACGTACTTGTATTATATTTGTTTCCGTGACCAATCTCCAGGAAATAATGGACTTTGGTTGGGTCGCAATGGAACTCACGAACACTTAATGAACAGCTGGGCTTGCCTTCGACTGAGCTACGGGACCCAATAAAATTATACTCTCATATGAATATTACCGATAGCATGAAGGTGTACCACTGGACTGATATCCGTCGTAGATGCTAATATTGCCCCTATGAATCCATACCAATCGCTACCATTCCAAATCAGTGATAGAGTGCTTGACTCAGAACCGAGGGGTTGCGGATTCGAGCCTCACCGGCGTTACTGCGTTGTGTCATTGAGCAAGACACATTTATCCTTGCTTAATACTGGTTCAACCCAGGAAGACCCGTCCCAACATAGCTGAAAGATTGTTGACTGCGACATAAAGAATCAAATCAAACAAACAAGCAAGAGCTACCATTCCACATCTTATCTTATGCTGTCCAGAAAATTAATTGATGTCTGTTCAAACATTTTTGAGATAGTAGAAGAAGAAAAGGCAAACGAAGAAGTATTTTAGAGGAATGATGATTTAGTTAAAATACATCAATATCAATAAAAAAAATCAAAAAAAAATCATATGAATAAAAAATCATATCTCATCAGACTTTATAATTGGGCCGCGACGCGAGAAACCCTGTCTTCGGTGTTTCTGACAAAGTGAGATTCAAACCATCCTGCTTAGCTACAGAGACTTGCTAGAAAATAAAATTTTTGCTTGTAGATCATCTAGACATGATACTTTCCAATAAGCGATTTGCAAAGGCGCTGATCAGACTGCGCGGATGCGCTAGCTGGTCTGTGTCTTTCTTGTTCGCAGCCACCAAAGACAGGGTTACTCTCGGAAGCGCATATGTATCAATATCAATAATTGAGCCGTGACATGAGATTTCCAACAATGTGGTGTGTGCGACCAGCAAAGCCTCAGATCAACCCGCGCATACGCGCAGTCTGATCAGAGCCTTTGCTAATCGCTTGAATATTATATGAGTGTTAAGCTACTGATTGAACATCATTTGGAGTTTCTAAGCTTAAAAGGAGGCTGCACAGGCTCGTTTGAGTCTACACGTGTCAAAACGCCACATTGTTGGAAATCACATGTCACGGCTCAATTAAGTCACAGCGTTGACCCAAAATCTGTGAGCCACGCTGTAAATATGGGTTTCATGCCCAGGTAGGCCAATCTCATTATATTTTGATTATAACTTCACAAAGTTATAACTGAATAACAGATCCCACGAAGGTGTGTCGCATACAACACTTAACCACCAACTCCCAAAGTCAAGGACACAACTTTGGCTCAAACCTGGTCCGGAATCTAATGTATTGGCACAACTATCAGCCACCATCTCCCAAGTTCAAGGTAACAACTTCAACTCAGATGTCTGTCCATCGATCATACGTGCTTCGAGTCCTCACTGTATCTCAATAACAGTTTAAGACATCTTCATGATAAGATATCAATCAACATAAGACGACGCGTAATACACAAGGACTTTAACTCTGTTTTACCCTTTTTTTAAAAAAAAAAAATGACCCGTTAAAACGGAAAACTGTAGATTTTGCAATTTAATTGTGTCTGCTCTGTAATAGAAGTACCTCGCCCAAAAAAAGTTTATTATATGGTAAAACTAGAAATATTCTCTTCTAACGTGCATGGACATCGATAATTTGATCCTCATGCCAATTACAACAAAAGCTGTCTGCTTTTGCCGTATGCTGAATGTTTTTGAAGCGTCTTAGGCAAACAATGTAGACCCAGAACAGACTGTTGCAGTTTGCTTCTGTGCTAATATAATTGTCAATAATCTAAACAAATATATATGCAGCAGCCGACTTGGATGTAAAGATCAAATGCAGTTTTTGGCTAGCTTTTTGAGGTTGCATCAGACGTAAACCCAGTCATCATTTGACTTTTATGCTTGATTGTCACTCACCGAATGAAGACATGTTTTTGCATTTTTGCAGACAGATGGTGCAGATTTGTCCGCATCTATGCTGTTTTCTGTCAATTTTAAAAACTACACCCAATATTTCAAGCCTAGCTAGCTTTTATAGCTCAAGAAGAAAATGCACGGAGCGCCTTGGAGCCAGCCTGTATGCTTTAATCACTTTTCGTGCTACATCAAACCCTATTCAAGGGCGGATCCTGAATTTTTTGTCGGGATGCGGGGAAGGGGGACCAAGCCTTTGTAGAAAGAGTACTTGAGGGTATCCCCTCCCCAAAATCAGACGCACCCTTTCCCCGAGGTATGTGACTTGGATAATGCATAAAAGGATAATGTTCTCATAGACATGAAGGAACCAATGAAGCTTGGCTTTTTAATGGCCAAAACTTAAGATGTGCCGTAAGCGTAAGTGAGGATTATCGCCCGTACAGACACAAAAGCCGTACACTTTTCTTTATCACGCCAGGTAGGTGGCAATCGAAAACGTTAATACTATCGACGAACGCAGATCAAAACTCGATAGAAACGGGGGTTTCTATTCTCATTGTAAACACCATTTCTTGCGATTATTAGCCGCGTTCGTCGATTGTTAAGAGCATTTTCAATTGCCGCCTACCCGGTATGTTTAATCTCAATACTGCACGAGCTTTGTGCATTGCTAGATGTTGTTTCATTTTCAAATTATGAGTAAACAACTCCAGCGAAGAGAACTATAATTGCAACTGCAGGTATCTGGCGTCTGGGACAGGGTTCACAAATAGTCTGCTTTTTATAGGTTATTTGTTAGATTCTAATGATTGGATATATCATTAGGCGAGGCAAGTTTGCGAATTTTGAAAAAAAAATCATTTGTAATTCCTTTGGGTACTCAAAAGAACCGTCTAAATGAGACATTTCTTTTGAGAATCAAAACATGTAAATAGTTGTTGACTACATGTCTCTTTTTGTTTATCAAGGGCAGACTAACAAGTTAGATTAAAGTTATTATGGACAATGTTTGCCTTAATCTTTCATGCCTGTGTGGGGCGCAGTGGCTCAATTGAAGGTTTGCTAGTTCGAGACTCACAGACGTCAGAGTCACTGTGTTGTGTCCTAGAGCAAGACACCGAAACTGGTATAAAACAGAAGGATAAGAAATCGTCCCGAAAAATATTAAAGCAAACATATATTTTACCGGCTGCTTATTACTGGAGCCATCCAGGTAGACCCATCCCGACAAGACCGAAAGATTGTTGACTCGGGCGTAAAGAATCAGGCCATGCAAGTCAAAACAAGCAAACGAACAAACCAAATGCTCCTACTCTGTCCTGTCAGGTTCAACTCTCACTAATTCATGTGAAGTCCCTCCAAATATGCTGAGCCACCCCAACCCCATCAATCCACCGCATGCTCCTTTTGGGAGTTTCGAAAAAGACATATTGATGTCCCGGATACAATGCTACAAGACTGGATGCTGATATCAGGGTTTGGATATTTATGATGCATGGGAGGATCCAGAAAATTCTGTCGGGGGGGGGGGGGGGGGGGGGTGTCCTGAAAACTCTATTTTAGTTTTTTCACAGAGGGCAGTGCGGACCTGGCCTCCTTTTCAAAGCATTTGGACCCAAGGGGTCCTACTTCCTCTTGAGGTTGTCAATAACAACAGTATTTATAAGGAAACATATAACAACTTGTGATCTTCCAGGTGGGATGCAAATCCACTGTCCCCACCCTCGGGACACGCATATGCGATGCTTAGCTAACAATCTGAACTCTGTAGCTCAGTCAGTTGCCTATCTGCTTAATATGCAAGCAGACAGGAGATCACACCCAGCATATTTTTCATGGAGAGTTGTTTCCTCTCCTGATGATTCAAGAAGACCAAGTTGCCAGTTACTTGTATAAGAATGAGCAAAAGTAATGGTAAACTGCCCTACAGTGGGCTTGCATAAGAACACTGTTGTTAAGTTGACCACAGCTGTTTACCATAGACAACAAATCAAATCAAATGAAAAAAGTCAATAAGCAATGCTTATTAGATACCCCCCGCACAGTAAGAGTCGGTGAAAAAACTTGGCAAGTTATAGTTCGAACAAGAAGACCTTAGTTTTGATAAGAAGATTTCAGTAGAATCTGTGCAAACAAAAATTATAAACTCCTTCATGCATATGTTCAATGTGTCTACATTGTATCCGCAAAGTATCAAATTGCTCCATCAAAAGCTGAAGTAGGAGTTGATCGGCCCATAAAGGCACTATCCATGCATATACAAAAGCCATATAAGGGAATAATTGTCTAAGTTCTCCAGTTGTCATTTTGTCAAAATTATTTTTTGTGAACCAAACTCCTTCATGCATATGTTCAATGTGTCTGCATTGTATGGGCAAAGTCTCGAATTGTTCCATCAAAAGCTGTGGTAGGAGTTGATCGGCCCATGAAGGCACCATCTATGCATATACAAAAGCCTTATTAGGGAGAATTGTCTAAGTTCTCACAGCTGTCATTTTGTCAAAAAATATTTTTTCTAAACCAAACTTCTTCATGCATATGTTAAATGTGTCTACATTGTACAGGCAAAGTATCAAATTGCTCCATAAAAAGCTGTGGTAGGAGTTGATCGGCCCATAAAGGCACTGTCTATGCATATACAAACACCTTATTAGGGAAAAATAGTCTAAGTTCTCACAGCTGTCATTTTTGTCAAAAATTATTTTTTTCTGAACTAAACTCCTTCATGCATATGTTCAATGTGTCTACATTGTATAGGAAACGTATCAAATTGTTCCATCGAAAGCTGTGGTAGGAGTTGATTGGCCCGTATATGGCCTATAATAGCATAAGCACAAAGCACTATATTAAAAGCCATTTAGAACTACAAAGGGAAATAACTCTAATAGAGTTGGCCCCTAGCCCTTACTTTTTTATCTCAAGTATTTGTCTTGCATATATGAACATGTTTGCAAGGTTTGATGAAAATCCAGCAATGACTTCGAGTTATTAAGGAAAAAGCACTATATTAAAAGCCATTTAGAACTATAAAGGGAAATAACTCTAATAGAATTGGCCCCTAGCCCTTACTTTTTTGTCTAAAGTATTTGTCTTGCATATATGAACATGTTTGCAAGGTTTGATGAAAATCCAGCAATGACTCTTCGAGTTATTAAGGAAACAAAGCGTTACGGACGGACGCACGGACGGACGGACGGACGGACGGACAACGTGAAAACAGTATACCCCCTACAAACAAATTTTGCGGGGGGTATAACAACAGTTAAATTAAGCGAAATCAGAGACTATGGCTCGGCATCACTGATATAGTATTGAAATAAATCTTAAGCTTAATCGTAATGATAGGGCGTGATTTGCTTGACTTGCGGCAAATTTGGATGGGATTGGGCCCTTTTAGTCTCTCCCTGTGTCTTGGAGGAGTCCCAACATGACAGAAATATTGTTGACTGGGCCGTTAAGTCTTAATTCAATCAATAAATAAGTCAGGGCTTCAGTACAAGGTCTAATTGCCTTGATATTTGATTCTAAAACCATTAACATCTTTGCAAATTCTTTCATAAAGCATCCGAACCCTTTCATAAAGAACCAGTTATCCATCCTTCGTACAGGTAAAGAACCTGTTACCAAAATATGTTACTGATTCTTTACCACTTTTGTTGGCTTGTCAATATTAGTCATTTAAAATAAGCCCTTTGTAGTTTTACATGAGGAGAAAATTGATTTTTTCAAACACATTTAGATTGAACTTTAAGTTGTACGCACACTATCTTTGATGGAATATGTACTTTGATAAATATGCTGATTTTTGTTATGGGTTTTAACAATATCTGAATTAAACCGCTCATTAATCCCTGACACATAAACCATCATCGCAAAGACTGACAGAGTAAAATCATTAGCTTTTCAATATGAATTAATAAAAACAAAATACTTTCGGGCTTCGAGAATTTTACGTTTAATGCGGTTTCCCATCACCTACCTTATACTGATTAAGGAAATCATAAAGCACCTGTAACCCTTTCATAAAGCATCATTGACAACTTTCATAAAGAATCACCCTGCACTTTGACTGAGTTAACCCCCTGTGATATATGTTTTACTGCACCCTAACAAAGGATGACAGGGACCTTGAGGGAAAATAAAGCAATTTGGAGATATATATTTTGGTGTTTTATTAGCCCACCTGAGCCAAAGTGCTCAAAGTGAGCTATTGGGATCAGTCAGTCTGTCGTGCGCCGTCAATAGTTTGCTATAAATGACAACTGTACCACTGGGCTAATTTTAACCAAACTGCAGGACTGCATAGGCTTCTTCATTCCCATTTGGATAAAGGAAGATCATAGGAAATTTTGAGCATAAAACTGAAATTATTTTTCTTACCCATCAGTTTAAACATATTTTGGGTGCTCAAAAGAGATATCTCCTTGAGATGTTTCTTTTGAGTACTCACAACATATAGACGGTTCTTTTGAGTACTCACAACATGTTTTGGTTGAGAAATAAACAAAAAAATCCATTAAACTCTCTTATCTTGAGGCCTTGAAGGTTTCACACCATGTGTCTCTTGTTTGGAGTGTGAAGCACAATAACACAAGACTTTTTTCTATTTTACTTTATTTCAATTTCTCATCAGTGAAAAAATTTAAAACGAGCCAGCAAATGAAATTTAGTACTTATCATATATTGTAGTGTCTGGGAGGGTAATAATACCATTTATTATACAGGCAAAACTGGTGTGGCGACCACCTTTTCTCAGCAACTTCCTGTCTTGGGAGACAATGCCTGGGTCCTCCCCTGCGTTTGTCAATGCAAATGACCCCCTGTTTAACGCTTCCAGTGACCACTAAAAACGCCACAGAAATGCAAAATTTACCTAAAAAACGCTAGCAACACATTCAATTTCTGTAAAAGGAATACCAGAAAACCTCTGCACCTCTATTCTATTCCATATCGTCAAAAATTGGAATCCATCGTCAATATCATTCGCTAATGTCTGCTACAAACGGTCAATATTGATTCTATATTTAGTAACAAAACTGGAAATTTGATGGGCTAAATTTAGGCATATACATGAGAACAAAACGATAGCGAGGACTCACAAAATGCGAAAAATAGACAATTACTCCGTATATAGACGGTTGGGTAATAAATTTTGCTATGTCATGAGTCACTAAACTATTGACCAGTCAATATGTTGGACTATTGACTGGCACTATACCATGGCCTGGTTTCCCGCTTCCCTGTTAAAAACATACAGGCGCTTATCGACATGCATGACAACGATGCACATACGGTTAGTTTATGAAAGGAGATGTTCAGCAACAATGGTGAAAATAAGGCATGGTTTGGCAACTTAAAACTCCAATAACTCCGTTGTTTATTGTCAAAAACATAAAGTGTGGGTGCTCGTTTTCTTAGTTAGAAGGAGCGGAACGTTTTGCGACCAAAATTGAGCAGATTTGGTGAAATTTTCTGTTTTGCAACAAAACCGCATCGTCTATAGAAACACCATGCAAGTCATCAAATGGGTTGGGTAATAAAACAGTTATTTCATGCCTGTTTGTAGTATAGTCAAACTATAACCCCTCGGTACCGTGGACGACCTGATTCACTATTGCACTCGACATTAGCCTCGTGCAATAGTGCATCAGGTTGTTCATGGCACCTCAGGGTAATAGTTTTTACTATACTACAAACAGGCATGAAATAACTGTATAATATTCCACCTTTCAATGTTTGTTTGTTTGGATTCCTTACGTCCCAGTCAATAATTTTTCAGTTATGTTGGGAGGGTCTCCCTGGGTTGAACCAGTGCTAAGCAGAGGATATAATATCTTGCTCAAGGACACAACGCAGTGTCTTGGGTGAGGCCCGTAACCCCTCAATCTCGAGTCAAGCACTGAGCCACTGCGCTCCTCCACCACCTTTCAATGTATTACCTTTATATGAACCTAACTATGAAGGATGCATTTATTTGCAAAACATGAACACTTTTCAACAGTTAGTCCCTGGCTGTTCAGCACACAAGTGGCTTCATTTATGACGTATACAGAATAACAACTGCTGATTGGTTTATGTAATACGTAATTTACTTCACACCATAGAGATGGCTGCTTGATGTATCAAGGCTATCAATTAACATGGTTTCTCCACTGTTTATTTTACAAGATTTTCTTCAAACTCTTCAATGAATCCAATCCATTCAGGATCCTAGCATGAAAATTAGAGATGTCTCTAACATGGTTTCTCCACTGTTTATTTTACAAGATTTTCTTCAAACTCTTCAATGAATCCAATCCATTCAGGATCCTAGCATGAAAATTAGAGATGTCTCACTTATCAGAGGCTCATGAAATTATGAACACTATGTATCAACGAGTTAAACATATGCAGGTTCATATACTTTCATGAACATGTGAAAAATGAATTTCATTTTTAACTCTTTGCCCCCTAGTGGTGACTTCTGTCGTCTGCTGATATTTTTGGCAAACAGTTTGGACCCAGTTCAAGCCCGACAAAATGTCGGGGATGATCTGGATACAAACTGTTTGATACTCTGATAGTGTTCCTGAAAGAATTTTTTTAAATAAATCTTTTTTTGAAAAAAATCAGCAGACGGCAACAAAAGCATGAAAAATTACCCAGCATGCAAAGAGTTAATCATCTTATGGTCAGGCCTAAATGCTGCAGTAGTACTGTAAATTCAGAAATTTTCGTGAGAATTTTATTTTCACTAATTACATGGCAAGACATGTTTGGGATGTTAAAAATTCGCACGACTGAAGCACGATTTACTTACTTAAGTAAACTCCATTTCGCAAGGCATCTGCAAAGTTTCACGAAAATAAGACCATGAAAATTTTCGAATTTACAGTATCATAGTTTGTATAAGCTCTCATAAAACTTGGTATAGGCCTCCTTGCTATGCATATATTCATAGTGGGTGGAGCCTAGCATGAATATTCATGAAGGAACTGGTTAAATGCTGCAGCAATATCAAAGGTTTGTATAGGTTCCCGCATTAAACTTTGTATAGGCCTCCTTGCTATGCATAGCGGCCAGCAATTTTTCCTCTAGCTTCTCGACAGCCGCCATTGTCAGTACCAGGGTCTCGTGCTTCAACATGCTATACACATTCAACCCTGGAATAAAGTGAAACACAAAAATTATAATTTTACCCCTTTTTTCGCTACACATGTTTTAACGGTTTGGATACTGGAAATCCCTTAACACATTCTTTGGCAAACAGTGAAGACACAGATGAATGCAGCATTTCAGCTGGGTTGGCACTGTTTGCTAAGATACGAGTATTGTTCAAATATGAATGCATCAAGCTTCATAACTTTCTTAATAGATGAGCTACAGCAAAATTCTATACATTTCTAGAAAGACATAGGCATAAAATAGTTGTGAACAAATTTGGACCAGTGGTTTAGGCGGGTGTGTCGTTTGAAGATAGAGTTTATGCACAATGACCAATCACAAAAGCTAACTAACTGAACTAAAAAGCATTGAAAAAAAGGTGCACAGTGACAAGTGGTGCTGGCCTAGATGAGCTGTGATATCTCATCAGGGTTTACAATTTTTGAAAGGCAGGATTGCTGGACCTCCTGCAGAGGATTAGCCACCTGTATAAGGCAGTAACTGTGCAGAGTTCAGGGACTATGCAGATTGGATTAGATTACTGACCTGTTCTTACTGATAAGCAGCATGGTCACTGAGCTGACAAGAACTGTCAATCATTTTACAGGTGATTTTGCCAGTAAAACAACAACCAATGAAACTACAGATAAAAGCTGCAGGAGCAACTGTAGGTCTTTACCAGGGCTCACCCTGCCATTAGCCATTTGCTATTAAAATGTATAGTGGCTACAAATATGTCATTGGCTAAAAGGTACACTCTAAGTGGTTCAAAAATTACATATCTGTAAAAAAGTGTATTTTGATCAGCTTTTGGATTTTCCAATATTGCTTTTATTATTCCCTCACTCTTTATTAGTGTGCCATATTTTGCTCTTTGAATGCTTGATCTTTTTCAATACCATCAGGGTGTCAAAGGTTAACTTGTTGCTAATAACTCGGCTAAAGTCAATTTTATTTGGCTCCAACTTATTCCATTTGGTTAAAGTGTTGGCTACAGCAATTCTGAACCAGGATAAGCCCTGCTTTACTCTGCAGGTTGTTGTAAAATGAACTTAGGCAACTGATTTTGCCTTTAATAGTCAAATCATGCCTTAAACTCATTGCCTACTACTGTCGTCTGCTCATTACCTTTGCAAACAGATTGGACCCAGATCAGGCCCAACAAAATGTCGGGCCTGATCTGGATCCAATCTGTTTGACACTTAGATGGTATTCCTGAAAGAATTTTTCGAAAAAGATGATTTTCAAAAAAATCAGCAGACGACAAAAAAGCATGAAAAATTTCCCAGGGGGATCCCCTGCAGAGGATTAGCGACCTGTATGAGGCAGTAATTGGGCAGAGTTCAGCGATTATGCAGATTGGATTAGATTACTGACCTGTTCCTGCTGATAAGCAGAAGGGTCACTGAGCTGACAAGAACTGTCAATCATTTTACAGGTAATTTCACCAGTAAAACAACCAATCAAACTACAGATAAAAGCTACAGGAGCAACTATAGGTCTTTACCAGGGCTCACCTGTAGCCATTTGCTACTAAAAATGTATAGTGGCTATAAATATAAGTCATTGGCTAAAAGGTACACTCTAGGTGGTTCAAAATTATATATCTGTGAAAAAGTGTATTTTGATCAGCATTTGGATTTCCCAATATTGCTTTTATTATTTCTTCACTCTTTATTAGTGTGCTATATTTTACTCTTTGAATGCTGGATCTTTGTCAAACAGTTTGGATCCAGATCAGGCCTGACATTTTGTCGGGCCTGATCTGGGTCCAAACTGTTTGCAAAGGTTATCAGCAGATGACAAAAGTTGCCACTAGCTGGCAAAGAGTTATATACAGAACAACTTGTTGCTAAAAACTTGCCTAAAGTCAATTGCATTTGGCTCCAGGCTAAAGTGTTGGCTACAACAATTCTGAGCCAGGGTAAGCCCTGCTTTACTCTGCGGGTTGTTGTAAAAATGAAGATAAGGCAACTAATTTTGCCTTTAATAGTCCACTCCTGCCTTAAACTCATTGCCTACTAGTGTCGTCTGCTCATAACCTTTGCAAATAGATTGAACCCAGATCAGGCCTGACAAAATGTCCGGCCTGATCTGGATCTGATCTGTTTGACACTTAGATGGTATTCCTGAAAGAATTTTTCGAAAAAGTTGATTTTGAAAAAAACGGTGGACGACAAAAAGCATGAAAACTTTCCCATGGGGTAAAGAGTTTAATTTTGATCCCCTTCAATTGATAAGTGGACCAATCAGGCCTTTAGTTAAGAGTATGTACAAAAAATTAATTTTCTTATTTTTCAACCAAAACATGTTGTGGGTACTCTAAAGAGCCGTCTCATTTAGACAGTTCTTTCGAGCACCCAACACATGTGCTAAAACTGATGGGTAAGGAAATATTTACACTTTTACGATCAAAAATTTGCTTAATAAACCTATGCCGATAAACTTTTTTTATCCAACTAAATGGAAGCTTCCAATATAGAAGAGGTACCTACCATAAACTGGCATTAAGTTGAAGTGACCAAATGGATTTGTTGCCATGGTGATGTTTCTAGGCATAAAATCAGTGCTGAAAAATAAAACAAAAATCTTAGGAAGTGTTGTCCAGTCAAAAATATTTCAGTCACACTATACACATTTCACATCTGATTCTTCACTGTTTGCCTACGGTAAATCTTGTATTAGTTCGTACAGCAAAAAATAATTATTTTTCTCCGTGTACGAACTAATAAAAATTATTTTCCTGAAAAACGGCACTGTACGAACTAATAAAATGAAAATCTGAAGATCGATAAAACGGGGGCCAAAACATGCGACAATTGCCAAAGAGGGAGGAATTTCTGTTTATCCTTTTAGTCTCATCACAGATCGAATGTCTGATTAGTATTTTCAATAAAACTAACGCATGGTGAAGATTGAAAATAAACAACCAAATCACCTACTGTACTTGTTTTACATACAACGTGCGATATACCCGGCGATATCACCCGGTTAAACTTTATGGTTAAACTCGTTCTATGACATCTCGGACCCAGTACTGGACTGGTCAGGGATGACAATTGTCTTGATTGGAATCGTAACAAAAAAAGTACAACTTCTGTTCACTACCGACGGCTAGCTCTACAACGTGAAGCTGACGTATATCGGAGCTTTCGTCTTAGAACCCTCGAAAATGCAATACAGAAGTAGACAAGACAATGTTTTGTGATGTGTGCGTATATAAGTCCGACAGGCTAGACGAACGTATGCTTGGTTTTTCTTGATGTGCAGTGCGCGTTCCGAATGAAAACTGAAAATGAAAAGGACTTCTAAATGTGAAAATATGAACAACTGGAACGCAGAACTCTCATTCATGAGAGTAGTACATTTCTCTGCTTATGAATTGTAAAAAGACCCACAACTTACGTTTTGCGAAAGTTTACTCCATTTAAAGCCTTTGTATGAACACCTATCTGTTTCTGAATTGGTTCGAGTCTCCATCGTGACGTCGCAGTATTCCATTTTCATATACATATTCATGTATTCTTGTGGCGACTTACATGCTCAGCTTGCTCGCACACCCTTTAATGTTAGTTTTTTAAGATTATGATAATGGCAATCAATGTAGAACCAGATTCTCGTACTTGGTCATCTATGGTCGCGCCATCATGTGCGGATCCAGTGGGGGTCCTGACCCCCCTCCCCCCCCGCCCCCTGGAAAACTACAAAAAATACAGGGTTTCTAAGCAATACTGGTCCGATTCCCCTTAAAATCACAAAGCTACCAATCCAGCAATCAATGTTGGGCCATCAACGGCCCGCCAGGGAAACGCCATTTAAATGGCGTTTCGCTGGCGGGCCGTTGATAGCCCGCTTATAGTGGTATTTGGATACATCCTCCCCTCATCAATCTAAAAAAAACCAAAAAACGTCAAAGTTGGACCCCATCTGACAAACTTTCTGGATCCGCGCATGGCCATTGTCTTTCGTGATTTGAGGCCCGGTTAAGGTGAAATGATTTGATTTCGCAGGGGATCTTCAAGAGCCAAAAACAGTGTTGGGTGCACATGCTAGTCTTTGCACTCTCGTAAACAGCTTATTTCCGTTTTAGTCGTCGTTGGGTGGTATTTTTCATTTTTTATTTAAATTTTGATAAATCAGGAATCTGTGAGACGCCGAATTCTGATCTGGGTCACTGTTTTCATGTCCAACAAACAGGACACATGGCTTTGCTTAATGTGTCATGTACATTATCTTGAGTCAAGGCCACCACGTGCGACCCCAAATCTTAAAACAACACGTGGCCGGAATTGAAGTGAGCGGTCTCTTTGATCTTAAAAAGGATCATGCTGTCTTTGCCTTTGACGTCAATTGATATAATTAGCAGACGGTTTGTGAATTGACCAGACCCGGCAATACATGATCATACATCTTTGGTATAGAAAGTCCCTGATATGTCGTACTAATGTGGAAACTTTGATATGGGCTGAGACAGGGGGATGGAGGGGGGGGGGGGGGGGGGGGGGGGGGCAGGGGCCCCGGACCTCCCCCTGGAAAATTACAAGTTGTCATTTATTTCCAAGAATAAAAACCCTCGAGAAGCAACCCCCCCCCCCCCCTCTTCCCCCGTTGGAGTTGTCTGGATCCGCACACGCATGTCTGACGGTGGGATTATTTTTTTTATCTTCCTTTTTTGAATGTCACAGGTTTAGCTATTATACTTTATAGCGCGGATGCGCAGGCTTATCTGTGCCATTGTTGTTTGCATGCAACAAAGTCGAGTTTCTCGCAGCAAGGTACATACGGAACGGGGTAAATAAAGCAAACCCTGATCGGATGTCGTGATCATCTCAAAGGTTATGTGGAATTCAGTTTTAAATATTAAATTATTCAGAAATCAAAACGCTTTTTCGAACATTGTTTTTCTTATCTCAAACAGACAGTTGTTGCGGTGTTCATTGGTGTATTATACACAGCCACCTAGTGGGACTATAAGCCTAATACACAGCCACCTAGTGGGACTATAAGCCTAACTTCAGACATGCACCTTCATTGTGTATGTGAGCAGTTATGCCCCTGGCAAGACTAAGCGGATGTGCAGACTCGTCTGAGCCTTCGCTGGCCGCATGTGCGAGGGGTAACATAATCTCATGAACTGACTCGTTTCATTGACAGCCCAATGTAAAGCGTGACGCAAAAGCATGCACTTGGTTTGTGCGTCTGTGCGTACGTGTGATGATCCACTGGAATCATTTAATCTGTTCAATCTTTTAGTCCCATAATACAGTTTCATGAGGACGCCACACTAGGCTCCTTGCCAGTTTAAACTAATTTTATTACGCTTATTGCGTGCGCGTTTTGGTGAACTTAGAATATAAAATTGTTGTTCGCATATTTAAAGCACAGCTTTTTAGTGGGAGTACGTAGATGTCTAGATTGTTTGGGCCTTAGTCTTCATCCACTTAAAAACTTTGAGTTAGTGAGCAGCGTGACCCTGACAAGATTGCACAAAGCGCAGGCTCTCCTGAGCCTTCGCTGATCACATCTGTTATAAGCATCCGTCCATATGATTTCATCATGCTCGGACCCAGTGATTAAAAAGAACATACATTTGCATTGCGTAGAAGTTCTCCATGTCGCACACACGTGTGTGCGTTCTCTTGATTTAAAAGTCGCGCTAAATAAGCTGTGTAACGTGCTCGAGAATATTGATGGAAAGGCTCAATGATCACTCAATGTGCACGCGCGCGTAATTATGTACATGTATTTGATTTTTGTGGCGACAAAGGCGTGCAAATTTGCATCAGTCCGACGTTCATTGAACCTAGAGCGTTTATCAGGGAATAAATGTTTGGGACGGTCGCACCGACAGGCGCCGCTGATATGTTTGTAAACTTGCGTGCTCGACACTGTATTGTACACTGACTAAAAGCCACGTAGGTACCAAAATGAAGGAAAAACTCGTTGTGTACGAACTATTAAAAAATACAAATCGGAAAATGACCACTGTACGAACTAATACAAGACATTTGGTCCGACCACCGTGGAATAATTTATGGTGTACGAACTATTCGAGTGTACGAACTAATACAAGATTTACCGTAAGTACTCATTTAGGAGTTTAGGGTTAACTCATCTAAACCTAACAGACTCTCATATCCTAATTAGACATCAGTTTGAAGAGCCCATACCCAATTTTACGTTTGATAGGTGGCATTTTTCAGCAAATTCTGTATGCAAACAGTAAAAACCCTGGTCAAAGGCCAGATATCAGCGTTTTTAGACTGAATCAGGTTTGAAAATATCTGGATCCGTGGTAACTAGGATATCTTATTTGTTTTTATTTGTTCATTCACAAGACCTTCAGAAAAGAGTTGGTTGTAAATGAAATATTCTTCTTTTTTCTGAACCTCACCCCACCCACCCACATCCTCCCCCAACCATATCTTGTGATGCTTAATAGATACATTGATTTGGTCCGTTATGGGGAAAACCAAACATTTTTAATAATGCCCTTGGCTGAAGGAGCTAGAATATTGTAAAAAAATTAATATTCATGGCATCCAAATTTTGGGATTTAAAAAAAACCTCGACAAGTTTGGTGTTGCAGTTCTAGGGCCTTTAAATTATTTGTCTCTTTTTGTAGGGGCTTCTCTTAAAGGAAAGAATTGGCTCCCTCTGGGAGCAATTTTTTTCCTTAAAGAGTAGTCTCTTTTAAGGAGGGTTTTACAGTTCCATTCTAAAGTTGATTTACTGATACAGATAGCAACAAACACAGTACAATTGAGGGGTGACCTCTCTTAAATTGCAATGCATATTATGTCACCGAATTTGAAAGTTTTATTTTGAAGATCTTCACCTATATCAGAAATAGCTCCAAATTTGAAATACCGCCATACATTAGTTATTTATAACATCAAGTCTGATGCTAGATGCTACTTACTCATCAACAAATAGTACAGAGAAACCCCAGTATCTGGTGTCCACCAAATCTTCAATATACTGAAAAATAAATAAAACTTTGTGCCAGTTCATGAGGTTGTTATATCTATCAGATATGCCTTAAATTCATGGGCCAAAGTTTCCCAGGATAATTCCTAAATTCAGGATTTTGAAGCTGACTTTCTATGGAAAATCAGCCTCAAAATGCTGAATTAGGCAGTTAATTATAGCTTCTCTGATTTATTTTCAGTTGCTCATCTCACAATTGACCATTAACTTGATATTATTAATGATTTGTAGCAAATTGTAGGCATACATCATAGGCATACATCAAGTTTTAAGACTTCAGGGAGCACAGGGGCTCAGTGGTAGAGTGCTTGACAAGAAACAGAGGGGTTGCAGGTTCGAGCCTCACCTGGATCACTGCATTGTGTTCTTGAGCAAGACACATTTATCCTTGCTAAGTACGGGTTTAACCCAGGAAGACCCATCCAGACTCAACTGAAAAAATGTTGACTGGGACGTAAAGAATCAGATCAAACAAACAAAAGTTTTAAGACTTGAATTTCAAAAGTTTAGGATTTTGGAAATTTTGAACTTTCACCCATGTAAATTGCTCATTAAATGTGTATACAAAGCTGTCTTATCAATGTGGCTAAAGGCCTTAATGTTTGACTGAGGCTTCAGCTATGGTTCTACTTTGTCTCTGCGAGCAGCAAAGGGTCTAATAAGACTGTGCTTAGTCAGAATTGTCTGACCCCTGGCCGGCGGTGTGTTAAGTTTGATTTCAATGAAAAATATCAGTGTCATACTAAGCAACATTACAAAGGTTGATACAGTCAAACCTGCTGTTGCTGCCACCTCTATTAAGCGTGACCCTCCCTTAAGCGGCCATTTAAGAGCCCCCCGAACGATTTTAAATGCACCTTTATTAAGCGTGCACCTGTCCAACGCGGCCAGCGGTCGGCGAAATTAGCCCCAAAACACTGAAATTGTGTCCTCAAACGGCCAATTTATATGCGTTGATGCGACCAGTTTCGATTAAATTGCACCATTTAACTTTTTTGCACCGGTCATATGCTTGGTGCAATTAAACTCCCCAGCAGTGGTGTCTCCCAGAATAAATTCTACAACGGCCGCTACCCTATGCCGAGGTTATTGGGCCCAACTATTTGGAAGTTTGTGGTTCAGTCGAACCACAACGGGGCCAAAATCAACTAAGTTCAAGTATTTACGCTAATAAAACACTATGACATGGTTCAGGAATCCAGCACATATGGATTACAAACAGCGTCAACAGTAATCGAAAACCTGAATACGCTAAACGAACACCACTTTTTTTGTAAGCGGGTAACCATTATTGCAAGCGGGTAAACAGTCATAGAGCCAGTCAGCTGATAAAATTGTCGACATCAAAGCATTTTGCCGCTGTCAAAGTTCATTCATCCATACCGTGACAGATGTTTAACGGTAAATGTGTGAAAATCTAAATGCAAAGTAATACTCTTTGCTGGAGGCATATACTTACTACACAAGGATGCAATCTTTGTTAAAAGTCAACAAGCAATAGCTTTTGAGAAAAAAAAATATTTTGAGTATCAAAATTTGAACCATTTTTCACCGGAATAGATTTACAATTCTAACAACATTCTCTTCATGTTCAATAGCACTATGTCCATTAAACATGCATTTAGCTTCTAGAAAAAATATGATTAGCATAGCTATCTCTACTCTTTTTGACATACATGGAAATCTCTAGATTGAATGAACATGATTTTGTTTATTTCATATTTTGTTTGTGTTTTTCTTTCATTTATATATTTTACAAAGAAATGCAATAACTGCAGCAGGGTAGACCTTATTCTTTATACTTTTCAACTCATTATATTATATGGGTATCCTCAACTCGAAGCCAATATTGTTTCGAGTCCTCAATCATATGGCCATCTTAGCTGAACCTCTATTAAGCAGCCACCTGTCTTAAGCAAGCGATTTTGGATTATCCCTTGACCGCTTGCTTAAGACAGGTTTGACTGTATTTTCACTGAAATCATGCTTCAAAATTTCCATAGGCTGTATTATTAATAAAATCATACCTTTAGAATTACAGAGTATTTTCAAAAACACTAAAAAAGCCTAACGTAAGCTCTTAACTATTTCCTTCCTGGCGGCCACTTCTGTCGTTTACTGATAACTTTTGCAAACAGTTTGGACCCAGATTAGGATCGACAGAATGTCTGTCCTGATCTGGATCCAAACAGTTTGCAGGGTGCCCACTCTTAGTCTGAAATGAAATTCCCTGACTTTTCACTGACTTTTCCCTGACAAAAATTCACTTTCCCGTGACCTTTTTACCGCGCTTTCCCACACGCCTCCTCCCCTTCCAGTCATCTGATACGCCCGCATTTTATAAATACTGACATAAATCAAACTAAATCCTTAAAATGTATGAGTTTAACATCAGAAATATGTGCTTAAATCAAAAAGACACACATAAGGAAGCAAGCGTGTCAGAAAAGAACATTACATAACTTTGTGTTGTGTAGGATATTTTGTTAATATGTTATACAGCTTACTTGAGCTGTTTGGGGAATTTTGCCAGGCGTAAATGGGAGCAAACAACCCACAGGACATTGCCAATTTGGACCCCAGGGACATGGTTGGCAAGATTTATGTATGGGATCTCTAAATATTGCTACATGTGCTTAATATATAAGCTGTGGGCCTCATGGTTTTAGAGTTGTTGTTTTTTTCATTTATAGTCAACATAAGATAATGGCCCCCAGTGTGTGGCCAGTTTGGACCCCAGGGGCTTGATTGGCAGGAGACCACTAGATATTGCTACAAATTAAATCAACAAGCTGTGGGGCTTATGGCCTCAGCCACTTCAGAGAAGATTTTTAAAGTTGTCCCATTTTAAGTTGATGGGAGCTTTATGTTACCCATGGCAGCCTTTCCCCTAGCTACCATGTGTGTTTTACATTAAATTTGATCAGAACTATACTCCTTTGAAAATGGAAGCAGACAACAACAACAGACCATCAATATACTCATTATAATAACTTGAGCCTTTGACTCAGGTGAGTTAAAACGTGACCAAAAATTAGGTTTTAGATTATAATAACAGTTCATGGCCAAAAGATACATATATATTAGAACAACTGGATTGCATATTATATTCACTCTAACACTATTAAAGTCATCATCTCATATTTGTTCGTTTAATTTTTGAGGGGTTAACCAAACATGATTTTAAAATTCCCTGACTTTTCCCTGACTTTTGAAGATTTTCTAATTTCCCTGACCATTTTACAGAATTCCCTGACTTTTCCCTGACCTTGAAGAAAAACCAAATTTCCCTGACTTTTCCCTGATGGGTGGGCACCCTGGTTTGACACTCTGATAGTGTTCCTGAAAGAAATTTTTGAAAAGGTTAATTTTGAAAAAAATCAGCAGACAACAAAAAGCATGAAAAATTATCAAACATGCAAATCATTTAAAGAACATAATTGAGCCATTACATGAGATTTCCAACAATGTGGTCTGTGCCACCTTCAAAGGCTCAGACCAGCCTGCGCATACACTCAGACTGATCAGAGCCTTTGCTCGTCACTTAAATATTCTACCGACCGAATATAATTTGAGGTAGCTTAGCTTAAAAGTAAGCTGCACAGACTCGTCTGAGTCTACACATGTCAAAATGCCACATTGTTGGAAATCACATGTCACGGCTCAATTATGAGGTTATTATGGTAAAAATGATAAAAGTACCTCTGGATCATCTGTAGGTATTTCCAGTGAATCAACAATGTGAAGGTCATTCTGGAAGTATAGAAAGAACAATAATGAGCCAGAGTATGAGATTTCCAACAAAGTGCCATCTTGACATGTGTAGACTCGGACCAGCCTGTGCAGCCCCCTTTTAAGCTTAGAAACTCCTAATGATGTACAGTCAGTAGCTTAACACACATAGTATATTCAAGCGACTAGCAAAGGCTCTGATCAGACTGTGCGCATGCGCAGGCTGATCTGAGGCTTTGTTGGTCGCACATACCACATTGTTGGAAATCTCATGCACTGGCTCAATTATCAATCATAGAGCCAATTTAGCAATTTTTTAAGGGTAAAATGTGATTATTTTCATACTCAAGCAAACCGTACCCACAACATATGTTTCGGTTGAGAAATAAGAAAATTAATTTTCACTCTTATCTTGAGGCCTGCCAATTCATTGCATGCTGATTAACTTTGCATGCTCTTTTGTATTCTATATAGTAAATTTATACTTATACAAAAAAATTCTTGCAAAATAATTTTGCACAGGTGCGATGTTATTTATCGTACAGACGGTTTCCAACTTAACTCTTTGCCTACTAGTGTCATCTGTTGATAACCTTTGCAAACAGTTTGGACCCAGATCAGGCCCAACAAAATGTCATGCCTGACTTGGATCCAAATTGTTTGACACTCTGATGGTATTCCTGAAATATTTTTTAAGAAAAAGTTGAATTTGAATAAAAAAAGCAGACGAAAAAAAAGCATTGAAAATTACCGAGTAGGCAGAGTTAACCCTTAATGCGACAATTGCAACAAAAGTCGTCTGCTATTCTCGTCTGCTGAAATGTTTAAGAAGCCTCTATGGCAAAAGTGTGGACCCAGATTAGGGTCTGGGTCCACGCAGTCTGCTTCTATACTTAATTTGTCAGTAATGTTAGGCAATTATTTGCAACAGACAACTTCAGCAGACGAAATATTCAAATGGATTTTTTTTCTTGGTCTTTAAGGGTTAATCCAACCTTTTGCCTGTAGCTAATAGGCTACTAGATAAGAGTAGTTGAATAATTAAAAGTTAATTTTCTTATTTCTCAATCCGAACATATGTTGTGGGTATTCAAAAGAACTAATGTTGTGGGTACTCAAAAGAACCACCTCAATGAGACGGTACTTTGAGCACCCAAAACATGTTACAACTTATGGATGAGAAAATGTAAAAAATTTCAACCCAATTTTTTGTCTCGACCTATGGCTAACAGCACTGTTTGCATCCATTATCACTATAATCTCTCGACAGACAATGTTAAAATGATCTCGTATCCAGACATGATTGACATGCACAACTTCCATTTTTCGTATCCTGAAAAACAAACTATTTTAGATGAAAGAAACACCTTCATTGGGGCGAATTTCAAACTCTTTTGCATGACACTTGTATTCAGGGCTGTGGAAATTCCATGCCCGACTTGTCCGACATGGTCCCATTTCATCAAGGACAAGTTGAAAATTTCTATTTACTTGTCCTTGGACAAGTACAAATGTATTAAGTTAATACAATTCTGTATTTCATATTTTGATTAATTATTATGAGCTCACATCTTGCATTGAAAACAGTGTGGTTCCTGATCAGCAGGCTTCTTCAGAAGCCAGCTGATCTGGATCTACACTGTTTACAAGAGAAGCCAGCTGATCAGGATCCATATTGTTTACAAGAGTTGATATATGTCTGGTTTCATACTGTTTTTGAAAGAATAAATTGTTTAAGCACTGTAAGGTATAAGCTAATTTGTTCTTTCGGACAAGTAAAATTTTCTATGGACAAGTACATTTTGGCTTTTTGCTTGTCCCTGGACAAGTAGAAAATTTTACTATTTCCACACCCCTGTTGTATTGCACTTGATAAAGGTCAATGTAGGCTGAAATGTTGAGTTATTAAACAATATATGCCATTTAGGAGTTATTCTCTGAAATTTTACTAATATATTAAACCTTTTTGAAGTATGGGAATGCAGCCCCATAAATGGTGATATGTGTGCATTGATCTTGGCAGCAAAACAAAACCACTGCATTCCTCCCTCCCTGATGGGGCAGCACAAAGATACTAGAAATGTGTCAGTGTGACACAAATGCCCCTACATGGGACCACTGTCACATGGAAACCGTTTTTTACAGGACATACAGATGTGTACAAGGGTGATACTATATGAAACACCATTGAAAATGGCTGGGGTGGGGGAGCTGTGGTTAAAAAAGACCACTTCATAATTGAGCCGCGACATGAGATTTCCAACAATGTGGTATGTGCAACCAGCAAAGCCTCAGGTCAGCCTGTGCAAATGTACCGTCTGATCAGAGCCTTTGCTAGTCGCTTGGATTTTCTAGGACTGTTGAGCTACTGACGGGACATCATTTGGGGTTTCTAAGCCTAGAAGGAGGCAGCACAGGTTCGTCTGAGTCTACACTTGTCAAAATGCCACATCGTTGGAAATCACATGCCATGGCTCAATTATATTGTAACATACATTGGTGGGCATATTTTTGAACAAAATTCCTTACCTGTGCATATTTGACTGACAAGGCTATTCTCAGACCTAGTTCTCGCTGTGTTTCTGGCAGCATGTAGAAGAAAGATTTGGGTCCTCTAGGACCATGTGACATACCACCTGTAACAAGGAGCTATTTTTAGATCATTGCATCATTTTCTATTTTTAGACAACATTGAAAAAATTCAAGAAAAAAATAAGCTTAGTTTTGAATACTTTTGAAAATATTATGGAAAATGAAGCATTTGCTCCAAACGAGCAAATGCTCCATTTTCCATAATATTTTCAAATATGTGATATTTCAAAGGCATCAAAAGGTGTTATTATGGAGTAAAGGGTTTACCCACTTTCATTCTGATGGATTATCTTACACATATTGATACAATAAGTATAGAATGTTTTTGCGGTAAAAAAACTTCTATAAAATGATGCATTTCTGTCCAAGGAGAACCCACATTCCATCTACTAACCCCATTCTTGTGGTGTGACTCATGAAGAGAAAAAAGCCTCTTATAATTAAATTATATTGACTATTCTGTGCCTGCTTCCACGTGTAAGACTTTAAAGATCAATTAAGAATTACTTTAACAATATTAGCCATTTTATATAAAACAGTCCCCAGCCCCGGGCCTTTATATAGGAAGTTCCAAGTTTTTATCTTGAATAGTCTAGGAGATAGCCTAACTTACAAAAGGGTGTATGGCGTTTAATATTGTTACTCCCCATATAATTTCAAAGGGACATAACTCCAGTACAAGTGATGATAATATCACTTAACTTCATGTGCCTAACTAATCAAGTCTTTATCATGCCCCAATGTTTTATATCCATGCAAATTTAATACTGATCCACTCAATAGTTAACACTACTGCACATAAAACCCATTAAATTCCGTTAAAAGTCCATAAAAATGCCATTAATAATCAAATTCCTGTTAAAATCATCCATTACTTTTCGTTTCTTAAAATTAATGGTTTTGTGTGTTCGGTCATTAATATTCATTATAATGGCCATTAATTCAGCGGTAACGGCCATTAAAGAGCAAGTAAAATCATTAATTTTTGATTAATTTACACCTTCTGTATTATTAATGACCATTAAAAGAAATAATGGTCCATCAATTTTCGTTTTGTGATGTTTTAATGCCCATGAATTTGCATTCTGTAATGGCCATTACAAAAAGTAATAACCATTAAAACCTTTCGTGTCTATTGACGGCATTAAAAAGTAGTAAATTTGCATGTTTGATATTTTAATGGCCATTAAATATACTTAAACGCAAAAGTTTTGCAACTCTTACTAAAATGCTATTTCCTTCTTTTGGAGCTAAAAATTTTACTCCATGATATTATGATTAACAAGTCCAATGATTTGCCGTCCAAACAACATGAAAATCAGACCAGTGAGACTTACGATTGCCGATCTTCGACAAGAAATGTAAGGCAACCCAAATTTGAAAAGTCACAGAGTTACAATACCTTACATTTTATCGAGTCACAGTGTTACACCACCTTACATTTTATTCGGAAAAGGTGTTTAACCGTTATCTGTTTTCAAAATCAGAAGGGCAGACAAATCCAAGCAGGTTATATTATGCATTTAGTAACGTTCATTACGCCAACGTAAAGCCTTCAATATTTGACGTAATTGGCCGTTTAAGCACAACTGAATATCAATAATCGAGTTTTTAATGTCACAAGCGAAAACCCCCAACACATTGCATAGAAGACAGAAGTATCGTGCGTCATAACGGAATAATAGACAATTTTGATAAATTGGTTGACGTTAACAAAGAAACACAGCGAATTTGGGCGTTGATAAACGTTAATTGTTAAACCTTAAAATGTTTTCCGTCAGATACGACATCTGACTATCACATAGCACCGTTTGTTTTCAAATCGCGATAACAATCTTTATGCTAGACGTAAATTGTTGAAAAACACTGACGTCATTATAACGTCAGAATGAAGAGTATGATCAAAACCGATTAATGGTAAATCATTCAGCATTGTGCAGGAGCATAAAATATGATTATATTAATATTCTAACATGGACCATACTGAAGAAAATACAGATATTAAACGGTTGCGAAACTTTTGCGTTTAAGTATATATAAATATGCAATTCATTAGCATTAGAAAGCAGTGAAATATCGGGAACCAATATTTATACGAAACAATGTGCCATTATTTAAGTGGTAATGGCCATTAATTTAATTCAAGAGCAAGTAAGATCATTAGAATACCATTAATTTTTACCCTTGGTATGAAATGACCATTAAAATTTAATGGGCCATTATTTTCTGTTTTATGGTGATTTAATGCCCATGAATTTGCAGTATTAATGGCCATTACAAAAACTAATTGCCATGAAAACCCCATTACATGTCTAATAATGGCCATGAAAGATGTGTTCATGAATTTTAAATTACTGAAGTTGGGAGATCAATATTTTCATGGCCATTAATTTTTGGGACTGAATATCTTAACCCATTAATTTTTTAATAATGGCCATCAATAAAAAGATCATCAGAGTATTTGATATTGTCCATTATTTGTACACTCGTGTAAAGGTTAGTTTTTAACATTATCATTTTACAGCCTTCAAAACTGGCTGCACATTGCATCCATAGGTATGTTTGTGTAATGAAGAGCTCCACCATTCAGTGCTTGTAAATTAAAATCGCCACATTTCTTGTTTCATGAAGAAATTGCCTGTGTGATTAAACTGAAATTTCAGGAAGACAAAGAAAATTACCTCGAGAAATGCTGAAGGAAAATGAGTTTTAAAGGCAAACTCTATTAATTTCATCGAAAATCATAACATATCCTGGAGAAATGCTGGAGAAATTTCTCCAGCATTTATCCAGGAAATTTTAAAGCTTATCAAGGAGATTGTGGGCCTTTGTTACCTTTTCAGACACAAACCAATCTGCTCTCCTACCAAGCATAGCTAGAGCCTGGAAACAGGATTTAGCAACTGCAAGAATACATAGGATATAGGAAAATATGCATTTGGGAGCCATGACCATGCTTTATTGAAATAATGAAATCCGTGATACAGTGAGGGGAGTTTTAATGAGGTACACTGGTAATCAATTGGTAATCAATTTTAAACTTGTAGCACAAACATGTATTCTATGGATCTTGCATTTGTAGAAATTTTGTGCATAATTTAACATTCCAAACAGTACTATAATTCTAAGTTATGTATGCTACCAAACCCTGCTTGTCCATCAACAACATGTGTATTACTGCTTCTGAGTACAAGCACAATCACCATGGAAGCGGGAACCCGCGAGGTGCGAGTAGTATGGCGATTGAAATTTTCAGTCAGGCGTCTCATAAATTTAAGCACTACTTGGTTAGCAGGCTTCGACCACCATGCCTATAAGTCTGAACAAAGAAAAGAAGTAATAAAAAGAGTTAGTGTATTTTTGAAGAAAATACAAAATCCAAAGCCATTAATTTAGCCTAAATGAGTTTTGGGCAGGATTTAATGGCCATTAAAGTTGCATCTAATGGATCTAATCTAATTTCATGCCAATTATTTATCAAAACTATTTATTAATGGCCATTAGTTTTGAATTAATATGGTTTTCTTTATATGTGACTGTGTCCTAAGAAGGATTCAACTTGGCCAATAACATTTACACTCAAAATTCATTTCCATGTAAAAGAATGCAACATTTCTCAATAGAATCAGAAAGAAAAAAAGACTTTATTCTAAACGCTCTTGATGAGGCTTCATTAAGACTGTTGGTGTGCCTAATGTGTAAAGCCATTTGATCATGTCTTAGACTTTACTTATTGGATATATGCTGTATCATTATCATCCCCTTTAACAAATTTCATAACGTTTCAAACTATGTTTTTATGTCACAAAACCGAATATCCAGATGAATTAAGTTTTCAAAAAAAAAAAACATACCAACAGGTAAATGCTATATGTAACAATGGGATAGAATTTGACAATTATAATGAGAAGTACACAATTTAATGTTTAAAGATGTCTCTAAAATCGTGAAAATACCATACTTTATTTTTACAATTATCTTAATAAAAAATTTTGTTTTACTTTCTGACTGAGAAAAATGATCAAAACATGCAATAATTCTAATAAACACATTTAATGGCCATTAAAATCACTTAAACAAGAGTTGCAAATTAGAGTAGCTCCCCTTGAAAAATCTTATTTTTTCACAAAAGATTAATATGATATACAGAAATGATTTAAGACTTATATTTTTTCTGAAATATTATATTTATTAATTTATCAGAATTTCTGATCTCTATTATTAACATACAGCAAGGTTGTGCCCTAAATTTATCAAAATGTATATGTGTTGCTTTCACCAATGGTAATTATATTTTCATCAATATATAGAAGGATTCAGAAATAAAAAAGGTAACATTAACTTGTTAATTGGCCTGTTTATCTCTTAAGATGACAGGGGACTTAAACCAAAGTCCAGCAAGATTCTTGCTTGTCTTTCCTGCTTCTAAATGAGAAACAGGAAGCAGCACAAGAAATGGAATCTTGAAAACATTGCAGTGGGCATAAGAGAAAATTAATGACCATTAACATATTTTTATTAGAAATTTGTCATGCTTATCTAATGGCCATTAAATTATGCATTTAATGCCCATTAATATGCTGTTGATTTAAAAGAATGATGCCCATTATTTTCTATCCAATATACTAATGGGTAATTAATGCCCATAAATTTGTAGTTACATTTTCTGTTATAATGGCCATTAAAAATAAAAAGCCAATATTATGGTTCTAATAATGGCCAAAATTTTCATGGCCATGAAAAATAGACCATATTAATGGGCATTAAAATTAACCAGCAACAATTTTAATGGGAGGTTTTAATGGCCATAAATTTTCACACACTAAAAATAATGCTTAAATGATGCTCATTATTTTTTTCAATTAATGGTTTGAGTTAATGGTATTTTGACAGATTTTCAGTTTTGAAAGTGCATTTTACCATTAAAATTGACCATTAATAGGACCATTTTTAATGGGAAATTTTAATGGGGGCCATTAATGGGATTTTAATGGGAGTTTATGCAGTAGTGTAATGAGATGTCTTGCAGCACACAAGAAAGTGTCATGCCAATGCTGACTCAAATATAATCTACTGACCTCTGCTGTGACCTTAAAAATTAGGGCAAGGTAAACCAAAATCTATTCATGACTTCAAGTTATGCCCAAAAGTTCTAGCCAAACAAATTTGGTTCCAATTCATAACTTATTCATGAGGTATCTTCCACAAAGACTCAAATGTGGCCTATTTAGCTTTGCTGCAACTTTAAAAATTAGGGAAAGGTCACCAAAACCAATTATGTCTTCCATTGTGCCCCAATACTGTATTCATGTAAATTTGTTTCCAACCTGCCCACTAGATCGAGAGACATCTTGCACACAAGAAAGTGTAATGTCAACACCAACAGGATCCTGCACCAATAACAATACATAGGTTTAGATAAACACAATTTTTTTAGAGTAATTTTCAGTATAATATTGTAAATACTTTCTTACCCATCAGTTTTAGCATATGTTTTGGGTGCTCTAAAGAACTGTCTCATAGAGACGGTTCTTTTGAGTACCCACAACATATGTTTTGGTTGAAAAATCAGATATTATTTTTTTGGTACACACTCTTAACTAACTAAAGGCCTGCAATATATCCCCCTCTCCTTATAGTGGTGGTTAAGGACATTTAAACCTAGATCCACCTTTGTGGACTATATCTGGGAATCATACCCCTAGTTGTAGGACCAAATAAATAAAAATTTATTTATCATATGACGTCGCATCTGGGAGTGAAATAATGCCATGCAATAAAATCGATAAACCACTAGTGGTTTACAGATTTTCTGGAAAGGTTATGAAATTACGCTTTTAACATCACGCATATGGCAAAACCCTAATTTTTTCATGCCAAAAATATGATTTCAAAATAATTTTAATGTCATATGATAAATAGAATCTAACATACATGCTCCTGTATTATTGAATTTATTTAACAAGTTGCAAAAAAGAGATATAATGCTCGGCAAGCCTCACATTTTATCTCTTTTCCTCAACTTGTTTAATAAATTCAATAAAACATGAGCACTCATGTAAGATCCTCTATATCTCACAGAATCTTACCCCCTTTCCATTGTGGTGCCCTGATACTGCCAGCTCTATGTCTTCCTGACCCTTTCTGGGCCCACGGCTTTCTTCCACTGCCTTTCACTTCTGCTCTAGTCAGACATCTTCTATAGTCCTGTCAAAAATTCTATTTTTGTTAGCCTTGTGAATTTCATGTCTTAACAAAATTCTTGTGTTTTGTCATCTGCTGAAATGTTTTAGAAGCTTTTTCGACAAATAGTGTAGACCCAGACCAGACAGTTCTGGGTCAACACTTTTTGCCTCTATTCTTATATTAGTCAAATAATGTTAGCAAAAATATGCAGCAGACAACTTAAGCAGACCTCATTTTTAGATGATTTTCTTGCAGGGGCTTTAAGGGTAAGTAGTTTGGATATGTCACTCAAAGTGTTAATTATAGAAGACCGGGGTTTGATGAATAGATCTAACAACAATTCTTGCATAAATATCTATGTGCATAGCTGTTTGAAGCCATTGTCAAATGAACAAAAAATTCCATGTTCAAATCATGAAGTTCACATGCTGTTAGAACATAGGCCTTAACTTGACAATACTTGAAATAAGCCCAGATTTGTTTTGCACTATGTTGTGACCCAGACTATTTTTTTTTCGTTGTTTGCAAAGGTTGTTTTTTTAATTATCGCAAATCCCCATGCTTTTGATAGATTTTGACCCCTCTCCAAGACCACAGGGGGTGGAGCCAAAAATTAATGTGCTTGTGTACACCACACTTGAGTAAGCAAGTCATTCAACAAAATCAATTGGAATCGGTTCCAAAGTTAGGAGATAGCATAATGGACAGAAAGAAGTACAGAGGCTTTCCCAATATCCCAAACACATTTTTTAAATTGTGGGGATAATGAATAAACTTATATTTATATGACAACAATATATTGGTCCAGTGTGAACAAATGACGCTTGAAAAATAAAACCAAGAACAAATGCAGACTAGGTACATGTAAACAGTCTCATGATATCTGGGTAGGATGTTGTGTTCAACAGTAGGTGGGGCAATAGATGCAAGTCAATTATCAAGCCAGCTGAAAGGGGTATATGTTATTGATATTTGTTGGGTTGTGTTTCTCGTTGCTGACCCGACTTGAAACCACATCCCTAATGATTATCTCCCCTTTTCAGTCTGTTTGATAACTTTAACTCTTTCAACACTACAGACCAGAAAAAAGGTCTGGACAAAGTGTAGATCCAGTTGAGATGGCTCATATGAGCCATCTCATCTGGATCTACACTATTTGCTTAATCCAACTCATCTGGATCTATACAGTTTGCTTAATCCAACTCATCTGTATCTATACAGTTTGCTTAATCAAACTCATCTGGATCTATACAGTTTGCTTAATCCAACTCATCTGGATCTATACAGTTTGCTTAATACAACTCATCTGGATCTATACTGTTTGCTTAATCCAACTCATCTGGTTCTACATTGTTCGCTTAATGATTAATCCAACTCATCTGGATCTATACTGTTTGCTTACTCATTTTGCTTTTTTTTCTCAATCTCAATTTTATCAGTTTTTTTCAGGATTTGTCTAACACCCATTTGCAACACAATGGACTATTCTACAATCTAAAGTGAAAGGGTTAACTTGCAGCTCAAAGATTGCAGCTACTTACTATCTTTCTATAGTGTTGCTGCCATCTGACATTGGTATACAAAATATCAAGCCTGAAAAAAACAATCACTTAGAATAAACAAAATTCCAAACCATTATAGCTTTTCTGAGTTGAAGGCTATTTGAGTTCACTTGGCCCAGTGGTTCCGTAGAAGATGTTTGAAAATGTTGAAAGACTGACTGACTATGGATGATGGACTTTTTAGGATACCCATCATCATGATGAGCCTTCAGCTCAGGTGAGCTAAAATAATTGACATATGAGCTCCTGCACACCCCACTTGTGTCAGCAATCAGTCCAATCACTCATTAAATTTGGTTGAATTCTGTCCAGCGGTTTAGGAGATACAGCATAATGAACAAATGGACATTCAGAGGGCATAACAATATATTTAAAATTATAATTAATTGCACAAATAGTTGTTTGTTTGTTTGTTTTGTTGCTTTACGTCCTAAGTCAACAGCTATGGTCATGGCGGGACGGTCAGTTCACCTAGCCACACTTTTTCCTGGGCAAGCTTGAATAAGCAGTTAACCAGTACTTCGTGCACATACTTTCGCTTGTAACTGACAACAACCCTTCTTGAAAGATTCAGCGGAAGGGAGGAGAATGACCGTAGAAATTATTTCATGATCAATCTCCACGAAGGTATGGGACCGGGCCGGGATCGAACTTGCGACCCCTGGATCTGCAGTCAGACTCGCATCTGTTGCCATACACGTTACTGACTGCGCTATGCGACCCGGTACACAAATAGTTGTAAATATGTAAATCAGTGAATGTACATGTAAACATAATGCACCAGTCATTTGCAAGACTGACTGACATTTAAGTTGTCCTCTACTTAATCAGTGTTTCCATGAGAGTGTGTTTCTTGCGTTTTTGACGCAATAAATTTACTGCCGACGCAACTGACATTGGGTCTGTGCGTTTTTCGTGACGCAACCAAAAAGGGGAACAAGACAGTTCACCGACAAGACAATTCACCGACACGATTTTTGAAGACAGTTCACCGACAGATTTGAAGACAGTTCATCGACACTTTTTTATCACGTTATTGACATGTGGCTCGAAAATATAATTAATTATTGTGAAGAAAAATTGATGAGTTATGATTTGAGGTGATATGTTGATATAATTTGTTTGAGAAAGCGATATTTTGTTGGTCTGATTAAAGATTAATAGACAGACATTTGATTCCTACATGAAGCTATATTGGTGTGATCCTATAGCCAATCGTACATTGTTTTTGATGAATTTCACCAGAGAGTCAAAGTATTCTTTTTGAATTTAAACAGATTTGTTCAGGCCTACCTCTCTATTTTTATATAGTTTTTTTTTTACGTTAGTGATATAAGACGTATTTTCGCTCAGACAATGTAATGATCGCTATATAGGCAGTTGTATGCATGTCAAATAAATCACATTGCAATAGCAAATAGGTAATTTAATTAGCTTTGTATTAGGCCTTCGTTCATTGTAACATCAATAAATGGTGAAAATTGTGACATTCAATAAATACAAATATAAAATTTGTCAATGAACTGTCTTCAATTCTGTCGGTGAACTGTCTTCATTTCTGTCGATGAACTGTCTTCAAAATGCGTGTCGGTGAACTGTCCTGTCGGTGAACTGTCTCGATTCCACCAAAAAGCTGCGAGAACGAAACTCTGTCCGAGATTGAAAGTTCCTCGATGACAAAGCTTCTATAAATACTTCTCTGATGCAAAATGAACTTGCGCATAAACATCTTTGCTGGGTATTTCCGCGACGAATATGACGACTGCGCATGTCAAGAGTAGTTGGTGATTCGCACGTGATGAGTTTCGTTTCCGTTAATATCTTCTGGTAGGAGGGATGCATATCGAATACTGATCTTTTTATACTGATGCATGCGCAGACAATGTCGTTCCATATCATTTTAGTGCGTTTTGTTCCCACTGTTTTTTTTTTACAACATATAAATTTTAAAGTAGTGTTCAGAATAGAATTATTTCTTGTTCCAATATTCAGGCATCAAGACAGTAAACTTTAAAAAAAAAGAATAAAAAATCATTGTCAGCTCTATTTTTAGATCGATCGTCTGCGCATGAGTAAACTGCTCCAGTATCAAACAACAATGGCGGATCCAAAGAGACAGCGTCTGCTCACGAGTTTCAGGACATAAGTCCCCTGAAACTGTAAATAAACCTGAAGCCGTCGATCAAACTCCTGCTAAGCCTAGCGAAAGTAAAGCATGTAGAGAATTTAGAGACGACAGGCTAAAAAATTATCCCTGGCTTTAGTATGATGACCATAAAATGACATGCAAAACATGTGTCGCCGAAGGCAATGACAATCTCTTTACATCAGGATGCACGAATTTTAGGCACTCTACCCTTGTCAGACACATGCAGACTAACCAGCATAAAGCCTCATTGGAAGCTGTGTCACTCCGCTCAACAATGAACAAGCAAACCATGAGTGTCATTTCCAAAAAGAACACAGCTGTTACATCTACATTGAGATCGGTGTACTGGCTTGCTAAAGAACAACTTCCCACATTGAAGCACAGATCCCTGTTAAATCTATAGAGACTTCAGGATTGTTCCTTCCCCGCTGAACTTGAAGTCGGATCAGCATCTTATACTTCAGCACAATCTGCTTCAGAAATGCAAAATGCTATTTCAAATGTCCTGAAAGACGATGTGAACAATAAACTTGTTGCTAGCCCATATATTTCAATATTATTGGATGAAAGTTGTGACATATCAGTTACAAAGAAACTGCTGATATATGCTAAGACCATATCCTCTGACTTTGACATTGAGACCCACTTTCTTGATAACCTTCAGATTTCTGATGGAACTGCCAAGACAATTTATCAATCTGTTAAAAATGCCCTTCAGGAGCGTAACATTCCACTTAGTAAGGTGCTTGCTGTTGGGTCTGATGGGGCATCCGTAATGACTGGGAGAAAAAATGGGTTTGTTGCTTTGCTAAAGAAGCAGGACTCCCCATATGTTATTGGAATACACTGTGTTGCTCATAGGCTTGCTCTTTGCTCTAGTCAAGCAGCAGATAAGGTGCCTTATTTAAAACAATATCAGCAAATACTGAGTGATATTTTCTATCATTTCAAGAGATCAGCCCTGCGTAGAACAAAGATAAATGCAATCCAGGCTATACTTGAGGATCCAAAATTGCGGTATAAAGAACTTCACAGTGTCAGGTGGTTCTCCATGTACTCTGCACTGGAGACTGTGTATCGTACATGGGGATCACTTGCTACTTACTTTGAAACTGAAATGGAGTAAGCCAATGACAGCACTGCATAAGGTTTCTTTAAGAAAATGACATCATTTGTTTTCATTGCTGTAACTCACTTACTGATGGACATTATCCCTAAGGTCACACAGCTTAGTCTGTTTTTCCAAAAAGATGAAATCGACTTGGCCATGATCAGACCAAGTGTTGACAGTGTAGTTCAGCAGCTGACATGGCTTAAGACAAATGATGGGCAGTTCATGTTGGAGTTTATGTCAGTTGCTGCAGCAGGAGACATGAAAGAGTTTAAGGGTATCAAGAACCTTGACACCCCTGTTCTGAGACAACAGTTCAAAAAAGTCAAAGAGGCTTTTTTGTCTAACATAATTCAAGAAATTGAGAAAAGGTTTCCTGCTGTATCAACTGATCTAGTCTCTAACATGGCAGTTTTTAGTTTGAGGGGTCTGTCATTATTGTCAGATGATAACATGAAGAGTTATGGGCAGTGTCAGATGAATGCCCTTGTTAAGCATTATGCTTTAGAAGACCATCCCCATTTCATAGATCCTGAGCAAACCCTGCTAGAATGGGAAAAGTGTAAGGCTCTCATTTTGCAGCAGAGGTATCCATGTCATACTGTACAGTCAACATGGAAACTTCTGACTGCAAATCACCCTGACACTTTTCCCAATCTACGAGGGATGATCCTAAAGTTCTGATCGTGGTGTGATATCTCTGTAACCAGCAATGCAACAAACCTGAAAATTGTACCAAATACATTCTTTGTCTATACACCGCTCTGACAAATTTTGTGCAACTTGAAGGAGCGACCGAAAATCTACCCCAAAACAGCCATACCCTCAATGCACTGTCATATCAAGCAGACTGTGCATATTAGAGACCTCACAATTCAGACAAGAGCAGTCTCAGCAATTCGTTTTCATGGCTGCTCAATGCTCATACGTAAGCAAATATGTCCTGTAAATACGGTGAACTTTCTATATGATCTGAGTTTCCTAGGCCCTTGAATGTACGGCTATGCAACTGTCAGTTATAATCAAATTTTGGATCTCTTGAAGTTTTGACCAGCCCACACTGCCGTAAGAACAGCTGTATTAAAGGTAAAAATATTTTTTGGCGAACCTAGATAAACTGACTTTTGTCTGAAGCAATTATAAATAGTCGGTATCATCGGCGACTGATAGTAACCCACATAAGAAAATTAAAACGAGTCCACAAATTGGGTCAATATATGGTGGTATACAAGTTTGCATGTGTATATCTAAGGAAAAAACCCAATCAATTGTCCAAAGGTGCACTATATCGTAAAATGATGCAATATGGGTTTAAATTGAGTGCAAAGCATCCGCCTGAGACCAATAACAATTTTGAAAATTCTTATTTAAAATCAATCAGTTCTTTGGTAAAAAATAAAACTTTTTACAATATTCCAATTAAGATTAAGATATTTTGTAATAAAAATAATATTGGTCTTAAATAATTTGCCGATATTAGGTTCGGCATGTTTTTAGTCAAAATTGATAGACAAAAATAGAATATTTTCCAAAATGAAAATTCTGCAATATTTTCAAAATGACGTACTTTTCAATTTCAATGACGTCATAATAATTGCGCGCTGTGCCTTAAATATTGAATCGACACAACATGTCGCCATTCTTACATTTAAAAAGGATATTTTAAGTAACAAAAAGTAAAAAAAAACAATGCAATTTTTTTGTGGTTCGAAAGATGCCGGGCTTGAAAGATCCAGATTAAAATATTATGATAAATCTATAACATGAAAACAGGCCAGTGGTATGGAGTGAGTCATATATAATGTGCTGTAATTATTAAACGAAACAACACAGCGAGAAAATATTAGCACCATTATAAAGGTAAAAACTCCGTCTTTAGAATGGTGCATAGTATGCCTCTCAAAAATGTCTCTGGGCAAAGCTACAAGGTAAAGATCAGAACTTTTGGATCATCCCTCGTATCAAAACTTGTGTCGGTAGCTTTGCTTGCACCACTACAGACAGCAACAGTAGAGAGGGGATTCAGTATCCAGAATGAGATTAAAGTTTCAGCCAGGAATAGGCTATCTGCACCAAGGCTCAATACTTTGATGCAGATTGCCCATGGTCCTGAAATAGAAGCATTTGACTTTGATTCTGCACTCAAAAAATGGAAGGAATCAAAGCGCAGAAAGTTGTTCTCAGCCCCAAACTGAATCCTCTTGCTACTGGGCAGTTTCTGTAGTGGTCAGCTTGAAGTGTTCACTTTGAATAAACAATAAAACTAAATAAAACTATTTGATTTATTTCAATGCATTTTCATGAAATTGAAAATCGATAAAAGCATTGACCCACTAAATTTGTCAATGACACCCAAATTTTCCAACAGGGGGTCATTCATGACCCCTAAATTTCAAGGCTTTCAGAATCACTGCTTAATTCAAGTATAACAAAGGGCAATAACTTCTAAATTATGCAAAAGAGAGTTATGGATCTTGTTCACTGTATCTCTCCTCATCAAGATCTATCTACTATTGACGTTTCAAGTTGATACCTCTTATACATGTAGTTGTTGTGTTATGCTCCGGACAAAATTTAAGTGTGAAAAACAACAAAGGGCAATAACTCCTCAATTACGCGAAAGAGAGGTGCAGTTCTTGTACAGTAACACTGCACTTCTCCTCATTGAGATCTATCTAACAGTGAAGTTTCAAGTTGATACCTCTTTTAGTTTCTATGTTATGCTGTTGACAGAATATTTGTAAATTCTCTGAAACCACTGGGCCAACTGAAGCCAAATTTCATGTGTCACCACCCTGGGATAGGGCAAAAGATGGAAAGCTTAATATTCAAATGATCTAGGTCATTTGTTCTTATTCATTATTGTCAACCCCCTGGGGCATTTAGCAGGGATTTTACCACAAATTTGGCCCCGCAGTGCAGGGCTTTGAAATTGAAAAGTTAAAAGCCCCGCTATTCCCTGACCCCAAGGGGGTGTGGGATACAAATGACTGGTGCATAAGACAAACAAGAAGCACATGGATTTATTATCTTTTGATGTATTTTCAGACAATGCTTCAAAGGTCCAGACAGGCAAGAACTTCTATGTGAAATCTGATTATTTTCTTGAGTTTCGAGCACCAAAATCATGTTTTGGTTGAGAAATAATAATCTTAATTTTTAATTATGCCACATACCTGGATACTAGAGACCCTGCTGAGATGCTATTTTTTTTTAATTGGAATCACACAGTGAGTAATATCCCTACAGTAAAACCTGTCTGAAGTGGCCACTCAAAAATAGATAAAACAAAGATCTTAATGACAAATGGTAGCTTAATGAAGGTCAAAACGTATTGCAGAAGCATTCTGCAATACTTTTGACCTGCATTAAGCGATAATCGGTCTTGAAAACCGATTTTGGTCTTCTTTTCGAGTGGCCACTTAAGACAGATTTTACTGTATGTACACTGTCAAGGTGGAGCAGGTGTAAATTTACCTGGGGTGTGTTGCAAAAACATCTGGATGGAGGTCTATGATCCCCAATTTTTCTCCTGCTGTTGTGTCAATGCTTTCCAGCCAGGCCTGCTTGGGTTCAACATAGGGGTTGGGTCGATCTATCTGTCTTGATGTGATGAGGGGCAAAGGTGGTCTAGTTGCTACATATGAAGTACCCATGTCTGCAAGAGAAATAATATACAGTAAAACCTGTGTAAAACGGCCGCTCAAAAATAGACAAAACACAAAGATCTTTATAACAAATGGTAGCTTAATGAAGGTCGAAAGTATTGCATGATGCTCCCCTTGGAGCATTCTGCAATACTTTTGACCTGCATTAAGCAAAAATCGACCAAAAAACCAATTTTTGGTCTTTTTGAGAGTGGCCGTTTTACACAGGCAGGCCCCCTAACAGACTCTCATAAAATTAAAGGTTTTTTATAAAGGCTATTTTAGGCAAAATAAAGGTTGTTTCATTGAAATTCCAACAAAAATAAAGAGCAAATTAACATCAAATTTTCTAGTATTTTTATGGGATCCCGATCTTTTAAACCCATGTTACATGTATATTAGATGAAGGTATGAAAGGGGTTCAGCAAACCGTCAAGATATGTATAGCCCATTAATCACATACCAATAGAAAATCACTACCACAAAGGGTCGCGCGTGAGCAGTGTTTAATTGACAAAATAAATCACATATTTTCTATAAATCACATAAATTGTAATCTGGAAGGGGGGTACGGGGGTCCTCCCTCGAAAAATTTTGAAAACCAAGAAAGCAAGAGTAGCCATCTCTGGTCATTTTGTAAGGACAATTTTACCTTCAGTAAACGAACAATTTCAGAGGATATTGCCCCCAATTATTGTATGCTCTCTTTTAAATATAAAATTTAGACAGATATGCATATTGTGTTTGTAGATAACACTGTTTAGATTTGACAACCTTAGACAATGACATTAGAAAATCAGGACATTATTTAAAAGTTAAATAACCAAATAGATGATATCGGCGCAAGTATTGCAGTCGGTACATTGTAGGGTGTCCAACCTAATGTTATGAGTTTTGCAGGCTCTATTCCCAGGTCGGGCACATACTTTCACTAGTTGTCAGTTAGCCTTACTAGTGAAAGATTAGCACTGAGTACTTGTAAAAGGATATGGGTTAAGCCAGCCTAAGAAAAGGGTGGTAAGGATCAATTAGTCATTCTGACATTACCTCAGCTGTTTTGCATGAATGTAAAGCAAGAAATCAACCTAAAAGCATTTATATTTACCTTACCTCACTTTTTTTTTTATTGCTGCCTAATCTGAAGCATCAGAAAGTTTATAAGTCACTCTGGTGAAAGAGGTAGATATAGACACAAAATGGTATCTTTCTGAAAAGCTCAAGATGTCACAGAGATTACTTGTCAACATACGTATGGTCTATTTCTTTTGTTCAAATTGATCTTGCAAAATTTAAAGGTTTATTAATCAAAATCAGCCAAATTAAAGGTTTTAAAGGATTGCAACCAAAATATAGTTTTTTCAAGGTTTTAAAGGTTCCACTAGGGGGCCTGCACAGGTTTTACTGTAGTCACCAAGGTTTTCTCTCTTTGCCTAATGGGTAATTTTGCATGCTTCTTTGTCGTCTCTGATTTTTTCAAAATCATATTTCAATTCTTTCAAGAGTACCATCAGAGTATCAAACAGTTTGGATCCAGAGCAGGCCCAACATTTTGTCGAGCCTGATCTGGGTCCAAACTGTTTGCAAAGGTTATCAGCAGACGACACTAGTTGGCAAAGAGATATAAACATCAATTTTTTTTCAAGCATTATAGCAGGACTTTAGTTAAGAGTGCGTACCAAAAAATAATTTTCTCATTTCTCAACCAAAACATATGTTGACGGTACTCAAAAGAACCGTCTCAATGAGACGGTTCTTTTGAGCATCCAAAACATATGTTAAAACTGATGGGTCACGGCCTTCCTGGGTTGAACCAGTACTAAGCAAGGATAAATGTGTCTTGCTCAAGGACACAACACAGTGACGCCGGTGAGGCCTGAACCCGCGGCCCCTCTGTCTCGAGTCGAGTCATACATGTATGAACCAGTGCACGAGATTTTGGTACTTATCACATCAGTGAGCAGCCAAGGACTCACCTGAACCTTCGCCTCTTGCGTATAAAAAGTTTGGGCGTTGATGAAGGCTAAGACCAAAATTTAGAACTCTAGCTTGGCTGGATATGACAGCATGAGCGTTTATTAGAGGTATTTGCGCATATGTATTAAGTACCGAAATCTGCTCTGTGTGCATGTCAAGTTACATACCAAGTAGCCGTGTAACTGTTAGAGAAAACTGCCTAATCAAGCATGAAAATACTAAAGTGAAAAAGGGAAATATCTCAAAAGATAATGAAGTCAGAGTTATGATTCTTACAACTACACTTCCTCTAAAGTTGTTCTGAGATAATTGTGGACCGATGGAAAGGCCGACATTATAGTGCTGGGTATCACAACTCTACTTAGAATTGTGAATGAATTTCCCTATTTCTTGCAATAATGTATCACCAAAGAGGAAACCTTGGGTTTTGGAAAGCGCTTCTACCAAATTCAGCAAGGTGGATGACAACACTCGATGCTTATCAAAATAAAGCAAAACGGTAAATGTTCCAAAATATCCAAAACTTTTCTCTGTCTGTTCTCAAATAAACCGTTGGGTTTCAGGGCTGGAACTCATAAAATGTTTTAAGAATAGTAAACAGGTAAGACCCTGATCAGACTGCTTCTTCTGATCTGGGTATGCCCTATTTTCCTAGGCCTTTTAGCAGGCAACTAGCATTTGAAATATCTGATCATTTACTATATACATTTAATTGCCATTTTTTTTTTTATTTAATTTGTTTCAATATAAGGGACATTCAAAAATTGTTTGTGTTGATTCTTTATGTGACATTGTCCCAGTCAACAATTTTTCAGTCATATTGAGAAGGGTCTTCCTGGGTAGTACCAATTCTAAGCAGCGGATAAAGGACTCAAGGACACAACACAGCGACTGCGTCGGCTGTGAGGCTCGAACTAGTAACCCTTTGATCCTCAGTCCAACGCTCCACCAGCTGAGCCATTGCGCCCCGCATGACATTCAATTTCTATTTTTCCTAATTTAACTTATTTACTTGATAATTTTCCCAAAATTATTGGCCACAATCCTCAGGTTGGAAAGGGAAGAAAAATCATTATCACTGATATCAAATTTTTTTTGTTCAGATATGCATCAAATTAAAATAAAATGTAAAAACTTTACCTGATCTGGGCTGAGATGGTTGATCCACATCTTGAAATTGTGATGAGGGCTTTCCTGTACTGATCTGGCACTGTAAAACACGGGGATCAAGTTAAAGATTTTCTAATCACTGATTAAAATAGTGTCATACTGGTGTTTTTTATGTAAACTGTATGATCGTTTGTCTTTATAGCGGTTGAACGCAATTTCCTGTTTACCTATTATTTTGACTGTATACGAGTCATTGTCAAAATTCGTCAAAATTCTTGTCCGTTTCATATCTTATGAAAACCGCTGATGTGTTCATGAATTTTTTTTCTTCACACAATACTTCTGATCATACTTAATAAGGCTAGCTGATAAAACTGAAAAATATTGGTGTGTAAATATATTTTTTATTGGATTAAAACCCCATTTTTTGGCATTTTTGCCCGTCCAACGGAAAAAATTGAACTTTCGACAAGAATTATTAAAAAAACTGTTATTTTCTCAGGAATTTTAACTGGCTGTATTGATTAAAGCATTATCAAAGTAAATGTAGGAGGTTTCAATATGTGATTTTTCATTACATTTTTTGCATTTTTTTGCCCAAAAACCTCTGTCCCAAGCGTTTATGTCAAGACCGTAACACTTGATAAATTGCAAAAATAATACTGGATCCCTAATGGTGCTGAGTCTGGTTTTCTGTCATACTAATTTGACACTTTCTGTTTACTAAGAATACATGTGTTTTGTAAAGCATCTACAGAACTGGCAAAAGAAAATACTGTTTTGGTGAGTGAAATTTTTATAGTATATTTTTTTTGTGTCAAATGACCGTAAAACAAAAATGGACAATGGAATTTGATAAAAAACTTCTGGCTTAAACATCTTGACCAAATAAAATTTCTCAACAAAGAATCACTCTTGTTGCATTGTTTTAGGGAGTAATCATTACTTTAGGTAAAAAAATATGTAGAATATATCAATACCGTAACAGTCAATACCGTAACAATGAAAATGTTGCGGTATTGACACATCTTGTTACGGTTTTGACATATGCTGTCAAAAAAGTACAGTTTTGAATGCAAAGATATTAGTTTGTAGTCAAGTTTATTAAATGAATTTATGATAAGAATGCTTTATCAAAAAACAGAAGCATAAAACACAAATTGAATGATGAATTTGAGTATAAACAGTTTGTTATGGTATTGACATATTGTTTTGTTTTCAGGCAGGGTTTGTCAATACCGTAACGCTTTTGTCAAACCCGTAACAATATTCTGAAATAAATGCAATCTACCATATATTCCAAAATTCTTTCTGTGCACATGTGTCAATAGTATTAACATTGCAATCTGGTCAACAGTGCTCTACACCAAATCTTAAACAGAAGAGTTACGCTAGCATATATTCTTTAAAGGTCAATACCGTAACATTTTTGTCAAGTACCCTAACAGTGATATTTTTGGAAAAAAAGTATATCAGACAGAGACAACATGTAGATTTAAGTACCTGATCTATTCCTTTGGTTGATTACAATCATACCAAAGCATTGTAATATTCTAGAAATATGGTTTTTAAACAAAATACTGAGAAAATAGTATGCAAAATCACTTAAAAGATGAAAAAATGCATTTTACACTTGCTCATTGTCATAAATAATCATTTTGTTCAAATTTTACCTTTGACACAATTAAACACATGATTTATTGAACTTATCCAATGCAACAAAATAAATATCCATGACGAGATTTGAAAAAAAAAACAGGAATTAAAGTTTGTTACGGTATTGACATTTTATCTGGTCATGTGATCTTTGAAACTTAATTATAAGGATCTGATTGGTTGTTAAGGTTTCTTTTCGCTTTTCATAGTATTTTCAGAAACAACTTGTTACTTTCACGAAAAAAAGAATATCATTTGATTTAATTCGTATTTTTCCTTTTACTTCTTTCAAAATTTGACGAATTTTGACATTGACTCATACATGTACAGTGTTTTAGTTCCGTAATTTTAGTAGTTTTCACACTGTACTGTGTATAATTCACTGCTACTTTCGTTTGGATTTCAACCAATCGGGAGCTTTTGTTTTATTGAATGGAAATCACACACCAGGACACCCTATTTTTATGAGATATTATATACTAATAACTATGGATAAAGAAAGTCTGTAGTATGGTCTAAAGTCGTCTTTTTGGCCCCTGTGACAATAGCTAGTGACTGTTTTTTCACTTGCTAACAGAGTTGGCCTACTAGCTTATAAATTCACTGAGATTCAAGTCTCAAATATTTTCAGGTATATTTTCTTCAATATTTTTAACAGCATCAGGACAGGAAATCATCCTGACATGACATGAAGAAATTGTTGACTGGGATGTAAAGTATCAATACAAAACACAACTAGAATGTTTTTCAACAAAAAAAAAAAACAGATGTCTTCCCCTTTAAGGAATAAAAAAAAAATCACAAAATTGCAATTAGTTATGTTACAAGGGGAATAATTTGAAAAATATACATGCAAGAGTTATGATTCTCATGCATGAATCATTGTCTGAATATATTTTACAATGAATTTTCATTGAAATATCATTGACGGTTATCAAGTTATAAGGCAGACACAATTTTGTGACTGACAGACCCACGAACAGTGGCAAGGGGGGAAATATACATGCAAGACTTATGGTTCTTATGCATGACACTTCGTTTCAAATATGCTTCACAAATGTATGAAATTTCGTTGAAACACCTCTAACATTTATCATGTAATAGAGGGGACACAAATAGCATTGCAAATGATCAAAGCGAAATAATTCCCAAAATAATCCAAAGCAGAGTTCTGGTTCTTGAGCTTGACACATTGTCTCATTGAGCTCTAGAAGTGCATGAAGTTTCAACCAAATATCTTTAACAGTGTTCAACTTACAGAGCGGACAAAAAATGCATTTAGTTCTGTTATAAGGGGAATAATTTGAAAAATCAAATGTAAGAATTATGGTTCTTGTGCATGACATGTCTGCTTAAAGTGCTGTACAAATGTATGAAATTTCGTTGAAATACCTCTAACGTTTATCAATTTATAGAGCGGACACGAAAAAGCATTGCAAATGATCAAAGGGAAATAACTCCAAAAATATCCAAAGCAGAGTTCTGGTTCTTGTGCATGACACATTCTCTCATTAAGCTCTAGAAGCATTTGAAGTTTCAGCCAAATAGCTTCAACAGTGTTCAACTTACAGAGCTGACAAAAATTGCATTTAGTTATGTTACAAGGGGGAAAATTTGAAAAATAAACATGCAATAGTTATGGTTCTTGTGCATGACACATCCTCTAAATGTGCTTTACAAATAGATGAAGTTTCGTTGAAATACCTCTTACGGTTATCAAGTTATAGAGCGGACAAGAAATAACATTGCAAATGATCAATGGGAAATAACTCAAAAAATATCCAAAGCAGAGTTATGGTTATTAAGCATGAAACGTCTTCTGAATGTCTTTTACAAATGTGTGAAGTTTCGTTGAAATACTTCTGATGGTTATCAAATTATAGAGTGGACACAAAATAGCATTGTAAATGATCAAAGGAAAATATCCAAAAAAATATCCAAAGCAGAGTTATGGTTCTTGTGCATCACACGTCATCTTAATGTGTTTTACAAATGTATGAAGTTTTGCTGTTATATCTCTAGCAGTTTTCAAGTTATAGAGCGGAAACGATTTTGTGACAGACAGATCGACAGACGCAAGGGAAAAAACAATATGTCTCCCGACCCTTCCAGGGGGGGGGGGGGGTGGGATGTATGGCTCTTTAACCTGCACAGGAGGCTGCTTTCCCTGCACAGGAGACATCTAGTTAGCGTCTAGATCCGAACGCACTTATTTAGTGTCATCCTTGAAAATGACACTATGGAAAGAATGTTCGGAATCTCGGATACTGAAACTTTTCCTCACTGTGAGCAGGGACCAAACCCCAGACCTCAAGCAGCAGAGGCAAGTGAGCTTACCACTATTGGTAGGTCGATTAATCAAGTTCATCGATCATTGGTCATTTTCAGTGAATGATTGCTTGGTAGATTTTCAATGTTTGACTGCTCGGTATAGACATTCTGCTAAATTAGCATATAGCATATCCTATCTATAGCTTGATGTCATAGTTTAATATGACTCTTTTCTGCATTTTCAGTTTCTGGTATGAACAACTAATGGTCCAAATAATGTAGTTTAACATGTTCTTTTGTTTCTAGAGCTCTGCTGTTTGACAGCATGGCTGGTCAATTAACCTGATGCCGTGAGGCATCTTAAGAGGAGCATGATATGTCCCATATATGTATTTAATTTTCGGTACCTAGATTTACCGGAAAGACCCGAATTACCGGAAAGACCGCCGAAATACCGGAAAGACCAAAATACTGATTGGTGCTTCAGCGATAACTTTTATTGATTTATGTATATATATATATATATATAAAAAGTAAATTTTGTTTATAATTAGATATATATTTTTAATGGTGCATTTCTTTTAAGTGAACATTACAGAAAGTTTATTTCAAAATTAGAAATAAGCATATCTTAGTAAACACTTTGAATACAGTTTGAAAAAATGCAGTGCCAACTATTCAAATGCTGGTATGTTCATATGGAATAAAATTTCGGCCGATACTCTATGCATACAAGTTTGTTTTTGTATGTTGGTAATCTCATTTTACTTTGTAAACTGTGTCATTATATCATGCATATTGTCATTTAGTAGTCGTTTCATTTGTTTTTAGATTCAGATTATGTCATTTCTCGGTTTTCAAAAGGCAGAACTAGGTTGTAAATAGGCAGAACTAGGTTGTCATGAGACAGGACTGGATTGTCATAATACAAAGGTGAAATGCTAAGTTTTTTGACACCAGAGGGCGCACCGAATTATCGGAAATTAATAATTTCTCCCAAACAAGTACCACTCATTGCAAACGGTGTTATGGATGATTTCTTTTACCTAGAAATTACCCCTATCTATTTTTTTTTTGTTCGATTTGATTCTTTACGTCCCAGTCAACAATTATTCAGTTCTTCCTGGGTTGAAGGAAAAATGTGTCTTTCTCAAGGACACAAGGCTGTGACACCGGTGAGGCTTGAGAAAACTTCGTACCGTCCCGCCAAGCTCGGACACAAACAACATATGTAGATCCATTACGGGGTCATTCATTCATTCCCGCCTCACATCTGGACAAGCTTGGACACAACAATATATGAGCCGCAACACATGATTTCCAACAATGTGGCATTTTGACATGAATAGACTCAGATGAGCATGTGTAGTCTCATTTTAAGCTTAGGCAGTTCATGTGAATATTCAAGCAGCTGTCAAAGGCTCTGACCAGACTGCGCAGGCTGGTCTGAGCCTCTCTGATCACACATATCACATTGTTGGAAATATCATGTCACAGCTGGGAGCGCAGTGGCTCAATGGAAGAGTGCTTGACTCGAGACCGAGGCGCCACGGGTTAGAGCCTCACCGGAGACACTGTGTTGTGTCCTTGAGCAAGACACATTAATCCTAGCTTAGTACTGGTTCAAACCAGGAAGATCGGTCCCTTTATAACTGAAAGATTGTTGATGGGACGTAAAGAATCAAATCAAACAAACAAAAATCTTGTCATAGCTCATTTTATGTATTTACTGGGTCAGGATACCACAATATATATATATATATATATATATATATATATATATATATATATATATATATATATATATATATATATATATATATATATATATATATATATATATATATATATATATATATATTGACGAACTTTACCTCCCTTTATTTTTCAAGCTGACATATATACTGAGGGAAAAAAGTTTAGCAATTATTTATAATGGGGTTTCCCATAGGTGATCTTTGAAGCATTAGATCTTTTAAATTGTCGGGTTCGCAAACATGTAAGTTGTTTGAAAATGACCTAATGGCTACATGCAAGTGGTCAAAAGAAACAAAATTGGACTTCATAGTGAGGATTTGATCTGCTGAGCATTCTAATTTCAAACGTTATTCAATTGAAAGGGAGGTAATTTGGAGAAATACGATTTTCAACTAAAAACTGTACGAAAAGGGTGAACTAAACATTCAGTTTTAAACCGTTTTTCACCTTCTTGCTTTTTGATCTAAACATAAGACATAAAAATGCAGCTTTCAGTCAAAAACTATTCGCACTATCGCCAGATAAGCTGTTTTAGCAAGGGGGCATAAAATCAGACTTTACATTATGTGAAATGTCATCCTGTTTATGTCATCGTACTCGTGAACGTTTGTCAACATATATATTTGACACTATGAAATTAAAAGTCATATTTCTTCTAAACTGTGAATCCTCAAAGTATATTGCTAAACTTTTTTCCCTCAGTATATATTGTATATCTATTTTTTTCATGTTGTAGAGCTAATGCATTTATAAAGTATATTTTTCTACATCTAAATTGACTGTTTATCTATATGAAAAAAAAGAAATTTCACTCGAAATGAGAATAAAAGGCGTCATCTCAGTCAACTCATATATATTTGAAAAATCATAGTTATAAATAATATAATAGGTTAAATTTTTTTAATGTAGCCGCCGCGGTATAGTGTATAGTGAATAGTTTTCCTTGTTTGTCGGATCATACTTTAAACCAAGGCCGCGTGTTCCAAGGGGCTTTAAACCCAGAAAGAATGCCAGTTGAGCCTTGCAGTCGGGTGCTCCTGGGATATCAAATGAAAAACATAAACCAACCCAGACCAATACTGGTTACAGCCAAGGAGTAGCCACAAAAACAGTATCATCCAGAGGGGTGGGCTCGACAGAGACTCCTGACATGGAAAATCATAAGATGTATAGGTTTCCATAGGAATAAGCAAATGGACCCCTACCCCCAGGAAAAATGAACCAGCCCATATGATTTTTTAGCATCCATTAAAATAGACAAATTGGACCCCGCCCCACCCCCATCCATTGTAAGTTAGACATAATTAATAAAAGAAATAACAACACCAAATGAACAGATTTGTGCCTGGTGAGACTGTGTCTTTGGTGGTCGTAAATGCGACAAGTACAAAATGAGGGTGTCAATAGGCAGTGATTCATTTACAATTTTGGGCTTACGGGTCCTGGGACTCGCTACATCCAATATCAATAAGTCCCCACTGCAAACTAATGAGTCCTCAACACTATTTTTAATGAGAAGTCTGCCAGACTATTGCATCCCGGGACTCGCTAGGACTCGCTGAAATAAAAACTTATGCGCAAAAGATGCAGGATGGGCAGGTAACAAAATCACTGCAAAAGGGTTTGAAATAATGGCCCTAAAATTAATAGTGGAATGGGGCGTTTCAACGGTTAGCGAATTTGATGGAAAAAAAAAATTCCATGTTGTTCTACAGTAACCCGTCTTAATGATCTATCCGCAGTTGTCCGATTGCCTCTTCAAGGTCCATCAATTAATATGAAGTATGGAAACTTTATAGACGATACATGTACCATTGAGCACACAGCGAAAACTGGTCAGACTTGGTTGATACAGATCCAGGCTGATCTACTGGGAGAAAGTTTCTCTGATTCATAGATCACTAAACCCTGAAGCCATTGATTGATGTGTCAGTTCAGGGCTTAGTTCGCCGTTAGTGCTGAAAAAAATAAGTCGAACTACCGTTCAAGCACCTTCATGTGACAGTAACATACTTTTAATAATTTGGCAATGCATTTAACCCTTTGTATACGAGAAACCCCTCAATGGATAATTTATAAACAGTGAAGACCCAGATGAAATGCCACATTATGTGGCATTTCATCAAGGTCTATACTGTTTGTTAAGTAAAAAAGATCTTCAGACAAAAAAAACAAACACTACTTTTAAAAACTATAACCTGACACCCCAAGGTATGTACAGTGGCCTATCCAAAGTTAATTGCATCAAACCAGAAGGAAAGATCCATTTGTATACATAGTAAACTGTTGGAGGTAAGAAGTGGCCGGCTAGTCATTTATTAGTGACCATGGAGCAAATATATCTGCTAAAGTTATCTGCTGCATATAAGCATACATGCAGATCGTGTGGACCCAGATCAGACTGTCATTTGCATCAAGTAGTCTTAAAAATTAGTTTTTATCGCCCCAATGGCATGTCTTCTAAGATATTTTACAGATTTTGTCAAATTTTTGCTGATTACTGATTTTGGGGTCATTTTTCACTGATCAGTGATTTTGGTCCTAAATTTTACTGATTGCTGATTTTTGGGCCTAAATTGTACTGATTAGCCATCTGTGGGCCTAAATTTTACTGATTAGCAATTTTAGAGGTACCCCATTAAGACCCTCCAAAACCCCTTGTGCTGGCTGATTAGGCTCCAGAAACAGGTCAATTCTCGATAGTTTGGGGCATGGGTGGATCTGTAGGGGGGGATATTGGGTAGGGGAGAGGGGTCTGAACCCCCTGGAAGATCAGACAGTTATAGGGCTTCTTAGCGATACTGGTCACCCCTGGATATCACAAAACTTCCAAGCCAGCATTCTTGATGTTCGGCCACCATTGGTCCACCTAAATGGCGTTTTGCTGGCAATTTAAATGGGCGCTTCGCTGGCGGGCCAATGATGACACACTTTTTATGGTATTTGGATCCTCTCTCTCCTCATCAACTATAAAAACAAAGTTGTCAGAGTTGGACCCCTCTGAAAAAAGCTTGATCTGCGCATGCGGGATTTTTTCTTCAAATAGTCAATAGTTTGAATTAAAGTCATAACAGTTTGAATTAAAGTCATACGGTAAATGTTCTAAAACTTCGAACACTAAAAAATAATATTTTTTTCCGTTGTTCGTAATTTTAGAAATTACGTTTCAGAAAAAATGCTAGCGTTCGTAATTTTAGAATGTGGTCTTTATCACGAGCAAAAACGGTATACATGCATGTAAAAATGTGCTAGAAACGTGTTGAAAACACAGCGATATGTTTTTGCGCTATCTACTGGGGCCAGTTTCATCAAAGCATTTAAGACGTGTTTTTGTCTTTAAAATGTCTTAGGACATGTTTGAGACAAAAATTGCTTTTCATCAAAATCTGGAGATTTAGGAAGTTCTCACTTTTTGTCCTATACGTAGGACAAATAAATCGGTGTCCCAGCCGAGACTTTTGTCCTAAATCATACATGTACTAACGATGGCTGCTGCTTTTTAAGTGATATTGGAGGCTGAAGAGGATGATAATCGGCCCAGCTAAAAAATGGGTCAATATCATAGTTTCCACTGCCATTTTGCATCATATATGTATGCAATATTCCTTTGCGCAGTGGCTCAGTGGTAGAGTTCTTGACTTGAGACCGAGGGGCCGCAGGTTTGAGCCTCACCGGCGTCACTGCGTTGTGATCCTTGAGCAAGACACAATTATCCTAGCTTAGTACTGGTTCAACCCAAGAATACCCGTCCATGTTTAAATGAAAGATTGTTGATGGGGCATAAAGAATCAAATCAAACAAACAAAACAAATCCTTTGCCAGCAAATGATGGTATTTCATTATGGAATTTTAAAACACATAGAATCCAGTGTATGCTATATTTTTCAATTACTGAAGAGCGAAATATGTACATTCACTATTATCAATTAAAGACCTTCCGGATGTCATCGAATAGTTATGTTGTTCCAACTTAAGTCTTTCTTGCTCGATTTCTAGTCGTTTCTTTTCAATTTGAAGCCTCTCCTTTTCAACTGACAATCTTTCCTTCTCAATCTCGAGGCGATGTGCTTCTATCCTAACAAGTCGGTCAGATGCCGGCGTAACCCGTGGAGCTCGCCTCCTCTTCCTCGCTGGCTGCTCAAGCTCCTCAATATCATCATCAACTGGCGAATCATCGTCAGGGGAAACTGCCTTAGATGCTGAAGCTGATTGCAGATGACACGCACCTCGCTTGTCACTGCTCTTCTTTTGCATAGCAGGTAGCTGATTTTCTTCTTCATCTGAAACAACAATGAAGAAAAACAGACTGCAGTACTCGTCATGCTAACATGCCCATGTTATTAAGACCTGCTCAAACTCCCTTTTTATATTGACAAATGTTTAATGGGGCTACACTTTTTTATTTTGCCAGAAACCTAGATTATGGATACAATAATACGGGTACATGCCAATGCAAAATATTATTCATTTTCTTATTTTGATTAAAACACACATTGTGGATGCACGTTATAACCACCTCATTGAGGCTGTTGTAACGCGTATTCACAATATAACAAGATCCCTGTAAACCCAAGTTGCACTTTGATGAAGTGGGTAATACACGAAATGTAAGCATGATATAATACAACAGCCTGAATAAGACATATTTGGAGAGTCCAAAGTCCATTATTTTAGCAAGAAATAAACAAAACATATACAAATGCTCAAAATTACCCAGATTGTTTACATACGTCCCTTCGGAGAAAGGTTGTTTAACCGAACCTAGTTGGGAAATAAATAACAAAAAAAGTTTTAAGTTTGATCTCTTTACCCATTTATTCAAATTACCCAGTATGATCAATCATCGATGTATACGTTATTAGTAGCTGATTATTCAATAGTGCCTGCTCAGTTTCAGAGACTAACTACATAATTGGAATAGTGTATACAAAACAACTGTATTTGCCATTTCTAGGAAGCGAACACGAATTGAGAGACTATAAGGATTTGAAGGCTTATATGAATCTTTCATCGGTTATAATCATATGACGTCGCGTCTGGGAGAGTAATAACGCCATGCAATAAAATCGATAAACCACTAGTGCCGGTTGACAGATTTACTGGAAGTGTTATGACGTCCATAACGTTGTGCACATAATGACAAAAGTATAGCGTTTCCACAGCAGAAATGGGATTTCAAAGTATTCTTAATGTCATATGATAAATAAAATCTAACATTCGTGCTCTCGTTTTATTGAATTTATTAAACTCGTTGTAAAAATAGATAAAATGCTCGACAAGCCTTGCATTTTATCTCTTTTCCCCAACTCGTTTAACAAATTCAATAAAACATGATCACTCATGTTAGATCCTCTATTTTTCGCAGGACTACGTTCATATATGTATTATAAAACATAAAACAATATTTTCAATTAGAACAATTTCATGAGAACACCTATGATTAAATATACGACAAAATAACGCTCTTTTGCTAGTTAGATAATTTTCTTTCTAGTTTTTACATAGCTCAGACTTTTTGTAGCTGCCATACAAAGCTGAAGGCCTGCTTCAGTCCAACCGGGTCAGGAACTTCAATACTTGTTTTCACGACAAGGCTTATTAATATGCATACCGTCGACATCTTTTGAATTGGCAGCCTCGGTAGCTCCGCTGTCAATGCCCCCTGCGATGCCTCTGACACACACTTTGCCAATGATGCCTTGCACCTTCTGTTCCATAGGTGACGGGTCGCCGGGAACCGCAGACACACCACCTCCAGTCTTTTTTAGTTCTTGCTGGCGCTCTCCTTCCTTCGTTTTTATCTTGCTTTTTAACGTTCTCCATTTCTTGGTAGTCTGTAAATTGCAAAATTACATTCTCAGATGAAAACCACAAGACAATCAAAATTCTTACTATATTTTTAGCGGGTACAAAGTGGTCGATTTTTATTGAGTGTCATGTTTACACTCTATGTCGTGGAATAGTACGCGAAAAGCAGCATCAGTTACAGATTAATACAGAATAATACAGTCAACCCTGTCTTAAGCAGCCACTCAAAAGAAGGTTTGTTTTCAAGACTGGTAAACGCTTAATGCAGGTCGAAAGTATTGCAGAATGAATCAATCTAAAAATAGAAAAAATGGAGATTTTTTATCTGCAGTAAATATCCTACAATTAATTTTAATAGGTTTTATATCGTTTTCTATTTTTGTCTTTGTTCTATTGCAATATACAGTGAAATAGGATTCAAAACATGGCTCTTTCAATGTACAATGCGTTTTTACATTGTCTAAAAAAACTATAAATTTACTTTGTAGCAAAGAATAAAGTGGCCCGGAAATAGCGTATGAGTCCTGTCAAACATATAAATAGTATAAAGTGTATCTTTTTATAGCTTGAAATATTCAGTAAGTAATGAAAATTGTGCGTTTCTTTTGCTGTCAAGTATACATGTAAATAGAAACACTATTCCGGGCAATGAACACTTAGGCTACATCCGAGACTTGTCCCTTTGCATGTTGTAAATCGAGCATTTGAACTATTTTCTGTACCGGGTGCGCTTAGTAGGATAATGCACCAGTCAATCCACCCCCCACACTTAATCAACAAGCCCCGGGGTAGGGCAGAGAATAGCGTGTGTTGTGCTATTTTTTTTTTACTTTTGCATTGTGAATTTAGTGCAGGTGAAATTTCTGTGAATGTAAGGCTAGGCAAACATGACAGGGCAATGTTAAACAAAACAAACTTATACTAGAGTGGGTAACCGGCTGGCTCTGTCCGCACGTTGGGGTTATAGCATATAATTGCTGCACAAAAAGTCAGTCCCCGCTTTTCACCGGGGCTGGAGTCGTGTTCACAAATGAGTGATGCATTACATATGATTTAGAAAAGGGAATTTGAATTTGGCTACCTCACCTCAGCCTCTGTTCTGTTGGTCTTGCTTACAGCGTTGACTGCTGCGACCACTTCTCGCCACTGAGCTTTCTTCCTGTCATTAGTGAGAAACCCCGACAACTTGCCAAAGAGATATGGCTTCCTTTTCTCAACCTCCTCAAGAAGGACGGCAACTTCTTCCCCCGTCCAATTTTCCTTTTTTGCTTTCGAGTTTGTTGACATTTTGTGTGTAGTACTTTACACATCTATAATTAGCTTGCACGTGATAAAGCACGTGGTGTTTGTGGCCGTTGTCAAGATAAATAGGACAATTTTGATGAAACGCAAAATTATGTCGTAGGATCTTTTTAAGACGTTTTCATGAAACTGTCCTACGCATATCCTAGAAAATGTCCCACGACACTTTTAAGATTTGTCCTAGGAACTTTATTGATGAAATTGGCCCCAGGTCTCTTATCATTTTTCTTTTCTTTAATCTTATTAAAGTCTTATTAAAATCGCCGCTAAATTCTTGCGGACTGAACCAGTAAATTGTGCAGCGCGTGCGGTAATTGCCAAGTCGAGAGCCAGGCACGTGCATGTTATGTCGCTCGATTTACTTACAAGTCGTAAAAGTCCACTTATTTAACTATTCGATAAGCCGGGTCTCCTGTATTCACTCGTCTAGGACTACCGATGAATCCGATTATGGCTACCCTTTCGTTCGTCCTTCAGAAAACCAAAACGCTTTCGCTCGCTCTCCATCTCATGCCGACCTCGACTTCCAGTTTATATTGTTATACAGTCACTCAAGGACATCTCGTACAATCAGATTATTTTGCAAAGATCTACACGAAACTTTGAAATACGTAGACGAGTTCTCAGAGTTAAAAAAAGACGAAATTCAAAAAGAACACACACACACACACACACACACACACACACACACACACACACACACACACGCACACCCCTCTCTCTCTCTCTCTCTCTATCTCTCTCTCTCTCTCTCTCTACTTGTCGATCCGCGGATGCACTTTGATTTTCCCGAAAGGATATGCATGCACCAGTCTCCCTCTCTCTTTCTCTCTATTTAAATTTGCAAAAACGGTTTGGATCCAGATCAGACCCGAATGGAATTCAATAAAGAATGTTTCTAATCAGATCCGAGCATTATGAAACCATGTGGGCTGATGCTTATTACAAATGTGATCAGCGAAGGCTCAGGGGAGCCTGCGCTTTTGTACAATCTCGTCTGGATCTCGCTGCCCACTAAAAGTTTTGAAAGTGATAAAGGCTAAGGCCGAAAAAATCTAGACATAGATCTACGTGCTATGCTTTTAAGTATGCGAACATCAATTTTATACGAGTTTTACGGTTTTCTAAGTTCACCAAACGCGCACCGACTAAAAGATTAAACACAATGGATCATCACACGTACGCACGTACGCACAAACCAAGATGTAAATAAATTTTTGCATGTTTCAGCATCGTGGTCAATGAAACGAGTTATGGTACCTCTCGAACATGCGACCCGCGAAGGCTCAGACTAGCCTGCACACCCGCACAGTCTTGCCAGGGGCATAACTGCTCTTATACGGGTCATTATCAAAAAATGGAGGAATCCAGAAAGACTAAATCATAAAAAATAAGTGTCAAGATTTTCAATCTTGCTGCAACATTTATATCAAACATACACGGGGGAATTAATATTGAAAATATGCGAAGTTTAACTCGACGAATAATGGGTCAGTTAATAATTTTATGCCTGCTACTACGACTACAATGTCAGTGCAGTCACAAACAAACTTTTTATCATTAAATCAGTCTCTGTCGAGATGTTCATTATCTTAATAAGGTGATCTAAAATACTGATCATAAACCTTATAAGACTCGAGTTTTATTCAATTTCGTTGTAGCCTGTGTGAGAGAGAATTGTTTAAAGTAAACTTACACGAAAAAATTGTATTTTCAAAGTGTGGTGTTTTTATGTACAAAATTGTGTAGATTTATATTCTAAATGATTTCTGTCAAAAGTTAAGTATTTCATTATTGCATAGTCAGATATAAAAAGTAAGTACATTATAGCGATGGACTCTATGTAATTTGAATTATACTTGAACGTGACTGCACTGACATGAATGTGACTGCACTGACACGTTTGTGACTGCACTGACATAACGTCATCCACCTTGCGAAATAATAGAATTGAATAAAAGCATGATACATTGCATAAGATAGCATGATACGCAGTGGAAACTAAGATCAGCCCGTACATTAATGCAGTCTCAATGGTGCCATCGAGAATGATTTCCGCTTCCGGAAATGGACACTTACCAGGACGTACGAGGGTCCTTTGGAAAGTTGGTACCATGATCTCTTATTTCAGTAACCGAATTCCAAACCCTAGCATGTTTGGTTTCATTTTAAAAAGCTACATTTTCTTTATGTTATGGCACAAGTTTCATGAGGATGTTATGGTGTAGACACGAAAAAATATTATTGTAAATACATGTCCTGAATGTAAACGCAAAATTTCAGTGGAAAATATAACGTTTACCTTTTGAAAAGAGTGCAAAACAGTATCAACATTAATGAGTGCAGAACATTATAAGTGAAATTGGACGTCTTGTACAATTTGGTAGGCCACAATCTGGTCCAGTATTTATACAATTGTTGAATGAGTTGGATGTTTCATGTAACTAAATATGGAAATGGCAATACCAAAACCGTTTAGAAAGCAAAGCAATGCGCTTCAGTATTGTAACGACTAAAATCGCATGTCACATTGCACATATTTTGAAAATATATAAACGACGGTAGTTTAAAATTGCCCTGTGTTGGTATTTTTGTCGTACACTTTATTTACACACTTTATGCTCTTTGTATTTAAACCAAATGAAACTGTGTGAACCATAGCAAAGGAAAGATAACTCTTAAATTCTTCCCATGGGACAGCATGAGTTTAGCTATGACATGACGTTCTGGTTCATTTAAATAAAGAAAAAAATATTCCTTGGGACTAGAAATCTATCAATTCGCGGATGGTTAAAGCGATACCATGAGAAGTTATTATGTCATCGACAAAATATGAAGGGTCGAATTACCCCACCCACTTCTTGAAAAGTAGCGGTAGTACTATTACAAATATTTTCCTTAAAGTCCGAGCTAAAAAAGCCGTGCAACTTTTGCGCGACGAAATGATTATTATGCATTGTTTGCCTGAAAATAAAGCAAAACATATACTCAATAGGCATTTTTAGCTCCTGTAGTGACACAATTTAAATTAAAAGTATAAAGCGAAATTGAAACAAGAAATGTCACCGTAACGTGATGGATACTCCCAAACGAATTGGTCTAGCATAAGACACATTTGAGGTTTAGTTATTTGATATAAAGGAATAGATACAAAAAACCTAGAAATGAGGCCAGAAGTCAATGTCAAGGTCAAAGTGACCCAAAATGGTATGCATTGCTCCGTCATCCCAAAAGGAATCCACACACCAAATTTTGGATTCCTACCTTAAACTACACATAAAAAGGATTGTAGATGAAGGTGCATGTCTTTAGTTGGGCTTATAGTCCCACAAGGTGGCTGTGTATAAAACACCAATGAACATCGCAACAATTGTTTGCTTTGAGCTAAGAAAAAAATGTCCGAAAAAACCAATTGCGTTACTGAATTTCACATTGTTTGACATTTGAACAGGAAAGACCTACATCTTATCAGGGTTCGTATGAACATGCAAACAGCAAAAGACGCAGATCAGCCTGCGCACAGCGCGCGTTAGAAACCTGCTACATGCAAAAATGAAAATAAAAAGTATAATTCTACCGTCGGATCCAGACAACGGGGGGAGGTCGAATTGCTTCTCGAGGGAGGTTCGTACCAGTTTTTCTTCTAGGGAATAAATGACAACTTGTAATATTTCCGGGAAAGATCCGGGCCCCTGCATTCCCTCCCCTCTCTTTCTCCGCCCATATCAGAGTTTCAAGCATCGCAGACCGTCTGCTAATTATATCAGCTAACGCCAAAGGCAAAGACAGCATGATCCTTTTTAAGATCAAAGAGACCGCTCACTTCCATTCCGGCCACGTTTGGGGTCTCACGTGATGGCCTTGACGCAAGAAAATGTACATAACACATTAAACTGAGCCATGTAAACAGTGCCCAGGCGTATGAACAAGTTGCATAGGGTCCATGCGCAGAACCAGGAATTTTTGTTAGGGGGGGGTCTAGGCCCGACGGCCAGAACAGTTTTTTTTAGTCCTCAACTTATTTTACAGTTTACAGAGGGGATCCAATGGTTTCATTACAGAGGGGGGTCCAGCATTTTCCAAGAGGGAGGTCCTACTTCTTCCGGGGGGGGGGGGTCCAAATGCTAATTTCTATAGAAATCCATATAACTTGTGATTTTCCAAGGGGGTCCGGACCTCCTATCCCCCCTCTGGATCCGCACAAGGGATCGCCTGACGCCACTGTTATGGTCAATCAAAATTTAAATAAAAATGAAAAATACCACCCAAGGACGTCTATACGGAAATAAGCTGTCTCCTGCTGTTCAGGGCCAGCTGCACGAGATAGCGTTGTGTACACGGGGAATCGCAGTGCAAAGACTAGCATGTGCATGAAAAATCCTGTTTCTGGCTGTAAAAGACTCAGTCAGGCCTCAAATCACGAAAGACAGGTTGTCTCGTGTAATGGCTTTTCCATGGTCAAGCGACCGTAGATGACAAAGTACGGGGATCTGGTTCTACATTGATTGCCATTATCATAATCTTAGAATGCTAACACCTCTGACCCAGTATATTGGGTCCGAGCTAACACGTAACGGGGTGTGCGAACAAGCTGGGCATGTTATGTTGCCACAGAATAGAATACGACGTCACGATGAAGACTTGAACCAATCAACCTTTGCAGAAATATAGGTGTTTATACAAAGCCTTTAAATGGAGTAAGCATTCGCAAAAACGTAAGTTGTGGGTCTTTTTACAATATGAAGGCAGAGAAATGTACTACTCTAATTCATGAGAGTTCTGCGTTCCAGTTGTTCATATTTCATGTTTAGAAGTCGCCATTTTCATTTTCAGTTTTCATTCCAAATCAATGAGTGTATAGTATCCTAGCTTAGTACTGGTTCAACCCAGGAAGAACCGTCCCGCATAACTGAAAGATTGTTGAGTGGACGTAAAGAATCAAATCAAACAAACAAAAAAAAATAAATGAGTGTATGCGTACATCTAACCTGTAGGACTGAATGTACGTATTGTCTTGACTTTTTCGAGGGTTTTAAGAAACTAAGAATCTACATCATGACTAAAAACGAAAGCCGAGATATATACAACAGCTTTTAGCAGACAAAAAGTATGACATCGCATGCCAGATTACCCATCTAAGTATAATGGAACCTTCCAAATGTCGCTACCGCTCACGTGCTTTACGGTAGAAGTTTACCGAACACAGATTGAACAAACAGATAAACGGACATCGATTTTCCGCCGAAAATAACTTGTGTTCGTAATTTTAGAAATTCACTTTTTCAAAAAAGGGCAGTGTTCGATTTTTTAGGATGTTTTAAAAATTATTTTCGCGGATAATTTTAGGTGTTCGTAATTTTAGAGTGTTCGAAATTTTAGAACATTTACCGTAACTGTTTATAGTATATGACCATCTTAGGTATGAACCATCTACAATATTTAGTTTGTCAAGATGCCAAAATTCTGAGCTTTCATCGACGTCCATTCTGTGAGAAGGCTCTATCGAGATTCCACATGTGCACAGACTCATCTCAGCCTTCTTCGCTTGCTATTGTGCTAAGTTCGAAATTTCATGATATCAGATCCTGGTGTTGGGATGTAAATAAATGCTAAGAAGGTGTTCCCTTTTTATACATGTAGAAAGGTTTAGTTTCATTGTTTGAAGACAGATCATATGGCATACAAGCCGTCTTCTAAATATGTTGTGGGTACCTCCTCCATGCGCGCATCCAGTAAGGGGTTGTCAAACGGCTCCAACTCTGGCAACTTTTTTCAGTTGATGAGGGGAGAGAGAGAATCCAAATACCTTTTTTCAGTGGGCCATCATCGGCCCGCCAGCAAAACGCCATTTAAATGGCGTTGTGTCCTTTCCCTGGTGGGTTGATCATGGCTGCTGGAATAGTCTCCTTTCATCATTCATATATGTAATCGTGTCCGCCTTTATTCGAGATAATCCACAAGCTTTAGCGAGTGAATTATCTTACATACAGGTGGACAAACATCGTATAGTTGTTTTATACCACATACATCAGTTGAGACCTTGTACATAATGAGATATTGTGCTATTAAAAGTTGGTATAATGGGCTAATTTCTAATCTTTTCTTAAAATGTTAACTTGTATTTCCACTAGGTTGCTTCCCTTTAAACTTAAGACATTTTCATTTTTGTAATGTTTTCGTTCATATTCATTTTTGTTAAGGTTTATTTAAATAAGTTTACATTTATGAGATTCTACATGGATGTTTTAGCAAGAATTTATCTTGCATCCTATAACAAACGTTTTACAAGAGGACAAAAATTGAAACCAACAAGTCTTGAATTTTTCGATATATTTATCTGAAAATAAGCAAAAAGTAAGAAAGAGGGCAAAGATCAGGAATCGATACAATTTACGGATAAATCATTCAGTCAAAATGACTCCTGGCACCGTTTTCCGAAATTAATCGATGAGTTCCGAAAAAGGGATATACTATAAATTATATATGAAAGCGCGCCCTCTGGCGTCAAAATATATAGCATTGAAAGAAGCGCGGTATTACCGACAATATTCAATGCTTCAAATGCTTGTTTCATGCCACTTTATAATGTTGTTGATGCTATTTATAGTTTACTTTGTACTATTTTTTAATTCTTAAGCATTATCTGTTGACCAAAGCTGTTATAATAAGGCAATTCAAATGATACAATGACATAATTTGAGAAATAAAATTGCAATCTTAAAAAACAAAAACTTAATTGGACACAAAGAATTTCGTCGGATAATCCCTTCCATATGTTCACCTTAACTAATTATGTATGTTGATTGGGTTGTAAGTTATTGGTGTTAACAAGAGTCCTTTGATTAGGCTGGTTAAGTTCCCCTTATTGACACATTGTTTGGGATTATTACTATTAGGGGTTAACAAGGGTCCTTTAATTAGGCCTTAATCCAATTTATCATTTCTTTGAATAGACAAGATTCGAAGAGAGAGTTAAATACTTGACGATACAATTAAATTGGCAATAAACATACCAAATGCTTTTCACCACAGACAGGTTAATACATTACTTAGCTATCATATTTTAATTTCCTATTATTCTTTGGTCTTTCCGGTATTTCAGCGGTCTTTCCGGTAATTCGAGTCTTTCCAATAAATCTAGGCACCCTTTAATTTTAATTGATTATTGATCAATCATTGGTCACTTGTTATTTCCGATGATCTTTCTTTCTTTCTATCTATACCGGTTCGCTCAGTCACTGGACATTTCGGCCCATAACAATTTCGGCCCATGTCAATTTCGGCCCATAACCAAATCGGCCTTTACAATTTCTGCCCACAAGTGTAATAATGTATCATTGGTATGTTTGTCTATAATTGGTATAATTAGATTGGCTTACCTGTAATTATCCACACAAACATAATAATTAATAAGAGTGGTTTGTTTTAATTGATTAGGAGTTTGTATGTAATAGAAGAATTCATCACATATAGGCAACAGGCAGCCAAGGCTCAGACGAGCCTGCGCATTCGCGCATTCTAGCCAGAGCATTTCCTGCTCACATATGAAACGCAAGCGATTCTTTCTTAGTCCATTATTCAGTTTAAATCACTGAACAAGTTGTATTTGCTAATGGAAAATATATATGTGATTTATGATTATTTCTTCTAATAAAGATACCAGACTAAGCGTACGCGTTCTCTAGTCTTTACTAGTTTGTAAAGTCAATCTATGACTCTATGAACATTCAGTTTTTTCTCTCAATATAACTATATTAATCAATTTTAAATATTTTCAATAATACATAATCTCTTTTATAGCAATCCAGGTTGACAAAATTTATGGGCCGAAATTGCTATGGGCCAAAATTGACATGGGCCGAAATTGACATGGGTCGATTTTGTTATGGGCCGAAATGACCCGGAACCGTTCGCATACCATTACACCAGGGAAGATCGATCATAAAAATCCAGCAGATTCCTACCACTGAGCAACCACACTTATCTAATTATAGTAATAACGACAGACAGATTCTAAAATCTTGATATGAACAACAAAATGCAAACCGGCCTGCGCAGATGAGATGTCTGACAAGATTCACTGCTTGCAAAGTTAGTCGCGAAAACTAATGACAAAGCCGTTTTTTTGCAGCACACGTGATCCCCTACCTTTCTTTGCCTCAACACAGACAGTATACGACTGAAAGTTTTTAATGTGGTAATTGGAGTTCTTAAAGATGGACTAAGAGACATAATTTCTCAGTTTTTCCTGGTATCCTTGAAGATAATCTTGATTTTTTTACCGGAAATTTATTTTGCTGTTAGCTCAACAGCCGTGGGTCGGGTCTGAAAGCCCCTGCCGAGCCGAGCTGCCGAGTACCGACCTACATAGTTTTTTTTTTTCAAATTCATCCTCGGTGAAGATTTTTCATAAATAATTTTTATTTAATATCATCACATAGACTAAAATCGATAAGTGGAACAATGATAATAATAGTAAATAACAATAATATTGATTTTATTGCCATTTTATTGCTCGCAGGGGGTCTGAAAATCACAGCAAGTGAACCAAGGTATAGTTGATTTTTATTGGTAATTTGAGAGGTCCACAAGCGAGTTTGGCAAACATTCTGAAAATTAAAGATAATTGATGAAAAAGGTTTAAGGAATCTTGATTAAAAATGCGTTAATTTCAAGAAAATCGTCATTTTCCTAAATGCCACATCCGGGTCTATTTATAGACATTTTGATTAACCTTAATGAAATGGCAATTAAAATCAAATTATAACTGTTAACTATTATTATTAATCTTCCACTTATTGCCTTTAGTCTATGTGATGATTTTAGATAGTACTTATTTTTGAAAAATCTCCACAGAAGATGATATTGAAAAATAAACCATGTGGGTCGGCAGCTCGGCTCGGCAGGGGCTTTCAGACCCGACCACAGCCGTGTATGTATGTGTGAATGTAGTTCCGCCGCTGACTTATCGGCGCACCCCTTCAATGTCTTCGCAATGGTCATAAGTAGACTTGATATATAAAATACAGGGGCATTCAGGAACCATTTTAACCCAATTGTTTTTATGTAGGACAAATTGATAATTTTATATTTTGAAATGCATTTATTGCATCAAACCAAATAACTAATATATCATCTCCAGTTTCAGCCAAAATTTCTTTATAAATAATCAATCAGAATACCATCTCTCTCAAGTACCACTCCCTACTCACGATTGGGCACCACATCCCTACTCAACCTACTTTAGTCATATCCCTCAGTAAGATCCAGCTAGGTGACAACCTACCTACCTTGGCACTGGAGGTTACCCATTAATAAGACTGGGAACCATTCCCCACTCTGCTATTAAAAATAGTAAGTGAGTATGATCAGGAAAAACCACAATCACAAACTGCAGACAACCCCGTGGCACCGCGAGGAAGAGCCGCTTAACCATCACGAGACACCAGGAAGACAAATTAAGCAAAGCAATCAGCTCTCTCTTCCCCATCAAGATGATTGCAATACTAGAATAGACATAAAGTAACATACAACAAAACATAGAACAATTACAGACTCCCACAATGGGAGTAACAATAAACAAAAAGTCAACAACAACAGAACCACCGCCTTAGAACGGACAGCAGCCAAAGCCACCGGGGGCTTAAATGCATTTTACTGGTACCAAATCTTCGCCCTAGATTCTGCTGTTGTTGAAGTACAAGAAATGTTCAGCTCGCATGGAGGTCATCTAACTAATGCAATGTATCATCATGGAAAACACTCTAATCAAATTAACACTCCATCATGACACAAAGAAAAGGGCTCATGACTTACAGATAGTCAGAGCTAAAGAAAACCTCAAGTTGAGCCACGGTGGGTCCAGCTACAGATAAGCATCAGGCACCAACCCACCGTTTAAAGCTTTACGTCAGAGCCGTCATAGAGTCTGAGGCCTGACCCACCGTGGTGCAATTAAAGGGGAAACCATAGCAATAAACCGTGATTGGGTTTAAAACTAGGCATGCAGACTGTCGCATGATATCCAAATTATATCCAACCCTTATATAACGTTTTACTATCTTTTTGAATTGATCACTAAAATTAGGTTTTCCAACAATTCGTTTGAATTTATAGACTAAATCACCATAAAATATAGGTTCTGATATGCCTTGTTGCAGAAGAGTTTTTAGCCCAATGTTGTATTTAACAATTAACTCTGAGTGTCTGTAGTAGAATTTAGAAAAGGCCGACATGGCTTATTTTCATTTTTAAGTTCCTTGCCTATCTCAATTTTACGCAATTTAGAGTTAGAGGCTAATAAACTTTATGATAGAGCAAACAAATTATATAAAGCAGCACTCCTTACAAGGTGTTATGTCCAACATTTCCTTAGTCCTTATATCGATTCTGAGGTCAACCATAAACGACATTTTATCAAAATTCCATTCATTAACAAAGGTATTGAGTTTATTGATTTACATAGTATCTTCAAGGATAATTCAGTGATTTCATCTATTCCAAATTACTTTAATAATTCTGAAACTCCTATCATTTGTTATAAATATAACAAACCAATAAGGTCTACGATATTTAACTTTAATAAAATTGTAAATGATTTAGATATAGATTCCAATACTCCTGCCTCCTGAGATTGTAAAAATTCAAATTATTTATATCCCTCTGCAGGGCATGTTGTTACAGGTAATCTAAATGTCATTCCTGACGCTAGAGTTCGCAATATCATTTCTAAAGGTCCTAAATATAGATTTCCCTCTAATATTGATTTCTCTAAATGTCGTAGAGAGATCGCTGCTTCTTTAAATGACTTCAGTAATCGTTGGTGCAAACGGGAAAATGTTGAACCTGATGCTTTGAAGGAATGGAAGATTAACATTTTTAAAATTATTGATACTCGTATTTCATTTTACTCTCGTAATACACATCTTTTGCCCCCCTAAACCTAAATCTTCTTTTAGTCATCTTAAACGAGGTATCCAGGATTTTCATATGAACTATGTTTTGGTTCCAGCAGATAAAGCTGCTAACAATGTTGTAGTTGTTTGACGATTGTATTATATTAATACTCTTAAGCGTGAGCTTGTTGACACTAATGCCTATAAACTGCAGCCTTCTTTAAGTGAAAGGGTGATTGTTGATGGGCATGGTTGTCATACAGCCCTACATTTTGGTGTCAAAGCTAAAGAAAATCAAGACAAAGTTCCTACGTTGTACTGGTTACCTAAACTCCATAAAAAACCCTATAAAGCAAGATTTATTGCAAATTCTAGTTATTGTACAACAACAGAACTTTCTAAATTGTTAACCTCGTGTCTTACAGCTGTTAAAAAACATGTTATCAAATATTGTGAAAAGGTATATGAGAGATCTGGTAAAAACCTATTTTGGTCGATTAAAAATTCAAGTGAAATTTTAGATAAACTTAAAGCTAGAGATTTCAATGCGACCAGTTTGTCTACTTATGATTTTTCTACTCTTTACACTACTTTGCCTCATAATTTAATTAAAGATAAACTTATTGATCTTATTGAAAGTACCTTCCAGAGAGAAGGCTCTCCTTACCTTGCATGTAGTGACAGAAATGCATTTTTTACTTCAGAAAAACCTAAAAAATATCATGCATGGTCGTGTCAAATTGTATGCGATGCGCTGACCTTTTTGTTGGACAACATTTTTATTCGATTTGGCACCAAGCTCTATAGACAAGTTGTTGGGATTCCTATGGGCACTAATTGTGCTCCCCTGGTTGCAGATTTATTCCTGTTTTGTTATGAAAGGGACTTTATGATGTCTCTTTCTGATGATAAGCAGGCTGATGTTATTGATGCGTTTAACACTACTTCCAGATATTTGGACGATATTTTAAATATTAATAATGTTTATTTTGACAATATGGTTAGTCAAATATACCCTTCAGCTCCAACTTAATAAAGCCAATGCCTCTGATACCGAAGCCGCATTTTTAGACTTGCATTTGTCAATTTCTAATGATATTGTTTCTACCAAAATTTATGACAAACGTGACGACTTTGATTTTGAAATTGTCAATTTCCCATTTTTAGATGGTGATGTTCCTCGTTCTACATCCTATGGAGTCTATATCTCTCAACTCATTCGTTTTGCTAGAGCATCTAGCTATGTTGCTGACTTCAACACTCGCAATAAATTGTTAACTCAGAAACTTCTTAAACAAGGCTATCGGTATCATAAACTTCGCAAAACATTTTCAAAATTTTATAGACGATACTATGATTTGATTTCTAAATTCCAAGTTGGACTTAAATCTCTCTTGCGCCAAGGACTTTCGGAACCTGATTTCTATGGTGACTTGGTGTATAAGTTGAAGAAGATTGTTGGCTCTAATAATTTTTCTGCGCAGTTCATTAAAATAATTTCCCATTATAAAAAGATTGGCTATAACATTAATGTATTGCAACAGACTGCATGCTTGGTAGTCAACCCAATCACGGTTGGCAACTTTGCTTTCCTCTTTAATTGCATGCCGGTGGGTCAGACTTCAGACTCTATGATGGTTCCGACTTAAAGACTTATCTATTGATGAGATGGTAGGGGCCTGGTGCTTTGGCTGTTTGTCGGGCCCACCGGGGTTTACCTGTTGGATTTCTTTTGCTCCGGTATTCAGTTTAATTTACTGTTGAGTCCTTATCCTTGCTTTATCTCCTTGTTATATCTTGATTTATATGTTTTAGGAGATGATGCATTGATAAGTTAGGGGTCTTTCATGCAAACCAAATATCTATGTGTCTTGATCCACATCTGAATTAAGGGTGAGGTTGGCGCCGTTAAACCGGTTTAAGCCCTCCAGTAAAATATTTTACTGACCGTTCCAAGGCGGTACTTCTTTTGTGGATCTTTTATGTTTTTGTTCTGTCTTGTGTTTGCTATGTTTTGTGCCCGTCTGTTTAAATGTGCTTTGTGGTCACCTGCTGGGAAAGGGCTGACCTCTTGGCTCTCGTTTGTGGTGTCTTCTGTGAGTTTGTCACTTTCCCATTGGTATCCTGGGTCAGGTGTGGTACTTGATTGTATCGATTCCTGATCTTTGCACCATTACTTACTTTTATTATCAGAGTTGTTTTGTCTGTGCTGCGTGGCGGCCCTAAAAAGTCTCCCCGCACTTTCATTTAATGCTCTTATTTTTCCAATCCTCAGGATTGTGTGTACAATCTCCTTCCATTATTCCTGTCCCTGGATATCCTCTATGTCTTGTACCGCATTTAAGATCACTAGATGACCGATTTTCATACCCCGTTGTATAACTTCTGCTTTCTATATACCTGTGGACTTGTATTAGCCATTTGGATTATCGCTTGCATTTGTTATACCTTCCTTTGCTTTTAAGGACTCATATTATACTGGCTTGTCATTTTAATAACCGGTGTGTTGATTGCTTGTCTTGGGATGGTACTTACCCACACAACTTTTAATGATAAGAACGAAAATAACAAAATTACATTTATCTCCCATTAGTTTACATTCGGCGTCCTCTGTTCGTATTCCTAGTTCAGTTAACAATTTTCGGGATATGCTTCCTACCATTAGGTTATCTCCTCTTGGGTCACCTATTATCAGGAAGTATACTAAACCATTTAATGCATTCAAAAGACGTGGAATGTATCCTAATGTTTCTAAGTGCAATGCCAAGAGGTGTGTCTGTTGCACACATTTATGTACTAAAACTACCATTACATCATCTGTAAATGGTAGAAAATTTTCCATAATTAATAATAATGATTTGGACTGAACTTCATCGCATCTGATTTATGTTATAACTTGAACTGAAACTAACTGTGGAATGCAATATGTTGGACAAACTGGCCGATCCCTCAAGACTAGATTTTGTGAGCACTTTCGTAAAATGAAAAAGCCTAAAAAATTTGACACATTTCTTTATCGCCATTTCAAAAATAATGGTCATCCACCTAGTAAAATTGGAATTCAGTCGGTTGAAAAAAGTATATATGATCCAAATTCATCAACTAGATTATAAATATTAAGAGACATGAAACTGAACTTAAATGGATTAAATTTTTGCAATCACCTTTTCCTTTAGGCTTTAATGATAATATATACTATGAAGGCAACATTTCTAAAATGCCAGATTTTGATGTTTTTTCTGTTTTGGATTGTAAAAAACGAAAAAGTAGATCTCATGGTAAACGTAAAAATGGCAACATTAAGCGCAAAATTTGTACTGAAAAACGCTTAAATACTTCTCTAAAGGATCTTTCTTTGGCTTTAACTAATCATGGTCGACATGGCTTATTTTCATTTTTAAGTTCCTTGCCTATCTCAATTTTACGCAATTTAGAGTTAGAGGCTAATAAACTTTATGATAGAGCAAACAAATTATATAAAGCAGCACTCCTTACAAGGTGTTATGTTCAACATTTCCTTAGTCCTTATATCGATTCTGAGGTCAACCATAAACGACATTTTATCAAAATTCCATTCATTAACAAAGGTATTGAGTTTATTGATTTACATAGTATCTTCAAGGATAATTCAGTGATTTCATCTATTCCAAATTAATTTAATAATTCTGAAACTCCTATCATTTGTTATAAATATAACAAACCAATAAGGTCTACGATATTTAACTTTAATAAAATTGTAAATGATTTAGATATAGATTCCAATACTCCTGCCTCATGAGATTGTAAAAATTCAAATTATTTATATCCCTCTGCAGGGCATGTTGTTACAGGTAATCTAAATGTCATTCCTGACGCTAGAGTTCGCAATATCATTTCTAAAGGTCCTAAATATAGATTTCCCTCTAATATTGATTTCTCTAAATGTCGTAGAGAGATCGCTGCTTCTTTAAATGACTTCAGTAATCGTTGGTGCAAACGGGAAAATGTTGAACCTGATGCTTTGAAGGAATGGAAGATTAACATTTTTAAAATTATTGATACTCGTATTTCATTTTACTCTTGTAATACACATCTTTTGCCCCCTAAACCTAAATCTTCTTTTAGTCATCTTAAACGAGGTATCCAGGATTTTCATATGAACTATGTTTTGGTTCCAGCAGATAAAGCTGCTAACAATGTTGTAGTTGTTTGACGATTGTATTATATTAATACTCTTAAGCGTGAGCTTGTTGACACTAATGCCTATAAACTACAGCCTTCTTTAAGTGAAAGGGTGATTGTTGATGGGCATGGTTGTCATACAGCCCTACATTTTGGTGTCAAAGCTAAAGAAAATCAAGACAAAGTTCCTACGTTGTACTGGTTACCTAAACTCCATAAAAAACCCTATAAAGCAAGATTTATTGCAAATTCTAGTTCTTGTACAACAACAGAACTTTCTAAATTGTTAACCTCGTGTCTTACAGCTGTTAAAAAACATGTTATCAAATATTGTGAAAAGGTATATGAGAGATCTGGTAAAAACCTATTTTGGTCGATTAAAAATTCAAGTGAAATTTTAGATAAACTTAAAGCTAGAGATTTCAATGCGACCAGTTTGTCTACTTATGATTTTTCTACTCTTTACACTACTTTGCCTCATAATTTAATTAAAGATAAACTTATTGATCTTATTGAAAGTACCTTCCAGAGAGAAGGCTCTCCTTACCTTGCATGTAGTGACAGAAATGCATTTTTTACTTCAGAAAAACCTAAAAAATATCATGCATGGTCGTGTCAAATTGTATGCGATGCGCTGACCTTTTTGTTGGACAACATTTTTATTCGATTTGGCACCAAGCTCTATAGACAAGTTGTTGGGATTCCTATGGGCACTAATTGTGCTCCGCTGGTTGCAGATTTATTCCTGTTTTGTTATGAAAGGGACTTTATGATGTCTCTTTCTGATGATAAGCAGGCTGATGTTATTGATGCGTTTAACACTACTTCCAGATATTTGGACGATATTTTAAATATTAATGATGTTTATTTTGACAATATGGTTAGTCAAATATACCCTTCAGAGCTCCAACTTAATAAAGCCAATGCCTCTGATACCGAAGCCGCATTTTTAGACTTGCATTTGTCAATTTCTAATGATATTGTTTCTACCAAAATTTATGACAAACCTGACGACTTTGATTTTGAAATTGTCAATTTCCCATTTTTAGATGGTGATGTTCCTCGTTCTACATCCTATGGAGTCTATATCTCTCAACTCATTCGTTTTGCTAGAGCATCTAGCTATGTTGCTGACTTCAACACTCGCAATAAATCGTTAACTCAGAAACTTCTTAAACAAGGCTATCGGTATCATAAACTTCGCAAAACATTTTCAAAATTTTATAGACGATACTATGATTTGATTTCTAAATTCCAAGTTGGACTTAAATCTCTCTTGCGCCAAGGACTTTCGGAACCTGATTTCTATGGTGACTTGGTGTATAAGTTGAAGAAGATTGTTGGCTCTAATAATTTTTCTGCGCAGTTCATTAAAATAATTTCCCATTATAAAAAGATTGGCTATAACATTAATGTATTGCAACAGACTGCATGCTTGGTAGTCAACCCAATCACGGTTGGCAACTTTGCTTTCCTCTTTAATTGCACGCCGGTGGGTCAGACTTCAGACTCTATGATGGTTCCGACTTAAAGACTTATCTATTGATGAGATGGTAGGGGCCTGATGCTTTGGCTGTTTGTCGGGCCCACCGGGGTTTACCTGTTGGATTTCTTTTGCTCCGGTATTCAGTTTAATTTACTGTTGAGTCCTTATCCTTGCTTTATCTCCTTGTTATATCTTGATTTATATGTTTTAGGAGATGATGCATTGATAAGTTAGGGGTCTTTCATGCAAACCAAATATCTATGTGTCTTGATCCACATCTGAATTAAGGGTGAGGTTGGCGCCGTTAAACCGGTTTAAGCCCTCCAGTAAAATATTTTACTGACCGTTCCAAGGCGGTACTTCTTTTGTGGATCTTTTATGTTTTTGTTCTGTCTTGTGTTTGCTATGTTTTGTGCCCGTCTGTTTATATGTGCTTTGTGGTCACCTGCTGGGAAAGGGCTGACCTCTTGGCTCTCGTTTGTGGTGTCTTCTGTGAGTTTGTCACTTTCCCATTGGTATCCTGGGTCAGGTGTGGTACTTGATTGTATCGATTCCTGATCTTTGCACCATTACTTACTTTTTTTTCGAATTTTATGATATCTATAACCTTGTTTTAATAATTTAGCAGTTAAAAATAAGTTTCTGTTGTTGAAGTCATCAACATTAGAGCACACTCTAGCAAAACGAATAAGCTGAGAAATATATACACCATAGGAAGGAGAGCAAGGAACATCTCCATCAAGAAATGGGAAATTTACTATTTCAAAATTAAAATCATCCCGTTTATCATAAATTTTAGAAGAAACTATGCCATTTGTTATTGACAAGTTCAAGTCCAAAAACGGAGCTTCAGTATCAGAAGAATTCGCCTTATTTAACTGAAGTTCAGTGGGATATATCTGACCTACCATTTGTTCAAAATAAGGATTATCAATATTAAGTAAGTCATCTAAATATCTGGAGGTAGAGTTAAAAGCTTCAATAATATCAGCTTGATTATTGTCTGACAGAGATAACATAAAGTCTCTCTCATAACAAAACAAAAATAAATCTGCAACAAGAGGAGCACAATTAGTACCCATTGGAATACCGACGATTTGTCTATATAATTTTGAGCCAAATCTTATAAATACATTGTCCAAAAGATAATCACACGTTTTCTGACATGACCACAATTTATATCGTTTAGGTTGTTCAGAAGTAAAAAAGGCATTTTTATCATTACAAGCCAAATAAAGCGAGCCCTCTCTGTTAAATGTTTGTTCAATTAAATCTGTTAGTTTTTCTTTTATTAGATTATGAGGCAATGTAGTATAGAGAGTAGAGAAATCATATGTAGACAAACCAGATGCTAGAAAACCTCTAGACTTCAATTTATTAAGAATTTCACCTGAATTTTTAATAGACCAAAATAAATTTTTACCATTTCTTTCATAAACTGTTGTGCAATATTTAATGACATGGTTTTTAATCGCAGTGAGGCAAGAAGTCAAAAGAATAGACAACTCAGTAGTTGTACATGCACTAGAATTAGCAATAAAACGCGACTTATAGGGCCGTTTATGAAGTTTAGGTAACCAGTATAACGTAGGAAGCTTGCTATGGTCCTAATCAACAAACAACCCAAACTTAGCTAACATATGGCATCGATGCCTATCAACGATAGACGTCTCATCAAGCCTGTTATGCTCATATGTTTTGGCAGTGCTAAGTTCTTGCTTTAGGGTGTTAATATAGTATCTTTTTCAAACGACCACAACATTGTTAGCAGCCTTATCTGCGGGGGCCAAAACAAACTTCCTATGGAATTCCTGGATCCCTTTCTTCAAGTGTCTAAAAGTGAATTTAGGTTTAGGTGGTAGAAGATCTAAATTGTTGCAATAAAATGAAATTCTACCATCAATAATTTTAAAAATATTTAGTTTCCAACTATTTAAGGCATTAGACTCAACATGCTCTCGTTTACACCAGCGATTACAAAATTCTTGTAAGGCTCCTGAAATTTCCTCACGGCATGATTTGAAGTCTCTTCGCACAGGAAACCTATATTTAGGTCCCTTACATATAATAGACCGAATTCTTGAATCAGTTATGATTTTTAAATCCCCTGTGACTATATGACCAGCAGGTTGATAGCAATACTTAGAGTCTATGCAATCTCAGGAGTCAGAAATAGAATTTTCGATATCAAGTTCTGTTACTAATTTGTTATAGTTAAAAACAGTACTACGAATAGGTTTATTATACTTATAACAAATGATAGGGGATTCCTTATTTTCAAAATAAGTAGGAATAGAAGAGATAACAGGTTTATCTTTAAATATACTGGGTAAGTTAATGAATTCAATCCCCTTGTTGACAAATTGAATTTTAATAAAATGTCTAATATAAATAATTTCTGAATCTATATATGGCCGAAGAGCATGTTGAGTGTAACATCGGGTAAGAATTGCTGCATCATAAAGTCGATGAGCTCTATCATAGACCCGATTGCCCGACATCAATACAAGGCCAGCATATCTGGGACACCCAGTTACAGTGCTTATTTGGGCAGGGAGTCAATGGTTACCTTGTACACCAGGGAGGAGGCAATTTCCAGGGACAAAACACCCTATCCAGTACGGGTGTTTTCATTGTTCAGATGTGATTCCCACATTTCACCTATCCCAGTGAACAGTCATTCATGCTGGAGTCACTAGAGATCTTCATAAAGTTCTAAGAACTCAGGCCACATGCGACCATAGAGCAGTTACATTTACTCGACGCCTCAGAGAATTTCAATCATCTCCCTGAGGAAGAGAATGCTAGTTACTTAACTTTAATTGTCTTTTTGCTGCCATGTGTCTGTTAGTGTTCTGTGTCTCTTCCTCATGGTGCCGTGGGTTGGTGTACAGTGTGTTATTGTGTCATTTACTGGTCATGCTCACTCCTTTTTTTATTCTAATAGCAAGATACCTCTCTGGTGTACATCCTTCACAGCCTACAGGTCCAGGCAGTCGGGTTCCCCAAGATGGCTTTAGGACACATCAATTAGGCTAACAGCAGGAGGAAATAGTTGCTATCGAAGTGCTGACTTCACCACCTTTGTGTGCTTGTTGAGTATACACGCCTAGTAGAAACTCCAAAAGAGATTCTGCAGATTTAGCAGCAAGTACTTGGCCAGCTAGAAAAAATCTGAGCACCTAAAATAGAACACAATCATTACTGGTTTTGGGAGATATGATGCATCTCTCAATCAAGAACAGAGAAATAACCAGCATACTTTATTGAAGGCCTTCCTAAACACAAATGACCTAAAATGTCTACAAAATGGGACAGAAATCTTCTTTCACGTAAATAGGACTGACAAAGCAGAAATTGTCTGATTCTAATAAAAGTGGATAGCAAAATCTCCCTGAACACACCAGATTATCTCCCAGTCATTGGTAGTACCCTTAACCTTCAAGAGCAAGAGACAAGCATGTGACAAGAATCATGTGCAAACCAAAATGGGACAGGTGATAAGGATTCCTACTGAAAGTTTAATACCATTAGACTGGTTCCAACTCGGTATGAACTGCAGCATAGATATACTAGAACTACTCAGCCATCTTATTGCTGTCTTCAAACAGGCTACTTTCATCAGTATACCAAACTTCAAAGTGGATCTCTCAGTAAAAGAAATGAAAAACATATCTTGGTCAAAAAACAGTCAAAGAAAAGAAAAACAAACGTTGGTCAAAAGACTCACAAGACCATAAAAGCATGCAATCTGGCATGGTGGGAGTGGTGTGAAAGCCGATGAATCAACAGACAATACCAATCCAACTATTAGATAAAAAATCTGAGCACCTAAAACAGAACACAATCATTACTGGTTTTGGGAGATATGATGCATCTCTCAATCAAGAACAGAGAAATAACCAGCATACTTTATTGAAGGCCTTCCTAAACACAAATGACCTAAAATGTCTACAAAATGGGACAGAAATCTTCTTTCACGTAAATAGGACTGACAAAGCAGAAATTGTCTGATTCTAATAAAAGTGGATAGCAAAATCTCCCTGAACACACCAGATTATCTCCCAGTCATTGGTAGTACCCTTAACCTTCAAGAGCAAGAGACAAGCATGTGACAAGAATCATGTGCAAACCAAAATGGGACAGGTGATAAGGATTCCTACTGAAAGTTTGATACCATTAGACTGGTTCCAACTCAGTATGAGCTGCAGCATAGATATACTAGAACTACTTGGCCATCTGAATGCTGTCTTCAAACATGCTACTTTCATCAGTATACCAAACTTCAAAGTGGATCTCACAGTAAAAGAAATAAATATACCTTGGTCAAAAAACAGTCAAAGAAAAGAAAAACAAACCCACAAGACCATAAAAGCATGCAATCTGGCATGGTGGGAGCGGTGTGAAAGCCGATGAGTCAACAGACAATACCAATCCAACAGTCAAGCAGAGGAGAATAGCAAAACATAATCTATGAAGGGAACAGAGACAGGAAGCAAGCAGCTAAGATAGTGAGTATGATCAGGAAATACCACAATCATAAACTGCTAAGTCTTGACGTGACAAAGCGGAAAAAAATTGTGAATGCTGTTGATGACTACGAGTTATTTTATAGGCCGATTGGAGAACACCAAAAGGATCCAACACCGATTGTGGATGGTACAGAACGAGCCTCGAGATGAACTTAGCAGAGGATGGACAGACCATTTTCAGGAGCTGGCTACACCATAATCTAACCCTAAACTTGAACAACAGTACAATCAGATGGTGGATGTTGATGTGTAAGTAATAGATCAGCTCTGCAAAGAGGAAATACTCCTATTTGCTCGCTCTCTGTTAAACCGGTCGAGGCAGCTTTGAAACTGCTCAATAATAACATAGAAGAAGATATCATGGGACTTCCACCTGGGACCTTGAAACTGGCTGGCCGTGAACTGTCAGAATTCTTCTCTAAATTTGTGTTAAAGAAGGCATCCTTAAACCGATATTTTAAGAGAGGAGACCCAAACAACCGAAATTATAGAGGAATGGGTTACTTGTGCTCTTCTCTAAATACTAGAACATATACTCAATGCAGGGGGCATAGTTTGACCCTGCTAAATACCCAATCCAGACTACAGAAAGGATTCACTCCTGGTTGTTTCAAGATGAATGTTGTTTTTATTTTGTCACAGTGCATTTTAGAGTCTGCTGTCAATATTCAAAAAGCAGGATTTGTTCCTCACTACCACTGATACACAGAAAGCGTTTGGCGTGGTGGATTAGAAATCCTTGCTACAGAAGTTGTACCTCGATGGCATTAATGGAAGTGAATGGATGCTGCTGAAGGGCCTCTACTCAGGCTGTCCTTCATGGATTAAATGGGCTGGTGAACTTTCAGACCACATCGATATCAGACAGTGTCAGTCTTTTGTTTGTTTGTTTGATTTGATTCTGTATGTCCCAGTCAATAATTTTTTTCAGTATGTGGGATGGGTCTTCCTGGGTTGAACCAGTACTGAGCAAGGATAAATGTGTCTTGCTCAAGGACACAACAGTGACGCTGGAGAGGCTTGAACCAACGACTCTTCGGTCTCGAGTCAAGCACTCTACCACTGAGCCACTGTACTCCCAGACAGTGTCAGTCAGGGTGGAGTGGTTTCAATTAGTCATTATAAGAGGTATAACAACATGTTGCTTCTACAGCTGGGGGCAGTTACCCTTGCACCAATATCGGTTCAATAGCTGTACCAAACACCATGGTTGCAGATGACCCAACATTATTTGCTGAAAACAAGTCTGAAACGCAATCAATGGCCTGGGACAGCCAGGCAGCACTGATAAAGATATTGTATCCATCCAGCAAAAAGCCACATTTAATGGTATAAGTTTGGGGAAGAATTGGCTCCGACTTGGATTTATTCCTAGATGTTAAAGTGTATGTGACTGGCTCTGCTACTCATCTGGAAATTTATAGGTCAACAACCAAAGTGGTTGATCAGCGTGTCCACAATTTGAGTAAGGCAATTTTCCTTGACAATTCCCTGACTAAAATCAAATTTCCCTGACTTATGTTTTTTACATCTTGCGTAAAATTCACTCATCTGTTGGCCTCTTCCCCTACAACCAACCTTTACATCCTTTTTTACTTGTACCAATTGTCATTGTATCATGATTTTGCCGTCTTTCCTTTGATCTAAACTGTGCAATAATTTCCACAAGACCCTGTAAAGGGTGGAGCTTATAACTGACTCGAATATCTGAGGAATAAATTAAATCGTGATTGTTTTATTGGTCATGATACAAGAAATTTATTGTACAAATACTCGTTAATATACAAATATTCCATCTTGTAGCGGGAAACTAGTCTTCGACTCGTCCCGCCTACAAGAGGAATAATTGTATATACATGTACATTCATAAAATTGTACAATAAAGCTTACTTGTGTTACTCTTTGTATTTTTTAAAATTATTTTTCATTGACGTTGCTTTCTATTGTTCTTTTTTCTACATTCATGTAAATGTACATGTTTTTACAAAAGTGATTTATATTTTTGGATGTGGTGCTTGAAATTAGATACATGCCAAAATACAAGGTAACATGATCAAATTTAAATTTCTTCAAAAGTATGCACTTCAAAATCAAATTGATATACGGCTTTTAGGCACTTCAAAATTTAATGATTCAAGTTTTTTTTATCATTAAATTTGGAAGTGCCCCTGAAAAAGAAATATTATCAATTTTATTTATGAATATATTTAACAAATCTTATTATATAAGCTTGTATTTTGTCCATTTTGGCATGATAAAACACACTGTCCTTTGAATACCCACAGAGTTGACTATTAGCCACAAATCATAGAAAAATAACTGGTTAGTTATATAAAAGATTGAGTTACAAACAAATAAGAATGTTTAAGTTGCCACATATTAAAGCATAATGTATATGCCTTTTGGTAAATGAGTGAGTATGATCAGGAAATACCACAACCACACACTGCCGACCAACCCACAACACTGTGAGGAAGAGCCACCGAACATTAACAGTCACAAGACATCAGGAAGACAATTGATGTACATTGTAAAGCATGCTTGCTGAACATATCTAAAATATTTAGTAATACATATGATACTAAATTAAATCAGTTAGAAATGTTGACTTCTAATAATATGCAGGCATTTAGAGGGTAGAGTCAAAGTGAAAGACCATGCTGAATGATATAGAATGCCACTTATTTAAAAGAAAGATATTGAATCCTTAGAGAAAATATCTAGACCTCCAGGGACTTCCTGACAATACCTCCACCTTTGGAACTTATTTATAGTCATTGTCTCATTAGATTGAACATATCTAGCGGTTATAATGACTTTGGCTTCAACAGTATTCAAAAAGTCATCTTTTAAAAAAAAATCCCATTTAAATGCATTAGAAAGCAAATTTGACCTTGACGTTAAGTAGGTCAAGGTCAACCTAGGACCATCATTTGAACAAACTTGGTAGGCCCCACTGCTATATACCAAGTCCAAGGTCATCGGCCTTCTGGTTCTGGAGAAGATTTTTGAAAGTTTTTTTTTTACCATATATGGGTGTGGAGGCCATCTTGGTCAGTGACCAGGACCATTTGAGCAAACTTTTGTTCTAGTATCCTAAGGAGTCTCCATATGAAATTTGAGTTCAATTGGCCCAGTGGTTTCAGACGAGAAGATGTTTGAAAATGTTGACGGAGGGACGGACGCCGGAGTCATTGGTATACAAATAGCTCACATGGGAGCCTTCAGCTCAGGTGAGCTAAAAAGGTTTTGAGTGTAGTGTTTATCGAACTGAAGTGCAGGTGGTTACAAAGTGGTCTAGCCGACTTGAACAAACACCAACTATTTGAATTTTTGCTTCGTGAAGAATTGTAACGCTTTTTTTTAAAAAAAAAATTGCATTTTTTTTAAATTCACCAGTAGCATATGCTTAAATGGTTGAATGTATTTAATTTTAGTAGGCAAAACAAAATCAACAGAACTTGCTAAGTCCTTTTGGCGACTATAAATATTTCACAACTGCTCTGCACTTGCGGTTTCAGTGCAAATTTTAAAAATCAATTTGATGGCTTTTTTTCAATTGCTAGAGAACAGTGATGTCCAGTGGTAATGAATAATCACTGAAAAATACAATGCAGTGGTGCAGATGAATATAGCATATAGAGCAGTGTGAAATTTGTATCTAAATTGCATGCTTAAAGCTGAATTTCTATGATTATGCTGCTGATAGTCTTTGTCTTCATTTTATTATGTAGTAGAAATGAAGTCCGATTAAAGCAAACCTTTTGAAGCTTATTCTTCTTAAATCATGGCAGTCAGTGATATCTTCAAACAAACAAAAATGAGCCGCAACACGAGATTCCCAACAATGTGGTATGTGCGACCAGCAAAGGCTCAGACCAGCCTGCGCATATGCGCAGTCTGATCAGAGCCTTTGCTAGTCGCTTGAATATTCTATGACACTTCAACCACTGACCGCACATCAGCTAAAAGGAGTCTACACAGGCTAGTCTGAGTCTACACATGTCAAAATACCACATTGTTTGAAATCACGTCGTGGCTCAAATGTAAACGGATGTCACTGTAAAATATTTTACATGTAAACTGTAGAAAAAGTGCAACTTTTCGAAATGAGGACTTCGTCTGTGCAAGAAGTAGAAGTACTTTTTAAATGAAATAACTTGCAGTCATGGCAGAACCTTTATTTATAGTATCATGAATTTTTGTATGACTGAGTTTTAATTTATGAACTAGCGTAAAATATAAGGTGAACACTGATCAATTAGAACTTGGTTTCAGTGTAGTAATAAAAACTCTGCATACAAAAGAGTATGTTCACTCCTATCCAATGCTTACTTGATCTTTATGGATTGCCATCAGTATTCAAACTCATCTCCATACTCCACCCAGGCTTGAGTGAAAAAAAAATATACTTAACCACAAAATAAATGAGGTGGTAGCAATGTTCTGGCAATTAATTAGATATCACAAACAAGTCTTCTACAAAGTATATAAATGCAGATATGTTAAGAGTAGGTATATCACATGATATATTTATACGGTCTACAGTCAGAAATAATGTGCATGATAGCAGAACAGCACAAATAAAGTGTATGCCATAAGTAGGGGGTACATTCCCCAGCTTAATGGCCGGCATTTTTTACTCAGTAAAGGACTTCACACAAGAGTGTGTGATTGGTAAATAATTTTCTTATTTTTCAACCAAAACATTTATCAAAACTTATTGATAAGAAAATATCAATATTTTACGCTCAAATGTTTTCTTTATTTACACCTATGTCAGTGGAGATTATAAGAATCTATCATGAGTGTGAAGGTAGGATAGAAAAATCCGTCCCAAGGATTGCCGTTTGGCATCACAAGGCTTGCCGAGTGATGACAAACGGTGATCCCTAGGGACAGATTTTTCTATCCTACCCTCACACGAATAATGTGCCTGCAATACAGTAAAACCTGTCTTAAGAGGCCACTCAAAAAGAACACCAAAATATGCAGGTCAAAAGTATTGCAGAATGCTCCGAGGGGAGCATTCAGCAATACTTATGACCTTCATTAAGCCAACATTTTGCATTAAGACCTTTGTTTTGTCTATTTTGAAATGACTGCTTAAGACAGGGTTTACTGTATGTGCATTTACACTAATCTTGATACTGAATGTTCAATGAAGTTTACTGAAATCGGGTCAATAGTTGCTGAGAATTTGTGCAGACAAGATTTACAGGATGGAAAGATGGATGGACAAAGCGGTCACTATATGCTGCCCCTTCAGGAGCATAAAAATAATTCTTTGACTCTTGCTCCCCTTAAGGGCTCAGGGATTTGATTATGGGCTTAAATTTTGCCTTTCTGTTGATCTACTCTCATCATCTTCAGTTTGATTTACAACATAACAGTTTTCTTAAAAAGTTGATTTTTTTCACCCAAACGCATATGTCGTGGGTACTCATTGTTTCATGCCAAATGTTTGAAAGATGATTAGATCTGGCCAAGGGTCAGGGAGGAGATGCCATAACAAGAAAGGTTTACAGATGGAAAGGTGGGTACTGGAGACTCAACTTGAGATAAGACAAGCTCTACTGTAGGTACAACTAATAAACAAGTAAAACATGCATCCTTTATTGGAGAATTGACAGACTAAAAACAAGTTAAATGCTTCAAGTATGCTGTATAGAATGCATGGGCATAGCCAGAGACTTAATCATGTTGAAGACCACCAAAAAAGGTGAATTAAGACTTTAGGCTGGTTACTTTTCTTTTCAGATAGGGAATAACAAAGGGGCTGATCAGACTGCGCGGATGCGCAGGCTGGTCTGCACCTTTGTTGTTCGCAATTAACAAAGTAAGGGTTTCTCCCATACAGACCCTAATGATGTTGAAGCCAAGGTTTTCTGTCTCTGCCTGGCTGTGCGCCTGGAATACATCAGCAATAGTTCAAAATTTCCAACATCCTGAAGTTTCGAAATATATCAGATCTTAAATCTTGCAGTGTGCCTACAAAATATCAACAATTTCAAGTTTAAATGTTTAGATAAACTGTAAATAAACTAGGGAAACTATTATAATCTTCCTAATTCAATATTTTGAGGCTGGCTTTCAATGAAAAGTCAGCCTTAAAATCCTGGGTTCAGGAATAATCCTAAAAAAATTCACACATGAGAACAGTGTGTTGCACCCGCCTAGCCAATGGTCACATTTAATGTCCTTTTAATGTCTGCAGGATTGAAGCATATCAACTGAAGAATCTACATGTCAGATATTAACAAATAGAAATAGAACTCACTTTTCAAGAAAAAAAAAGGATTTTTAAGGTAAAGAATACGAAGCTATATACTATATGCAGTGATTTTGTTACCTGCGCATCCTGCATCTTTTGCGCATAAGTTTTTATTTCAGCGAGTCCCAGCAGGGCTTCCATTAACTTTCAAATCCAGGAAGTCCAGACTTCCTACCCTTGAAATTTTGAAGTCCCATTGAATTTTTTTGGAAGTCCCACTTTTTTTCTGTGATACCGTTGCGGTGTGGCGGATTGTCAAACTTGCTTTGAAAAATAAGATATATATTTCTTTGTTCCTTACAAGATAGGTAGGGTAGGGTGGGGTGGGTAGGGTAGGGTAGGGTAGGGTAGGGTAGGGTAGGGTTGGGAAAGGTAGGGTAGGGTAGGGAATGGTAGGGTAGGGTAGATAGATAGATTTGTTTGGGAGGGTGTTTGTGCAGCAATTTTTATTTTAAAAGCTAGTACTTATTTGTGTAACAAATATTTTTTATAAGCTTGTACTTATACAGAATGAGATCATTCTTTGTTCCTTACAATGCATAGATAAGTAGGGTAGGGTATGGTATGGTATGGTTAGGTAGGGTAAGGTAGTGTAAGGTAGGGTAGGGTCGGGTTAGGTAGGGTAGGGAAGGAAAGTGTAGGGTAGGGTAGATAGATAGATTTGTTTGGGAGAGTGTTTGTGTAGCAATTTTTATTTTAAAAGCCTATACTTATTTTGTGTAACAATTATTTGTACAGCGTAAAATTTGCAGCAAAACAATATCCGTTTTTAATATGTTGTATGTTCGTTGGTGTAGTGCCTGTGTAGAAGGAGCGTTCAAGAACTAAATTATCGCATGCGCAGGATCTACACAATTAATTACGACGCAGACGTGTAGAGTTTATAAAAGTTATTTCACAAGCGTGCAAAGTGTCACGTCGGCACTTCAAACAAAACGGATAGTGATTGAGCTGTTGGCCGTTTCGCTTTATTGCTTAGGGACTGGACGTCCGTCTCACGGGAATGGTTTCTAAGGCCGTTGTCAAGATGTGTCGATGTAAAATTTCACACCTGTTGGATGATACGCTTTTATAATTACGCTTCCGACTGAAGCCTACACGTGACACTGGCTGTCAATAAAACTCTCGAAATCAGTCAAGTGGGACGTCCTAGCGTGGTCAATAAACAAAATAAATGAGTTTCCAATACGAAGGCGGGACATAAATCACGTAATCTGGTAAATGTGGGCGGTTTTTTTTCTGCAGACAGGACGTCTCGATATCCATTTTCGGCCGTACTAAGGAATTTTCAGAAGTCCGCGGTACGTCTCTGATGTGTAATTTCGACGTACGCAGCCGATTTTTGGACGTAATATACGGCGTACGTCCGCCTAACGGAAGCCCTGCCCAGGATGCAATAGTCTGGCAGACTTGTCATTAAAAATAGTGTTTTGGACTCATTAGTTGGCATTGGGGACTCATTGATATTGGATGTAGCGAGTCCCAGGACCCATAAGCCCAAATGAATCACTGCTATATGACCTCTTCTTTTAAGTAAATCTAGTCTAATGTCATTATATATATATATAGATTCATGTTGTCGATAAAAAGTGTAGATCCTGATCAGCTGGTTTCACCAATACAAGCTGATCTGGATCTACACTGTTTTCAAAGGAGAGTTACGCAGTGTAGAAACTTGAAAAAGTAATGCACTCAGTGCCCTTTTTAAAGATAATATGGTAGCATCCACTTAAACATTTCCTTGCTAGCCCTGTCTTTTGTCATCTGCTGGTAACCTTTGCAAACCATTTGGACCCAGATCAGGATGGACAGTATGTCGGTCCTGATCTGGATCCAAATTGTTAGATACTCTGAAAAAGTCAGCAGACATCAACAAAGGCATGAAAATATCCCATCATGCAAAGCAAGTCCTTCAAGGTATCAGGATTTGAGATAAAGCCAACATAACATTTCAACAACATATAATCAGGCACTGTTTTATCTATAGATAGCTGTTTTCTTAAGTCACTTTTATATCTTATTAATGATGTTCATTTCCAGACAAAAGTGTCTTGCATCCACTTTCAACACCAGCAGGAGCTTCTGCGAATGATGATTGCTAACTCTTTCCTTTTCATTAACTCCATCCTCTCAGCTGACCAAACCTGCAAATAAGACAAGGTGAATGGTATTAAAGACCTATATTTAATAGCCTTAAAGTTGTATCACAGCTGATTACTTTATTACCTTACTTTATCTCCACACTTTGAAGATCAAAAAATAATCCTTATGAGAGGATTATAGGAATCTATCATGAGTGAGAGGGTAAGATAGACAAATCCGTCCTGAGGATCGCCGTTTGGCATCACGGGGCTTGCCGAGTGATGACAAACAGTGATCCTGAGGGACGGATTTTTCTATTCTATCCTAACACGAATAATGGATTCTTTTTCTTGCTCACCACTGTTTTTTTTATTTATTTTACTTATGTAAAAATAAGCTTCCAGAAGTCCCTGAATACGCTAAGATGCAATTTCACATGATGATGTTACTTGACATCCTGGGTAAGATAGCATGGGTAAGATAAGATTTTCTATCCCAGGGTAAAATCTCAGATATCCTTATCTGGTGTGCAAGATTATGACCTCTCTGCATGGGGTCATAAATAGGCTTTTGAAAGGTTTTTGTCTTTTGAAAAGATTACCTTTATCTGTACCTGTGTACAAGAGTCTAGATATATGTGATAACTAAATCCAGAATGGGTCCCCTGACAGTCTTGTTTGTTTGATTTGATTCATTACGTCCCATCAACAATCTTTCAGTTAAACAGGGACGGGTCTTCCTTGGTTGAACCAGTACTAAGCTAGGATGAATGTGTCTTGCTCATGGACCACAACGCAGTGATGCCAGTTAGGGGTTATAAATAGGCTTTTGAAAGGTTTTTGTCTTCGGTCTCGAGTCAAGCACTCTACCACTGAGCCACTGTGCTCCCCCCTGACAGTCTGATGAGCCATTCTGACAAACTTGATTTGGCTGCATTAAGTCTCATTTTAATCCTAAAAATCACCTATATTCACAAATATAGGTCTTTAATTTTTGCATATCAAGTTTACAGTCTGAAGTTGTTAACCCTTTGCATTCTGATGAATTTCCCCATAAAGATGAATGCAATAAGGATGGGATTGTCCATTATATATTTAAGGGGATGTAGGTTGGAATTTCCTAATTATGATGCATTTAAATCCTGGTCTGCATACTCTGGTTAAGTTACATGTTTAGTGTCTATGTAGGAATAACAGTTATTGCAGCTCCATCCAAATTTAATGGTCTCTGCTCAATGTTAGGCAAGAGCCAACTTGTCCAAAACAACAACAAACACCTCAGAGTGAGTTATCTAATCAGGGTCTGCACTGTTTGTTAAGATAAAAACAATCGTGAAGGACTCAAAAATGCATTTTTTTAAAAATTCTAACCTGTGATTGTCTATAAGTATTATGTATATTATATGAAAAATCTTTGTACCAAAAGAGTTGTGCCCTAAAATTTTGTTTGCTTGTATGGAAATATCTAAAGTGCAGATCAGCCTGCACATTCCTGCAGCCTGGCATTGTCAAGCATCAAAGGTTCAGGCAAGCCTGCACAAAAACACACACAGACTGGCTAGAGCTTTCATTGCTTGCATAAGCAAAGTATGGATGTAGATGAAGAACCAGGCCTAAATTAAGACTCCTTGTCTAACTGGCTACATCAGCATGAGTGATTAAAGGCTTTTGTGCATATGTGATAAGTGCCAAAGTCGTGTGTGCTGGATAGAGTCTAACCACTTTAGAAACAATGGAGTTATCCATAAAGCTACATATGATGAAGTCGGGGTGGTGCAGTGTATATAATGAGGGATGACAGGTTTTAATATCAATTTGTTTTTCATTCATTCTCTGAAGATAGATTTTGTCTTTGCAAACAGTGCAGACCCTGGCGGCATTTCTTCCAGGTCTTCACTGTTAGCCCTAGTACCCATTTAAGAGTTGCCAGCCCTCAAAGGTTTAACCATTTACTCCATAATAACGCCTTTTGATGCCTTTGAAATATCAAATATTTAAAAATATTATGGAAAACCGAGCCTTTGCTCCACTGGAGCAAATGCTCCTTTTTTCAATATATTTTCAAAAGTATTCAAAACTTTACTTAAACTTTTCTTGAAATTGTTCAATGTTGATTTAAAAATAGAAAATGATGTCATGATCTAAAAATAGCCTATGGAGAAAAAGGTTAAAATGGCCCATATGAACTTACCTAGATAATCATCCATAAGAGTTCCTATAGCAAACTGAAAAGAAACGAAAGAGAAAAAACATTTAATGATATACAATGCCATCATTTCACTTCTCGCAGAATATTTGTTTGTTTTGATTCTTTACATCCCAGTCAACAATTTTTCAGTAATGTGTGGGCGGGTCTTCCTGGGTTGAACCCATACTAAGTAGAGGATAAAGTGTCTTGCTAAAGAACACAATGCAATACCCCCAGTGAGGCTCGAACCTGTAACCCCTCAATTACTCACAGAATAGAAATGAATTTGTTATTATTTAGGAAAGTGGTTTTGGTTTGGTTTGGTTTGTTGCTTCAAGTCTCAGTCATCAGCTATGGTCATGTTGGGACGGTCAGTTCACATAACCACACTTTTTCCTGGGCAAGCTTGACCAAGCAGTTAACCAGTACTTCCTGCATATACTTTCGTTTGTAACTGACAACAACCCTTCATGAATCAGCAGAAGGGAAGAGAATGACCATAGAAATTATTTCATGATCAATTTCCATGAAAGTATGGGACCGGGGGGATTGAACTCGGGACCCCTGAATCTGCAGTCAGACACGCATCTGCAGTCAGACACGTTACCATCTGCACTCAGCCGCCCGGTGTAGGACAGTGGTAAACTAATTAAACCTTAAAGCGCCAATCACAACTGCAGCAGACGACAAATTTTGCGACATCTTTCCCAATTTTCGACAAAAATAAGGTATGGTATTACCTGAGAATCGTCTGCCAGCAGACGATTCTCATGAAATATCATGCCTTATTTGTTATTTTTGAAAAAGCGTCAAAATTTGTAATTGTCATCTGCTGCAAATTATAGGTGGCACTTTAAAGTTAACCCTATTCATTCTGGATATTGGTAGACAGGTACTTTGGCAAACACCGAAGACCAAGATGAAATGCATTTCATCTATCAGTGTCTGCACTTTTTGCTAAGGTAAAAACAATCTTCAGGGACAGAAATAAATTATTTTCTAAATAGAAATTTTGACAGAAACCCTTTGAAATACAAAATGGACAATTCCATACTTATTGTATCAATATGTATGGGATAATCCGTCAGAATGAAAAGAGTTAATCATTGATGCAAGTATGGGGATCGCCCTCATGGTAAAGCAGAACAATAATCATGAGATTGAAATTGAACTGCAGACCGCCTTTCTTGCCAAAATTACAACAAAATATAAGTTCCAAATTGCCTAGCTATTAGTATCCATCCATCAGGGCTAGAGAAATCTTTAAATTCCATTCTGTGCGAATGTCAGCCAAAAAAATTGTCTTCCAACCCTACTTCTGCTAAAAAATCTTCACCACCCACCCCCACCCCACAAACTTGATAAATTCTGAAAAGGGGCTCTTTCATGGTATGGGAAATTAACATGGGAGTCTGCCCACGCTTGGAATTTGATAATATTATGTTTACTAATTGACTTGGGTATGACTATTATATTTATGGTGCATTTGAGTTTTTATGCAATTCCATTGCTAATTTATGACGTCATGTATGATATCACTACAATTCCTCAGGGTACCCAGTTATAATCATTTCTAAAGTAAATGACATATCATGTAACGGGCGCAGAAATGTTTTATTAAATAAATATATCATTGTTACGTTCGTTGATGCTATAAATGGCTTTGTATTTATTAGATTAGTGGGTGGGCATTCTTTTTTATGACATGGTACCCCAATTTTCAACTGTAAATTATGTATTCAGTCAAATTTGGAATTAAATTTTTTATGCGTTGCAGTCTTTGTCAAGATACCATTTCAACATATAAACTAGCCATATATGTTAAGAATATGTAGACCAAATTTCATGCAATTCAAGGACCGGTAACATATTTCTTCAACTTGATGTAAACACATGGCCCTAATTCATCAAAATGTAAAAAATACAATAACTATGTTTCAGTGTAAAATATACTTGAATACTTGCTTAGTTTGAATCACCATGCTAGTACGTTTATTTGTAAAAGTTGATATGTGCGGTGTTTTTCCTTATTATGGATTGGCAAAGAAAAAAAAAGTATTCTTTGATAATAAATGCCACGATTCTTATTTAATGAAGTGCTTACACAATAATATTACCCAAAATGATACAATATGGTGACACCTGTACTTACCACATCTAGTTTCTAACGTAAAACTACATTTAACCAATGTTACACGTAATATCTGACATTATTAAGAATTTTAATTCATACAGAAGAGAAACCTTATGACAAGTCAGTTCATACAGGAGAAGAACCTTATATCTATGATTTTTATAATTGTAAGCCTCATAGATAAGCCTGGTTCACAAGAATAGCCCCCTGTCAAACCTATTGGTTAAAATTAACCATTTTGGTCAAAGAGAACTCTTGGCCCCAAAGGTATTGGTATTTTAATGCTCAATTCTTCTCTGATCATTCTGTTCTGTAAAACTGATGCTGATTTCCATCAAATAGGAACATTTATACTCTAGCTGGCTGTATATTCTAGGCATACAGTTACGTTTTTGGACCACACTTATTCATGTAGAACACTGTTATATGATACCTTTGATAAGACTCTGTTACACTTTATCCTGGTCACGGCACCAAAATGTGGTTACTCTAGTTCAGTTGGGATGTAAAGAAATATTTAGTCTTCTTGCTTTCACACGTTTATTGTTATGATATTATGTTTCTTAAACAGTATCATTCAGGACTTGAGAAAGTGATACACATTGTCTAAGCCCCATAGTGCCATGACATGAGGCCAAGTCCTTCGGCATTTCCAGCCGTTGAATCATTTGAAATTGTCTAAACATGTCTTTCTTCAAGAAAATTGGAAGTTGATATAAAAACATCCTCCTTCTGTCGAGTTATTGATTCATTTCAACTAAATAATTATATTTGCTAAAATTGACCTATATCCATAAGAGGTAGGAAATGACAAAGTTACCGGGCTTGGATTTTCATGAAATTTGGCTCAGATCAGCGGGATATATATGGCATGTTTTTGTGATAATATGATATCTTGACAAAGACTAGAACATATCTATCTTTGGAATTGAATGTTGAATGTTTTGTAAATTTTTGAGAAAAAATAATGAAATTTTATAATCACTTCTTCAGAAAACGTAAACCATACTTTATCCAAATGGTTTTGTGGTATTAATATAATGTCTATGGTATTTTGGATTCAATCTAGATAACAAATCATAGAAATAAACAAAACCATAGATTTAGGACATAGACGTTTAGAGACAGGTACCTCCTCAAAGGTGGAGTACGTCAGGGTTGCTTCCTAAGCCTTATTCTTAACTTTCTTATTCAATAAATACATTTTCGTAGTTTGTATATAATGAGTTATTAATATGCAAAGTTAAAAGAAAATCCATGCGTGGGCACAGATGCAAGTACCCCTTTTAAACTTAGAAACTACAAATGATGTTCAGTCAAGTGACTAGCAAAGGCTCTGATCAGTCTGCGGGTATGCTCAGGCTGGTCTGAGCCTTTGCTGGTTGCATACACCACATTGTTGGAAATCCTATGTACTGGCTCATATCAAATTTGTTTTAGCTACTTTATTAGAAGGTCATCTGGTGAACATTCCTGCAAAATTATTTTGAATTCTGGTCAGCTGTTTCACAGAAGTTTTTAAGGTTTTCCTTACCACATTAAGCCATGCCCCCTAGCGGTCATGCTTTTTGACAGATCAAAATTGTTTAGCTAATTTTGTAAAGGGTCACCAAGGAAACATGATATGAGATTTGGTTAAAATTGGCTCAGTAGTAAAGGATTTGTCATTTAAAGAAATTGTTGATGATGGACAAAGATACACAACGACAGACACTGATTGATCCCAATAGCTCACTTTAAGGCCAGAAATTTTTTTATTAGTTGATTTAAGGGAAATGTTTTTCAGATTTAGGGTCGGGGGGAAAAAATAAATAAAAAAGCTCTGAAAACGACCAGTTAACTGGTCATTTTCAGAGTTTTTTTTTTAAATTTCTCCAGAAAAACAGTAAAACTAGTAAGGCAAACCTACAGTCTGTATTAAATTTTTAAATATTTCATCATTTTCCTAAAAATCTGGACAGGACAATCACTTTTTACAGTGGCACTTTCAAAAATACACAGACAGAACCTCAAAAAAATATTATTTTTTCAACGAAACAAATATATTTACAGTCAGCGGATAAAATAAAAACATTTTTTTGGAAATCAAATTTTATTTTTTTCCTACTTTCCGGAAAATTACAGTAGGAGGGTTCCTAAATCAACTAATAAAAAAATTCTGGCCTAAGCACTTCATCTACCTCGATAGAATACTTACAATATCTTTGGCATCCACTCTTGTGCCCACAATCTTTATTCTGATCTCATCATCTGACTGTATCACTACATCCTGTAGAAAGAAAACAAAACAATAAAACTGGCTGGATAACTCAAAGTTAACAAACCCTGATAGCACATTGCAATATTCAACCTGATAAGCACACATGCTCCTATATGTGTACATTGAGTAATTTAAGGGTTGTTTATATAGTGTTTCCCCCAGCCCCCAAAAAGGGCATGGTAAGGTTTCCAGGAAAAGGGCACTTTAAGCGCGTGACAACAGGCTAAGAGGGCACTTTTGAACGCGCGGCGGCAGGCTAAGAGGGCAGTTTTTAACGTGTGGCGACAGGCTAAGAGGGCTCTTTTCAGCCCAAGCTGGAAATTGAATATGATATTGCCAAATAATATTGTATGTCGCTTAGCATGATACAGCTGTATTTTGTCCTTTTTAAATACAAACTACACTTCTAATTATTTAGACTAATTTTAGTATTTTCAAACTGACTGTTGAATGACAGTTTCTGGACACCTATTTATGAGCACACTTATTTTTTTTTTTTTTTTTTAAATTCTTAAAATTTATCAGAATCAAATTATTATGCCATAATGGGAATCTTTTTTTTTCTTGAATAGCCAAGATCACTTCCTAAGTTTTTAAACAGGCTACCTTGCTTTACAGTAATTGTTTTGACAATTTTACTTGTACCTTAAAGTTGTTCAGTGGTACACATTCACACTTTGATAATTGCTATAAAATGGGGTATTGTCATCAAAGTGATGTGTCAAAATTGTCTCAGGTAATTAGTGACTATTGTAAATGGATTAACACAGAGTAAAATAGGTATCTTACTTGCTACTTCAGGCTTCAAACAGAAAAAAACTGTAACTTCCTTAGTTTTTGTCAGATTCTCGTGATTTTTTTACCAAAATGTAGACAAATTAATGTAGTTTTAGAAAATGGGCATGGCGCTGGGGAAAAAGGGCATGGCGCTAGAGAAAAGGGGCATGGCGCGGCGCAATGCTAAAACTGGCTAGGGGAAACACTATTATACTATATGTACCGCTGATTTCTAGTCAATCCAGAGGTGTTTTGGTTTTTATTTGTTTGATTTGATTCTTTACGTCCCATCAACAATCTTTCAGTTATAAAGGGACAGGTCTTCCTGGGTTGAAGCAGTACCAAGCTAGGATTAATGTTCTTGCTCAAGGACACAACGCAGTGATGCCGGTGAGGCTCGAACCCGCGGCCCTTCGGTCTCGAGTCAAGCACTCTACCACTGAGCCACTGCGCTCCCAATCCAGAGGTGTAATTTCATTATCAATACATAAGTGGATTCACTTGTTTTGAAAAGAGTGCATAGAATTTTGAAAAAGATATGCACATAGTGCACTTATTAGGTCACATATGGTCACTCAAGTCAAAAGTGATGTCAAATTTGCATCAGTATATCACAGGTTTGGATAAACAAAAAATTTCAGCGTAAATTTGTAAATATTTTCTTACCCATCAATTTTAACATATGTTTTGGGTGCTCAAAAGAACCGTCTCATTGAGACGGTTCTTTAGAGTACCCACAACATATGTTTCGGTTGAGAAATAAGAAAAAAGGTTACGCACTCCTAACTAAACTTCTGAGTATATGGGAGGATATACTGTCACAAAATTATGACGTTATCCAATCAGACATCATGTTACATTTGCATGTGCATTAGAATGTATAATAATATTAAGGAAGACCGGGCAAGTCTTTCATAGCATAGTGTGCAAGACTATCTAGCAAAATCGGTAGAGCGATTGTTTTATTTTGTATGTGACTTATTGTGCTAGTCAACAGCTATGGTCAACCGTGTGATAAATGACCATCAATTGAGGCCTCCAGATAAGAGGCATAAATTAAAATTTATTCTCCTTATTTTTCAACAAAAACACATATTGTGGGTACTCAAAAGAACTGTCACATTGAAATTGTTCTTTTTAGATACTTTTAGCTAGATACTTCATCAAATACATGCGACTCTGTAATAAACATCATATTTTTTACATTAGAAGATGCTATCAATAAACCATGATGATGATAACATGCTTATGTTCATTTAAATAGAAATTCAGTTTTGTAAATGCTTATTGCAAATAACATGAAAAATAGCTTGTTAACATGGTAGCCCTAGCACAATAAACCCTTTTATGACCAATGGAATTTTCCATACAATTAAGTCAGGATGGGCCTTTGTATATATTGAGGGGTTACATGTTATAATTTCCAAAAATGATTACTTTTTTTTGAAGATCAATTTTGTCTTAGCAAATAGTGCAGACCCTGATGAAATGCTACTTTATGGGTCATTTTGGGTCTTCACTGTTTGGCAAAAAAATGCACGGATCCAGAAAGTTTTGTCAGATGGGGTCCAACTTTGACAACGTTTTCTTTAAGTTGATGAGGGGAGGGAAGATTCAAGTACCACTGTAAGCGGGCCATCATAGGCCCGCCAGCTAAACGCTATTAAATGGCGTTTCGCTGGCGTGCCGATGATGACCCAACATTGAATGCTGGCTTAGCAGCAGTGATTTTTCAGAGGATCTGGACCTGTATTGCTAGAAAACCCTATATGTTTATGATTTTTCAGGGGGGGGGGGGGTCCGAACCCCCTGCCCCCCTCTGGATCGGCACATGATTTAAGGGTTTCCAGCCCTTAAAGAGTTAAAGTCTTTTGGTCCTTGAAAAAGGCATGTTTTACCAAATTTTTCATCACCAATTTGGTTTTGGTGGAGATTAAAGAAATGCTCCTACAATTGAAAACAACAAATTACCTCATCTTTTGTTTTGTAGCATGGAGGGTTGGAGTTGGGATCAAATTCCATGTCTGCTGGTATAGACTGAAAATAGATATCCACAAATAAAAACACTGCATTTTTATGCAACCACAATTTCAAAAAGGATCATGTTAGTTTACTTTTGAATTTAACTCTTTGCCTCATCATCATCATCATCAACTTCAGTAATTGCCTCTCTCAGTACTTGAGTATTCTCGCAATGTGGTGGAGGATGCCCATGGGCCACGGATAAAAGACGTATGTACAGTAGTTAAAATTAAATTTTTTTAAAAGTATAATTTATTTTAATAAGCATACCTACCATATATTTATCTTATAGCTACAACCCTGTTGCCACCAATACAAACTTATGAGCCGTGACCTTGGTGTGTCCCTGTTCAGGACTAAATATAGACCCGAATTACGTCACGGATTCACCAGAAGTGAAGCACGGAAGTGCACATGACTTCATAAAATTTGTAAATATTATTAATAATAATATAAAACAAGACTGAGGGGTATTTCCCAGGAGGTGGGAATTTTCCAGATAAATATATGGTAGGTATGCTTATTAAAATAAATTTTACTTTTAAAAAAATTTAATTTTAATAGCGCTACTACCATATATTTATCTTATAGCTACCCAGAATCACCAAAAATGGTGGGAGGAGTCTTTACACCAAGGTCGGCTCAGTATAAGCTTCCAGAGATAATCTAGAGGATCTTAGAAGTAATTTGAAATAATCAAAGTACAAGATCCCAAAAAAAAACTGAGTCGAAATGAGTAGATATAATCTTCCAGCAACCTCAGTTTATCTCTGGGTGCAGCCCTTAGTCATATATCTAAATAGTACTATTCAGCAAGCTGTCTCCATTGGTTAGTAGGTGTTGATTATCTAGATATCTTAACCCAAGGGAGCCTGCTTGTTGGGCCCCCTACCACCTTTTGGGACAATCACAACAAGACCGATGTCGTGTAAGTTGAATGTTGCCCACGAATGTAGTAGAGATAGTGTGGGGCAAAGACCGAAGTGTTTACCATACAGCTGCTGTAATGATTTCATCCAGTGAGATGAAATTTAGGAAGTCTGATAGAGATCATAGCTTGTGTGGTTTAATTTTAAGAAGCTTAGCCTGACTGTTAGAACTTTGCTTGTAATGTAAGCATGTTTGATAGTATTCTGAACCCACTTGGAGATCATATATTGTTTATATCATGATCTTCCCTTGTAGAAAGAAATCTTCTACTATTTTATAGGACAGAAAAGACAGTTGGAATATTAATAGAATCATGAGCCATGAAGGAAAGCAGATTCTACTTATCCTAATATTAAGTAAACCATCTATATAGCTAAATCAAAGATGATCTTAATGTACATGTATAACAATGCATGTACCTCTGACACTCACTCTTCTAGCAGTTATAGCCCTGGTGAGTAGTAGTACAGTTTCATTTATAAATAAAGCAAGTGGCCTCACATATATGTGAACGAACAAAGAACAAATCCCCTTTAGGAGTTCGTGATTTTCCTCTGGTTTCTGAGTTTCGTAAGATTTAACCAGTTCAGAAATAATATGTGATCCTATGGTATATCCGGATTCGAATTTCAAAATAGAGGAATTATTGATCTAGGCCTTTACTTGTGTTAACTAGACATTGCTTTTCTATGACCATAATATCAAGAAATCAGCAATTACATCTGGAGATGCCTAGATAGGATCATTTTGGTTCTGACTTGCCCACTAAACAAAGACTTGCAAATTTTACACCATAGACTTTCCTTGTAAACTCTCTACAAGCCTTAGGGACATGATCTGCAATTACTTGAAATTTCAATCTCTGATGGATTGTGAATTTTAAGTAACCCTGTGTGTATTTGCAGAAGACTGGAATTTTTAATACAAGACAAGCCTTCTGTGAAGCTGTTCCATAAGATTTGGTTTGTTGTTGTGTTAGTGTTTAACGTCCCACCAACAGCTAAGGTCATATGGAGATGGGGCCACGGCTTAAAGTCTCATCCGACAGACTGGAGAAGCCGGGAATCGAACCTGCGACCCCTGGTTTACAAGGCAAGTGGCTTATCCACTACACCACAGCGGCTCCTCAAGATTTGGTTTACTGGAAGGGGATAATTGTGTATGTGATTTCAATTCGAAGTGAGCGTGTCTATTGATAGCGCCTTTTGTCTGTGATCAGAGATACTTCCAGTGGAAGTCTGAGATTTAGACAAATTGTAAATGAACTTCAAAGGAATGTGCTTTATCAGAAGATGTATTTGACAAGTTTGCAAACTTCAATACAACAATCTGGTGAATGTTACTTCACCCTTTTGACGGTTGAAATATGCTACTACTGTTGTTTGTCTTTTGATATGAGAACCGTCAAGTTCTTTATGAACTGATGAGCATTCTTCAATGCCAATGAAATGACCATCATTGTTAGATGTAAATATGAATCCGAGCCCAATAGGCTGGAATCTGTGTAAATCAGATGAAAGGGAGGATTTGCCCTCCTGGCAATACCCTGAAGGAAGAAATGATGTTGTTTCAACCAATCGAGTAGATGTAAAACATCCAGTGACAACTTATTTTGAAATTGAAGCTGTAATGCTTGTGACCTACATAGAGTAAGCAGGGACATATTGTAATGGTCTGAGACGCAATCTGCCTAACACTACAACGTCTGCTGCTGTATTGAATTGCCCCAAAAGAAAAGGAATTCTCGAGTTGAAACATATGTTCCTTGAGAAATTTCGTGACAATTCTAAAAAAGTTTGAACTCTGACTTGAGTAACTCTAATCATACGAGTGGCAAATTCTATTCCTATAAGAGTGAACAATTCAAAGAAATCAGGTCGGACTTTCTTGATTGATGACCAGTCCCAAAGATTTGATTTTGGTTTTTTGTTTGATTTGATACTTAACGTCCCATCAACAATCTTTCAGTTATAAGGGACCTGTCCCTGGGTTGAACCAGTACTAAGCTGAGATTAATGTTCTTGCTCAAAGTTACAATGCAGTGACGCAAGTGAGGCTCGAACCCGAGGACCCTCAGTCTCAAGTCTAGAACTCTACCACTGAGCCATTGCCCTGAATATTAAAGTATCTGTGCTCCAAAAGAGATCAAAAATTTGAATTTTCGGTAATCAATTGTCTAGATTGAAGTGTAGAATTATAGTTCTTGTCCTTAGGTCTGTCAGATCCAAAGAAAGTAAAGAAGAAGATGGCTAAGATCAGGAATTGATACAATCAAGTACCACACCTGACCCGAGACACCATTCGAAAATTCAAAACACAAGGAAAAATGCCGAAACATTATGCTGAATGGCATTCCTCACTTATCTCTAAGTTTTAAAACCTGAAATTCTGGATGAAAACATATAAGTTGAGAGTAGTTAGATCTGTGATCAGAACAAGGAAAATCCCCCAGTAAAAACCTGGGGTTTCCAGTTGAATTTCCTCCATTGTCCCTTGTGACTTCTTCCTCCAACCTGTACTTAGTGATTGTTGAAGGAAAATAAATTCTCTAGATAAAGGAGAACATTCTATGAACAGGATTGATAACCAAATTAGTCAAAGAGAGGACCCATTGGTTGTCACAATATTTTTCAATTTTGACGAAGTGTGCCAACTTTCCTACCAACACGATTTGTGGTTGAAAGAGACAGTGGAGTAGGTTTACAAAATTTACAGCCAGAGAAGGCCCCTCTATCAGAGGGGGCCACTCCGTCCTTCCTAAATAGCCCCAACTAGAATGTCAACTTCTGGGTCTAGGTTTACAATTTACTGGTCAAGAATCTCTATTACCAGGATTAGAATTCTTATGAAATACTGGGTTCTTAGATCGGACTTATTCTCTGTTGAGATGCCAAAGTAGCAGAGCTTTGAGGGCATGATGAGATACTGCTTTAGTGATCAATTGTTTCTATTTATATTAAAATTCTCTTTATAAATAGAATCAATTTGACTTCTGATAAGAGTTTGAAGCAAAAGGAACAATTCTAAGTTGGTTCTTAGCTATTAAAGGAGTATGTTTCACAGAAATATAGTGATCCTAAAATCTGAATATTCTTGCTGTAGACATTTGAAAACAGCAAATGAGAATATATATCAATATGAGGTAACATTCAGATCTTATGTCTCTTAGTTGTTTTATGTATTAATAAATCTAGTCTTTTGATGTGAATCTGACACTTGCCATTTAAAGTAATAAAGAAGGCAAAGATCAGAAAACGATACAATCAAGTACCACACTTGACCCAGGTATACTTGATAGATTAAAGACAGATTAAGTTTTCTAGAATCACTGTCAGGTGAAGTAGTTGAGGTCATATACTTCACTGCATGAGCCTGAAAATATTTCAAGTTGGCAAGAGCCGAAATGTCTTTAGTTATCGGAAGCCAACTTCAGTGCAGGATTAATTGTTAATGAAGCTTTAACTGAATTTGAATGACGTTAATTCTGTCCAGAATTAATGTGGATTGAGGAAGAGGAATTGATTTCCTCTCCTCTTTGACCATCTCAGACTTAATGCTGGACTTTGGACAATGACTATCTTCAATGCCAGTTTCTTAAATGAGAAATTTTCCATCTGTAGAATAAGGAAAATTCCATCAAAAATATGTGCAAGTTCATCTTCCTCTTGTAAATCCAATGGATCTACGTTGGAAGGTTACATGAAAAATAGTAAGTGAGTATGATCAGGAAATATCACAAACTGCAGACAACCCCCTGGCAACTCGAGGAAGAGCGGCTGAACCATTACGAGACACCAGGAAGACAAATAAAGCAACCAGCTCTCTCTGCAACATTAGATTTTATGACAATCTCAGCCTCAATACTAGACTTGGGTCGAGAATTATCCTCAGTAATATGGGGTTTCTTGAAATTTGATTTTGATGGATATTAAAAATCATCATCCTGAGGTCTCACTGTCAGACTAATTTCATGTGTAACAGTGGACCTCGAAGGGCTAGGTTACAAAGAGTCTCTAATTGGAGAAACTGACTTCACACCAGCCCTTTCATTATAAGACTTCTTGCTTCTTCTATCAGAAGAAGAAGATGATGGTAATTTCCGTCTCTTACGGCTATGTCTATGTCCACAATGCTATGAGACGGACCTCAATCTATGATGTTTCTTCTTATATCTTCTCGACCTAGATCTAGAAGAAGAAGAGCTACTAGATATTGAAGAGACCGATGAAGAAGAATGCCTGATGCGCTTTTCTTCTTCTCCGATCTACGTTTCCTCCTAGATGGAGAACTTAAAGAAGGTGACCGGTTATTCGGTGAACTATTTCTTAAAGGTATTCTGAAACCTTGACCATCAAGTCTGCTTGGGCGATCAGTCGATTTAGAACGATCCCTAGAGACTACTGATTGTCAGTGTCCGGTTCAGTCTGGTACATTATCAGTTCTATAGCCTATTTTCCGGTAATCAGAACTGTTTGTCTGATCCGGTCCAGTAGAATATCTGTTTCTACTGGTAACAGTTGGACCTCTGCCAGAACTATGTCCCATATACTGAATTGTAGTTGGCTGTTCAGTGGATGACCTTTGCCCCATTGGAATTCTTCCATGTTGTACAGAAGACAGTTTGAGCTGACCGGTAGGCTAATCTAACGTCCTTTGACCGGTAGATAGCTCGACTGTCCCGTGACCGGTGGACTCGTCTGGAGATTGACACCCAGTTCGGTCCGGTCCAGTCTGATCCGGTCCCGTGACCGGTGGACTCGTCTGGAGATTGACACCCAGTTCGGTCCGGTCCGGTTCCGTTGATTTGGTCGGTGACTTTTGTGTCCGGTCCCTTCTATGACCGGTAGACACCACTGGTAGATTCACCCAAAGATCGTTGACCGGTGAATCTGTCCGGTGAAGAATGGGATCGAACTTTCCAGTGAGAAAAACCGGATCCCGATGGAGGTGTACCGCACTGACTTCCCCTTCGTTTCGCCCTAGGCCTGTCCGGTTGGTCAGTGTTGAGCGGTACGATATCATCCGAAGATGATATGCCCCCGGATTGTTCGTATGGTGAACAATTGTTGATCCTCCATGATCAGAAAGGTCATCTACCCCGAACATCTCAGCAGGTGCAGATTTCTTCTTTCCATCCTGGCTTGTAAGAACTTCTCTGTTCAAATTTTAACCATGTGCTCAGAGGCCAGGAACAACAATTCCGCAGGTGTTTTGCCTGGAACAATGAAAACAATTAGCACATGACGGATGGTTGTCCCACAAGACCTTAAAATGTCCGCAAAAATCTTTTGTTTGGGACATAAAGGCCTTGAGCAGAAAACCGGGAAGAAATCTAGCAAATAAATAAAATAATACGAATTTATCGCTCAGAAAAAACTGATAGCTATTCACTCGAAACGAAACGGCGGACGTAAGAGAGAGCACCTCTCAACGAGCGAAAAAAAGGACAAATTCGACTAAAATAAATAATCCAAGACGAAATGGACAAAGTCCACTCAGTCAGAAAAAACATATATAAATGCGAGAAAAGTGAAAAACATTCACAGAAGAAGACTCGCGGTAAATAAAGCAAGTATTGGCAGCAAAATGGTGAAAATACAAGGGGAATTACAACCAAGAACGATGAATTTTTAACAAAAATTCTTCCGTTTCAAAAATGGCTTCCTCTTCCTTCCACCAATACAAATTTTATGAAGTCACGTGCACTTCCGTGCTTCACTTCTGGTGAATCCGTGACGTAATTCGGGTCTATATTTAGTCCTGAACAGGGACACACCAAGGTCACGGCTCATAAGTTTGTATTGGTGGCAACAGGGTTGTAGCTATAAGATAAATATATGGTAGTAGCGCTATTAAAATCGGATAAAAACAAGGTGTGGCGTTTAGAAGGTGTGGGTTGCCAGCTGGTTCTGAAAGGCCTCCAGCGTTGTCTGGCTTACTGCAGTCTGAGGGAGTTGGTTCCACAAGACGATGGTTCTTAGGAAGAAGCTCTGTTGGTAGGTGTTGTTCATAGTCCGGATTTGGTGAAAGCGAGAGTCATGTCCTCTAGTCATGCTAGTCGATGGAGTCAGGTAAGGCCCTACTGGTATGTCGACTAAATTGTGTATGATCCGGTACATCATGCTGAGTCTGGCAAGATCTCTACGCTTTTGAAGGGTGTTCCAGCCAAGGTCTGCTATCATTTCTGTGACACTGCTTTTTCGGCCGTAGTCATTTGTAACAAATCTGGCTGCTCTTCGTTGGACCATCTTGATCTTATTGGTGTTTGTGTCATGGGAAAGTGCCCAGGTTGTAGCGGCATATTCCACCATAGGGCGGACAAACGTCTTGTATGCAGTAACCTTCGCAGCTTGTGGTGCAGATCGAATGTTTCTCTTGAGAAATCCCATGGTGTAATTTGCCTTCTTCGCAACATTGTCTGCATGCCTACTGGGTAATTTTTCATGTTTTTTTGTCGTCTGATGATTTTTTCAAAACTAACTTTTTCGAAAAATTCTTTCAGGAATACCATCATCCTATCAAACAGATTGGATCCAGATCAGGCCCGACGAACCGTCGGGCCTGATCTGGGTCCAAACTGTTTGCAAAAGTTATCAGCAGAAGACACTAGTAGGCAGAGTTAAAAAATATATTTTAATTTCTATAGGAAAACAGCTCATCTCGACTTGTTGGGTTGTTTCCCCATGTCAGCATTAAAAACATTAATTACATAAAACGCAGTGCCACAAACTATTAACACCTTCATATTAACCTATGTTTTGAGTCGGACTTTTGACAAGGAAATTCATGTGCTGTTAATAAACAGATTCACTACTAGCAATACACTCATTCCTACAATTGCGGATTTATTAATTCCTCTTATATAATCACAGGTTTAGATAAACAAAATATTTCAGTGTAAAATTGTGAGTATTTCCTAACCATCAGTTTTAACATATGTTTTGGGTGCTCAAAAGAACCGTCTCATTGATACGGTTCTTTTGAGTACCCACAACATATGTTTTGGTCGAGAAATAAGAAAATTATTTTTCTGTTACGCACTCTTATTTCAAGTCCTGTATAATGATTGGCTCTGGAAATGGATAGTAGCTTAAATGTCCAGCCATGTGTTGACTGTAAAATGTTGACCATAAGCAGTCCCATATTTCTTGCCAACTTGATAAATATTTTATTAAATTAATGCAATGATAGCGATCAAACATCCTTTTTCGATATATTAACATTCGCCAAGTCCCTCAGGACAGGTTAAAAACTGCAGGCTTTGCCCTCTGTTTTTAAAATCTCCCATAGGACCATGCTTGAACACAATAACAAAACCGGCATTCTGGATGACATAGAGGATCTTACATGAGTGCTCGTAGAGGATCTTACATGAGTGCTCATGTTTTATTGAATTTATTTAACGACTTGAGGAAAAGAGATAAAATGCAAGGCTTGCCAAGCATTTTATCTTTGTTTCGCAGCAAGTTTAATAAATTCAATAATAAATGAGCACGAATGTTAGATTCTATTTATCAAACGACATTAAGATTACGTTGAAATCGCATTTCTGGCATATAAAACTCTATAATTTTGTCATTATGTACGCAACGTTGTTATGGACGTCATAAGTTCATAATTATGTTTCCTAAAAATCTGAAACCACTAGCGGTTTATCGATTTTATTGCATGGCATTATTTTACTCCCAGGTGCAACGTCAAATAAGTATATGTAATGCAAAATCTTTGCATGTAGGGTAATTCTGATTATTTTGTTGTCGTCTGCTGACTTTTTTCAAACTTAACTTGCACAACAGATATGAGTGTTGTATAGCTTTGTTACCCTAGTCAGTCTTGTAGTCGAAAAAACAAAAAAATCGTACATATTCAATCTCCCACCAATAATCCGAGGTTCACCAAACAGTTAGTGATTTTTTGTTTGTGAGACTATGTCACGTGTTAAGTCGGCTTTGCATTGGTCAGTTATACTCTATCAGGTAACTATTAAGTGACATTCTGGGCGTGGTTTGGATATATCTATTAAATATTTACTTACATGTCTTGAGATGAAACATGATAGTGGTCCTATTTCTGTGAACAAGCCAACCTGTAACAGACCATAAAGTAATCCAGATGGTAACCCCCCAAAAAATATGTGTGGTTCAGTTACCCGACCTACCCTAAATTTTTACCCTCTACCCTAAACTTTTTCTCAAAATTCTGAAGTTGGAAGAAAATAGCAGAACAAAATAATTTTGTTCTGCTATTCTCTTCCAACTTCAGACTTCGGAGAAAAAATACATTTCAAAATGACCATCTGAAATGGAAATCTAAATTTCTATGCATTCAGTCTTTGGTTTTAGAAGTAAAAGGATTAAAACAAGGTTATATCTTCAACAAGAGGGCCCTGGGTCGCTCACCTGAGAATGACTGATCAGTGGAGTGGAACCATTTGTGAGATTTTGGTAGAGTGCATCATGAGGAACAATTCTGTGAAATTATATTAAATTTGGGTCAGTATTTCAGGAGAAGTCGTATAAAAGTATTCTTATCTGGAGCTCTGGCAGTCCTCCTGTTTGGTGGAGCAGAACCATTAAGAGGGCATTATGGGAATATTCATGTGAACTTATATGGAATTTGGACCAGGGGTTCAGGAGGATTTTTTGTTTGATTTGATTCTTTACGTCCACTCAACAATCTTTCAGTTATGCGGGACGGGTCTTCCTGGGTTGAACCAGTACTAAGCTAGGATAAATGTGTCTTGCTCAAGGACACAACGCAGAGACGCCGGTATGGGGTTCAGGAGGAGATGTCGTTAAAAGACATTTCTTATCTAGAGCTCTGGCAGCCCCTTTGTTCAGTGAACTGGGACCATTTGTGAAATATTGAAAGAAGGCATCATGAGGAACAACCCTGTGAAATTATTTGGAATTCGGTTCAGGAGGAAATGCTGTTTAAAGGTATTTCTTATCTGGAGCTCTGGCAGCCATTTTGTTTACCGGAGCGTAACTATTTGTGCAATTTTGGTAGAGGGTATCAAGAGGAACAATTCTGTGAAATTATTTTGAATTTGGGTCAGTGGTTCAGGAGGGGATGTCGTTTAAAAATTTCTTATCTGGAGCTCTGGCGACCCTCCTGTTCAGTGGAGCAGAACCATTTATGCGATTTTAAAAGCGGGCATCATGGGGAACATTCATGTGAAGTCATATGAAATTAGGACCAGTGGTTCAGGAGGAGATGTCCTTTATAGAAAAAGTTTACGGACGGACGATGGACAAAGACTGATCACAATACCTCACCTTGAGCCTTTGGCTCAGGTGAGCTAAAAATAGACCCTTTCTTATTCAATACATTTCAAAGCAGGTCTGAATATTCCAAGAAAAAAGTTAAAAAAAAATAAAAAAAAGTATCCTACCTACCCTAATTTTTTTCAGGGTGCAACCTGAACTACACAGTAATATTTTTTTATTTGGCCTAAGGCCCAAACAATAATAAATTTGTTTCATTACACCCTACAAACCCAAGAGCTGTCCCAAACCAGAACTGGAAAATTCTAAAAAAATCTACTTATCTTCAGACCTCTAGATAAAAGAGCATAACTAAAAAAATTCTGATTTTTCAACCTAAAATCTTTTGTGGATACTCAAATGAACCATCTCAATGAGAGGGTTCTTTTGAGCACCCAAATCAAATGTTATTAAGGGGCCACAGGTGCAATTTTCTAAATTATGATATTTTAATCTTAGCCAACAGTGCAGACCCTGATGAAATGCTGCATTATGTGGCATTTCATCTGGGTCTTCACTGTTTGCCAAAGTACATGTTTAAGTGTTTCTGGTCCACAAACAAGGTTTGGCGGAAAATTCCACCCCGGTATTTACCAGTGGAATTTACCGGTATTTCCCGGCATGGCAAATAAGGCTCAAGTGGCAAATAATGGCAAATATAACTTTTTTGCCGCGAAATACTGGCAAATATGATTTTTAGCTGTGAAATGCAGCAGAAGTCTTTAGGAATTTTACTTAAAATAGTATGATTTAATTAAATGAGTGAAAATATAAATATTGAATATGAGGCTACAGTATCAGCATAAAACCTTTGAATTCATTTAAAACATATTAAAACAGCCAAAAACGAATCTTACACTGAAATTTTGAAATAATTTCTAACAATAAATAGTATCTTTAGCCCTTATCATGCTAAATATTTTATGTACTACACAGTAACACTTCTTCCAAATTTGATCCTGTTTAGCTTAAATCTGTATTTTCAATTAGTCTAAGTAGTGTGGATTCTGTGGCTTGTGAAAGAAACCAGCTGATCAGTGTTTTCAACAGGACAATGGTTAATTCTGTGTTCAGCAGGACAAGGGTATATTCTTATTGACCGTTAAATGGGGAGAAAATTTACCTGTGTATCTGGCAATTGTTTGACATCTGTGCCTGTCATAAATTGTTAAAACAACACATCTCTTGCAAACTTTATTCAAGTGGGTACTGTATAGCCAGGGGCAGGATGTCATGATTGACTTCATATTTTGACTAGACAATTAAAGTCCAGGTGACCACAAACAGAGGTGTCTTTAATTGAGTTATAGTACAGTTAAGGGTCACTCATCCAAATACTCAACCTTAACTTCATATTTTAACTTAAGACAATAGAGGAGTTTCCCATTATCGGATTTTACCTGTATCACGTGACATTGGCTGACCAGTCTAGCAATTGGACTACTTCCGGTATATAAAGCAATATGACTGACTGTTGATCTCACTTTGTAGAACTTCTATATACCGGTTAAAATTTAAAGAAATAAAAAAAGCGGCAATTATTAATTGAAGAGTCTGACAAGACTGCGTGTCACTATGATCATTTATGGCTACATTTGTTCACTGTCCATGCCGTGATAAGGCCCAAATTGCATCCGGTTCTTCAATGAGTGCCCGGGGGCCCTTTGAAAACAATAAAATCTTGCACACGTGTCTTTAGAGCTTCGGCACGCGTCACCAGTCGCCTTCTTTGAAGTTGATAAGAAGCCCAGCTAGACGTCAACTAATCACATATATGTTGAAGCCTATAAAACGCCGACACAAACTTGTACAGCGAGGCTTGAGGCTGAGTCTTCACTCGAAGCAAATTTTTCTTTCGAGGTCTTCATAAACATCCATAGTGTGTGTGTGTGTGTGTGTGTGTGTGTGTCACTAGAAAGACCCTGGCATGTTCGAGCAGTGGGACTCGCGAGTCTGTGCGCTCTCTAGAATCTGCGCATCCGTACTAGTGGACGTTGTTTATATACCACAGATGAGAAATGATGAAATTATGGATCTATGATTGGAAGTATATATAATGAGATTTCATCATTTATCGCATATGCTCAGTCAATATATTTAACATGCATGCGCGACTATGCATGCCTATCTGGTGGCAGGCATGCATGAGTATCTGGTGAGACTAGAAGTCTTTATTTTTGTCTGAGTCTCTGTCTAACGCATTTCTATAATGCACGAGCAGCAAATGACCTGTTGAGACTGTGTATTTGCCCAGGCTCCTCTGAGTTATAGATGTTAGTATAACAGATTTGTTTGTTTTATCAATTCAAATACATGCATGTGCTTTAATCTGCGCCGATTTTTTTTTTTATAATAGTTCGAAATCAAAGTATATTTACACTTATTACATGTATAGTAAAAGCAAAATACGGAAGACTTATAAAAATGTATATGAAAATATAAATTTATCTTTTTTTTCGAGAATAAGAAAAGTAGCGATTCCGTTCTTAAGTTCTTAATACGTTTTAAAAGTTTCTATTAACATTCGGCGTTCATACGTTTACAAACGCAATAACAATTTTACCAAGGAGGAATATGAGTCACCCGACATTCAGTTTTGGGCGCATATGCGGTCCCATGCCTTTACGTAACTGGTTCCCTACGAATAAGCACCCATTTTAAATATTCAACTCTTTTCAACTCGAAGTGTGCGCGAGTTTCAGACATTTCACAGCGAGCTTTCAGTAGTTTGAGCTAAAAGGAGTTTGGTTGCAAATAATATTGAATCAAAAAGTAATTATTCTCCTCTAATCTTACACTCGGCCCGAGTCTTACATAAAAATGCGTTTGAATACACAAAAACAAGCGTTTCGTTGAGACGGTTCTTTTGAGTACCCACGAAACATTGGATATTAAGGAATATACCCTATATTCGGAATCCAATGTGTCATATATTCCATTCGACATATGCGGATGCTTCGATGTACCGGGGGTTTTACTCTATTGCTGCAACTTCTAAAAAGTAAGAACAGCGTACAAACTTGCTTCGCGATAAATAGTACATTTGCGTCTAGCACGAAAATGTCAAAATAATTACTTTTACTCAGATGTTTTTGGGCTAGAGTAAGATGTGAACAGGCAGATAGTTCCCTACTATTTCCGTTGCTGATGAGGGCCTTGGAGAGATGTTTCCCCGCGGGTCTACACTATCCATAAATTCTCCCTTTTGGGAAAGTTCGCATATATGGCGATATATCACCGGATAGATCAAGACATCCTTTCTCGGAAAAGTGCGCATAAAGACACACCGATTCAGTCTGTGTTATTTCGGACATTCTTGTTGGGAAAGTTAACAAATAGTGTAGACCCGCAGGGGAACACGTCAGGTCATCAGGGCCTTCGTCAGTAGCAGTGGAAATAATTGTGGAAATATATGCCGGTACACGTATCGCTTGATTAAAAGGTTTCAAGGCTTCGTTCAGCGTAAATTAGATAAATTTGAAATAAAATTAACTCTTTTTTTCATCATATGTAATTGTGGTACATATAATTGCCATTTTCCTTTTGTTTGGTGTTTTAACCGCCGTGAATATAAGTGAAATGCATGCAAAATTAGTAGTAAGTTATTACAGCTTCATATACCGGAAGTAGTCCAATTGTTGGACTGGTCAGCCGATATCATGTGATACAGGTAAAATCCGATAATGGGAAAGGGGTCTATTAAAGTCCAGGTGACCACAAACAAGGGTGTCTTTAAATGATTTATAGTACAGATAAGGGTCACTCACCCAACCTTATCTGAAGCTATGCACAAGCCAACTGATGAGTACTTTTGCGTGTACGAAACAGGGTTTTTTCTTCTTATAAAATTCACTTTATCAAACTTAAATGTTTAAAGAAATACACTTAATCCTTAAACTAAGATAATTTAGCTGATAGCCTGAATTACTAGTAGAAATGAAATAAAAAGTCAAATAACCTCTATTATTGAATTTACCAATCTAAATGTGGAGGGTTGTAAATCTTATTTGCCAGTATTTCCCATTATTTCCCGGTAAATGCCACTGGCATTTGCCGGCATTTTGCCAACCTTGTCCACAAATGGTTAACCCCTTCACTGCCTTACTCCGAGCACGGCTCGGGGTGAATACCGCTTCCTATACGCCAGTACCCTGAGCCATGTTCGGGGGTTAAACACGGTGTTGTTTATATGTGTCTAATATTCAAGGGACAGACCTCAATTATCCTTATCTGCTCTATATTGAAAGAGTTAACTTTTCCAAGATTTATATCATAAATTTGCGGCTGAAAGCTTGCTTTTCACAGGGAAAACGGCCCTTTTGATGAGAACTCGGTTTTTTTTAAAGATGGCAGGCAATTGTGGCATTAGTCTGTTGTGTTTCTTTGAAGTAGGGGTTATTTTGGAAGTCTAAAATGGCTCGTATATGAATGACAATAGATATTAATTGGAATCAGCAATGGTAAAGGAAGAAATTCCTGTCATTCTCACATTTTTGAACCATTGTTTCCCAACCACTCCAAAACAATGACGTCGTAAACGAAAGTAGACATTCATGTATTTTCAGCTGTTGAAAATTTTTTTTTTTGACATGCTAGCACTAGAAAACATTATTTAAGACATTGTCCCAAATGCCTCAAACAAGCAGGAAAAAATTTGGTGTAAATCCCTACAGTGGTTATGATTTTGTATGAAATTATATGTAACACCATAATAACATCAAAATAGCCTTATTTATCCCCGGCGTATTGCGTGCATTTATTTTGGCAGTGGAGGGGTTAAGCTCGTGACAGGAACAATTTTTTATTGAGATGAAACAAGGTATTGGCAACAACGAGTGGATGCGTGTATTTTCCCTGCCCTGTCTACCCCAAATTTCTATTCATGACATGGTAATGAAAAAAAAAAAAAGTTTTTGATTCCCCAAAATGTTTACTAACTGGTCAAGCTCATGAGATTTTGGTTCTTATCACATAACCATGGGTGAAAGTTCAAAATTTCCAAAATCCTGAACTTTTGAAGCTCCAATCTTAAAAATATACAGTATGCCTACTATAATATTCACAATTTCAAGTTTAAATGGTCAATTGTCTTTCATTTGACAGACTGTATATAAATAAGAAAACTTATTATAACCTTGCTAATTCAGCATTTTGAGGCCAACTCTCAATGGAAAGTCAGCCTCAAAATCCTGACTTCAGGAATAATCCTGAAAACTTTCACCCATGCATAACAGCAAAAACCTCCTTATAATACTCATGCTGATGTACATGTATCCTGTCAGGCTTGAGGTCCAACTTTCGGTCTCAGTCTTCACTTACATCCATACTTTATGTATCCGAGCAGTGAAGTCTCTGGCGCATTTGCAGTTTCAGGGTTCATACAGGCAAGATTGTGTGTAAAATTCAAGGACTTTTCAAGGACTTCTCAAATACTTTCCTACCATTTTCAAGGACTGAAAACTTAGGCAAATTCTGATTTACACGTTAAAATTCTACTTCTAAAATGCTAGAGTCCATTACTAAAGATATTAGTTTAAGATAATTAGTATAAAATTGTAGTGCCTTTATTTGGTGCAGCATATAAAGACACCACAATTCGATACTGATTTAGGTCTCCAAAAACACTGTTGAATCTTCCTGTAAATGGTAAAATTCAAGGACATTTCAAAGCCTTTGAGTGTATTTCAAGTACTTTTCAAGGCAAATTTTATTTTCAAGGACTTATCAAGACAGTCCTGTATATTCAAGTACTTTTCAAGCCTTTGCGAACCCTGAGTTTCTATATTAGGGTTTAATAGCTAATACTACTGCAGGTTTTCTAATCTCTCAATCAAAAGATATGATGTGGGTCTCAATAAGCACCCTAAACACATGTTAAAATGAATGGATAAGAAAATATTAACATTTTTTGCTTATCAATACCTATGCTATGGTTTACCTTGTTGACTTGGGTTACAACAGCATCCAGTACTTCTCCTTTGAAGGGTCTGAAGACAATAGCTTTATACTTGACTGGGTAGACAACAAAACCCCTACTCGGTTGTATCATCCCAGCACCTATGTTGTCTATTGTTGTCACAGCGATCACAAAGCCATACCTAAAATAATACAACAATTACAGGGGCCAAAAATATTTCAATATTGCTCATGTCCTGCAGGACAAGTGACTTACAATTTTCACTCATCCTGCAAACACATGCACTTGTCCTTTAAAAGTGTATGCAATAAGGAACATAAGGGAGTTATATGTGATATGACTTCCTTGAGTAATTCTTTCCAAAGCACTCGTCCTGTAGGACGAGTGCTTTGGGAAGAATCACTCGTCCTTTATAGATTTCACTCGTAATTACGAGCGGACGAGTGGAATTTATGTCCCCTGAATTAAGAAAATAGTTTTATGCGGGCATGATAAACAACAAAACCTCTACTCTGCTGCATAACCAAAGTCACCATAACGTATTATGTTGTTAATAGGCATGGGATGACATGTTTTTCTCACAGGATTTTTTAGTTTAAGTTAATAAAATAATTACCTATGTTTTATTTGTTTTTATAATTTAGGAACAAAATATGACAAATGCCTATGATAGAGGGATAATCATCCAATGGTCTTGAGCCATTTTGTTATTACTAAAATGGACTTAATCTTTTATGTAAAACCATGTGTTTATATTGCTCTAAAGTGGATACCAAACTGACAAAGTCTCATTGGCACATCAAAATTTCAAAAGGCCTCTTGAAAATTGGAAACTTGCAAGCATATGAATCAGGCACAGATCATTTGTCTATCATTATTTTGGGCCATGAAAAAACCTGGCTGACCCCCCCCCCCCCCACCCCCCGATTTGGCGTTTAGGAAATTTATGTAGGATTATTGAATACTAAAACAAGTTTTCAAGTGTTCAGTAGCATCATAAATATGCCAAAATAAAAAAAATGTTGCAAACTACATTTAGTACCCATCTCTATAACTTCCCAGTACACTTAGGAAGTGGCAAACAGTATTTTTAAGCATGGCCTTTTGTAATTACACAGGGGTGTGGAAATAGTGGAAATAGTAAAATTTTCTACTGATCAAGATCCACACTGTTTTCAATGCAACATGTGAACTCATAATAATTAATCAAAATATGAAATACAAAATTTTATTAACTTTATACAAATTTTGCGCCTGTCCAAGGACAAGTAATTTGAATTTTTCAACTTGTCCTGAATAAAATGGGACCAGGTCGGACAAGTCCCGCATGGTATTTCCACAGCCCTGAATTACATCACTTACTTTCCAGTGCATGTGCCTTCCACTTCAGTAAAAAGCTTCTGTTTGACAATGTTGAGAAGATTTGGACCAAAATATCTCGGGTGCAGCAGAATTTCATGCTCAAGTGACACCTGAAAGCGAAACATGTAATGTATACATTAAAACCTTGGAAATTCAAACTCTGATTGTTTCGAAATACTTGCTATTTCTGTGGACCTGCACTGTTCTGATTGGTTGGTAAACTCTAGGCCAATCAGAAAATCAATTGACATTTACTTAACAAGATGGAGGACATCTGTCAAAATATTTTCTGGGTCAATGAAAAACTTTGAAAAATGCTTACTGTGCATGTATATGACAGTCGAATGATGCAAATACCATGATCAGAAAGCTTAGGCATTGCAGTTTCAGCAGACCGTGTTAAGATTTTGAGAACCTAGATGCGATACTGCTTTGGACAGTAGAAAATTCTGTGGAAGACATTAGCTCGATCGGCTGGAAAATAGACAATTTTTGAGCTTTTGTGACTAATTGTGACCTATGTACCTGTAAGTGTACCTAGTGAGTCAAATAAAGATGATATTGTAGATTAATCATATTTGTATAACCAGACAGTAAGAACTCTAGGCAACACATGATTGTTTTCATGCTGTATTTTTTTTCGAACATAGGCATTTTGAAAGCGAAAGTCCCCTTGTCACAATATACATACCTAGGTCCCTAAAACTTAAATAAGTGTCTAGAGGTACAGGCCTGTATTCCTAGACTACGAGTCTAGAGGTACGGTCCTGTATCACTTGATTTGTTTGTTTGACTTGATTCTTTACATCCCATCAACAATCTTTCAGTTATAAAGGGACAGGTCTTCTAGGGGTGAAACCAGTACTAAGCTAAGATTAATGTTCTTGCTCAAGAACACAACACATTGACGCCGGTGAGGCTCGAACCTGCTACCCCTCGGCCTCGAGTGAGGCAATCTACAACTGAGCCACTGCGCTCCCCTGTATCCCTTGACTATGAGTCTAGGGATATGGGCCCATACATGTAGACAGTCCACTGAGGATTGGCTATGGGTACAGCTTTAAAATTTAAGCTATATTTAGTAACAGTTATTCTACTGTTTGAGATATCTATTCCTCTCATGTTGCAAATTCACATCTATGTGGTCGCAATCTTTGACAGTTGAAAGGGAGCCAGCGATCAAATGAAAGGTGAATACAATAATTGACGGGTCCAGTGATTTTGTTACCTGCGCATCCTGCATCTTTTGCGCATAATTTGTCTCTGGGATGCAAAGTTTATTTCAGCAAGTCCCAGGATGCGATAGTAATTAGTATTGCAGACTTGTCATTAAAATAGTGTTCTGGACTCATAAATTTGCAGTTGGACTCATTGATATGGGAAGCAGCCAGTCCCAGGACCCATAAGCCTAAAATTGTAAATGAATCACTGTGACGGGTGTCCGGATAAACTGTGAAAACCAACTATTATAAAATATTTTCTTTTATCGCCCTCTGGTGAGCACATAACTATCATGTCTTCTTTAATAATCCAAGCAAACACACATTTACATTAATTGGGCCTCTGCGCGTGAAAACCAGTCTTTATGCTTTTGTGAACAACAAAGACTCAGATCAACCTGCACAGTCTGATCAGTGCCTTAAAAAACTGCCTTTGTTATTCATAATTTTATTGGAAAGTATCATATCTAGTCTTTCAATAAAAGATATGTCAATTTTCTTGCTAGTATTTGTAGCTGAACAGGCTGACTGGAATATCACTTTGTCGAAAAACCCAGAAAACAGGTTTACTAGCGCCTAAGCTCAATTAATTTTGTGTGTGACAGGTTTTCCTGCGTCATGGCACAATTAATAGGGCATCCCTCCATGAAATACTCAAACCATATACATGCTAAGTCATCTGGTCAAAATGGCTCATAAAGTCCATTTTGGGCAACAACTTTACATTTTTCTGCCGAATGCTGAGAGTATTAAGTTTTTCACTAGATCATCATGATCAATATGGAGACAGCTCAACGTCAGATGCCCAACAATTCACTCCTGAACAATGACATAAGGTACAGTGAATTCACCTACCATTGTATTCATGGCGGAAATAAGTTGGAAAGCTAGAAGAAATGGAAAAAGAGAAAAACTTAAATGTCTGTTTTATTCCTTCTATTCGTGCATGGTGTGGAGACTGGAGACTATATTTGCCTTTGTTAAAAGCAATTATTAGTAATCTAGCCGTGAACTAAGTAACTAGCTTTACCAGAGTAAGTATGGGTGCAAAGATCACAAAGGCATAATAAACACAAGACAGAAAAACATATACTGCTCAACAAAAGTTTAGCACGGATAAATAAAATATGATTTTTATTTGAGCAAAGGGCTTAAAGTTATAAAATATCTGCTGAAATGATGGTTTGATATGTGATAAAGTGGAGGACGGCAATTGGTGTACTTAAATTGGATGTCTACTGAGTCGTTCTTACTTTCAACAAGGGAGGGGTCAAAAATGTGTTTCAACTGCATTATTGGCAATACAAAATTGATACAGCATCGGTTTATAAAGTCGTTTGTTTTCGAGCTTGGACAAATCTGCCATTCTGAAAAAGAATTAAGGTCGTCTTCATTGAGCATTTGAAGCAAAAGTTGAGTGCTGATAACAACTAACGTCGTTGCTAAAATGACGTTAACAAGTAAAAAACAGTACTGTTTTCGTTGTGTAGGCATGCTTAATTTAAAGGGGTTTCGTATTTAAGAGGATGCCAAAAGAGAGACAATTAAGGGTAAGGCACGTTCATAAAATTTTGTCCCTGGGTATTTAATTCATAAAAAATGACGTTAATCTGAAGTTGAGACTAAATGTAGGCGGTAACGCTATCCAAAGCAGACGTTTTCAAAGGATCGACTAACAGAAATGTTCCTGGAGTTTGAGCCACTCTAGCATCAAAAAGATAACTTGACCGCTCGATTCAGTTCGCTGAAAAAGTCAAGAAGTGGAAAATACCATTTCAACGTCATAATGGAACGGTAAAACGTGGCATAAATGGGTATCAAACTTTGACTTTTTTAAACGTTTTTCATCATTTAGAACCATTTGCTTAACATTAGAATCAAAAGTTTTAATTTTCGATGTAGACGTGTATCCTTTACATGCCAATGACCTCAAATTTAACGTCAATCCACTGACGCCTAACCAGATTACCTTTTGTCTGGTGGACACAAAAAGACGTAAATTTCAATATCCCCATACATGTTGATTACATCAAATAAAATGTTTCAGGTTCATTGAAAGTGGGGCATCATATCAAAATCCGTGCTAAACTTTAGTTGAGCAGTATAAATGATACACAAAAGAAGTACCGTCTTGGAATGGTCAGTAAAAATATTTTACTGGAGGGCTTAAACCAGTTTCACAGCACAAACCTTGCCCTTAATTCTGATGTGGACCAGGACATATTTGGGAAAGTGACAAAACACAACAAACACGACAGCCAAGAGGTCAGCTATTTCCCAGCAGGTGACCAAAAGGCTATTGAACACACAATCCAGAGGTTTGGAATAATAAGAGCATTAAATGAAAGTTCAGGGAGACTTTTTAGGGCTGCCACACAGAACAGACAAAACAACTCTTCAGAGAAAATAGTGTCAAACCAGAAAAAGGATGCATACAGATTTATCAAAAAGCACTGTCAAACAAAATGGCGTAAACAAATATTGAACAAGCATCAACAGAATCTCCTTTTTTTAATGGACAACAGCTTCAGCCAATAGGTGTGATAAATGTATTTTACTGACCAAGTTTTGCTCCAGATTCTGTTTTTGTTAATACATAATCATGAACACCAGAATCCAGATAAATAATTACACACAGGATTACGAAACATCTAAACCTCTGAAAAGTGAGTATGATCAGGAAATACCACTATCACACACCACAGACCAACCCTCAGCACTGTGAGGAAAGAGTCACAGAACATATACAGTAACAAGACCGTAAGACAATAAAAGCAAATAAATCAACTCTCTATTCCTCTTCAAGATGATTGCAAAACTAGAAAGGACACAAAGTAATGTGTACACAACAAAACAAAGCCCTAGATTCTGTTGTTGACAAAACACAAAAATTGTTTAGCTTGCATGGAGGCCTCCTAACTTATACAGTGTATCATCACAGAGAAATAATCAAATCAAATTAACACGATAGGATGAAACAAAGAAAAGGGCTCATGACTCACAGATTGTCAGAGGCTGACTCAGGGCTAAAGGAACCCTCAAGTTGAGCTACGGTGGGTCCAGCACATCCTCTGAACTTACTCGTTCAAAGCAGATAAGCAGAGGACTGTAGTGAATATCCTTGACATTCGTCTGCGAATATAGGTCATGTCATTATAATGTAAATAAAATTACCATTTCAGGTTAAATTCTTTTAAAATTTAGACTTTTTTTTGTTATTAATTATTTTATTTCAGAAACAACATCATATAACATATATAGGCATAATACATTTTACTATACACAAGTTTTAAGTAGTCATACTGTAAAATAAGGATAATATGATACCACAAGATGCGTAAAACATGAGAAAATGCCTTTTAGTATCTATGCCTATACTCAATCAGAATCCCTAATACTGACGAAACTTCAGTACTCAGTGTATCAGCTGGGGTGGATATCCAGACTCTGGCATCGGTTTTACATAGGCGTTGTTTGCAATGGTACAGAAAAAACATTTTGTCACGTTTTATTAAGCATGATGTATGACTAGTTGACATTCATATATTATCATCCCTTAATATGTTTTACAAGGTGGCTTCAGAAACAATTTATGAGAAGAAGGAGGGGGTGGGTGGAAAAAAGGAGAGGGAGTAAAGGGCATTAGAAAGAACCAAGTGCGTGGCGTCTTGATAATTTGAGGTTTTGAAAGATAATATTCGAAGAATATTAACAAATTATGAAGTAGAGGTTTGCCACTTGCTTGGGTAACAATATTAATACCAGAGAGAGAGAGAGAGAGAGAGAGAGAGAGAGAGAGAGAGAGAGAGAGAGAGAGAGAGAGAGAGAGAGAGAGTAGTCGCCTTTCTGTTTATGTTTTTAATAGTCTATTAATCTATTAATGTTTTTAGGTTCCCCCATTTTCTGTCGAATTGGGCAATTCTATCATTTGTAAAATAAATGTATTTTTCTACCTTAATTCTTTGACTTAAGTACAACTTAAAATGTTCTAGTGTTGGTTGAGTTCCTTGGTATTTGTTTTTGAATATAAAATATTTTCCGAGCAGTATGATGAAATTCTTGACCTGGGTTTCTATATAATTTGTTCTTTCCGTGATACCGAATGTAACATACTTTAAACTGAAATTTATTGTTATGTTATGTCTCAATAAGAACATGGCCAGGTTTGTCCAAAAATGCTGTACATGGTTACATTCCCAAAAAAGATGATTTATAGTTTCTATTTCCATTGAACAAAATTCACATAAAGCTGTCTCTTTAATTTTACATTTTAATAGATATTTATTGGTGGGAATAATTCGCATTAAGCATTTGTACTGGAAATTCTGGAGTCGAACGTCTTTTGTTGCCTGCAAGCGACTGGTATATATGTTATTCCAGTTTAGGTTTTCGTCACTGAATTGTTCTATCCACTTTTGTTCCGATTTTCTTTCTGGTGGTAATTTCTTTTTCATAAGTAATTTATAGGTGCACTGGTTAGTTTGTTTTGATTTTCAGGGTTCATTCTAGAATGAAATTTCATGGGGCCGTATGGCCCATGTCCAACAAAAAACAGGGGCCATTGGCCAAAACTTTGGGGCCGAAAAAAAAGTACCAATGTGCATACCTTATGTTCTGTACTGTACACTGTGAAGCAATGGAAATCATTTTTAAAATCAGATGATCCATCCATTAAAGTATTGTTCTTTTTATGCTGAATACATATATCACAAAACATTTTGTCTTTTGTGTCGTCGACACGGAGCCGGGGAAATGAGCTCAACCAATTTGACTGAAATACACGAACTTCTTTAGCCGTTTGAACAGTTTCTGAACCTTGTGGCATAGTTTCTTTTGTTTGGGTAGATGGACCACTGGTATTGGCGTCAGAATCTTTCGCCTTTTCATCATTTTCGTCGCCGCTTTTGGGGTTTTTGCCCCCACAAATCGAACATAGTGTACCCACATTTCTTTTCACTGCCATTTTGGAGAATTAACTGAACAGTGATCTGTAAACTGCACAGTGATTGGTTAATCAACCCTAGCAACCAATCAGCGCTGTCGTTACTTTTGCGCACTCGATTGTATTACTATTGAGTGAATAGAACGGGCAATGCTCCTTTTGACTGGAAAAAAAACGTGCGCCGGGTCGGCCCGTCGATCGAAAATTTCCTGCGCCAGAATTATTTTTTTTGCGCCAATGGCGCAAGGGCGCGCTCTAGAATGAACCCTGGATTTTATTATTTGATCAAAAATAGATGGCCTTTTGGGTATATTAACATTTTCATTTTTAATATTGGTTTTCCATGCATTTGGTATACTATGTATCAAGGTTAAATATTTAAGAAAATCACCTTCTGGGAGGTTGTATTTTTCGCGTAATCTTCTATATGAATAAAGTGCTTTTGCTGTAATATCATATACATCTTCAAAATATTTAATTCCCTTACTGAACCAATTTGTATACATTATTGTGTTACCTTCTACTTTTACATTACTGTTGTTCCATAAAATTTCGTGCCTATAAGAACTGATAACTGGATTTTCAATACATTTGCACCACGCTGCCAAGATATCTTTTAAAAAATTGTTTTGCGTAAATCTATGTATATCGTTTTCAGAGAAGTTACATTCAAATAAAAGTTTTCCTCCAAAGGGTTTAAGTTTGTTAAGATATATGTTTCTAAGTATTCCGTTATCTTCAGATTCTATCATTCTTTTTATCCAACATATTTTTAAGGATTTTATAAAGGTTTCCAGGTCTATCATTTTTAGCCCTCCCTTTTCATAATCCATGGTAAGTATTTCTCTTTTTATTTTAGCAGGTTTTGAATCCCATAAGAAATCGTACATTATTGTTTCAATTCGTTTAATGGTTTGTTTATTCGGATCAGGTAAGGAGGAAAGAACATATACTAATTTTGGAAGTGCATAATTTTTTATAACAGTGATTTTACCCATCAGTGTCAGTTTCCTATGTTGCCACTGCTTCAAACATTTTTCAAAGAGTTTGATTTTAGGTTCTAAATTCGCTCGGAATATATTTTCTTTGTTAGTACAAAAGGTCATACCAAGTGAACTCGCTTCGGTAGAACTCCATTGAAATTTTCTGTCTTTTAGGTATACTACATTGCTTTTAGTCATGCTACCTATTCGCAGAACTTGACACTTTTTGGCGTTAATTTTCAATCCAGAAATATAACTAAAATTATCTAAGATGTCAATCAGTGTTTGAAATGACTTAAATGAGCCATCCAGTATAAATGATGCATCATCGGCGAATAAAGATTTTTTAAATTCCATATTTGTAAAGAAAATGCCTTTAATGTCTTCTGTGGTTGAAATTTTATGCGAAAGTAGTTCAATACATATAATAAACAGGTAGGTAGACAGTGGACATCCCTGGCGAACACCTCGCCGTATTGGGAAGAAATTAGACATGTTGCCATTATTCGAAACACAGCTTTTGGCGTCGTGATAAAAAAGTTTTACCCATCTGATAAAATCCTCTCCAAAGTTAAAATGTTTCAGACAACTAATAATGAATGTGTGATCGACGCTATCAAATGCTTTCTCAAAATCAGAGAAAAATATTAAGCCAGGCTTGTCTTCATCTTCAGCATTGTCTATAATTTCAATTTAGACTTGAAGATGCACAGTAGATTAGGCTACACTAATAAGAACTGTTTTCTTTCTCTATATACTGCCAGACCCTCTTGTGAGTACTAGCAGCAGGTGTACTTTGTACACTCCCGGTTGCACTCACCATTGCAGGACGAAAGCCTACAAGTAACCATATCTAAATTACCGTAAGGTTCTTTAACCTGCACAGGGGGGACTTTCCCTACACAGGGGACATCCAGTTAACGTCTAGATCAAAAGGACGATGCACTTATCTAGAGTCATCCCTGCAATGACACTAGAGAAAGCGTATTCAGACACTGAAATTTTGATGATTTTTTCCTCGCCGCAAGCGGGGATCGAACCTGGGACCTCTAGCATCAGAGGCAAGTGCCTAACCACTGAGATACCATGCTTCTATATGTTTATAGATCTGTTTGTTTGCTGTGTACTAGGTAGTGCCTAAGTTCATATTACTTGTTATGAGTTCCATTTTAGTAAGTAGGTACCCCACCCACTTTTGACCAATGTGAACAAAAGAGATAAGAGCGGTCTCTCTCTGATCTATAGAAATTTACAAGACTATAAGATATGTTTTACAAAAATAATCCTAAATTATTTATTATCTGGGGTCAAATCTGTCAAAGGATCGAGAAAAAAAAAACAGAAATTACATGGTAAAACATTTTCCTTCTTTTCAGCCAACTTTTTCCAGTTTGTGTTGATGATTCAAGATTTCGTAATTGTTTGAAATGGCCTAACATTAATCTATATAATTAAATATAATTTATAAATATACAAATAATATCGTAAATACCACAATTATAATAATTATATATGGTAGTGGCTTATTTTATGAATCTCTATTCATACGAAACTATTACTCAAATTATCTGTTATGGTCTGGGCAAATTCTTGCACCGAATGATGTAAACACGCCAGTTGTTGTTCTGGCAGTCAACCCATCAAAAGCTAAAGTAGTAATTTTCAGTAAAAGAAGGGTCATAAACAAGCCTATTTTAACCCATAATGGGGATAATATTGATGTAGTTGATGAGTTTGTTTATCTAGGTGTTACCTTTTCAAATAATGGTAATTTTAGTAAAACCAAACTTAATTCAGTTGAGAAAGGAAGAAAAGCTATGTTTAGTGTACTTAGAAAGACAAGAAAATTGAGTTTACCTATTGATATCCAGCTTCAGATGTTTGACAGTATGGTTAGTGCTATTTTGTTATATGGTTCTGAAGTATACGGGTTTGAAGATTGCTCCATGATAGAGTCAATTTTCCTACATTTTTATAAGATTGTTCTTCATTTTAAGAAGTCTGAAACAAATAACATATTATATGGTGAATTGGGTCGTTTCCCTTCAGATATTTTGATAAAAGCTAGGATGATTGGTTTTTGGAAGAGAGTGATTACTGGTAAACAAGATAAAATTTCCTCTGTGTTATATAGATTAACATTGGAAATGCACAAGAGAAATATGTGTCATTCCAAATGGCTATGTTTTATCGAAAAAATTCTTAACAGTTGTGGATTTTCTCATTATTGGTTATCACAGTTTGTGCCTGAAAATTGTAATTTGGCTAGAATGGTTAAAATAAGACTGATAGACCAATTTAAACAAAGCTGGTTTGGGTTAATATATGATTCACCTAAATGTTTGAATTACAGGATTTTTATGACATCTCATGGCTTTGAGAGTTACTTAAGTTATTTACCCGATGATCTCAGAATTGCACTTAGTAAATTCAGATGTGTTAATCATAAATTACCAATAGAAAGAGGGAGATTTTGGGGGATTGCAAGAGATGACAGAGTATGTGAACTTTGTAATTCAGCTAAATTGGGTGATGAATACCATTACATCTTTGAGTGTACCTACTTAAGAACTGAACGACATAAATTTATACCTAAAAATTTCAGAAAAAGGCCTAATGTTCACATGTTTTTTGAACTTTTAACATCTTTTGATAAGCAGGTCATTTTTAAGTTAGCAAAATTTTGTAAAATTATTTTGGCACTGTTCTCATAATATTATCACAGGTTTAGATAAACAAAAATTTTCAGCGTAAAATTGTATATATTTTCTTACCCATCAGTGTTGACATGTGTTTTGGTTTCTCAAAAGAGCCATCTCATTGAGACGGTTCTTTTGAGTACCCACAACATATTTTGGCACTGTTCTCATAGAGTATTATCACAGGTTTAGATAAACAAAAATTTTCAGCGTAAAATTGTATATATTTTCTTGCCCATTAGTTTTGGCGTGTGTTTTGGGTGCTCGGGGGAACCATCTCATTGAAACTGTTCTTTTGAGTACCCACAACGCATGTTTTGATTGAGAAATAGGAAAATTAAATTTTCGTTACAAACTCTTGACTAATGCCCTGATTATATTTTAGTCAGTTGATCTTCCTTTCAATATTTTAGTATAAACAATTCTTACCCATAAATTTAGACTTGTGTTTTGGGTTCTCGAGGGAGGCGTCTCATTGGGACGGTTATTTTGAGCACCCTCAATATAGGTTTGTTTTGAGTGTCCAAGGGAGTCGTCTCATTGAGACGTTTCTTTTTGGCACCCAAGACTTATGTTATTAGTGTGAGATGGAAGAAATTTTAAGTTTTGTGTGTTGGAGGGGGCCGTCTCATTCAAACGGTTCTGTTGGGAACTTTTTATATCTTCTGATAAGCAGGTTTACATTCTAGTTAATTGACATTCCTTTCAAAATTTTAATATAACTATTTGCCTTATTATGTAAAAGCATAAAATCTAATTATGCAGTAAAGACATAGGTCTGGGGTTCGTTTATTTATCTGAAATTGCATTTATTTTCTTAACCATCATTTTAAGCTTGTGTTTAGGGTGTTCAGGGGAGGCGTCTCATTGAGACGGTTCTTTTGGGCACCCTCAAGATAGGTTTGTTTTGGATGCCCAAGGGTGTCGTCTTATTGAGGCGGTTCTTTTGAGTACCCAGGACTTATGTTATTATTGAGAGAGGGGAAAAATAATTTTAAATACAAACTTGTTAGAGTGTTTTCCATGATGATACATTGCATTAGTTAGATGGCCTCCATGCGAGCTGAACATTTCTTGTACTTCAACAACAGCAGAATCTAGGGCGAAGATTTGGTATCAGTAAAATGCATTTAAGCCCCCCAGTAGCTTAGGCTAGTAGCTTAGGCTGCTGTCCGTTCTAAGGCGGTGGTTCTGTTGTTGTTGACTTTTTGTTTATTGTTACTCCCATTGTGGGAGTCTGTAATTGTTCTATGTTTTGTTGTACGTTACTTTATGTCCATTCTAGTATTGCAATCATCTTGATGGGGAAGAGAGAGCTGATTGCTTTGCTTAATTTGTCTTCCTGGTGTCTTGTGATGGTTGAGCGGCTCTTCCTCGCGGTGCCACGGGGTTGTCTGCAGTTTGTGATTGTGGTATTTCCTGATCATACTAACTTACTATTTTTTTTGTGTGTTAGGTGTAAGAGAGAGAGCAGTCTCATTGAGACGGTTCTGTTGGGAACATTTTACATCTTCCAATAATCAGGCTATTTTTAGGTTAGAAAAATTGTGAACTTGTTTTGGCACTGTTCTCATAAAATATTACGTTGTAGTCAGTTGCCCTTCCTTTCAATATTTTATTATAACAATTTGCTCTATTATGTTGAAGCATAAAATCAAATTCCGCAGTAATGACATTGGTCTAGGACAAGGGTTCGTTTATTTATCTGAAATTGCATTCGTTTTCTTACCCATCAGTGTAAACTTGTGTTTTGGGTGTTCGGGGGAGGCGTCTCATTGGGACGGTTCTTTTGAGCACCCTCAATATAGGTTTGTTTTGAGTGTCCAAAGGAGTCGTCTCATTGAGGCGGTTCTTTTGGGCACCCAAGACTTATGTTGTATTTGAGAGATGGGAAAAATAAAACATTGAGACGGGTCTGTTGGAAAAATTTTACATCTTCTGATAAGCAGGCAATTTTTTAGGTTAGAAACAAATGTGTAAACTTATTTTGGCACTGTTCTCATAGAATATTAAATTTTAGCCAGTTGACCCTCCTTTCAATATTTTAATATAAAAACTTGCTTTATTATGTTAAAGCATAAAACCAATTTATGCCGTAATGACATTTGGTCTAGGGTTCGTTTATTTATCTGAAATTGCATTTATTTTCTTACCCATCAATTTAAGCTTGTGTTTTGGGTGTTCGAGGGAGGCGTCTCATTGAGACGGTTCTTTTGAGCACCCTCAATAGTAGCTTTTGAACCATTACGGTATTTGCTTTGGATCTGAAACATTTAAATGCTTACTATATGTTTTCCTTTCAACTCATTTCTTTTGCTGTTATATATGTTTTGTTCATTTTATTGTATGTTGTATTCTCATACCCCGGTTAGGGGTCCAGAATAAAATTTTGACTTGACTTGACTTGTTGTTGTTTCGTAGAGCTCCGCCGCTGACTTATCGGCGCACCCGAATAAACCGGTAAAAGGGGGATAATAGAAAAAAATGTTCTAAACACTAAAAGTTTGTTCACATGTTGTTGTCACATACACTTCTTGTGCGCATATAAATGGGCCCATATATTCATAAATTAAAAATAGTAAGTGAGTATGATCAGGAAATACCACAATCACAAACTGCAGACAACCCCGCGGCACCGCGAGGAAGAGCCGCCCAACCACCAAGAGACACCAGGGGCCACTAACTCGTACACATCTTAAGTTGACCAACTTACGATGGTCTTAAATTGAAGTTAAGTTGACGATCGTAACATTTAAGGTGGCGCTATTCCGATAATATAAAGCCGTCTTAGCGTATACTTAACTTAAGTTCACCTTATCTTTTAAGATTTACCTGTGTTATATTTATTCTCCCGTGCAAAGCGTGTTGTTTACAGTATTTAGAGCCTACTCAGTAGAAAAGATAAATATATGGGACGCGACGCTTCGGGTAGGCTGAAATCAGCATACTAAGCTACAAAGATTAGCTACAATACTGAAAAAAAAAATCGTGTTGCAAGTTGTGTTGCCTGTGTTTTGTGTCTCTTCCTCACAGTGCTGTGGGTTTGTCTGGAGTCTGCCATCGTGGTATTTTCTAGCCATACTCACTTTATGACTACTATACTTTCCAGTTAACAAAAATAAAGGCACTGATCAGACTGCAAGGTTGCGAAGGGTGTTCTGTGCCATCGTTTTTTGCATGTAACTAAGTCAGGTTTCCTCGAGGCGAGGTCCCTTATTGTTGATATTACCTATTTAAGCGTCGATCTATTGATATCAGTATTTTATATTTTTATTACCTTTTGTATACGGGAAACACAAACAGTAAAAGCCAAGATGAAATGCAAACTACGTTTCATTAGGCTCTATACTGCGTGTAAAGATAAATCGATCGTCGGAATAAAGAATACACTTTGTTTTTCTTTTTCTTTTTGAAAAATTACAACCTGACACCCTAGATATGTACAATGGGTTATCCCAAGTTCATTGTATCAAACCAGAAGGAAGAATTCATCACTAGACAAAGGACTAAATTTCGCCTGGTTACATTACAAGTCTTAAACGTAGACGATGATCAAAGAAAATGCGATTATGTCGCAGTCTGGGCGGCTTGTCAAAGATGGTTTTCAATGCGTTTTATGAACATGATTATCATGCTGGATTAGTTAATTTCAACAGCTCGCATTTTACATACAATTAAAAAAGTATTCATCATTATTGTCATTGCTTACTGCATAAAAAAAACCTAGAAATTTTAAGCAAACGCTTACAAAAAGAGACCTCAGTCTATGCGACAAATTGAGCAACCTCTAGTCCAAAAATTAATAGAAAAACGTCCAAAATTAATGCCGTATAAAAAGTAGCAGTCGGACTACGCAAGCAGGGGACGTTGAGAGCCAAGAGCTATAACTCATAAGTACGTCGAAAACTCTGATCAGGCTGCAAAGTGTTAGGCATCTCTGTAGTCGCCCCGCTCATATGCGTTAAAACGAACACTACCGAGGGCCCTCCCAATGGTTTTGGAACAAAGGAAACGGACATTGTATTACCGAGCCCCCCCCCCCCCCCCCCATGGATTTGCGAACAGGGGGAAATGACATTTTGTTCTATTTTCGGGATCAAGCCAACAATGGAACAAGTATTCCCTGTGAGGGCATCATAACTGATCTTCCCAATAGCGTTTAATTATTCTCCATAGGTAGTATATGTTCCTTTGGTCCCACTTTTGGGGCTAACGTTGATACATGTTCTCTGGCGTGATATGCTCATCAACTCGTATTTTCCTCATATGTGTTTAGATACATGTTATACATGTATGTACAATTGTACCCTTGTTTCAATTAGAACAATACCTTTGTTCCCATGGTCTTCCACCGCCTAATCATTTGACCATAACATAAGATGGCATATAATTACCAAATACAAAACATACATAAAGCAAAATGCATGTACATACACGTGCGTGCTTATCTGCTACATGCGTACATGCATGGATCCAGGAATTTTCGCCAGGGTGGTGGGCGGTCCGAGCCCAACTGGTAGAAAAGAGCCCTGACAACTTTTTAGTCCTCAACTTATTTTACAGTGGGGGCACAATGTTTATTTCAAAGAAACTATAATTTTTCCAGAGTCCAAGCAGGGGGGTGGGGTCAAAAATGTCAGGAGGTCCAACCTTTTCCAACGTGATGGGGCCCAATTGCTTTTTTCTATAGAACTTGTTGTTCTCCAGGGGGTTCCAGACTCCCTGTACCCCCTCTGGATTCGCGCATTGCCTATGTGCATTTGTCTATGTTTGTGGCCTTTTAAAGTCACCGAAAACGAAGCATGCAGTTAGTTCTTCAAAGGCATAGGCGTTTAGGGTAATTAAAAAAAGTTGTCGCCAAAATTATATTTTATTTATTACGTTCGTTCTGGGAAGTACCTCTCGTAACCACTAAGACGACGCAAAGGTGACTCTATCGTGACCATAACTTTACGATGATCTTAAGTTGTCTCCGTAAATTAAGGTGCATACGAGTTAGTGGCCATAACCGTTAAGGTGAACGTAAGTTGAACTGAAGGTGATCTTAAGGCTTAAGATGTCTACGAGTTAGTGGCCCCAGGAAGAAAAATTAAGCAAAGCAACCAGCTCTCTCTTCCCCATCAAGATGATTGCAATACTAGAATGGACACAAAGCAACGCAGAACAAAACACAGAACAACCACAGACCCCCACAACGGGAGCAACAATAAACAAAAAAGTCAACAACAACAGAACCACCGCCCCAGAACGGACAGCAGCCCAAGCCACCTGGGGCCCGAATGCACCCCATCGGCACCAAACCCCCGCCCCAGACCCTGCCGCTGCCGAAGCACAAGAAACGCTCAGCCAGCACGGAGGCCACCCAACCAACATCAGCATCACCATGGAAAACACCCCTATCAAACCAACACCCCACGACGAAACAAAGAAAAGGGCCCACGACCCACAGACAGTCAGAGCGAAAGAAAACCCCAAGCCAAGCCACGATGGGCCCAGCCACAGACAAGCACCAGGCACCAATCCCCCGACCATAGCTCCACGCCAGAGCCGCCACAGAGCCCGAGGCCCGACCCACCGTCGCTCAACCAAAGAGGAAACCACAGCCACAAACCATGACCGGGCTCAAAACCAGGCACTCAGACCGACGCACGGCACCCAAACCACACCAACCCCCCATACAACGCCCCACTATCCCCCTGAATTGATCACCAAAACTAGGTTTTCCAACAATTCGTCCGAACCCACAGACCAAATCACCATAAAATATAGGTTCTGATACGCCCTGCTGCAGAAGAGCCTTCAACCCAACGCCGCACCCAACAACCAACCCTGAGTGCCTGTGGTAGAACCCAGAAAACGCCCTTCGAACCGTATGACACCCACAACCTTGTTTCAACAATTCAGCAGTTAAAAATAAGCCTCCTCTGCCGAAGCCATCAACACTAGAGCACACTCTAGCAAAACGAATAAGCTGAGAAATATATACACCACAGGAAGGAGAGCGAGGAACATCTCCATCAAGAAATGGGAAAACCACCACTTCAAAATTAAAATCATCCAGTCCACCACAAATTTCAGAAGAAACCAAGCCATCTGCCATTGACAAGCCCAAGTCCAAAAACGGAGCTCCAGTACCAGAAGAACTCGCCCCACCCAACCAAATCCCAGCGGGACACATCCTACCCACCACCCGCCCAAAACAAGGACCACCAACACCAAGCAAGTCATCCAAACATCCGGAGGCAGAGCCAAAAGCTTCAATAATATCAGCTTGACCACCGCCCGACAGAGACAACACAAAGTCTCCCCCACAACAAAACAAAAACAAACCTGCAACAAGAGGAGCACAACCAGTACCCACCCGATCTCAACAAAACAAAAACAAACCCGCAACAAGAGGAGCACAACCAGTACCCATTAGATTATTTTGAAATTTTCAACAGATATAGATGACATTCATGACATGATATTCCATAGATTTTAATTATCATAAAACTTTAACTTTAAAATGCGAAATCAAAATTCAAATAAATCGTAAAATCAAAGTTCACAGTTTTCTGCCGCACAAGGGTATACAGAGAACGAGGGGAACGGTTTTAGGACAGCTGCATAATTAAATGTGACACTCATGGTGGTGGTTCTGTTATGGTGTGGGCATCATTAAACTAACATTGTCTTCATAAAGGGGAACTTAACTCCAGCTCGCTATCAACACAAAGTGCTCGATACGGAGGTCAATCCTTTGTTGAGAAACCACAGAGGAATGCAGCTGCTGCACGATGGTGCTCCAGCCCACCACTGCATATTTGAATGCAAACAATGTAAATGTCATTGACTTTTCCCCCAAATAACCAGACTTAAACATAATTGAAAACAATTGAAATTAACCCAACCACTGTGTAAGGAAAACAGGGGCTACTCCGACCGCACTGAACAACTTTCCTCAGAATTACGTTCAGCGTTTTGTGACGTCAATGAGACATCGTCTTGCTGTAGTGAAGAGTGTGGGTAGACATACCTGCTACTAAGTTTACATGGACATGGACGCCGCTGCAGGATTTGACTTAGGAATATTGTGATATTTACTTTGTTTTGTGATATATTTGATCAAGTTTGGTCTCTTCTAAAGTATTGGAAAAATGTGAACTTTGGTTCGCATTTTTTAACTTTGTATTTTATTTGAAATAAAATAAATGCATGTTTATAACACACATGTCGTTTATATTTGTTGAAAATCTGAAAATGATCTGACCTTATATGTGCACACTTATAAGTGTTGTTAAGTGTAGATTCTGTACGTCTTGGCACACATCCACTTAGAGTAGTTTTCAAGTTTAAAATGGTTTACACTTCCACCACTCTATTTACAAATTAATATGAAATACATTGTAGGTGCCACCTAACTGCAACCAACCAACTGAACCATTTCATTTGACCTAAACAGGTAACAGAAGTATTGACTACTGTAAACAATCAGTGTGACTCAGATTTTGTGATCAAAACCTTATTAATGCTGATTTTTTTATGAAAATGCCCAGTCAACAAACTCGGCATCCCTCCACCCAACATGTGATGAGGAGGGGGTGTCTCTTGCCACATGCATATTCGCTGACGTTGAGGAATTTACATCTACATAATACATGTACATGCTGCCGTCACACTTGACTACTATAGCGCGGGGGGAGGGGGGTTGCTGCATAAGAAAGAGAGAGAATGATAGGAAAGTTAGAAGCATAATTGATAGCAAGCCAGAAAAAATGTTAGTTTTGGCCAATGCACTTTCCAGGGTACCTGGGCACACAAAGTCACCGACAGCATAGTTTGAGGGTATCACAAGAGTGTACTTGCTTGGCCAGGTCAGACAGCTTAGGTTGACAGACTTAATAGCTTCCGTTTGCAGGATACCAAACTGGGAGCCGCAGCCACATTGTCTGGTAGGGAGTTCCAACTACAAATAGTTTGGGGGAAAAGCTAAATTTATAATAGTCACTGGAGACTGGGTTCTGGAGAAATTTCAATGAGTGTTAGGGACGTGTTCTGGTTGAAGCTGGTACAAGGTAATCTTCTGTCGGTATATCAACAAGTCCATGGATGATTTTGAAGAGCATGGTGAGCTGGGTCTTGGCACGCCATGCTTCTAAGGACTCCCATACGATGTGGTCTAGCATTGAGGTCACACTACTAGTGTTGCGATACCTGTTGGTGACATATCTGGCTGCACGTCGTCGCACCATTTCTACTTTGCTGACATACTCCTTTGTGTGGGGGCCCCAGACTGTTGAGCAGTACTCTATGGTTGGCCTTACCATAGAAAAATAGGCAGCTGATTTTGTCTGTTCGTTTGAGATCCTAAGGTTACGCCGAAGAAATCCTAGGGTGCTGTTGACTTTCTTAACAGCCTAGTCCATGTGGCGATTCCAAGACATGCTGGACTGTAGCTCCACTCAAAGGTATCGTGTGGAGTCCTCCATGTTCAGTGTGTGTCCTTTCAAGGTATAAGATGAAGAGATTGATTTTCGTGCTCTGGTGACCCTGATGGCGCTGCACTTTTCCAGATGGAATGCCATTTTTCCCATGCCGCTAGGTTGTTTAGATCTTGTTGTAGGGTGTCACAATCTTTCTGGTTTTTTATGCATCTGTAAAGTATGCAGTTGTCAGCAAAGTGCCGGATTCCTGATTCTACGCAGTCTGGGTTACTTGTAAAGAAGAATTCCAGTGTATTTGCTTTGGTTTCAGTGATCCTAGTAGGTTCTGTTACCATCTGGTCTATGTAGACGCCAGGGTTAAAATTTGGTTTGATACTGTGGCACTGGTAGCATACTGCAGAACAGTTTCTTCTTTCCAGTTGATGTAGGAGAGGTTGAAGTCTCCGCCTATCCACAAGTGAGAACCCTTGTCCGTTGGTATGCGTGAAAGCATCGACTGTAGATGTTGCAGGTAGTCCGGAGAAGTTTTGTCTGGAGGTCTGTAGATGGATCCGATGTAAAGATCACTGCTGCCTTTGACTTTGACCCTCGCCCAAACAACCTTACAGTCTGTTCCGCTATCTACACTCAGCTCTTCTGTCTCGCTGCTTTTGAACTCTTTGGACACTAAGACTTGAGTATAGGCAGCATTTGCCTTGATACGGCTTTCCCAATGACTGTTTACATGCTTAAACACAATTCTCCTCCAATGGAATTTCGTTTGGGTCCCTTAACAGGTCGCAGGGATCTGTAAGATTGTACTCAATGAATATTTCCTTCACGGCAATGAACCACCTATGACTGGCAAACGACTTAACACTAAGTTGACTGATTGCTAGGCGATGCTCTATTGTTGTTTCAGGTAAACGACATATATTTCCAAAGAAAGCCAATGCTCGCTTATGTATAATTGCTTCTACAAGTACCCTACCACTGAGAACATATACTGCGTGGTCAGCTGTGTTGACGGGTAACGAGAGGATCAGCTTCAGGAATTTCTTGTAGATTTTTTCAAGCATATCAATGCATTTGCGTTTTGATAGAACTACTTTCATTCCATATATCAGGACTGGTCATACATACGTCTGCATGAGATTAATAGCTGTCTCGGGGTCAAGTCCATTCTCTCCATGGAGGCCAGATGACATCAATCTATATACATGTAGGCTTTAAAGGAAGTCCTGGCTGTTACTCGCCATTATCCATACCTGACAGTATGTTAAAGGGTGGGGTATTTTTGAGTTTGAATATTGAATAACTGCTAAACCAGACCCAATCCCGCCGGTCTTGACATGTCAATTCCAACTGCACAATGTCTTTACTGCAATATCTGAAAGATACATTTTCTGGCCTTGAAGATACCATCAGGGTTGCCACTCAATAACCTTTTTTAGAATTCCCTGACTTTTCACTGACTTTTCCCTGACTTACAACCGTTTTCCAGACCCTTTTGGAAGGCCAATTTTAACCATTTTCATCCATCGACTATTCGAAGATTTTGCACAAATATTTGAACTTGCTGATTTAATCTTTAAAGAAAAATCTTAAACCATAAATATTAGAAAAGGAATGTTTCTGAACATAAATTGCTTGCAATTTATGTTCAGAAACATTCCTTTTCTAATATTGTTTACAAATTATGGAAACTAAAATTTCCAGAAGCCTGTTAACTAGCATCTTTTAAGGAAATTTTTGAAATTCCCTGACTTTTCAATGACTTTTTTCATTTTTTTTAAATTTCCCTGACTGAAAATGTAATTCCCTGACTTTTCCCTGACCTGGAAAATTTTTCATTTTCCAGAACTTTTTCCCTGACCGTGGCAACCCTGACCATGGAGGCAGGTGTTTGTTAGAGTTTAACGTTAATAAACATCTACCTCCATGATCTCTTCAACTGGCGCGTAACAAGTGTGTGTACCTTTTAACCCTGTCCTTCATTGAATATTTATGCTAAGCTCCACACACTATTAATAATTATAAAATAATCTTTCACGTTGGTACATAGATCAAGAAATTACTTATCATATTTCCATAAGTAAACAAAATTGACCGTGGTTTTCAAGATGGCTGCCATGAAAAAAGACAACACTGCCTATACATGTATAGTGTATATCAGCCTCCTACCATCTGTTACGCTTGCTTGTATGAGAAGAAAATCTATATTAAAGAACCCCAACTTCATTTCCGATATTAAAAATTTAATGTATGGTCTTAACATAATATATTCAAGATGGCCGCCACTTTGAAGTACATTTTTGCATGTTTTCGTTATTCTTCAGAAAAAAGTTACATTTTTTGTTGATTATACAATTTATAGTTACATGTTTGTGTCATTATTAATTTTGGATACATATTTACTGTCAGCATTATTAAAAATGTAATATGACAGCAGAGATGGCTGTCATAAATGACGAATAGGTCCAAAATAGCCAAATGACTGTAATAGGTTATCTTGCTAACTTTTGAACAATTACAAGTTCGAAAATATTATGATTGAATACTGGTATTAACACAGCTCATTGACAGCTGTTAAGCACTCACATTCACAGGTTCATTTCAGTCCTTGTCACCAAAATTATCGATTAATCATACAAAATCAACTTCTATATAATATTGGATAGGCTGCATGCTAGGTTACCCCACCCATGTAACCAATTAAATAACTTTTCCTCAAAATAAACATAATACACTTCTAGATGCATCTATCTCCCTGATATTGGAATGACCTTCAGTTTGCTCTCGTCAGATTCATATTTCATTGCAGCATACGCTGTTGAACGTGTATGATGTATCAATTTAAAGTTTCTAAAACGTTTCTATAACAACTCTGATTAAAAGCAATTAAATTAGACAAGCTAAAATTCACTGAAGACTTATTTTTTGCTTTATCAAACTTTGGATGAATTTGCATGTGAAAATATAAGTATACTTACCAAAACTAAGTAATATATAATATGTTGAAACTTTCTGAATTTTTAAGTTAAAGTATTCGCTTCTTCTTAACCCTATGTTAATAGCCCCAATAAACACATTATAAACATGACTGGAGATCCCTTTGTAATGTTTTGATCTCCTTATTGTGAAATGTGTAACATACACAACATGCAATATAATATGACTTTTGCTTAAAGTAATATAAATATATTCTCCTCACATACTTACTTACATTTTAATAAAATTATGAATTATCGTGTATGAGTGCTATCAACATTTCAAACGTTTCAACCAAACATGTGCATTTAGCCCTAACCGAGAAAGAACAAGCATTAAATTATATGAAATAGCCATTTTTGCAGCTAGCAATAACCAGAAAATCCAAGAAAACTCTATCTTTACTTTATTTTCTTCCTTTTTTACTGAAAAAATGTTACAAATGCTGGAAAGCTGTTTACTTAATTCCAAATGAATGAGTTTTAGGTTGATTTGCCCTTCCCTGCAATGCTCTTTTTCATTCTACACTACGCTGCAATCACTTCTCCTGTTTACTCTACCCTACACTACTTTGCTCAATACAACCCCACCCTATGACTTTACTGCTCTTATCCTTCCTTACACATACTTGTACTACCCTATGTTTCCTACCCAAACAACTTAATCACCCTACATGATAAACTCCATAACCTTCTCATATGATAACCATACCCAGCAACCCTTAAATCGAAAATGGACTGTTTCAATTGATGATAGTGGGACATTCAAAGTCCCAACAAATACACAAGTGATTATGATCAGGAAATACCACAATCACAAACTGCAGACAACCCCGTGGCACCGCCAACCAGTACACAAACCCATACCCTGCTTATAAACTACCTTGTAGCAACTCATTTCTTTCAATGCATTTATAGGGGATTCTGCAAGTAGTGGACATACACTGTATAAACATATAAGGGTAGGGTAGGACCAAAAGTAGGGTAGCCCATCAATAAGCATTACCATACCTTAAAACCTACTCATACCCTACCCCTTTAATATAATATTCATAACCTGCATTACCCAGCCATTATCCCCACCCTTCTCTTTCTCTATATGCATGCATATCTACCTTAGCCCATAGTGGTAGAGGTAATGGCTCCATGTAGGTATAGTTTGAGGATATGTTGGACCCAGATTTCAGTTTTGCTTGGGCTAATGTAAAAATGTAGCGTATGTTACACCCTGAAGCACCTAAATAAGCTTTAAAAATATGTATGCTGCAAATAACTGACAATTCAGATAAGTGCAAATTGCAGGTCATTCCAATACCAGTTAGATACATGTATGTAAAGGTGCTTTGGAGGAAAAGTTGTCTACTTATTAAAATGGGTGGGGTAACCTTGTATGCAGCCTATCCAATATTATGAAGGTGATAACTTTGTGATTGATGGACTACTGTGGTGATGTTGACTGAAATGACATTGTAAATATAACAGATTTTCCAATGAGATGTATCAGTGCCATTATTTGATCATAATCTTATTAAAATAATTTTTGTTCAAAAATAGCAAGATAACTTAATACAGTCATTTGGCTATGTTGGACCCGTTTGTCATTTATGACAGCCACCTTTGCTGCCATACAGTTTACTGTATGAATAAGTACTGCTAACAGTAAATTTATCTCCAAAATAAATGATGACCTTAACATGAAACTTTTTTTCTGGAGATTCACGAAACTGTGCAAAATTATACCTAAAAGTGGCGGCCATCTTTAATGCACTATGTTAAGACCATGCATTTCGCTTTTATTTTCAGAAATGAAGTTGAGGTCTTAGATATAGATGTTCTGCTCATAAAAGTAAGCATAACTGATGGTAGGAGGCTATTATTACACTATATAGTAATTTTGTCTTTTTCATGGCGGCCATCTTGAAAACCATTCAAAATGGCGGATAGGACCCAAGATATCGAGTGTTCACATCTAGATTCTTAGTCAGGGGGGTCCAATGAACAGTATTATAGCGCTCCTGGAGGGTCCTTTTGGGGTGCATGGTGACCCCTCCGGGCCCATGGACTATATGTGTGTATATTTGCTGCATATAGCAAAATACTTACAGATGTAAATTTTGTACATGTAAATGGGGTCTTAGATGCGGAATATTGTTTCTTTAATAGCATTAAGAATGCAGACCCTGATGGGGTGCCGCGTTCTGCGACATCTCATCCTGTTCTTCACTGGTTGCTGAGATCGCATATATGGACGTTATAGGTTTATCTGAGACCCTCTAAGAGTTTTGGAAGGATCATTGAAAATGACATTTATTTTAGGGAGTAAGGGCACAAATTCTATATTGAGAAGGAGACAGAAGAACAAAGAAAATACTGAAACACGATACACAATGCATTTTCTTTCGGGGTGGGTGGGGGTGGGGGTAGAGGAACAAACTAATTTATTATAGGGGTAAAAGGAAACATGTGCCCCTCGGAAGACCTCCCCTGCCATCCTTTTATTGATACTTAACCCTCAAAGCGCCAATCAAGACTGCAGCAGACGACAAATTTCGAGACATCTTTCCCCAATTTTCGACAAAAATAAGGTATGATATTATATGAGAATCGTCTGCCAGCAGACGATTCTCATGAAATATCATGCCTTATTCGTTGCAAAATTTTTAATTGTGGTCTGCTGCAAACTATAGGTGGCGCTTTAAGGATAAAGTAAGGTAGCGTGACAAGTGCCACGCAATTGTGACAAACTCTAGGTCTTGAGAGTACCCTTGAATCCACTTTATGTGACAAGATAAATATCTACAGAGAATTTGACACTTTTAAAGTGAAATTTGAACGTGATGGATATGAAAATTGCGCGCGAAAATGAAAAGTGCATGCACTATACTGATAAGTAGTTTTAAGAATTCAGACTATATGTTTCTAGCAGTCACTGCCATGTTTAAAGGCGATAAATACAGCAGCAGCTTGCACAGTTTGATCCAGACACTGATTTTCACTTTCTTTAACTCTGCATGCTTGTAGTTTTTCATGCTTTTTCTATCCTTTGCTATTTTTTTTTTCAAAATTAACTTTTTCAAAAAATTCTTTCAGAACACCATCAGATTGTCAAACAGTTTGGATCCAGATCAGGACCGACATTCTGTCGGTCCTGATCCGGGTCCAAATTGTTTGCAAAGTTTATCAGCAGACGACAAAAGCTACCGCTAGCAGAGAAAGAGTTAAAGCTCTGCCCAGACCAATTGACAAGTAGCTACATATTTGCTTAATAAAGATAACAGGTCCCATATCAAGTTTGAAGGATACTTAAGAGTGTCTTTGAAAAACATTAACTTCTCGTAAGATAAATAAGTTAACCGAGATTAGTTCCATTATTCAATAGAGGACACACTTCTACTATATAACAGATTGTGAGTAGTTCAAGAGATGTCGTAAGGGAGCGCAGTGGCTGCTGGATTCGAGACCGAGCGGCCGCGGGTTCGAGCCTCACCGGCGTCACTGCGTTGTGGTCCTTGCGCAAGACACATAATCATGGCTTAGCACTGGTTCAACCTGGGGGTCAACCCAGGAAGACCCGTCCCTGTTTAACTGAAAGATTGTTGATGGGACGTAAAGAATGCAATCAAACAAACAGACAAACAAGAGATGTCGCAGAACAACTTGTGAACCCATTTAGGCCGAATAGGCTTGCCTAGGAAGAGCCCATTCCCAAGTTTAGGGGTGTTGACTGGCATTTTTTCAAATTTTATTAGAACATTCTGTAAGCAAACATTGAAAACCCTGATCAGACGCCGCTTTTTGCGGCGTCTGATCTCGGTCTGCGCCCACAAAAAGGAAGGTAGGCTTATATATGGATTAATTTGGAAATACTGGCAAATGCAGATGTTCATTCTTCTAAAACAAATAAGCCTAGCGTTTTTTTTTGGGACATAGGCAAACAGTTTAAACCCAAATCAGACGCCGCAGAACGTTCTATTAGAATTGAATGAAAATGAAAAATACCACCCAGCAACCCTTAAAAAGGAAATTGATTGTTCCAATTGACAATAGTGGGGAACTCAATTAGGCTTTTAGCAGAGATTTTACCACAAATTTGGCCCCACAGAGCAGGGCTTTTAGCAGGGCTTTGAAAATGGAAAAGTTAAAGCCCCGCCATTCCCTGGCCCCGAGGGGGGAATATAAATGACTGGTGCATTACAGTAAACCAAGAAACTATCATAATAATGGTTGCTTGCATTAAGGACAAATGGTTCCCCGCCTATAATACCAACCATTATTGTAGCGGGTTACAGGTTGGGTAGCAAACTGCTACACTGTTAAACGGGGGATTAGTCCCTGTATGTATGCATGTATGATACCATTGGGGAATTGGGTTTTGACCCATACCCCATAAAGAGTGAAAAATATGATGCTGCTAACTACAGACTGGTGTCACCCACATTTGCATCAATTCCTCATTGGTATCATACATTCATACGTACAGGGACTTGACTCTTTGGGCCCACTCAATAAGTAGTTTTTAGATGATAAAGCCTCAGATACAGTCCCAGCGTTATCCGGTGTGCCCCAGGGGTCCGTCTTAGGTTCGATCCTGTTTATTATATCTATAAACTTTCTTAAATTTGGCCGAAAACATCAGGTCTTCTGTTGGCCTGTTCGCAGACGAATGTGTTTTGTATAGGAACATATATTCACTTCAGGACTGTTTGACCTGTTTGACCTTGCAAGATCTCATTAGCTTATGACAATGGGAAGCCGATTGGCAATGAAATTTATTGTGGCCAAATGTCTCTCTGTGAGAGTGACTCTGCATCAGCATCACAAACATATACTTTTTGACTACTCCATGGGCGGATACAGAGGGGGGGGGGGGACAGGGGGTCCGGGCCCCCTGGAAAATCAAAAGTTATATGGATTTCTATAGGGAATAAGCAATTGCGCACCCCCCCCCCACCCCACCCATGGAAAAAGTTGGACCACCCCTAAAAATGTTGGACACCCTCTGGAACCTTGGGAAATGAGTTTTCTTTGAAAGTAACCATTGGACTTCTGTAAAATAGGTAAGTTGATGAATAAAAATCAAAATCTAAAACCACACTGGCAAATGTATACGTCGATTTGCTGGTATTTACGCGTATTGCCGGTACTTCATAGACCGGAAGTGGTAGATATTGGTGTTAATGCTATTTAGAAAAACATGCCATATGCATAAAGGACTGTTGAATTAGATCATCTTTAAGTATTCAGTGTGTGCATGGCGATTTATGTAAGCATTTAGGAATAGATTCGATCGGTACTCGAATCTATTCCTAAATACTTACATAAATCACCATGTGCATGCCAAATACTTAAAAATGATCTAATTCTATCGTCCTTTAGGCATATGGCATGTCTTTCTATATAGTATTAACAGCAATATCTACAACTTCCGGTCTATGAAGTACCGGCAATACGCGTAAATACCAGCAAATCGACGTATACATTTACCAGTGTGAAAACAACGTTGTCAGAGCTTTTTTCATGTCAGATGGACATAGACCCCACCACCCTCGACGAAAATTTTCTGATCCGCGAATGTACTCCCTACACAAACAAATATTTAGAAAACGTTCAGTCAGCAAACTCCCTTGGTATAATCATCACTGATAATATGAATTTCAGAATTATCTTCCAAAGCAACTAAGACACTTGCTTTCCCTTCACAGGAACTTGGCTTTTGCACCTAAGAGTACTAGTACTAAGGAAGTTGCATACAAAACTTGGTTCGGCCTTAACCAGAGTATGCAGCACCAATTTGGAGCCCTAACTCAAAACTTCAAATTAATCAAGTAGAGAAAGTGCAGAGATGGCGAAACACAAGTAGTGTCGGCGAAATGCTTGATGAACTTGAAAGGCTATCTCATGAGATCCTCCCTGTTCCTCTTTCACATGATTCATTGTGATGCTGCGTCTATTGAAAAAGACGATTACTTGACCCCTGCTCACAGTTTGAAAATTACCAGGTCATCATATAGTGATACCAGACATACAGTGATGTCCTGAAGAATTACCCCCCTCCCCCGAAGTATTCCACGGTGGAATATTTTTCTCCTTGGGTGGTCAATACCCAGACCACAGAAGAGTTTAGGGCACACCTCATGTAGTTCAAAAACACAAACAAAAGATTTTTTCAGTCAAAATTTCAAAATTAGCACTCCCTGGCATAATGATCGTAATTCGATCGAGCCAGTACCAAAAGGAATTCTTGAGCTTTCTTGTATAGTATTTCTCCATTTTTAAAACATCACAGAATACGTATCCGTCGAAATGAGCATTTTTATACAACACGCATAGTCAAAAATAAACTTTTGATATAATTAATATGGGCATTAATTAGAATATCGATGGTAACCTTCCTTCATGAATATTCATGCTACACTCCACACCTACTGAGAATAATTATATACATAAACTTTCATGTTGGTACAACAAAGTTGTACTTGACAAAATGATCAATACTTTTCAGTATGAATGACGGCGTAGTGAGGCCCCTGACCTATGGCATATTAAGCGCGCATATTACACTCAGTTTTATGCACCAACATAGGCTTCGAACAAGACGTTCTGGCTGTTTTCCGCCATTCACCACCCACGCCTGGTTTGTTGTTCATTACAGCGGGCATAGTGACTTGAATAGGAGTCTATGCTGAACTGATAGAATAAGATCCTCACTGGAATGGCTTTGTTCATTTTAGGTAGAATCTATTGTAAAAAGAGGGAGTAATTTTTCATTTTTAGAGTTGTTTCCATTGGTATTTTATCTATTACCCTGAATGAATGTCTATATATCACCTTTAAATGTTTTCAAGTGGACAATTAACCATTTTTAGATTTTCAGTTTAGTACGGTGATTTGTTTGGAACATTTAGTTAAATGTACATGATCAAAAGTGTCATATTTCGCGAAGATAAAGCAGATCCTTATTAGAAGATGCGGTTTATGGTGCCTAGTATGAAGCTGATTAACGCACCATGAGGACTATAGCTTTATTCGAATTTCTAAACTTTCTTTGGCATACAATGGAAATCCAAGATCAGCCAGCTGATCAGGATAATCTGTGTTTTTATGGACGATTGAGCTAATAATTAAATTACACATATCTTTACTGGCCTGGAATCAGATGATGTTATAGTTTTATCAACTTAAAACAAACCCAGGATGCGCTTATAGGAGCATGAGCCATCGGTACATTGGTCATGTTCATTCAGTTTTACTTTACTTTTCTCGGAGAAATAAAATCCCGTGGACTTTCGAGCCTGGTGAAGTTTCAGATGGATTTTTCGTGAGTTATTTAGTGATTCAAGGCTGAAGTTCAATAGATACTTGACTCTTGTCGTCGGCTAATTTTCCGCGGACTTGGCTATTTACTATTATAAGGTAAGCTACATATAATAAATTTTACCAACAAAATGATATAGGGTAGAGTGTCGGATTAATTAGCTTAAGTCTGGGAACTATTTTGACCAATCAAAGGGTAAGATCAGATAAACCCTATTGAATATTTTGACCATTCTAAGTATAAGTTTAGTTTAACTCTATAGACTCTTTTGAGCATTCAACATGTAAGATCAGTTAAAGCGTTATGGACTCTTTTGGGCATTCAAAGTGTAAGATCAGCTAAACCGCTATGGACTCTTTTGATCATTCAATATATAGAATCAGTCCAACTTCAACAGACTATTTTGGTTTTAAAGCGTAAGATCAGTTTAAATGCAATGAATTCCTTGTTTTTTCGTGTATGCCAGATATAACTTTAATAGTCATTGGGCAGTTACGACACTTTAACATGAAAGTATAAAATTAGCAATGCCAGAGGTGTTTAATCTTTATTTGAACAATTTTGAAATTGTCGTTACTCATTTATTCCTTATTATATTTTGTAATGATTGATTTACACAGGTTAGTCTGCTCTTCAGAAATACTCAGTCCCCAAGAAAATAGTTCTTAACTATTCGCTGGTTTGAAGCAGTCACTGAATATGAGTAGTCAAATTTTAAGCGTATAAAATGCTGTCTGAATCGAAATGTTCTGAATCATTCTCAAACTAATTCTCTTAAAGAGATGAAGTTTTCTCTTGAAACCTATTTTTAATTGTAAATAAATAATTAAAGTGTGTTCTGTTAGAAAATAGGGCGTTTCAGTTTGATAGTTACTTTTTGAAAGCAACTTGAACATCAAATTTTAGGGGTTACAGTTTCCAAGCCAACACTAAATTGTATGCAAAATACATGAATGAAGTATTTGGTGATCAATTTTATCGGTGATATATACTTAAAATATCTAAGAACATGAGTCGGCTGTGAGTTTTGAGAATTTGTTTTTCACAATACTTCTAGGACATATTTTATACATGGAAAAAAAGTAAGAAAGGGTGCAAAGATCAGGAATCGATACAATCAAGTACCACACCTGACCCAGGATACCAATGGGAAAGTGACAAACTCACAGTTAGACACCACAAACGAGAGCCAAGAGGTCAGCCCTATCCCAGCAGGTGACCACAAAGCACATATAAACAGACGCGCACTAAGACATAGCAAACACAAGACAGAACAAAAACATAAAAGATCCACAAAAGAAGTACCGCCTTGGGACGGTCAGTAAAATGTTTTACTGGAGGGCTTAAACCTGTTTAACGGCGCGAACCTCACCCTTAATTCAGATGTGGATCAAGACACATAGATGTTTGGTTTGCATGAAAGACCCCTAACTTATCTATGCATCATCTCCTAGAACATATAAATCAAGATATTACAAGGAGATTAAGCAAAGATAAGGACTCAACAGTAAATAAAACTGAATACCGGAGCAAAAGAAATCCAACAGGTAAACCCCGGTGGGCCCGACAAACAGCCAAAGCATCAGGCCCCTACCATCTCATCAATAGATAAGTCTTTAAGTGGGAACCATCATAGAGTCTGAAGTCCGACCCACCGGCGTGCAATTAAAGAGGAAAGCAAAGTTGCCAACCGTGATTGGGTTGACCACCAAGCATGCAGTCTGTTGCAATACATTAACGTTATAGCCAATCTTTTTATAATGGGAAATTATTTTAATGAACTGCGCTGAAAAATTATTAGAGCCAACAATCTTCTTCAATTTATACACCAAGTCACCATAGAAATCAGGTTCCGAAAGTCCTTGGCGCAAGAGAGATTTTAGTCCAACTTGGAATTTAGAAATTAAATCATAGTATCGTCTGTAAAATTTTGAAAATGTTTTGCAAAGTTTATGATACCGATAGCTTTGTTTAAGAAGTTTCTGAGTTAACAATTTATTGCAAGTGTTGAAGTCAGCAACATAGCTAGATGCTCTAGCAAAACTAATGAGTTGAGAGATATAGACTTCATATGATGTAGAACGAGGAACATTGCCTTCTAAAATGGGAAATTGACAATTTCAAAATCAAAGTCGTCGCGTTTATCATAAATTTTGGTAGAAACAATATCATTAGAAATTGACAAATGCAAGTCTAAAAATGCGGCTTCGGTATCAGAGGTATTGGTTTTATTCAGTTGGAGCTCTGAAGGGTATATTTGACTAACCATATTGTCAAAATAAACATTATTAATATTTAAAATATCGTCCAAATATCTGGATATAGTGTTAAATGCATCAATAATATCAGCCTGCTTATCATCAGAAAGAGACATCATAAAGTCCCTCTCATAACAAAACAGGAATAAATCTGCAACCAGGGGAGCACAATTAGTGCCCATAGGAATCCCAACTACTTGTCTTTACAGCTTGGTGCCAAATCTAATAAAAATGTTGTCCAACAAAAAGGTCAGCGCATCACATACATTTTGACACGACCATGCATGATATTTTTTAGGTTTTTCTGAAGTAAATATGCATTTCTGTCATTACATGCAAGGTAAGGAGATCCTTCTCTCTTGAAGGTTCTTTCAATAAGATCAATAAGTTTATCTTTAATTAAATTATGAGGTAAAGTAGTGTAAAGAGTAGAAACATCATAAGTAGACAAACTGGTCGCATTGAAATCTCTAGCTTTAAGTTTATCTAAAATTTCACTTGAATACCCATTTGGGCAATTATATGGTAGAACTTATTAAGCCCAGTTGTCAAGTAAATACAGGTGCGCAGAAGCTGTTTTTCATTTGAATAATAGACTGAATGCTCCTCTACACTTAAAAGAATATTGTACTCACCTGCTTTAGCTCTTCAGCTCATGCTTTCAATTGCCATTTTGTCCGTTTGGCCATACCAGGAACACGTCCATTATTTACGAGAAAGCAAAATTTGCTATTTGTTTTATTTATATGCAACTGCAAAAAGTGAAATTCACATCTGTTCAAATAAACACGAAGCGGGTCTCGTAGCGCCATGGACTTTTTTGTCCATTCAAAGTGTAAGTTCCGCTGAATATTTGTCATTATGTAGAATCAGCTATAAAATCAGCAATAGCGCCATGTACTCTTTTGCCCATTCAATGTGTAAGACCCGCTGAATATTTTTCATTATATATAGAATCAGCTTGACATCCATAGACTTTTGATCATTCAATGGTATATCAGCTAAAGCACTACATGGAGTCGTTTTTACATTCAACATGTAGAATCAGCTATGCTTTCATATACTTGGGGTTTCAACGAGTTAGATCAGTTTAAATATGGACTCTTTTGGCATTCTAGGTAAACACCATGGACTCATTTGAGCATTTTTCCCAAACATCTTATTAGACCTCATAGATATCAGAGCATCTGAACATACACTGTAAAAATAATCATCTGGCTATATGCAAAGTGCCATGTCTGTTAAACTCTGCCATGGAATTTTGATCATGTAAAATGTAAGATTAGATAAACTCCATACATTCTTTAAATGTTCAATTAAAAGACTCATCCTGATTGAAAAGACAGTGATAAGAACAAAAACAAAAACAAAAAACAAAACAAAAAACAAAAACAAACAAACAAACAAACAAAAAACAAACAAACAAAAAACAAACAAACAAAAAAAAAAACATAAAAATTCCAAATAGTTACGAAATTATGAAGCCTTTAATTGCTAGAGATTCATATACCGTCATTTATATTATTTGAAATGTTTTTTTTTTAAATATTGTCCATGAACTGTCCTGTCGCAGAAATGGCATACATGTACACGATTTTAGTAGGATTAGTTGAATGCATGGTGGAAAATCACATAACTGGCCAACTGATCAGTATCTACACTGTTTTCAAAACAGGATATACTCGGGTTTAGCATCACTTAGGGTGAGTATACATGTTATAGATGGACCAAACAAGACTTTTGTGAGGTAACGTACCTTAAAGGATACCCATCTATCTGCAAAAGGAAAGTAGTCCAGCAGAATTTGTGCGAATTTTAGGAAGACCTGGAACTTGATTATAAACTTTTTTCTTTGTTGATTCTGGTAGTGCATATATTGTCCTTGAAAAATCCGAGTGATGCCACTCTGGCATCATTGATCATTTCGATATATCCGAGATGGCGTCCAAGATGGAGGCAAATTATAAGTGAAACAAATTGTGTGATATGAAAAATTGTCTCAAACCCATTTTTTCCATAAATGGTTAGCTATGAAGTTGGAATCTAGTTGAAGACACCTAGTTTCAAAAACTATAAAAAATAAAATAAGAATGCAGACAAAATGACCGCCAAAATGCAGTTTATTACAAAAATATAAGAAAATTTTCCTTGAGACTGGCAAACTCCAGGGATTTGCATGCGAAATGCTGATCTTACTGATTCTTGTAACATCCCAGTAATGCAGCTGATGTATCACTCAGAATTTGATATATTCAAGATGGCGTCTAGGCTGGTAGAAGATACGTTTTACAAATTTGTTCTTAAAAATGTCATCCCTTGGAAGCAAAGAATGCACCAAAGAACTGAAACTAGAATGTGCAAATTTTCTGGGTCAGACTAGCTAGTTTCGACCATTAAGGCCTCATCAGTGACCCTCTAATAGTTTCAAAGTTCCACAATGAAACCCATGGTCCCAAAGGACAAGAAAATCAAATCTATACTATAGTGAAAAGCAGGGAGACGTTCTACCGTCGCCTCACAGTCCCAATCACCAGCTGTAGTGAAGTCAAATACTAGAGTGTGCAAATTTTCTGGGCCAGACTAGCTAGTTTAGGCCATTTAGGCCTCATCAGTGACCAACTTATAGTTTCAAACCGTGGGAGCCACACCTAATCTGTAGGCATGTCTGGTGGATTTGTAACATACCAGATTTCATGCCTGATGGAGAAGCACTTTACAAGCATGTGTATCTGAATAAATGAACCCAGCATGTGTGTCTGATATAGTTGCACTGTACAAGCAGGCATATCTGAGAGTGGCACCGGATCAGCATACATGTCTGATGTAATGGCACCTCTGTAAGAGTAGCACCAGACTTGTAGCCATCTCTCTTCCCGCTGCACTCAACTAGTCAAAATGTCAGTTAAAGTGTAAAACTGACCAGGCATGGCCTATTGTGAGGTACCATGCCAACAGGCATGGCCTATAGTGAGGTACCACACCAGAAGACATTACCTACAGTGCGGCACCACACCAGAAGGCATTGCCTATAGTGAGGCACCACACCAACAGGCATGGCTGATAGTGAGGTACCAAACCAAAAGGCATGGCCTACAATGAAGCACCACGCCAGCAGGCATGGCTGATAGTGAGACACCATACCAGAAGGCACGGCTGAAAGTAAGACACCATACCATCAGGTATAGCAGATAGAGAAGCACACCGCCAGCAGACATGCAATATTGAGTGACAGAAGGTCAGCAGGCAGTCTGATTGAGTGGTCACAGTCCAGCAAGCATCCATCTTGCAGCAGCACTCAACCAGTAGGCATGTTTGAACAGCAGCGGTGTTGGTGACAGTAGCACTAGGCCAGCAGGCATATATGTTACAGCTGCAGCTGTAGCGACATAACAACTCTCTACACAGCATGTATGTTGTATTGACACTGTAGCAGTCTTGGCTGATAAAGTTTCACAATGTTAGTTCACATGTCTGATGGAGGGGCATCAGTCAAGTAGCTTTTCTCTTTGATTTCCAATGGACCAGGGGGCATGTTTGATTGAATAGTACCAAGTCCGCAGGCGTATCTGTTGAAGTTTCACTGAACAGCCGCCATGTAATGCCACTAGCTCACCATATCCTACATCTTAACATCACGCATGTTCAATAATGTGGTACTGAACCAGCACACAGGCCGTTTAACGAGACTCTGGACCAGCAGTCATGCGTGTTAGTTACATCACACCAGCAATAATGTATGTTACAATTGCATCCAACCAACAGGAATGCTGGGTACTGTTGCGCTGTCTGTTCAAGCTACACCCGGCAATTGTGCATGTCTGTTCTACTTTCTCCCGACCAGCAGCTCAGGCCTCATTGCCACAGGGTCAGCAGACATATTTACCATTACGTATGTTTGATTATAATGGCACTGGACCAGCATACATGTCTGAAACTAAGCAGTTATGTCTGTAACAGCTTCACAAGACTAGCAGGCATGTTGCAGTACCCGTATTTTAAACATTGCTTTGAACCAACAGGCATGGTTGTTGCAGTTGCAGTTGCACCCGACCACCTGTCACGTCGGTTACGATTAAACTCGACCAGCATGCATGTCTGCTTGAGTTGCATCTACCAGCAGATATGTTTGAATAAGTTGCAACTGACTATAAGTTGTGTGGCTGCACCAACAGGTATATACATTACACTTGCCTCAGACTCGCAGATATGTCCCTATGCTTGTACCCAACTAACGGGCTGGTAAGCACGATTGCACCAGGCCAGCATGCATGCATTTTACAGTTGCACCTGACATGAAGCCATGTCATAATAAGGAGCATACTATCAGCATGCATGTCTGTTACAGTTTCATCTTAGCAGCACGCATGTATATTACATTTGCACCCCGCCATCAGCCATGTCTATAACAACTGCACCCGGTCATTTCCCATGTCTTTAACAGTTGCATCTAACCAGTAGTCACATCATTCTGTAAACTTGTGCCTTAAAGCATGCATGTCTGATACACTGGCACCAGACCAGCATACATATTTGTTATAGCAATATACAACAATTTGTGCTGTCTTTCGAACTTGCAACAGACCAGAAAGGTACATGTAGTAGTGTTTGTTACAATAGCAACGGGGAAGCAGGCCTGTACCAACCAGCAGTAATGATGGTAATGAACATCTGCAGCATGCAGATACCTTACTCAGGGGTTGTTGTGTTGTTTTTGTGTTGATACACTACACTCCATAAGTATTTTTTTGCAAATTTTATCCATCCAGCTAGCTGACTTTTTTCCGCACATTGATTAAAAAAAGATTGTACTCTGATCAAACACTCTGTCACAAAGATTTCAGTGTAATCGTCCGTACAGTATACTCTGGCATTTATAACTTCATTTTTCGAAGGAATGTTTTCCCAAAGTAGGCATTTTTATGACAATACTATGATATCATGGTAATATCAGATTGGGAAAAAAGTGGTCCGGAAAGTGCATGGATTGATGGATACGATTCCAAGAACAAAGACAAAATATTACCAAAACGAAACATAAGAGTCTGTTATTTTATCCGTGCAGCGTATCATAGCAAAAACCATGTGATTACCCACCCTGTTATTTCTGCCATCTTGATCGTCATCTTAAATATTTTACAACGCTGAAAAACAACAATAACATGCCAGTCAAATTCTCATAAAATACAACCAAAAACTATCAGAAATAGTTACTTACTGCGAATTTGATTTCAGGTTGAATCTTGCTTTAAATGGCGGCCATTTTGGACAGTATTTTCATTCTTTCAGCCTTTTGAATCCAACCTGTGAATGCTTCATTATAACTGTTTGTACTTTAAGGCCTCTAAACATCGATAAAAGTCAAAATTAAAATGCTTTATATCGAGTTTTTAGTGAGTTAGGTCTTAGGAACCTAACTGACGGCCATCTTGGACACCATCTTAAAATTTCAACCTTCTGAATCAAAACCATGTTCTTATTTGATCGTTTGTATGATTTAGCCTCTAAACATCCATGAAAAGTCAAAATTTAAGTGTTTTTATCGAGTATATCTGTCATATAGGTCTTAGAAGCCTAACTGACGGCGATCTTGGACGCCATCTTTAATATTTAGACATTCTGAATCAAAATAATGTTCCATTTTAAAAGCTTGTAACATTTAGCCTCTGAAACATCCATAACAAATCAAAATTAAAATGCTTTTGATCGAGTATGTTGGTCATATAGGTCTTAGGAGCATAACTGACGTCCATCTTGGACGCCATCTTGAATATTTCAAAACGCTCAATGATGCCAGAGTGGCATCAGTTGGATTCATCAAGTACAATGCTTTAACAACACGAATCAACAAAGAAAAAAAACCCTTTAAAATCAAGTTCCAGGTCATTCTAGTTTTCTACCGGACTAAAGGGAGGGAAAGAGATTTCCCTTAAAAACTCGCAAATTAAATTGCCCCGGTTTTTGCTTTTAACTTTCTATATAATGTTGGCTACACTTGATTCGACACTGCATGCAATAGAAACATTAACACATAAAACGCCATCTTTAACTTGTAGTAGGCGACACATACAATTTCAATGTTTAGCCGCCTTAAGACACCAATTAGAGCAAACAAGACTTGATATTTCATGTGAATTGTCTGCTTACAGACAATTCACATGAAATATCAAGCATTGTTTTCCACCAAACTCAAGAAAGATATAATATAATGTAACATCTTCCGCAATCGTGATTGGTGCTATAGGGTTTAAGCCGATGCATGTAAATCTTATCTTGTTACAGCTAAATCACTGAAGAACCATGCCTTCCTGTTTCTTAGCGTATTTAAATGACATTTAAAATGGTTTTAAATTGCTCCAGAAGTAAACGTATTTTAATGCACCGCTACCAACGATGACTTGCATGAAAGGTATATGCGCGCATGGGCGGACTAAGAAGGATTATCTGTGCTTTAAAACGGGAAACATAGCACTTAATATATAGAAACTTGCATGCTATAAAACAGAAATATAGATCCTTTGCAACTTTATTATGTTGTAAGCATCTCAATAAAATTTAGCATCTCATTATATATACTCAACTACAAAAGAAACCCATCAGTCACTTCTCCGGGCAATTATGGAAAACAGAATGAAGAAATGAAAATATATTGATACCATATTCCTTATCAATCAGTTCTGCATCAATTCATTGAATAATGTAGCAGTTTAACTTAAATCAGTTCATGCTGTACGCCAGTGTATAGACAAGGGGTCATTTTTAAAAATGACTAGTTTTTCACTGGAGAAAGAATATCTCAATCTCGTCCAATTCAGTTCATTTGAATTAAATTCGTCAAAAAATGGGCATGGCTCTCTCCTGCAACTGCATCATAATTAGGTCGAAATGAAAGCACGTAACGTCGCACAACATTTTTGGGAATCCAGGCCCATTCTTAATGGAGAGCAACCTGAAGCTGTCGAAGATTCTGAGGTTGCGCCGAACGATCCCAAATGCATCGCCAGAGATCACCCAACAGCTGATCTATCGATATTCAGATCCGGGCTTACTAAACTAACGCGGTTTGTTTTGGCTTCTACACGCACTCGATGGCCTCGTCTCCCGTTATTGAACAACGCAAACTGATTTAGACGAGAACTCGAGTGAAAACCAATTGTCTGAAACTTGTCATTTTTAGAAATGACCCCTTGTTTATACCTTGGCGTACAGCATGAACGGGTTAAAGTAAAACTGTTACATTATTCAATATTTTGATGCATAATTGATTGTTAAAGAATATGGTATAAAATATAATTTCATTTCTTAGTTTTTTTTCTATAATTGCCCAAAAAGTCACTGATGGGTTTCTTTTGTAGTTGAGTATATATATATATATATATATATATATATATATATATATATATATATATATATATATATATATATATATATATATATATATATATATATATATATATATATATATATATATATATATATATATATATATATATATATATATATATATATATATATATATATATATATATATATATATTCAAAATGGCGGTGATTATGGGCCATGATGAAAACACAATTTATCCATAACTTTTGTATTTCTCAACAAATTTTGATCAAATGTGCAATACTAATTTGTGAGGAAATGTCTGTCTTCTTAGATACATTTACTTTTTGATGAGACAGATTTATGAGAAAACGAGCGGATCTGAAATAACACACTGGTTAAATGAGGTGTCGATCAATTGGGAGACAATGTTAAATTTACACTGTTTGGTAGGTAACCATTCGAAAGATATCATTCTAATGAGGAAACCTGTCTTTTGAACCCGCCTATTCAGCTACTGCGACTAGCTATAATATTGAGAAAACATCTATCACAGCCAAGGCTGTGGCGCTGATCAGACTATACAGTTGCGCAGGCTGATTTACGCCTTTATTGCTCTTAATGCCATGTGCATGTTTTATTCGACATGACTCAATTGTTTCTAGAAGCATATTGGAATAGACAAACGCAAAGAAGCACTTAAAATGCAATTTTAATTATGTAACAAGTGAATAATTGATTAGCTAAAAAACGCACCATGAGAGTTTAATTTCATTCCGAAACGAATTCAGTGGTTAAATTGATAAAAACAACCGAACCGAGACGCAAAGAAAAATCAACCCTGGAAACGCAGCAAATTTATACTGACGTCAACTAAAACGCCTCACTCATTATCACTGATTTCTTAGCGATTATATATAAAAATGAACAGCCAAGTACTGCTTCTTATGGAGAGGTTGGGCGATGTTGGAAAATGTCTTTAATTTGATATGCATTGACGCGTTATTCCGATGACGTCATACAGGATCAACGTACACATGACGGCATTGTGCATCGATCGCTTATGATTTCAATTTTAATTTGCACCCAGTTTGTGCCGCTAATGTTTTGCTAATCAATGAACAAATTTTGGATCATTTTTTCAAACAATTGTGCTTGCGAGTAATAACTTTATGAAATTATGACATCATATTAAAGACAAAATGTAAGATCCGTTTACAAAACTTACCAACATTCTCGATTTGCTTTAAGTAATGGAAAAAATGATAAGGGGGTACATAAGGTAGTGTACACAGAATATGCCTACATAAAATTACGTTATTTAAGATGAGCTGTAACGCCCAATTACCAGTCATTGGTCTACGTTAACGTCACCCAAAACGGCCGTCTGAAACACGTGCCAGATTGCGTTTCCTCAGCAATCGTCGCTGGTTAAAGACTAAAGACTTTTGCAAAGGATTCGTAGCAAACTTTTCACCCACTTTACAGAGTCATGACATTTAAGTTTTACTGAAATGCATGGCGAAAAGGTGGGTGGGGTAAGGTGTTTCGTTCAGCAGAAGCATACAAACATTGTCTAAACACTATAAACGCATTTTTGGTAAAAAAGAGACTGTTTTACAATGGTAAAACACGTTTTTCCTGTCAACGGGTTATGTCTGGAAACAAAGCAAATGTGGCTAAAATCTTGTGTCGCACGAAATGGTGACCCCTGTCTCAAACCGAGATCTTTTCTCAGCCTCAAATATTCTTTCAGCAATTTTGTTTTCATGAGATACGCTTGACTGATAAGATGTTACAATGAATTAAAATTCATAACTTTAGTCTGATCAGTCTAAGATATATTCACGTTTATTTTTAGATGAGGCGTTTTTTCTTGACGTCAGTATAAATAGATAAACAAGAAATGTCACAGTCACGTGACGAATGCCCCCAAAGGAATTGGTTTAGCATAAAACACATTCGAGGAAAGTTAGCTGTAATATAGGAGATATGCTCCAGACACGAAAAACCTAGAAATGAGGCCAGAAGTCAATGTAAAGGTATAAGTGACCCAAAATGGTATGCACCACTCCGCCATCCCAAGAGGAATCAACACACCAAATTTGGGATTCCTGCATCAAATAATATAGGAGATATGCTCCAGACACAATTATTCTAGAAACTAGGTCATAGGTCAAGATCTCAGTGACCTTAAAATGGTATGCGACACATCAGCATCCAAAGATGTATCCATACAGCAAATTTGGGATTCCCATCTCAAATAATGTTAGAGATATGTTCTGGGCATGATTATTCTACAAACAAGGTCAGAGGTCAAGGTCAAAGTGACTCGAAAATGGTATGTGACACTCCGCCATCAAAAGTTGCTTCCACAAACCAAATTTGGGATTCCTACATTTAATAATATTAGAGATATGCTCCGGTCACGATTTTTCTAAAAAATAGGTCAGATGTCAAGGTCACAGTGACCCATAAATGGTACAAGACACTCCACCATCCCAGGATGCATTCACACACCAAATTTGGGATTCCTATCTCAAATAATATAAGAGATATGCTCCTGACACAATTATTATTAAAACTAGGTCAGAGGTCATGGTCACAGTGACCCTAAAATGGTAAGTGTCACTCCCCCATCCCAAGATGCATATACACACCAAATTTGGAATTCCTACCTCAATGAATATAAGAGATATGCTCTGAACACAATAATCTTAAAATTAGGTCAGAGGTCAAGGTCATAGTGACCTGAAATGGTATGTGACACTCCGTCATCTCAAGATACATTTAACACCAAATTTGGTATTCCTATCTCAAAGAAAATAGGAGAGATGCACCAGACTCAATGCAGCTTCTAAAAACAAGGTCAGAGGTCAAGTTCTAGGTCATAGTGACCCAATTGTGGTATGCAACACTTCGTCATCCCAAGATGCATTCACACACCAAATTTGAGATTCCTACCTCAAATAATATGAGAGATGTGCTACGGAAATGACTGTTCTAAAAACTAGTTCATAGGTCAAGTTCAAGGTCACAGTGACCGAATTATGGTTCGCTACACTTCCTCATCCAAAGATGCATCATCACACCAAATTTGAGACTACTAGCTCAAATAATATTAGAGATATGCTCGGGTCATGATTATTCTAAAAACTAGGTCAAAGTCAAGGTCACAGTGACCTGAAAATGATATGAGACACTCCGCCATCCCATGATGCATTTACACACCAAATTTGGAATTCCTAACTCAAGGAACATTAGAGATATGCTACGTACACAATAATTCTTAAAACTAGGTCAGAGGTCAAGGTCAAGGTCACAGGGACCCAAAAATGATATATGACACTCTGTCATCCGATATGCATTTACACAGCAAATTTTGAATTCCAATCTCAAAGAATATAGGAATATGCACCAGACTCAATGCAGTTTCTAGAAACTAGGTCAGATGTCAAGTTCAAGGTCATAGTGACCCAATTATGGTACGCGACACTTCCTCATCTCAAGGTGCATCCACACACCAAATTTGAAATTCCTACCTTAAATAATATAAATAATAAGAGATATGCTCCGGACACGATTATTCTAAAAACGAGGTCAGAGGTCAAGGTCAAGGTCACAGTGACCCAAAAATGGTACGCGACACTTTGGCATCCCAAGATGCATCCTCACATCATATTTGGAATTCATACCTCAAAGAATATAGGAGATATGCACCGGACACGAAGCGGGACGGACAGACGGATGCACATTGTGATTACCATAAAAACTAAGGCAGAGGTCAAGGTCAATGTCACAGTGACCCAAAATGGTATGCGACACTCCGCCATCCTAAGATGCATCCAAAAACCAAATTTGGAATTCCTACTTCAAAGAATATAGGAGATATGCACCAGACACGAAGCGGGATGGACGGACGGACAGTGCGATTACTATATGCCTCCCAAAGTTCCTTTGGAGGCATAATGATACTTTGCTCTGTTTAAGAGAGACACAGGTATTTTGATACTCAAAGTAAAAAATTCACCAAAATATAAACGAGTGTTAAAGGTCACAGACATGTAATTGTAAAAAAGGCACTGATTGGCTCAAAAGGTGGGTGGAAGCTCAGCACAATATTTAAGTTGAAAAGTGTTTCGTGAATGGTCAATAATAAAATTACGGGAAAGTATTCATATTCAGTAGACGGGATTATATTTGCTGCACTTTTTAAAACAACATATCACTGCTTTTGTTGATTAAGTTTACTGATGTGGCTTAGAAAACAGGACCTTGCATTTTGGTATTTTTTTTTCAATGAAATTTTCCTCTGATGTAGGGTGTCCATCTTCAGGGGCCAAAAAGTGGTTTAGCATGGTGGGCACCATGGTATCTTATATTTGTTTATTGGTTGAACTAGGTCAATCTGTAATTCTATGGTAGCCGCATTGTGCTTGAAGAGTTGTTAGGACCACAGCTTACTTAAAAGCTATAATGGAGGTCTATGGAAAAACAATTACAGGACTGGGCACTAAAGAAGAAAACCAGGCCTGTTTTGCTGGATACCTTGGCTGCAATGCATGTGACCTGTAATATGTTTTTGGTGATTTTCTCTGGCCATTTTACCTCATTTTAAGACAAATAAGTCATAAATAGTAGAATTTGTACCTTTTTGGCAAATAAAATTGCAAAGTGACCTTGACATTTGACCTCTATGACCTTGATATCTTCCTTTCACTGACCTTGACCTTGCAGCATCCTGGCTGAAGTAGTTTTATTCTCCCGCTAGGCTTTCTGAAAAAAAATCTTAGTATTCCAAATGCCATCGACGGTAAGCATAGTCCCTCTGCATGGAAAAAAGCTTTGTTCTTCCCCACTTCTGATTGCTACATCATATTAGTTTTTTTTCATCTAAATAAGCAGAAATTGCTCTTTTTTTGTACAAATGAGTTTTATAAGTGATTAGAAGTTGATTTATGTGTAAAGAAAGGATTCTATGTCCCATAGCTAGGAGCATGTAATTTTTGCCTTGTCAATTGGGTGGGTGGTAATTTTTGCCTTGTCAATTGGGTGGGTGGGGTAACTCCACATTAGACTAATGATGGTAAAGCACGTGCATCTTCTTGGTATAGCATATTGCAAAATTGTGTTATAAGCTTATATGAGAGAAGTTTGAGGCATTTCTGATATATAAGAAATTCTAACACACCTCGCCTATAGAGCCAACGGTAACACACTGTGATATATCGGACAATAATTCACTGCTAAAGTGTGTGATAGCTGACGTCACTGGAAAATGGCGTTATTCATGGCGTTAGACAGTGTAACGTCGTTTTTACGCTTGAAATACGTTGCAATTACATGTAAAGGTATGCGACGTAGTCTAAGTTTTGGCGGGAGTTCTTCAGTGCAATGGTGGAAAGTTGGAAGAAGCTGAAGACTCCGAATGTGTTTTCGTCGTTTATTGTGTGTTAAATTGGAAATAGATCAGTTCCAGCGCGTGAATTGTTGAGGAATAATTCACTGTTTGTCGGTCAGTTGTACGACGATAAATCACTCGCGCTGCGCGCTCGTGATTTGATCATCTTTACAACTGACCTCCAAACAGTGAATTATTACTCAATTATTCACTGTTGGAGCTGATCTATTTCTTAAATAAATATGTTCACTTTCCTCTTTTCATTATTTTGATATACAATGATTTTACCAGTAATATTGGAAGCGGGGAGGGGTGTTTAAAGGGTTCCCAAGAATAACTTTGGGCTAAAATAATGCAAACAAACAATATAAATGTGCTTTAAAATGTTTAATGTTTGAATTAAATGATTTTGTTGGTCTTTTATCTTAAAAGGAATATGTCTTTAAGTCACAGACCTGTAATTGTTAAAAGGGCACTGATTGGTTCAAAAGGTGGACGTAAGCTCAGCACAATATTTATGTTGAAAAGTGTTACGTGATTGGTAAATAATAAAATTACGGAAATGTATTCATATTTACTAGACGGGTATATATTTACTGCGCTTTTTGAAACAATTTTTTCACTGCTTTTGTTGATTAAGTTTACTGGTGTGGCTTTGCATTTTGGTATTTTTTTTCAATGAAATTTTCCTCTCATGTAGGGTGCCCTCCTTCAGGGGCCAAAAAGTGGTAAAACATGGTGGGCACCATGGTATCTCATGTTTGTTTATTGGTTGAACTAGGTCCAATCTGTAATGCTATGACAGCCTCACTGTGCTTGAAGAGTTGTGAGGACCACAGCCTACTTAAAAGCTGTAATGGAGGTCTATGGAAAAACAATTACAGGTCTTGGCCCTAAAAACAACGTTTATCTTAGTGTAGAAAAAATTATGCACCACAAATGTTATCAAAAACTGCCAAGACAAACGAATCCAAATGCATCAAGCCGTGAAAAAGTGCCCCCTTAAAACAATGAAAATGTAAAATTAGACAATTTATGATAATTCTGCCTCGACGTGAGAAAACCTGTCTTCAGGGTTTGCGAATAACAAAGGCGCAGACCATGCACAGACTGTTCAGCGCCTTTGTCATTCGCTTTTTGGAATGTATCTAGGCTTGCTACGAGCTTTATTTCAATTTTCTAGCTCTAGTCTCTGTCTCTTAGGAGACTGGTTTAAGTCTCACTTTGTCTTAAACTCCGAAGACAGATTTTGTCGAGTCGAGGCCCATAGATAGGACTTTAAGTAAATCACTCCTACCAACAGGGTAAACAAGTTGATCAGATATGATCATTTTTTCATAGCGTCCATATGGAGTGCTATATTGAGCATAAACATTGTACATTAGTATCTAAGACTGATTCCTTTGCACATATCCCTATAGGGTTAGGAATATTTACCATATGCTCAAAAACTGTTGTATTGACCATACCTACATTAAATTGCTGGTTCCTGGTTTACAAGTGGTCAGTAATGGAAAAACAGGTAACCAGTACCTGGAAATGAGGGGTACTGGTTACCTGTATTTAAAATAATGACCAGATGTTGACTGGGAACCAGCAGTTTATGTAGATATGGTACATTACTCACATAAAACACACACAAAGTGCTCATTCAAAATTTATCATTGATGTCAAATTTAACTTTATAACGCATTTAAATTACTATTTCTTTCTTGACCATAATATGCTGAATCACAGTCTAAACAGTTAACATCACTGTAGCTTGGAATGTGTATCAATTGTATTGTAACATGTACCTATCCTGTTCTTTTTAGCAGCTATTGTGCTCATATCAACTTTCGATGTGACCATTTGGAGAATTGTACAATGAATCTTGTTGAAAATTATATGGTTTTGAAGCTAAAATGCTGGGTGATGTACATGATTTTTTAAACTTCGTTAAATGATTAATCATTATTTTATTCCGAAAAACTCTTATGTAAGACAATTAACTCCTTCTTACAATGTTTGTAGATATGATACTATACTACAAGATAATTCAAGATATTAGCAAAACCAATACAATGCTTCCTAACCATGTGTAGAAAGACCCTGGTTCGGGTCATTCGAAAAGTAGGTCATGGACTAACCTTGTAAATAAGTTGGAATAGACGTTCGTAATACGCAAACTCTACGCACCTCTTCGTCTTTGAAAATTTTCATCAATCCTCACCTATAATCAATCGTTTGATTTACAAAAGTTAACAAAACAGTCATGATAATATCAGTTGAGGTACCTATTTTTTTAAAATGTCATCTCAACACAGACTTGTATCAGAACCACAAATTATATGTAAAAAATTACATATAAGCCTAGTGTCCTTTTTGTGAGACATCACGATCGGCAAACAGTGTAAAACCAGATCAGACGTCATAATGCGGTGTCTGATCAGGTTCTCCACTGTTTACAAACATAAGTTTCTTTAAAATTTAAATAAAAATGAAACATACAATCCAATTACCCTAGAATTAGAAATAGACTCGTCCAAATGATAAAAATGGGAAAATACATTCAGCATAAATGGGTTAAAGCTGAAACAAGAACCTAAGTATATGTGCCATTATTATGTGCAGGGTCATCAGATTTTCAGCTTTCTTTCACGCAGTACAATTTGACAAAATATCAGAAAAATCGACGAAACTGTGAACATTTGACAATTTTTCTTATACTTACAATTCATAAGAATATATCGTTCAAAATAGTTCGCAAGCTAAAATATACTCATTACCCTTACTTCGAAATATCCTTACAATTTTAATTACAATTAGGCCCAATGAATATGAATTCTGTGAAGTACGCTGCATAAAGCACAACATATGCTTGCCATTTAATACAATGCAAATGCACCCATAGTCCGACGGAACATGTTGGTCTTGTGATTAGTTTGCAGACTCATCAAGGAGGATGACTGTTGATAAGAATGAAGTAATCCCTTCCCAAAAATCTCCATGGAGCACTTTATGAAAAAGTGAAATTTTGTTAAATACACCCTCCTTTTTCAAAACTAAATTTGTAGACGAATATTTTAATGAAACACTAACAGAGCATAATTTCTGTACAATCCATAGCTTTTAATGTAGCTGGCATCATTAGGTTACACTATTACCAAAGTCCTATGAATTTATAGATTTCCAGAAAAAGCCGTCATTTTCAAGAAAATAGAAAAAACAAAATTTGAGGCATGGCCTTGAGCAGCGATTTTCTTTTATCCAAAAACATTTATTGACCCGATACTTTGGGCTTTCTTAAGAAACTGGGTCTCTGCATCATTGTCTAGTGAAGTGCTTTGTCTGTTGGATAGGGGTTAACTTCATTGCCTATGGAGAATAATCAAGTGTTCCTTTGAATATTTTAGCAGTGTATATTATACTTAAAGAATGAAGAAACGCAACAGCCACTACAATTAATTGTAAGCATACAGCGTATTGCTAGATTTTAGTGTAAATGATGTTTATTCATGGAAGCAGTAATTATTATTCAAATTACAGCAGGTTCAGCGAATACATAGATTACGTTTGCCTGTTGGTATGAGCATAACCATCCTGACACCAGTAGTAAATTGTTGAAGCATGGTCACTAAAAGCATGTTTTCCGATGAGGGAATTTTCCAGTGAAAACGTTTCGGTTACAGTTAACAAGTTAAGTGTTTACACCCCGCTTAATAATCAGTTGTTTTTATTTGCAATTTGACCACGGCCAATATAAACGCTCCACTAACATATTTCTACGGTTTCTGAAAAGTCAGTGTTGCTTTGAAAGCATGTTTTATTGTCTCTAGATTTTAGGTGACGTTAAATGCGCATTATATTTGTCATTGTGTATCTTGGCATTGAATTAGCCAATTTTGACGCTATATTTGACTGCTATTTGAATATGATAGGACCTTTTTATTTGCACATTCTCAAGTCGACTGGGTTTCTTATTCTTCATTATGACGTTCACGTCTGTCAGGTAGGCGGCGAGGTCTAACTATAACCTTGTCGGTAGAGCCCTATAAAGCCTGAACAATGATTAAAACGGGCGTGCTATGAAGCGACACTGTCTTCAGCTGGACAGTCAAAGCTGAGTCTATAAACTGTGAACCTATACTTTCTCCCAGGCTAATATAGCCAATAATCGTCTGTAATATGTACAGACAAAACGCTCATACCATGAACTATCTGATCATAAATGATCAACACAAATTCTCGGCATGGGACCCAACAAAGCAGAAATCAACTAGAGTCCCTAGCCAGCAAGATGGCTGGGGGTGCCCCAGCTTCACAAAAGCGCTGAGAAATTCTAAAACTAACCCTATCTTGATGATAATTTACAACTCTGGTTTGGAACACGTTCCAGCATCAGTCCTAGGAACGCAGCACAACTGTATCCCTGAACAAGTATATAAACACTATGCTCCGAACATATATCGTTATGAAGCATCAACAAGTATGTGCTTCAGCCTGTCTGAGATGATAGCTCAGACTAAAGTTTGGAGTAATGGCGTTTCCAACCCTGATATGTTTCCAACTTAGACTTTCTGAGACAATAGCTCAGAACCTGGTTTGGAGGAATAGCGCTTCCAGTGCTTAAAGAGACCAAACTTATTCATTGTTTGACGCTCAAATAATTTCATACACACTTCTATGCACTTCAAGCTACCTTGCACGCCTTTGGGTAATAATTACAGGATAATGATATATCTTCCATTAATCAGCAAAAATGATCTTTTACATCTTTAAAACAAGCAATGCAATAGCATATATGATAAAGTGCGAAAACTAAAATTTCAAACAAACTATAGCCGACAAAAAAGAAACGCACCACTTAAAACTGTTCAACTCTCAGGAAGATCACAAGTGATAGGCCAGTTTAGTTTATATCAGTGCAAAGGTATGTCATGTACGGTTGCGTCACACGTCTTTTGCAATCTGGCGTCGAAATTGTGTTAAAGAAAATTGGTCATGAACAAAGTGGGGGTCAAATTATAAAGTCACAGGAAATAAGCACTTTTATAATGCTCTCTTGTTGGATAAGTTCAAGCAATTGGAATCATCTCAGTCGACCTAATTGTACCCAGACACTTATTTTTTTACAAATTCTATCTTTAAATTCATCATACGCGATAATTGAACGCTAGGTACCCCATGTATCGTGACTACCCTTTGGATAGTGATTCCACACTGGAGATAAACCTTACAAAACATTTAAAGATTTCAACATTGTTTTCGTCAATTTAAACGGTCCTAACTGATGAAAATACATTTTGGAATTACAAAAAAGCATCAATAAACACATTGGTTGTCTCACATAACAACAACATAACGTTTTCATACTTTGCAAATGTAAAACATACTTGGAATTCCATGCAGACAGTAGCGTTGAATTAACGCTTCCAAAACTCGTTTACCATTCACCTTGATGTGTTTTGTGCTTACACAGGGAAAGTGCAGATACTCATCTAAGTCACACTTAAGTTTTAGTAAGCTTTGATCAGAAATGAATATTTCATGACAATTAACATTTTCGTATAAAAAGGAGATCTTAATGGGGAAAATCGTAGTGGTGAGTTTCTTTTTTGTCGGGTATATCTCCCTTTGAATTGATTACTATTTATAGAAACAAATATATAGCTTATATATGATACCGCTTTATTTTAAAAAAATACAACGCAACTCATATACTCAGTGCAGATCATCCTGACAACGGTCATGTTTTACGTTTTCGTGTGTTTTCATCTTGTAGCGTTAATTCAGTCGTTGAAAAAAAACTTTTTGGCATTTCATCACATGCTTTAAAATATTCCATAAGACATTTCCAAAAGAGATTTCATCAAACCGTCATTTACTACTTGTCTTCATTTGTCCAACCTACTGTTGGAAATAATACAGCATATAGCCTCTGTAATGCATCTGATTACAAATACATACGCTCAAATACTCAGTTATATTACAATTCCTTTCTTCCTTCAGTAGTACGTGATTGGAATGAACTACCCCATGTTACAAGAAATGCACCAAGTATTAGCGCTTTTAAACGCAGTCTTAATTCTTCCATAATCGGTGTCCCTCTCTTCTATCTAGATGGCAAGCGCATTGGTCAAATCTATCATTCCCGACTGAGAATGGACTGTAGCTCTCTTAATCACCACCTCTTTTCAAAAAACATCATTGTCCGCTTTGCATTTGTTGTTTGATTGAAATAGATTTAATAACTTGCGCCAGGAAATGATGCAATCAATATCTCAATTATGAGAACCATACTTGAATGCTCTTTTATACGGAGTCACATATCTGTCCGATGAGACAAATAGGCAGCTCTTCATCATCATACAGGAGTATATATTAAGGACTAAACGATTCCAATAAACTGCCTTTAAGTAACTACTCTTTGACCTTGAGATTTACGAACTATTATACATTTATAATCTGTTTAAACGTTAGAAAATGAAATGTTCCATCCCCGTGGAGCCTCTTGCTATAATACATATAATTGAAAAGTTTCCAAACTCTCGTAGTACATTTGAGTACCAAAATTAGCATTGGCACAGAAATGGTTTTCTCTTCAAATCTCGATAAAATTAGTAAAATGATATTTTAAATGGGATACAGATTCGTTTAAGTCTGAAGACTTTCTTCTGAGTAAGTAAGGTTGCAAAGATCAGGAATCGATACAATCAAGTACCACACCTGACCCAGGATACCAATGGGAAAGTGACAAACTCACAGAAGACACCACAAACGAGAGCCAAGAGGTCAGCCCTTTCCCAGCAGGTGACCACGAAGCACATATAAACAGACGCGCACAAAACATAGCAAACACAAGACAGAACAAAAACATAAAAGATCCACAAAAGAAGTACCGCCTTGGAACGGTCAGTAAAATATTTTACTGGAGGGCCGGTTTAACGGCGCCAACCTCACCCTTAATTCAGATGTGGATCAAGACACATAGATATTTGGTTTGCATGAAAGACCCCTAACTTATCAATGCATCATCTCCTAAAACATATAAATCAAGATATAACAAGGAGATAAAGCAAGGATAAGGACTCAACAGTAAATTAAACTGAATACCGGAGCAAAAGAAATCCAACAGGTAAACCCCGGTGGGCCCGACAAACAGCCAAAGCATCAGGCCCCTACCATCTCATCAATAGATAAGTCTTTAAGTGGGAACCATCATAGAGTCTGAAGTCCAACCCACCGGCGTGCAATTAAAGAGGAAAGCAAAGTTGCCAACTGTGATTGGGTTGACTACCAAGCATGCAGTCTGTTGCAATACATTAATGTTATAGCCAATCTTTTTATAATGGGAAATTATTTTAATGAACTGCGCTGAAAAATTATTAGAGCCAACAATCTTCTTCAACTTATACACCAAGTCACCATAGAAATCAGGTTCCGAAAGTCCTTGACGCAAGAGAGATTTAAGTCCAACTTGGAATTTAGAAATCAAATCAAAGTATCGTCTATAAAATTTTGAAAATGTTTTGCGAAGTTTATGATACCGATAGCCCTGTTTAAGAAGTTTCTGAGTTAACAATTTATTGCGGGTGTTGAAGTCAGTAACATAGCTAGATGCTCTAGCAAAACGAATGAGTTGAGAGATATAGACTCCATAGGATGTAGAACGAGGAACATCACCATCTAAAAATGGGAAATTGACAATTTCAAAATCAAAGTCGTCACGTTTATCATAAATTTTGGTAGAAACAATACCATTAGAAATTGACAAATGCAAGTCTAAAAATGCGGCTTCGGTATCAGAGGCATTGGCTTTATTAAGTTGGAGCTCTGAAGGGTATATTTGACTAACCATATTTTCAAAATAAACATTATTAATATTTAAAATATCGTCCAAATATCTGGAAGTAGTGTTAAACGCATCAATAACATCAGCCTGCTTATCAACAGAAAGAGACACCATAAAGTCCCTTTCATAACAAAACAGGAATAAATCTGCAACCAGGGGAGCACAATTAGTGCCCATAGGAATCCCAACTACTTGTCTATAGAGCTTGGTGCCAAATCGAATAAAAATGTTGTCCAACAAAAAGGTCAGCGCATCACATACATTTTGACACGACCATGCATGATATTTTTTAGGTTTTTCTGAAGTAAAAAAATGCATTTCTGCCACTACATGCAAGGTAAGGAGAGCCTTCTCTCTGGAAGGTTCTTTCAATAAGATCAATAAGTTTATCTTTAATTAAATTATGAGATAAAGTAGTGTAAAGAGTAGAAAAATCATAAGTAGACAAACTGGTCGCATTGAAATCTCTAGCTTTAAGTTTATCTAAAATTTCACCTGAATTTTTAATCGACCAAAATAGGTTTTTACCGGATCTCTCATATACTTTTTCACAATATTTGATAACATGTTTTTAACAGCTGTAAGACACGAGGTTAACAATTTAGAAAGTTCTGTTGTCGTACAAGAACTAGAATTTGCAATAAATCTTGCTTTATAGGGTTTTTTATGGAGTTTAGGTAACCAGTACAACGTAGGAACTTTGTCTTGATTTTCTTTAGCTTTGACACCAAAATGTAGGGCTGAATCCCATTTGTATACTGTATTTTATTGTATGTCTTTATATGTTGTTCTATGTACAAAGTATACAAAATAAAATATGTTTAAACCAAACCATCATTTAGCTAAGACAAAATTGTATTTCCATCTGTTGCGTATTGATACAAAAGTTTGGGACTGTCCATTTTGCTTTTATGGGTCTCTGGTCAAAAATTCTATAAAGATGATGTATTTCAGTCCCTGAAGACTACTTTGAACTTAGTAAACAGTGCAGACTCTGATGGAATGCCACCTATCCGTGTCTTCATGTTTATCGGTATCCAGAATGAAAAGGGTTCAACAGTCGTTGTAAGTCAACCTTTATGAAATTCGTTGAATCGTGCTTGCGTTTAATGTCGGAATTAAGGCTGGAAGATAATTCTTAAATCCTGATCAAATCAGTCAAACATTGGTTTAACAGACAATTTAATCTACTTAAGTTGTCATGGAAAAGAAATTGTTCTAACCTTTAAATAATAATATTGAAGCCCCAGACAGAGAGACACGGATGCGATTCCATTTGAACACATATTATCTAGTCTAATGACATGAAATTAAGTATACGTATTTCCACTAAAATTAAAAAATGTGAAAAAATATGTAAGCTTTCTGGGTTGTTTACACTCCTTGAACTTCTAATTTCCAGTCAAGTCTGTGGTGCAATTTCATCACTACTATCACATTTACCGTGTGGAGGACCATGATGAAATTCATTGTGTTATCCATGATCTGGATCTACACTGTTTTCCCAAGAGGGAAAACCAATATGAAAAAAGTTACGCGCGCAGATCAAATATATAAACAAAATTATACTCATACAATTTTATCGCAAATCGTAGCATATTTTTACATTAATTCCATAAATTGAATTGTCAGGATTTACTTTTCAGTAAACAAACGATATCATAATTTTATAATCTATAGTATGATGAGCTTAGCAGGAGGCTTGAAAATATGCGAAATTTACGTTTTTCGCGTTTTCTCAGAGCAAATAAAGGAATGCACTACCCCCTCCGCCGTCGCTAAGTGAATGGATACCTCTTTACAATGTAAGTTTATTGTTTGCGACGTTTTGCGTGTCTTGGCTGCAGTGCCAATTTTATTTTATCTTCAAACATAATAGGAATGTACACTATATTATTTGTTCGCAATATTCAGGAAACGTTATGACGTCCATAACAACGATGCATGCATAATTACAAAATAATCGCTTTTTAGCAAGAAGGGCACCGAGAACTAATTATTTCTCCCATATACCCCAATGGGAAACCCCTAGTATTCAACGTTTTATTCTGCATCTCACAATACATGTGGGTCATCACTATATGCCTTAAATTCAAGCCAAACCATGAATAAGGGGAACAAGAAATGAGAAAACATACATTCACCTGCTTTTTTTATAACTGTTGCATGTTGATTAATGGCTGCCATATTTTTGGAAAAACCCGTCCCAGTTCCTATTAGAAATCACTATTTTTACTTTTTGGTCAAGAAAAACACAATAGAAATGCATCTGGTAGTAAACTATACTTAAGGAATCTTCTAACGCATACAGTAAACAATTTACTACAAAATCCTAATTATGTTCAACATTTTGATTTTTCTGTTGTTAAACATAAATTTAATATGATTCACATCATTTGTGAAAATTTCAAAACAATACATTGGGTATTATGCAAAATACAGCTTATTTAATTTGAAAGGGTCGAAATCGAAAGTCACAAAAATGGAACTTGAGCTCAAGTCTGTGTTTCAGTGAGGTTGTTTTAATTCACTTGTTATGCTGAACAATACAAACAAAAAGTCATACGGAATAAGAAATGCATGAAATTCACGATGGGTCAGACATCAGACTCGATGACTACTATGGCATATTACTTCCATCGGTAGGTCACCGCCTGATGTTCAGTATATTTAGCTGGGCCCACTGTGGCTCAATCGGGGTTTTTCTTTAGCTCTTGACTGTCAATGAGTTGAGAACCATTTTCTTTGTTTCCTGGCAGTATGTTATATATTTGATTATTTCCCCATGGTGATATATTGGATAAGTAAGTAAGCCTCCATGCGAGCTTAACATCTTTTTTTTTGTTTGGCAACAGCAGAATCTAGGGCGAATACTTGGCTGTATAATTAACTTAAGCCCTAGTGTCTTCGGCTTAGCATTCTAAGGCGGTGGTTCTGAACTGTTGTTGATTCGTTGTTTATTGTTGCCTCCATTGTTTTGTGGGGGGTTATGGTTGGTCCTTGTTTTGTTGTGCACTACTTAGTTTCTAGTTTGCAATCATCTCGCTGGGAAAGAAAGATAGCTGGTAGCTTTACATTAATTGCCTTTTAATGTCATTTGACAGTTAGTGTTCTGTGTCTATTTCTCACTGTGCTGTGGGTTGGTCTACAGTGTGTGATTGTGGCGTTTCCTAGTCATACTCACTTTTTTCATGTAATTTGCTTAGTTCAATTTTAAAAATCCCCACTGTAAGCACCATCCGCACGGCTCTGCTGTAAGCTAGCAGGATAAATGTTTTACCATGGCCATCCTGCTACACTGATCGAGACCCAACAAAGCACATATGCGATGCGATTGTCAGGAATAATGTCTGTATAATTTTATAGATAAAAATAGAAATTGGAAGATTTTTTTTTTTTTATGAATAATAGATTGCAAACTGACCTACGTTTGAAAATAATTCAGAATCATATCTCATAAAAATGGAATACAGTGACAAATTGCTATTCTGTTTTCCATATTGATTTGTTTGAAAAATGGTAAATTTGCGACTTTCGTTTTTTGAAGTTTTCAACTCAAACTTCCATATCTGAAAAGTTATGAATCAGATGTCTCTGAAAATAATCATGTGTTATCGGATAACATTGTTCTAATGTATTCCAAAATAATTTTGAATTTAAAATTCAAGTTTTCAAGAAAATGCCAAAACAAAAGTGTATGCGTTAGAAGATTCCTTAGGTGTATGTACCAATTTGAAGAAAATTAATTTTTGCATCTGCTGGAGAATAAAATATATTTTTACTTTAGCCGCATCATCAGATGCATCAATTTGTCAGATAATAGCCTCGGAGTTCCTCTCAGCTTTTTACTCATGGGATATGTTGATATTATTAGTTCTCGGTCCCCAGAAATGAGATTTCAAAGTCATCTTTACGTCATATAATAAATAGAATCTAACATTCATGATTTATATAACTCGTTGCGAAAAAGAGACAAAATGCTCGGCAAGCCTTGCATTTTATCTCTTTTCCCCGACTCGTTCAATAGATTCAATAAAACACGAGCACTCATGTAAGATTCTCTATTTGTTTATTATTACCTAAATATGCATTTATCAAGATTTCTGTACTTTTATATATGGTTTTGCACTTTCTATGCACAGGTCTATTTCAAAAGTATTTGCCTCATCCAACATTTAACTCTCTACCTTGTCTGCTAGTGACGAATTTCGTCGTCTGGTCATAACCGCCATAACTAACAAACAGTTTGGGCCCAGATCTGGACCCAAACTGTTCGCCGCTCCGATGTATTCCTGAAAGATGTTTTTCGAAAAAAGGGTTTATTTTGAAGAAAAAATCTGCAGACGACAATGAAGCACCCAAAATTACCCAGCATGCAAAGAGTTAAAGCTTTTCAAAGCAATATCACAAAATAACCCTTTCTCGTTTTTAAATGCCAACAGTGGGAGCGCAGTGGCTCAGTGGTAGAGTGCTTGACTCGAAACCGAGGGGCCGCGGGTTCGAGCCTCACCGGCGTCACTGCGTTGTGTCCTTATGCAAGAACATTAATCCTAGCTTAGTACTGGTTCAACCCAGGAAGACCCGTCCATTTATAACTGAAAGATTGTTGATGGGACGTAAAGAATCGAATCAAACAAACAAACCCATGCCAACAGTAAATGTTTAAGTTATGACGTGTTTTTAAAAAAAAATAGTGATCACTTTAATAAATCAAGCGGGCCATCATCGGCCCGTTAGCGAAACTCCATTTTAATGGCGTTTCGATGGCGGGCCGATGATGACCAGACCAGACACTGCCCATACCAGTATTTGTAAGGGAATCTATAGCCTTGTTGTGATTTTCCAGGGGAGTCCGGACCCCCTGCCCCCTCTCTGGATCCGCACATGGCACCATTTTCGGATTAGAAAATACCACAAACTGAAGAAATACAATTTCATCATTTGTTTGTTGACTTTATCCGAGCAAGCACGCTGTGTTATTTTGGGTACTCTGGGTGTCCCTCCCCACCATCTAGATTGACCGTGACCGACCGACAGCATATAGCTGAATAACACAATATGTTAATATGAGATAAAACACATCAAGCTTATGTAAAACTATTTTGACAAGCAATTGCAACAATCACAGACCACTGTCAACTCAAGTCACCAAGAGCGTGCCCTGTTTCACATTTAGCTGTGTCGCGTCGAGAATCGACATGCTGTACACAGAGGCACCAATTATCGGGTTAAAATAAGGTGTATAATTAAAACGGATTATTGATTTGTAAAAAAAAGCAAAAAAAAATATTTTCTTAAATGAAATATGCTTAAATTAGATATGGCGGCTAATATTTCTACGCATTCTCATCCTCTGTGAGAACTCATTCATTTGCCCAATGCAATGCAAAGCTTTGTCGAGAAACAGAAAAAAGAACGATGCCTCTTAATCCATTATTGAAACAGCGTCATTCAGAGTTGACTCCAATGAGATACCACAAACAAAAAGTGATTCAACAATCAAAATAATACGACACAGTTTTCAGTTATCTCTGACTTGATACTTGGATTTGGACCATGCTAATGCAAAGCTACAATTACAAAGGCAAAGAATTGACTTTTGCTGCAGGACTGTATCTGCGAATCTAGATATATCGTCTCTCTCGCGAATGGACAAAAAGGTTGCTCTGAGACAGAAACTGTCGATAGTACGTTATTGCAAATGTTCTGTGAACCATAGAATCCTACTTTGTTTGGCTTACCAAGCCAGCAAATGTGTTGGCAGCACCTTATGAATGAGTTATAAGGACTTCTTCACTGTATTTTCACAGGCACACTACACTGTTTGCTTGTTTGATTTGATACTTTACGTCCCAGTCAATAATTTCTACAGTTATGTCGGGACGGGCCTTCCTAGGTTGAAACAGTACTAAGCTGGGATTAATGTGTCTTGCTCAACGCAGTGACGCCAGTGATGCTCGAACCGGAAACCCCTCGGTTGCGAGTCAATCAATCTACCACTGAGCCACTGCACTCCAACAATACACTGTAAAACTTAAGTGTAAGGTAACACCAAAAGAGATGGCAGTTGAACGGCCACCTCTTTTGGTATAAACTAACACTTACTTTCCCACTGAAAACAAATTGATTCGAGCATAATGTTAAACCATTTCCACCTGTTATTATTGCAGTTAGTCTTCGGATCAATTAAATCGAGCAGAACATGGCTTTCGAAGAATTTGAAATGTTACACCGAAATCGGCGGCAGTGCAGCTATCATGCATTTAGGGGCTTCCCCCCCCTCCCACACACACATTATGGGGCTTAAGAATAAAATTTGCTTTTCACCGATTTGTTCTTATTAGTTTATTAGAAGAACAATAGACCAAGTGTAAAAGTCTTTTTACCGTTGCTATGGCTACCGAAATAGTCTGAAAAAAGGAAAGTGACCATTATGGAGCAAATTTGAGACATTTGACAGAGAAATTAACATAGAGCACAAGCAAATACCAAGGGAGCGCAGTGGCTCAGTGGTAGAGTGCTTGACTCGAGACCGAAGGGCCGTGGGTTCGAGCCTCACCGGCGTCACTGCGTTGTGGTCCTTGAGCAAGACACATTTATCCTAGCTAAGTACTGGCTCAACCCAGGAAGACCCGTCCCGCATAACTGAAAGATTGTTGAGTGGACGTTAAGAATCAAATCAAACAAACAAACAAAAGCAAATACAAAAAAGATATTTTAACAGACGACGAGAATTATCACGGCACACAGCATATTAAAACGGTTTTTTATTTAGCTGTGCTTATATCTAATTCTTAAAAACTCGGTCTCCCAATGCCTTCAATTTTGGTCCAGAATGACAATTGCTCTATTTTAAGCCTATTTTGTCGGCCATTTTTGTTACCATAGTAACGGTAAAAGTTAGATAAATGACAGACTTTTCCCTCGGAGTATTGTTCTAGTAAACCAATCAGAAGAATTTGCTCAGATTTATGGAAATGATAATTGAAATGATAAAAATTATGACATTAAACCATGCAAATACATGTACCCTTTGCGAATACAGGATTATTTTGAATGTTTTAATTGTTTGCATTTTTCTCTAAGAAATCACTTTTCCAAAAAACTTTTTAGGAATGCGATCAGAGCACCAAACAGTTTGGATCCTGATCAGGTCCCTTATTTTGGTGGGCCTACTCTGGGTTCAAAATGTTTGCAAAGCAGAAGATATCATGCACAGAGCTAAATGTTACAATTTCAATTAATGCTATTAACTATTACTTACTTAGGGGCCCTGAACCAGACTGCTTATTTCTGTAGTCCAAACATGTAAGGTAGCGCCTGTCTAAAGTAATTCTCATTCTTATCACTTGAAGCCATTATTACTAAATGAAATAATTGAATGGAAGCACAGCCTAATTATAAGCACTCTCCACTGAGATGTGGTGCCATTAATTTACAGCTGAGGTGACCAGATGTTTGATTTCAAGCTATTTGGCAACCATGAGGGAAAACATGTCAGCAGCCAGTTATTGGTTTTATGGGCAATAAACTTGCTTTTAATCATCTTAGCTGATGAAGAAGCAGAGTGGTAAAAAAAATTAGTAGTTAATGAGGAATTTATTTTTGATCAAGATAAATATTAATAGGGCCGGAATATTCCCTTTAATGCACATATCTCTTTGCTGTAAATCTACACTTTCCTTGTTTTTGCAATTCTTGAGGCAATCGGGAATTCGTGGCAAAAGTTTTGCAATGTTCAAACTTTTGGCCACACACTCCCGATTCCAAAAAGTCGTAGTTCATTAAAAACAAAATCCTGGTTCATCTAGCCCCATACACATGCGCCGATTTGCATACATAAGTAAACTTACACATTTTGCATAGGTGAGCAAATAATGCTTGCTTAGCGTTCAGATGGACTACACATGTACCCATCAGCATACGTAGGCTACAGTATTTATTTCCACATAGTACATGAATTATATATCTGATTGCAATAAAAATGAATGGACTGATGCGATATTGGAGACGCAGAATGCTGCCGTGTCCCTTGGGATTGGGCTTTACTCTGGGATTTAGCAAAAAACAAGGAACTATGGAGCAGAGACAGATCCACACACTGGTATGGTAAGGTAGTAATGGGAACGTTTGAATGCGTTTTTGGTCCACAAAATGTCTGGAAATAGAGCTGGTGCAATACTCGATCTATTATTCATTAGAAAGCAAGTTTTACAGAGAGTACACATTACCCAAAATATACTCATATGCAAATTTTGCATATATGCAACAGAGATCACAAATACATAGTCCAGTAGAAAACCAGAATGACCTGGAACTTTATTTTAAAGTTTTTTCTTTGTTGATTATTGTTGTTCAGGCATTTTACTTGATGAATCCAACTGATGCCACTCTTGCATCATTGAACGTTTTGAAATATTAAAGATGGCGTCCAAGATGGCCGTCAGTTAGGCTCTAAAGATCTATATGACCAGCATACTCGATAAAAATCATTTTAATTTTGACTTTTTATAGATGTTTAGAGGCTAAATGATACAAACGATTAAAATGGAACATTGATTTGATTCTGAAGGTTGAAATATTAAAGATGGCGTCCACTATGGCCACCAGTTAGGCTCCTTAGACCTATCTGGCCAACAAACTCGATAAAACATTTTAGTTTTGTCTTTTCATGGATGTTTAGAAGCCTAATGATACAAACAATTAAAATGGAAAATTGGTTTGGTTCAGGAGGTTGGAATACTTAAGATGGCATCCAAGATGGCCGCCATTTTAAAGCAAAATTCAACCTAAAATCAAAATTGCAGTTAATAACTATTTCTGATAGTTTTCAAAAGCGGCTGTATTTGGAGAATTTGACTGGCAGGTTGTTGTTATTTATAGCGTTGTAAAATATTCAAGATGACGTCCAAGAAGGCAGCAATAACAGGGTGGGGAATTACATGGTTTTTGCTATGATACACTGCACGGAAAAATAACGGACTTTTATTTTTTGTAGTGGTAATGTTTTTGTTTTTTTTGCTTGTTCTGGTAATTGTATCCATCAATCCATGCACCACTTACTTGGCCAGATCTGATAACACCATACTATCATATTATTCTCATGAAAGATCCTACTTTGGGAAAACAATATGTCAAAAAATGAAGAGATAAGTGCCAGGATATACGGAACGAACGATATCACTGAAAACTTTGTGACAGAGTGTTTGCTCAAAGAAGAAACCCTTTTGAATCAATATGGGGAAAACCCAGCTGGAAAGTGGTATATGGATGGATGGATGGATAAAATTTACCACCCAAAGAAGAGAGCAAATACTATTCACTTAAGAAGTGCAGTGTATCAGCACACAAAAAAACCTTAGTAAGTGATCTGCATGCTGCAGATGTTTGTTACCATCTTCGTTGCTGGTTTTGTGTACCTGTAAAATACAGAACTGCTGGTCTGGTGCAATTTTACAAACATTACTAGTCTGGTGTAAGTGCAACATACAGCACATATGGTTGGATATTGTTATAACACATATGAAAGCTGGTCTAGTGCAAGTGTATCAGACATGTATGCTTGTAGGTGCAAGTTAAACAGACAAGACTAAAGGTTAGGTGCAACTGTTAAAGACATAGCAAAAGGTCGGATACAATTGTTACAGACATGGCTGATAGTCGGGTGCATATGAAATATACATGGATGCTGGCAAGATGAAACTGTAACAGACATGCATGCTGATAGCAAGCAAATTATAAAGACATGGCTGCTGGTAAGGTGCAACTGTTACACATGCTTGATGGTCTTGCGAAATTGTGCTTACCAGCCCGTTGGTTGGTTACGAACATAGGGACATAACTGAGGGTCTGAGGCAAGTGTAACAGATATACCTGCTGGTTTAGTCCCACAACAACAGATTTGCTTGCAAGTCATTTGCAGCTGATTCAAACATATCTGGTGGTGAGATGCAACTCTAACAGACATGCTTGCTGTTAGAGTGCAACTGTAACCGACATGCCAGGTGGTCTGGTGTAACTTTAACAAACATGCCTGCTGTTTAAAAGCAAAGTTTAAAGACATGGGTGTTGCAACAGGCCTGCTAGTCTCGTGAAGCTGTTACAGAAAACACTATTTGATTTCAGACATGTGTGCTGGTCCTGTGCCACATAATCAAACCTTCGCAATGTTAAATATGTCTGCTGACCCTGTGGAAATGATGGCTGGGCTGCTGGTCTGGTGCAAGCGCAAAATTGAAAAAATGCATAAGTAGTAAATTTTACTCAGGTAAGTAAAAGCGTATAGTGTAGGCCCCTGTGTCGAAATTTGGGCTCCCGTGTGCACTTTTTGGTAAAAGTGATTCTTATCGATGTTCAACTAGAGAAATATATGTAGTGTAAGGAAAAAGATGTTTACAATTTTTTCTTGCGGTATTAACGTCACAGTGACGTCACAAAATGGGGTACCGTCGTTTCACTTGCATCAAAAAACTAATGTGTGGTGGTGTTATTTACACACCTAAAATAATCTTATTTTTTATATTTGTTGCATTGAAATAGTTGCAAACGTCTATAGAAACACTAAAATGAAAATTTGATTCAATATGGACTACAATTTAACGTGAAATTGACATCGATTTGACGTCAATGTACTGGAAAAACGACATTGTGTACAAAAAAATAATTCTGGAAATTTGGGTGTGCCTCGCGACTAAAATCAGATCTTAGCTCAACTGTATGTTCCTGGCTTAGCTTTTCTGAAAAAAGTTAGCTCTCTGATGGTTTAGGCGTTCAGCTGCTACAGCATGTTAGCTACGTTATCCTACATTTTTAAAACAAACTAAATGTAATCAAGGTTGTTAAGGTAATATTTGAATTATTTAAATTGGACAAACATTCATGGAATTTATAAGAACATTTCATTCCTTACATATATTTATGTTTATAAAAAGTTATATGGGCCCATTGTAATGTCCTTTACGTTACATTTTAAGCTACTTCCATTAAAATCATTGAAATATATTAAATAATTTTCTTTGGTAAGCTTCCCGGTTAGCTTTCAGGTTTTAAATACATCTTCCACAATGCAAGTAATGGACCATTATATAGCTGCAAACAGTTAGTTGGTATCACAAATACTTGAAGAGTTATAAACTGTTAAATATGATGACCCTGAACAAAAAGTTCATTCTTTAATTTGGCATGAAATTCAATTTGAAAACCTTCAAACACCATATATGAGCATTCTGTTGATAAGCAAGAGTGAAAAAGCCAGGCTTAACTTCTTTTCTGGTGTTAAAAATTTGTTTAGTTTTTGTTTGTACAGCATCATGTAACGTATATTACAACTTTCAAGACTGCATACACATTGCTTTATTCCATATATCATACGTCATAGGATATTTTAATCATCTTAAAATTGGCTGTGCTTGTTAAATAGATATCAAGATACCAGTCTGTCTAAAAACAAAATTTATCAGGATGTATTAAGTTCCTACTAATTATCCATGCACATTTACATTTGCAAAATACTATATGTTTGAACTTTTTACATCTACAAAGAAATGATTTGCCCAAAATCATGCATTTTAAAATTCATAAACAAAGGAATTAATAGCACTCAAGTAACAGCACTTAGAAGGATACATTTCAATTTTCTGTCAAATTTGTTAAAATCACATAATATTACGGTACAAAATATATTATATTGCCATATGTTTATCCAAAATGTTAACAAAGCAGATATATAATTGAGCCAGAAAAGCTAATATATTATGTTAAGTTTAGAGTTTTGTAATATTTTTCTGAAGATTTCTAATGTTAATTGAGCAACTTCTCTTCAGGTATTTAAAGTGTCTTTAATTAATTATTGTTTAAAGTGACTGTCTCGAAATCAATTTGTATCCTGACTTTTAGCTGTGTATGCATATGGTGACGCATTACAGAAGCTTTGAAATTAATTGAAGTTTATATACAGCATAGCTTTTGTTGTGCTATCAACAAAACTGTCCATCACAATAAGTTAGTACCTTGGATGACTTGCTCAACCGATAATTTATAAAGAACTGCTTTATTGATGAAAAACCTTTTCCTGGAAATAGAGAAAGTTAGTTATCGTGGTGAGTTTTACTTCAAGGCCACATTAGATATGGTCATATATATATATATATATATATATATATATATATAGGTCAGCTGTAACTACAATACCAATTTATATAAAGACTTTTCAGCTAAAATTGTACCCGGCCAAATTTTAACAGATGACATTCAATTTATTGTAAAGTAGACTTTACAATGGTTTTTAGAATGCTGGATAGAAATGTTAAATATTAAAAAATGCAGTCAAGAGATTAGATCTGATTTAGTTTGAGCAATAAATGCTTATATACCTGATAGTAAGTTTCACTAAACAGAACGTTGACAAAATATTCCAGAAACCTCGCTAACATGATAAATGTAATAATTGATATACCTGATATTAATTTTCACTAAACAGAACGTTGACAAAATATATCAGAAACCTCGCTAACATGATAAATGTAATCACTGATAACAATGTTTAACATGTATATGTGTACTTAAGATTAGAATGAGTTGTTAACTTGCCAGGATATAGATTCAAAAGGAGCATACACAATGCTAACTGTTCAGCGTTAAAATTGCACTCTTCTGAGTATCAACACTGTCACCAATGATAGTCGCATATGCAAAGTTTAAGAATGTACATGAACTTATGCATGTATACTTTTATTCAAGTATCTCTTAAAAAATCATTTCATTTAAATGTACAAGATATCATTATAAATCTGAGAGGTTGAATTAGCAGTGTATTATTGGCAATTGTGTAATATGTGTGTATAGTATAGTGTACAAAATGTTGAATGCTATATTTCAGATATCTTCCTTTACAGTAGCGCATGTATAAATCACGGTGCTTTTAGATGAAAAATAGTTTTACTCTTTCACTGTAATTCATAAAAATGGACTAACAAATACATTGTTTAATCGCTCATGATAATGCAGAGAGGCTAGCTTTCTAAATTTTGGTCTTCAACCTACATTCTACTATGTGTTTACGAGCAGCGAAGGCCCTGGCAAGTCTATCTACACATATGCACAGGCTCACCTGAGCCTTCATTGCTCAACACTGCGACAAGTACCAAAATCAAATGGGCTTATTCCTTTGATCTGTTCTTTCGTTACTTGTAAATCTATTTTGTTTGATTTGAACTATGTAAAGAAATATTAGGCTGCATTTTATAACAACGATAATGTTCACATTTGACATGCTTAATATCAATTTGATATTATCTGCAACAAAATTCCACTGTAAGACCAATGGGTCTAATTGATAGAATAACAAAACAAATAATTTATTAAAAGCAATAATTTATTGTGAGTCAGCTATTTTAGCAATGGCTACAATGTACATGTAATACTTACAATGCCTGGTGGCTTTTCTAAGTGATAAACATATCTCTTTCAAATGTATGACTAAAATGAACCACTAGAACAAATGTTGTCCTGTTTTAATGCTTCTCAATAGTTTAGAACAAGACAGAACAGATGTTAAGACATGTCCTTAAAATTCTCTTGTAATGCATTTTACCATCTTAAATGGTTTGCTTTTATCACCAAACTGGACATCATTCTGTTACAAAGCAGTTATAACCATATGGATAGGCTTGGCGTGTGTCTTTGGGCAAAATCGTTAAGGTTTTAAATCATTTCAGTTTATTTTTTCAAAAGACAAGGATAAAGAAATGTTTTAAATTCTCAACTCTCGATTTTGACATATGCTTGAATTGATCTATTATTACAAATTCCTAAAAGTGGTTTAATTCCTGAATGGTATCAGCAAAGTAGTTGTAATTAATAGCTGGTTTAAACGATATGTGATACATCTTAGTAAGCTAGTCCATGCTTGATATTATTGCGTTATCTAAAATACGATACAATGTAATACGATATACTTTATTCAGTATCAAAACATAACAATGTTTATAAACTACACAATTAGTTAACATGTTAATGAAGTGAAACAACAACAATAAGTTGATAAAACGTACAGACTTAAATCTTTCGTTGTATGTGAATAAGGTTCAAATTTCATTCTTTTATTAATCCATGCGTTATTGGTAGTTTCCTTTAATGACAATTAATGGCAGTTAAATGGCAATAAATAGCCCACAAGCAGTGTAAACTTAAAAAGTGTTCCTTTGTAATTTAGAAAGCAACGTATTTCACAGTAAGAACAGATTCTTCTACTTTGATAGCTTCATATTGCTTGCCATTTGCTTACAATTAAAAGGTAATATTGGGATGTAATAATAAGGAGTAATTAGATAAGATTTCCAATTATTTTACAGTAACGTAGAGAATGTTGCTATTGCATGGTATCGTCCCAACCGCTAAAGAGTTAACATGCTTTATTTTGTGGCTTGTAGAATGTGGTACTAGAAAATTATAGTGTAAAAAACTCTCCTAGGAAGTATTTTGGTAGTCCAATGTCTAGTGACAGTAATGCATTAAACAGTTATACATTTAAAGTAACATATATATCTGTACCATCATAGTGGTGTGCTGTTTAAATGCATACCGGCTGTTCCTTTTCTTTAAAAATGTTTAAGGCAAAACGCATGTGGATAAATAATAATTAGGTATAACTTGGTATTTGCAAAACAGGATTTATAACTATAACAGGGTAACGTAGTTAACATGCCTGTCTAAATATAAGTCAGAGGGCTAACGTATGTCATTTCGCATCTTATATAATGCAGTTTCAGCAAATTATAGTAAACAATGTTTTCCCTGCTGTGTGGAGAGGAGGGTCTAGCTATTTTAGCTTTCACTATCACAGATTTTTCATTTTGGTACTGACGTCACTTTTCCATGTATAGACATCATTTTGAAGTTAATGTTACCTCTTTAAAATCCAGAGTCAGGGTCTATGCTCCGAAATCAACATGTCGCCAGTAAAATTACTACAACTGATCAAACAGTTCATGTTTATGCCTGCTGGAATTCATAACACTCCACTTTCAAGCCTTAAATAAGCTAAAAATGGGTACGTCACTTTGTGACGTCACAGTGACGTAAAAACGCCAAGAAAAAATTGTAAACATCTTTTTTCTTAATCAGGATACATTTTGCTACAAGAAAATATATGTTTGACACTTTTACCAAAAAATGCACACGGAATTACACAGCGGCCTACACTAGTACACATGCGCCAATTTGCATACGTAAGCAAAGTTGCGTATATAAAAAATAATACACACGTGTGCAAATCGGTCTATTCTGGGCGATTCGTGGTGTTCGTGGTGTTCGTGGTCTGTGTGGAATGGGGTGGGGAGGGGGGGGGGGTAAAATGGGTAAGCGTGTGAGGGTATACTATTTAATACCATAGCCTCCGCTAGTCGCATACATTTGGTTTGAAAATGTCGGATGAAATCTAGCCTCCAAAACTATTACGTAGAGTTTAGATACGCACTGAAAAAAAGAAATATAACTTCATTGATCCACAGAAAAACTACAACAATAACAGGTAGAAATGTTTTAACATTTATCACTGGAGAAATGTTGGCTTTAAAGACATATGCGGCTATTTCCGATGCGCACCTTTTCTGCGTCTGCAAACGGGGAAAGTTGTCTGGGTCCTGTCTTTCGACCCTTAACGGATTTGGATCAACACAGCTTCCGATATTCTTATGTCATATCGGTGTTCCGACATTTTCTTCACAAAATAACTAATTAAAGTGTGTTCGAAATATCTATTGACATCTTTTCAGAACTGATCGTCTCAGCACTAAAGACAGATAGATGTAGCTCAGTCGAAATCAAACGACGTACACAATAACCCTGGTTACGAATACGATAGTGGCCGAGTCTATACTATTTGTATGGTTATTTCAAGCGGCGCACGACCTGACCTCATGGCCTAGTGGTTAGCGTGTCTGGCTACAAAGCCAGAGGACCAGGATCGATTCCCGGATGCGCACATATTTTTAGTGTGTTTTTTTTTCTTTCTTTTTTAACATTTTAATGCTTAATTACTTCATATACTAGTAAAATGGCATCATCAAAACGACCGAAATGGTCATCCCCGAACTTTTTATATTGAATTACGCATGAAACCTATGGGGGTGGGGTTAAATTTGGCCCTCTAGAAAGAGAATTAGTTCGGTGACTCCAGATTTTTATTCTTTTTTCTGAAAGGTATTATAATAGTCCTTGAATTAAAAATAAATTTTCAAGATTTTCAATATCAGATTTTTAATACATGATTTATTCTAAAAACAAATTCCATTTTTTCGACGAATTGCCAAAATATATCATGCAGTATCTTGTCACAGCATGGGATGACAAGTAAACATGCACATTTTCTTAAAAGTTTGAGGTCATGGGCAGTAATTTAAGTTAAAAGAAAGAAGCTGGCTGAAGATTGCAACCGTTTTAGCTCGATAATTAGGACTAGTGTTATTATTTTATATTTCTAGAAAATTGGTCAAATGCTGTAAACTTCAATATGTGATTCTGAAAAAATAAGCACGGTGACATATCCCTTTTATTTCATAAATGAATAGCCCATGCATAAAACAAACTGTATGCAAAGTATTGAAAATGAAAATATTTCAATATGGGAAGTATTTAGTAGCATATGTCCTTAAGTTGTTTCAGCTGAAAGAGAGTGTAAGTTTCGACCAAAAGAAGTGGGAGCTAAGCTGACGCCCCCTTTTGTGTTAACTTACACTATATATATATATATGCCATAATAGCTCTTTCCCGTTGTTGGGCATCTATATCTTAAAGATAACGATCATAGATCAAGATCAGCCGACTGCCTTACGCGATAGAAGAGTCATTCGTGTACCCGATAAAACGGAGACCCGTACCAGTTGGTTCATTTAGATGGGCTCACACTCTCTCTACGTCAATTCTAACGGACTATAATACGCAGGAAATGAGAAAATGGAGACCCGAGATTCACGCGCTAGCACAGCTACAAAATCATCAGGTCAGGCATTCAAATAACGGTTACGTTAATTCTGGTGGGGATTTTGATCTGAATCTTTTTGTCCATACTCTGAGTTTGCCAAAGCGGAAGCTCTGGTCCACCGCTGGTCGCCAGTATGATAAGTACCACTTTCATTTGATTTCCTTAAATCGTAGATTATGTAACGTTATGATTATATTGTTGCTAACATTTTTAAATGAAAATTTATCAACTTTTAATTTCAATTTCTCCTATATTGATATACAGTGCACCTTTTATCCTATCAGCTTATGTTATAACCAAAACATGTCCCTTATCTTTTCAACGTCAAATTTCTTGAATATGTTTACTTCTTCCTGCACAAGACTGAAAGTAAAGCCAAATCCAAATGACCATGGCCGTCCGTGCCGGGAGATTGTATCATATAAAATATTCGCCCGCAGAAAAATCTGCAACTGAAAAACACGTTTTTTCTTCAGGCGATAGACAACAGTCTTAACAAATCTGTCTATTTTCTTATTTTTGCATAGTAGTAAGTTTTACATTTAAATATTTGTGTGAATTGGATTAAAATGTTTGGAATAAGCATGTATTAGTAGCAATATATACTGGGGTCTCCTGTATGGCTAAGTTTGCAAACAGTGAAGACCCTGATGAAATGCCGCAAAATGCGGCATTTCACCAGGGTCTGCACCGTTTGTGAAGGTTAAAACAATCGTCGGAGATATAAATACACAATAATTTGGAAATTCCGACCTGTGATCCCTTAGAATATTTAATGGACTATTCTATCCTTATTGTAGTAATCTCTATGGAAAATCCATTACTATACAAAGAGGTGCAAAGGGTTTATATACAATCAGTTAGTGTTTCTTATTCATGTGAATTACACGAGTTGGATTATAATACTTCCAGGACGTTTACTGTCGTTAAATCGAAGTCAAGGGACTATGATTCATTTCGAGTTACTAGTAGTTCGAGTTAAAAGAAGTAAACCTGTAGATAATACGTATTTTACCCCATGGAGTAATTATTATTTTATTTCCTTCCAACATATACACTTTGGTACACAAAAGAACGGTTTATAGAGACGGATCCTTATATAAGTGCAACTTTACACGCATTTTGGTGGCAGCTTAACTGCCTCTGACCTTGGTGTTATCTTTCAATACTTTAAAAACTCTATATGTTCAGTTCGATGTAAACTACAAAAACAACAGGTAGAAATGGTTAACATTTATCTCTGGGGAAATGTTGGCCTCAAGATAATTAAGTAGGAACGTAAGTGTAAGTTTATACCAAAAGCGATGGCAGCTCAGCTGCCATCGCTTTTGGCGTTAAGTTACACGTCACTGTGCTTTACAGTGTACTAACAATGTAGCCTATGCTTAATAGGAACTATCATTAAAGGTATTTGATTCATATATCAAATAGGTCCATCTCTGGATGCACCTACTTTTAGTATATGAATCAAATATGTCACTTTTCAATTTCGAAATAAGCGGACATGTCGGGATATCAGAGTTTGAGTTACTAAGGTATATCTGTATATACAACATGTGTTTAGTTCTATTCTTTCTTCTCACTTACTTGGAATAACCGTGCAGGAAATATGGATGGAAGCTGACTCGAAAAAGGTAAAATAACTTACATGATTTGAGCATTTGCATGGATAACTTTTTTCGTTGCATGGAAACAACAAAGGCATAAATCAGCCTGTACATCTGCAGTCTGCCGTCATCGCCATTGATTTAGATTCCGAGAAAGTCTAAGAGCGTTGCATGCTACATTTAAATTTTCAAGATTCTAGCTAGCCACTGTAGCTGCACAGGCTGATTTGAGTCTTACCTGGGCGCAAAGCGTTAGTTAGAAGGCAGGATGTGTATGTATATAAGTGGCTCATACGGTTCTCCGAATCTTGTAGCAGTTTATGCTTCATTATAATCCCAAAGATTTTTGAACAATAAGTGAAATTTTGTCACACCTGCTCAGAGTCTATCAGAGCGTGACAAAGCAGTTCAAACTTTCGTCCGTCCGTTCATTCTTTTGTCCGTCCGTGCGTTCGTCCTTGAACGATTTGTCTATCACGTGAGTTTCTCCACAGCAGTAATAGCTGTGAGTGTCAAACCATGCATACAATATAGTATTCGTCATATACTCTTCATCGGATGATATTGACCTACAATCTTGTGGCCCCAGTACCTTTGACACGTTTGTGATAGCTTAAAACACAAAATGGACGATCCCATACTTACAGTATCAGTATATTGGGAGAATCCAATAGAATGAAAAGGGTGGATAAATCAAGGAAGCAACGACTCGATCATAACAGTTCCTATTCGTCTTTATCATATCCCTGCCAGCTGCATGTTATATCGGACCGCGATCGGCCCACCAATGAAACGCCATTCAAATGGCGTTTCGCTGGTGGGCCGATATGTGGCCCGCTTTTATTTGCTTACTGTGATCTTTGAATACGTTAACATGTTATTTTCTTGCGATATGTTGCTTAATGCATTAAGTGTTGTCTAGACATTTTGAAAACGTTATATTCAATTTGTTTAGATTTGCCGGTAATCTGTGCATTTCTATAAAGCAAGCCATCCAATTCATGCAAAGGATATTTTTCTCTGATGCTGAACGGTGTATGATCATGAATGCTGCAAAGCTTACCTTGCGACAGTGTTTCGGTCATTTGCTTAACTGGAACGAGCTCCAAGTCAGCTTATGCCCACCGTCTGTCGTCCGCCGGAGTGCAATGGCTCAGTTCGTAGAGCGTTAGACTGGGGATCGAAGGATTGCTAGTTCGAGACTTACCAGGGTCACTTTGGCTGTCCTTAAGATGGACACTTTATTCGCTGAATAGAACTGGTTCAACCCAGGAAGACAAAGAAAACGTCCCGACATGACTGAAAAATTAGATCATCAAAAAAACAAACAAAAAAACAACAAACAAACAAACAAACAAACAAACAAAGTCGGCTGAGCAGACATCAGGGCAATAGTGTGGTTTAGAACTGCGGAAATCGTTCCGTTCTGATATGGCGGCCATCTTGAAATTCTTCAAATGATATCTTCTCCAGAGCCATGCGTAGGATTCAACCTAAACTTGGTGGGTGGCATCTGGACGACATGGCGATTCAGATTTGCTAAAAGCGTTCTGTTCTGATATCCACGATAGCCACCATGGACTTACGCCTCTAGTTTTATGCAGACAAAACACAGTGCATTATTGGGCTGGCCTATTATATTTTTAATATGTACGTATCGCATGCGCGGAGTCATTCAATAAACACGAATGCGCAGCTATGCAGCCTTAGTTGGAATACATTATCTGGAGGCAGCACGGCTGATGACTGTTGCTTCGGCCTATTGGACAATGATGGCTCGTCACTACTGGGAAAATGAAAAAAAAAAGCAAAAAAAACAACGAAGTAACTTTTCTCATAAACCCAATAACAGTCAAAGTGTCAACATCTACAGCAGTTCATGCAGCTGTTAACCTTTACGTGTGTATTTGATTGGCTGTTTGAAATCAACTGCGAAACAAATGACAGATTTTATCAGCTCAGTCCCTATGATCTTATCAGCTAGATTAGGTCAGAGATATTTATCTAATCTGACAGTAGCTAAGCTCCGCCTAATATGCTAAGAGATATCTCCACTCCTCTGCCAGACCTCTTCCTGCGACATTTCATCTGGGTCTCCACTGCTTGCCCAAATATCCTAGCATTTCGGGGGTTCCGGTCTTCAAATGTTTAAATACGAAATCGTTCTCAATATTATAGAGGGACTGGCACATCCATCACAATTGTGTTATGTCTTTAGAAGTAACATATTACTGGCAGCAGTTATGATTCGCCTTTTATTTTTCTATAAAAATCAACATTTAATGATAGCTTTGCGACTTGATTTCCATTTAAAATTCATGTTTCCAGACAGATTTTGCACCAGTTATTTTTTACATTCGACATTAAAATAGGCATTAAAGTATATACGCCAGCTCGTGAGAAAATCGTAGCATGTAAAAGGCAATGTGCCTAAATAGTTATGTGATTGGCCATTCATATATAGCTACTTTAATAATTTAGTGAAATTGTAGGGTGTGCATATTGGCTTGAGTTTTCGCTGTAAAAATGTTGCGAACACTTTAACAAAAATGATTAAATGTCTCTTCCTTTTGGCGCTAAGCATAATATTTTAAATTCTTCTTTGGAAGCATTAACTTTTTGATAAATGATTGCATGTGTTTTTCTGACATTTCTGCTTTAACAATGCGATTTTCTATAAAGTTTGAAGCAGTTTAAGTTAGGATGGTCCATTGTATATATTGAGGAGTTATAGGTGTTAATTAAAAACAAACAAACATTGTATTTCTTTCTTTAAAGATTAATTTTGTCTTAGCAAACAGTGCAGACCCTGATGAAATGCGGCTAGGTGGTGCTTCTTTTGTAGATCATTTTCATTTTTGTTATTTATGTTTCGTGTTTGTCATGCTTTCTTGTCTATTCATTGTAGCCTTGTGGTCACCTGCTGGGAAAGGGCTAACCTCTTGGCTCTCTTGTATGTGATGTTTTCTTGTATTTTGTCAACTTGCCGTGCGGTGTCCTGTGTCGGGTGTGGTACTTGATTGTATCGATTCCTGATCTTTACATCCTTACTTACTTTCACAGTCTGCCGTAGTTTCAATCCACAAGAGGGTCGTTTTTTGATACAGGGTAATTATGCTTGATTCCGAGTAGAACGGGTTTTTTTTTTAAATTATTTATAGCCCCGCTTTGAAAAAAATGGGGCTATATAATTAATACTGGATTTGGGTTGTCCGTTATTCCGTCCGTCTGTCATTCCATCCGCCCTAATGTCGTTTCCACTAAATATCTTGAGAACAAATTGATATAATTTTATTTTGTATATGCATTGATTATGACAAGACCTATGTTGGGGTTGTTACACATCATTTTTCTTACATTTGTAACAAAGTTAATGCTCTTGACTTTAGTCGAATTTTGTTCATAATTTTGTTTCCGCTTAATATCTTGAGAACCAATGATTAGAATTTTACCAAATTTTGTATATGCATTGGTACTGACAAGATCTAGGTTGGAATTGTTACCTGTCATTTGTAACAGAGTTATAGCCCCTGATTGATGTCAGAAATTTGTTTCTGCTCGATATCTTTAGAACGAATAGACAGAACTTTATCAAATTTTGTATTTCATTGATATTGACAAGATCTAGATTGGGATTTTTACCTGTCATTTTCAATAATTTGTAACAGAGTTATGGCCCTTGATTGATGCCAGAATTTCGTTTCTGCTCAATATCTTTAGAAAGAATGGACAGAAGTTATCAAAATATTTTATATGCATTGATATTGACAAGATCTAGGTTGGAATGGTTACCTGGCATTTTTCGCAAATTTGCAACAGAGTTATGGCCCTTGATTGATGTCAGAGTTTCGTTGCTTCTCAAAATCTTTAGAAAAAATGGACAAAATTTCATCAAATTTCGTATATGCGTTGGTATTGACAAGATCTGGGTTAGACTTGTTAGCCGTTTTTTCCGCAAATTTTTAACAGAGTAATGACCCTTTATTTATGTCAGAATTTCATTTCCGCTCAATATCTTTAGAACAAATGGACAACATTTCATCAAATTTTGTATATGCATCGATATTGATGAAATCTAGTTAAGGAATGTTACATAACATTTTTTGCAAATTTGTAACAGAGATATGACCCTTGATTAATGTCAGAATTTCATTTTCTCTCAATATATTTAGAAAGGATGGGTAGAATTTAACAACATTCTGTAAATATGCATTGGTATTGACAAGATCTAGGTTGGGATTGCTACCTGGATTTTTTGCTAATATGCAGCAGAGTTATGGCCCTTGATTTGTGTTGGTTGGGCTTTTTATGCACAATTGGCCTTTTAATGTATGTAGCTCCGAGGCGGGGCTATAGTAAGATTCTCTGACAATTCTAGTTGACGCACTGCCCGCCTGAAGCTTGATTGAAGATTCCCACATATACATGTACGTCATTTTATGCGGAATCTCGGTCTAGTATGAGTTTGAAGCCATATTAAGTGATGGACTGGATGATTTAAATACTTTTAACCTATTTAGTAAAACATGTATTGAAAGCTTTTATAACCGATACATGGCAAAAATATTCAAAGATTTCGAGCACAATTCAAATCGTGTTACTATATCTAACCATTACCGTGTTATTGTATCTGCTTTATAGAATATCTGCCAGAATAGCAACATCAGATTAGTACTTGTCTACAGACTCTTTGTTCGGTAACACGCATTCAAACTGATAACCTTTATATTTCATAGGTTAAGATATAAAAATGAGCGAGTTGTTAATATTTTCTTAATATTTACATGTCCACTCCTTTACATTTGAGATGTCTTTCATGTGTTCATGAACAGATCGATTTAAGCCATGCCCACATACGCGCAATTTGGGCGGACCAGCGTCAATGTCATCCAATAACGCTGTTTGTTTACTAAAGTTTGCGCGGCGTTGAACACGTATCGCCATGACGTTAGGCGTGGAAATATGGCGTCTTGGCTATTCTTAATCCTTCGTTATGTCTGATTTAATTCTAAATATCCGGAAAACCAGCCAAGTAAGGTGAAAATTAATACTTGCCTTGTAATATAAACTATAATTATAAGTAATAAATTCAACTTCTTGTCTGTTCATGGAAACATGAATACTTCGGGTCTCTTGTAAAGTTAACGCGAAGCGATTCGGGCTTCACTTACTTTGCAAGAGATCCGAAGTATTCATGATTCCATGAACATTCAAAAATCGATTTATTTCTTAAAACACCCGTTTTAACATCTGTTCTGGATGCCCACAATAAAGATGTTTTGGCCATCGAATCTTCAATGCCTTATCCATGTCTCTGAAAAAAATTATTGGATGAAAATCATAAATTGCTTAGTTTTTATGAATAATTCAGTTCAGAGGGTCAAAATGAAAATTTCTAAAAACAATTAAACCAGTCACACAGATTTTGGAAACAAGAATTTACTGACTGCGTGCTTTAAGTGATGTTAAAAAGATCATCAGTAACCAGTGTGACCTTCGTTTTAACGAATGCTTAGCAGAATACGTCGCCTCACTTAATTTACGTTACGTTGTATGAGCACGTTAGGGATACGCATGTAATGCTAACAGAGGTGCATATTGGAGTCATTCAACGCATCCATTTGATGATTGGACCTGACCCTCCGACCCAATTCATCCTATACATGTTCTATGGGGTTCATGACCGGGAATGAAGGACATGAAGCAGGCCAAGGCAAGAGGTTGACGTCATTTTTAGCATGGAATTGTGAGGTTATTTACGTGTTGTGTGAGGCCTTGCATTGTCATGCTGGAACATGCCAGGTCCGTTATTTTGCTCGAAATGACTAATTATCTTTTGTGCACGAACCCCGGGAATACTAGCAATAATGGTTGCCGTTTAAAGCGAGTACGTGGGTGAATTAACGTGTTAACGCGATAAGGACGTAACGTTGTCACACGTGCGCGACCAGGGGCCAATTTCATCAATAAAGTTCGTACGATATATCTTAAATTATGCGTACGTTGTTTTCTGAGAAGTGCGTACGTCAGTTTCATCAAAACATCTTAAATTGTTCGTAAGGACAAAAATTTGCGTTTCACTAAAACGTCGTATTTTTAATTTTGCCTAACTCCAGTCTCCAAATATCATGTGATTGGTCACGTGCAGACTTTATATAGCCATGCAAAGTGTTAGAGTGAAAAATACGTTTGTAGTATGTTTAATCAATGGTGACATGTGAAAAAGTACAAACATATCCTGTTGGTCCCTTCCCTTAAACGTGATGGTTATGCATAAATTCAGCTACTGACGGTGACCATAGGACAATCTCTTGGTGACAGTATACAGCGTGGAAGGGGTGGGAGGGTGGTCTTGATTGTAGTACTTTCGAGGTATTTAAACCTTTGTCGATTTTTTGCTCTTCAGCCTCTATAATCATGTGAAATGCAACAGTCTTGGTAGCTAAGTAGTAAGTTAGTAATATTTAAGAAAAAGATGTCAGCTGCGACACCTAAATAGTTGTCTTAAATATACGACAAAAAGTAAGAAGATCGCAAAGTTCAATAGTTTGATGAAACCCGATTTTTAACGTACGAACTTCGTACGATGTTTTTAAGACAAAAACACGTCGTAAATTCGTTGATGAAATTGGCCCCTGGTCTTACACGAAGTCAGACATACCAAGTTCCGTTGTACCGGTTCATAAAACAATGAATAGTCTGTCTAGAGCAGCCAAAATGATACGCGATATCATTTACCGTAGACCCCGCATTTAGCACGCCAATATCCTGGTTTCTTTGATCTTTTGAAAGACATGCCGTCACTAAATGGAGGCGTTTTGTACCAATAAATTATTTTTTTATTACCAGTACTCAGCTGCAAATGTTTTCTTGTCGGTTTTAATGCTGTTAATGAACCACCTAGTCCTCAGAACGCGTAACGTAAGGAACACGTTTTTCAGGCGTTTACACTTGAATAGACCTGGGATTTGAATAAAAATTGCATAATCGTTATCTGCGACGAAGTGTCAATAAGCATGCGTAAATCTTACAGCGACATGTATATTAACAAAACAGTTATTTAAAGAAATAAAGTGTAAAGTTTTCATTTTGGTTCAGTGTAGTTTAAGCCCTTACTGACCGTTCCAGGGCGCTGCTTCTTTTGTGGATCATTTTTGTTGTTTATGTTTCGTATTTGTCATGCTTGCTTGTCTGTTCAATATAACCGTGTGGTCACCTGCTGGGAAATGGCTAACCTCTTGGCTCTCTTACAGTATGTGATGTTTTTTTGTGTTTTGTCACTTTCTCATGTGGTGCCCTGGGTCAGGTGTGGTACTTGATTGTATCGATTCCTGATCTTTGCCGTCTTACTTACTTTGGAGTTTTATTTTTTTTTTTTATTTCAATCTGAGCCTTATGTCATTGTTTCTTCACGTTTACAGCCTTTAATTTGGAACATTTCCATGATGTAAATTAGTGAAATGCCTTGAGTTACCTTGAACATTACTTAAGCTTTGTTGATGAAAACTAATTCATCAAATGACAACACATTAAATTGTCTTCGAGCCTCTTCCAATGATGTGTACTCCTAACCAAGTATAAATTCACAGGCTCTTCTATGTAAATTTTCAATTTTATGTACATTAGAATTAAACGAATCCCCCCAAATCATTCAACAATATTCAAAGTGAGGCTTAATATTAGCATTATAAAATAACGCTCTATGTTGTAGAAATGTATGATTTTATCTGAAACAAAAGCCATAGGTATGCCAATATCTTTTTGAAACATGTTGAAAATGATTTGTTCATGTTAAGTTGCCATCTATATGGACCACTAAAACTTTTTCACAGCTTGTTAATTGAAAACCAAAATTATCATGAACAAGTGACAACTTATTATCAGTCATAAATTTTCTCTTTTGTCGACTTGTTATTAACATAAAGTTTGTTTTATTATCATACAACTCTGTAGCCACCAAATTTTGAGTAAATTAAGAGAGTGTTGTAGATTATTTTCCAACATATCGTTACCTAAACCAATATCATACAATGTCGTATCATGAGCACATAAATTCACAGTTGAATCCTAAATCATTTATAAAAATCAAAAATAACAGATGACTTAAAATAGAACCCCGTGGTACGCCACAGGGTACATTTCCAGTTTTCGACTGATTTGTATTGGTGTTCACTATTTGAGTTTTGTTACTTAGATGTGATTCGAACCAGGGCAGACTTATGTTATTTATTTTGTAATGTTGTCTCTGTCAGAAAATAATCAAACGGAAATTATTGAAGCTTTTAACTCCACCTCCAGATATTTAGATGACTTACTTAATTTGCAATACTCGCTCCCCTTCCTATGGTGTATATATATTTCGCAGCTTATTCGTTTTGCAAGAGTGTGTTCTAATAGTGATGACTTCAACAACAGAATCCTACTTTTAACAGCTTAGTTATAAAAATAAGGTTATAGATATCATATAATTCCACTGTCTGTATCGAGCTCCGGATCGGCCGTTTTTGGAAGTGGAGCGGACCACCCAAGATGGCGGACCTTTCAACACAGGTAAGGTAGGTGTCTCATTGTATCGAATATGATTACTGTATAAAGCATGCATCAGCCAAACGAGCCAAATTACCGCACGTAGAATTGATTTATCTGCACAAAACAGCAAGTTCTGTGGCGAAAAATATACACAGTTGCTTGCATCGTTTCATTGAAATGTCTTTTTCTGTGCTGATAATTTTTGAAGCGATGACCCAAATATTTTCTTGTCATTCCTTTGAAACTGCATGTATATATCCGTATCCTATCTATGAACTACGATGCGCAATTTAATTCTGATCCAGACGCCGAAAACCGTAATAAGATCCCTTGGCTGGTTTTTGAGAAATAGTTGTTTATGTCAACCGTGTAAGGGGCAATTGTTGACGGATTGGACTAGCTAGTTCAACACAAGTTTTACCATTATATGCAGTAATATGTCAACGGATTGGCTCACGAAAACTAATAAAAATGTCAACGGTTTGGACGAACTTAATTATGAACAGACAAACGCTATAACAAAATGATTTTCTTACAATGCATAAAAAACACGCTGCTGTGTACGTAGACTGGCCCCCTACAACTTTAACCCCCCCACTTAACTTAAATCCTACTTTCTAATATTCTATCTCTCTGATAGGGCTATCAGCTTAGAAGGGGGATTATATCAGAGAAAATTTGGTTTAGTAGGAGTTCACCATAAACTCAGGGCCTGAAAGCCAGGCTAGTGCATACTGTAACTCTTTTTTTCCAAATTAAATCTAATACTGATAAAGACCCCTTAACGTGAGATTAACGATCCAGATACATGGCTATCAATTTTGTAAGTCGAAGATTAAAAAAAGATTTGATGAAAATGCTGAAATGACTGCTTATCGAAATTCTCAGTTAAAACAAAACAGTAACAAAACCTTTCTTATTGTCATACATCAATATTTACACTTTCGAAGAAATCCTTTAATGAACCTTTAGATTTTATGCTTCCAACATCTAGCTCATTTGCCAGAAGTGACACTGGTGTTGTGATTGACAGCGAGCCACACCCGAGTTGCATGTGCCAAGCTAGCCTCTTGTTTGTACCATTGGCTGTCCGTGTTTACGCTGGCTGTTCCGCTTTTCCGTTTTATACTCAGACAACGCCCTTAATATGATTTTACATTAAATGCAAAACTGTTTTGTTTCCTAGATTATAAACATTTTTTTATATTTTAGATATTTATAATAAAATGTAAATATAAGCAATAAATTCAATTTTTGGTCTGTTCATGGAATCATGAATACTTTGGGTCTCTTGTAAAGTTAACTCACTTTGCAAGAGACCCGAAGTATTCATGATTCCATGAAGATTCAAAAAATGAATTCATTTCTTTAATATTTTTGCGACATTCATACCATAAAACACATTAATATAGATTTCTAGCCGTTTCGACTTGTACGACACCTAAAACTGATAAAAAAGCATTAATCAGACCACCAGATAATTTTTTTCTGCTTTCGGTGTTTTTTAGAATCCAAACTTATGCTGAGGGTACTTAAAACATTATTATGGTGGTTCAATCGAATACCAAACACGTGCTAATACTGGTAGGCAAGAAAATAAAAACTAATTTTACACTTAAACATTTGGTTATCTGAGTCTACATAAACGATAAATCATAAAAATATTTTCCTTCTGTTAAACATTTGTAATTTTATTTTACATTTTTGATGACTTTCATGTGTCGATGCTGTTAAAAGTCATAATATAAGCATCGTATTCTGGCACTTTAACATATAATAACTCTCTCAACTCAAAAATAGTAAGTGAGTATGATCAGGAAATACCACAACCACAACTGCAGACAAGCACATGGCACCGTAAGTAAGGGCCTCACAACAATCACAAGACACTTAGAAGGCAAAAATAAAAGCAAAGCAACCAGCTCTCTCTTCCCCATCAAGATGATTGCAAAACTAGAGTGAAAATAAAGTAACATACAAAAAACATAGAACAATTACTGACTCCCACAATGAGAATAACAATCAACAATGAATCACCAACAACAATACCACCGACTTAGAACGAACAACAGCATAAGCCACCAGGGGGCTTAAATGCAAATCTGTAACCTGTATGTACATTTATATTGAAGTTAAGTCGTTTTCGACTTATAAGACACCTAATTTCTAGTTTAGGAATAAAAATAGTGTGTAGTTGAAAATTAATTTTCGTGTTTAAAAAAACAGCATTGTAGGTACTCAAAAGAACCGTCTCACTTTTCATTATATACAGAAGAGGAAATATTAGAAAAATTGACTGCCTTTCAAAACATTTTATTTTGGAATGTGTGTGATCTAGACTGCTTTAAAATAATGAATAAGCTATCCTTTCCTCACCCAAACACAAAATGCCCTTTTTCAAGAACCGTACATAGATATATTTTCAAGTGTAACGTCTCTTTTTTAGCGACGTCAATGTGAGAGGAATCAATTAGGTACTAATCCGACAGCGCTTAAGTAGCTAAAAGGAAATTACAACCAAAACTGTGGATGTGCAATTTATGCTTCTTAGAAAATACAGAATGCCTTACTAAATTCGTTAAAATATTTCTTTGCTATCCTATGTAAAGTCTGCACCTAAGTAAGTCAGAACGATAAATATTGTTGTTAGGCTCAAGATTGATCTTTTGTTTAGCATATAGTATAGAAACCTAACGCATTTGCGGATTGAATTATGAATGCGCTTTCATTACATACACTGAAGGACTTTAAAAAACACAAAAACTGAAATTCATAAAGTTTTCTTATTTTTAATGTATCAGTTTTTATTGAGATTTGGCATCAATGGACATCAACCTGTCAGCTAAACATGTTTTTAGATTTCATACCAAAATAATAAATAATTTTAGGACAACAGTCTATCGAATAGCAATACCCTTAGATTCTAAAGTTGCAATTTGAATTTGTCTAGAAATCGGACGCGATTTAAAGTAATTGTATAAAATATTTTTATTAAAAATCTGGATACAAATTACCCTCGGAGTTCTACTATTTGTCTGGCACTGACGGTAGCCAGACGGTTCGGATATTGTCGATGCAAATACCGTCTATACACTCGACGTAAGTTGCCATCATGCAAACACGCAACTAGCAGGTTAGCAAAAGCATAGTTCATGAAATCAAATTTGGTGATATATATTTCATGTTAATATAAACAATTTGCCATATAGTGACAGGTATTTAATACTGATTGACAGTTTGAGATGTTTAAAAGAGGAAAATCAATGGACATGATACTTGTTTAGTGTATATTTCATAATAGGTTTCCTTAATTGCAGTAACATATACTCCTCAAAATAATTAAAGGACCAAGATTTTCGAAGGTGAGTATAAGTAGCTCAAACATTTAAATTTTGTAAAACTTGGCCCAAATCTTTCTACTCTAAATGCCCATAAATCAAGAATCATTGTTACTGATTTCCATGCCTAATTCTGCCATAACTGTGTCTAAAATGCACATACCCCCAAAAACACACTTTCAGAAGGTAGTGGGTGGGGTAAAGAAATTTTTTTGTGGTCATTCAAGTAGAATGAAAGTGATTTCAAATTAAACTTTATTTTAAACAGTTCAGCCTACATGCAAAACATTTCACCAAACAGTTTAATTATACTGGGAAGCAAACGTTTTCATCTCTGACAATGAAGTTATGACATGGTCTTGTTTTTATGAAAACAATGTGTGTACTTGGCCATCAAGAATCAGATTTTCAATCGCCATTCTATGCCTTTGAGTGTTAGAAAGATGTCCCGATGAACTGTACAAAGATTGTCACAAACAAACTCCAAATACCAGTTGTCTGAACTCTTAGTCTGGTCATTACGCCAAAGCCAAAAGGGGCAATTTTCTCTCACAGGAAGAGGTGAATGATATCGTCGGGATAAAAACACCATAAAAGCATGCGAAAACAGAGTTCAGCATCTAAAAGCATTATTCATTCATTGCATGCAGTTATGTGGTCCATGGATCACAAACAAAAATTTACATTCCAATACATTTAGGTCAAGTTTTAAAATGACACAAAATTCGTGTTAGTAACATTTTCTACCATTTTTCTTTTGCTGTTTCACTTGGCAATAGGGCGTCAAAGATGTTCAAAAAATTGAGACTAGATCGTAAATTTGGTTTTCGTAAGACGGTCTGCACAAAATGCCTCTATGCTTTAATTGAAAGTATTGGTCCTTCAATTATTTTGAGGAGTATATGTTGTTGGTACACATTTGGAATTGCCTCATAGAGGCAATTCTAATGTGTACCTACAACATATGTCCATTCAATAAATGAGTGCTTTTCACCATAAAACAGGTTTTCACAAACTTCTTAACTACTTTTTATGTTTCGGAGTAATGAGTATGCAGAAATGAACAAGTTTTGCGTAGTTTGGCATGCACCTGGACGACAATAATAGACAGCCATTTTTATTTTATTGACAGCTTATCTTTAGATGTTTCATTGGAATGATATGCTAAATTGGTGGTTGTCTGGTTGTAATGGCAGCTCGTCCTTTTGGTCAACCAGACCTACGTCGATATTTCACTGTTCCTGTTGACTGATAACGATCTCTTAGGCGTTGTACAGTTAACGGATGTCAATTATAATATCACGTGACGTCAGAAACACGCACTCCAGCTTGCAACATACCAATTGCGCCAAATCGTTCATGTTCGGACAACCGTTGTATATTTAATAAAGTTATAAAACTAAAGCTGCGGTGTTTTTATACATGAATATGTACAAGCTGCATGTGAAATGATATAATATTTGGCTTCATTGGTACATATGGACGCCACGTGCAAAACATAGTAAACCTGCGATGCGTATTTGGTGGTGGTCAGTGTTTGTAAAAACCTTGGTATTAGTTTTTGATAGAAGCAGAGTATCGTCTACCCTGGTCGTTACCAGCCCATTTTACCCGTTAAAGCTGCATAATCTGTAACTTTTGATCTTCTAATTTTAAAAATAATGTTTTTATTTTTCAAGAACACAGTAAAAACACTAAAATTCAGGTAAACATTTTACCATTTTCGTAAATCTTAACAAGTTATCAGTATCAAAACAACTGCATTTATGTTAAAATTCAACGGTCTAGAATTATTGGAGGGACGCAAATAATTACCAACAAGAGAAATACACACCTATTTGATAAGATAATTCATTTTTCCATAAAGTTTTCAGCTGTACTGAACATTTTTATTGTGAAAACATAGCGTAATTCTACTTTTACAAATGATTTATAAAGAAAATATTTTTTTTTCGAAAAATGTTCATAGTTACAGAGTATGCAGCTTTAAAGAAGGCTAAAATGTTCTGGATACAATAAATAATAATTTTCATTTTTTTTGCCTTTTAAAGTCCTTCAGTGTATTGGGCCCCCCTAGTAATGGTGTCATTAGGCCTTTTAAATGTGTTGATGTTGCGTATGTATCGTGATTCATTTATCCCCTACCATGATGCCCCTGGGACTAAAATTGGCAGGCTGTGGGTTCACAAGGTTTACATAGACTATTGTAAAGCAAAGTCGATGTTCTACATGATGGAAACTTTTCTATGTATAGTCGTAATGGAACTTGTTGAAGAATTGGTATTTTGGAGGAGTAATGCTTTCCTATGATCTTATATTTAGTCACTCTCAGGTGATTGACCAAGGCCCAAGTGCCCTCTTGTTTTTATATTAACTATCTTACAGGAGGCTTATAACCGAGGTTATAGGAATGGCTTTCTTCTGTCAGTCCATCTGTCAGTCCGCCTGTTCGCTGAATATCTCCTGAAGCCTATGGACGATCTCATGAAACTACACTCAAATGTTTCTCTCAATGAGACGGTGTGCAGAATCCATGACTCAGCTACACAGACTCAAGGTCCAGATTACAGTTCAAGGACACGTGGTTTACCCTTGAATTTCATGGCCGCCCCATAAATCTCGAACCCTTCCAATATTTTCACTGAACTTCATCCAAGAGACGATGCGCAGAATTTATGATACTGCTACGCAGACTCAAGGTCACGGTCACACTTCAAAATCATGTTTTAGCTCCTTTAATTCGTGTCTGCTCCATATCTCCTGACTCTATGATTGCTATACACTAAGCTTCACTCAAATGTTCCTCTCTGGTGAGACAATATGCAGAACTCATGACTCAGCTACTCAGACTTAAATGTCAAGGTCACAGTTCAATGACATGGGATTAACCCTTGTATACGGTGCCCACTCTGTTTTTCCTTAACCCTTTCACGAATTTCATTAAACTTCAGCAAAATATTCATCTGAGTGAGACAATGTGTAGAACCTACGACTTGACAACGCAGACCCAAGGTCAAGGTCACACTTCAAGAATATGGTATTTTATTAAACTTCAACCTAATGTTTCTCTCAGTAAGATGGTTTGCAGAACTCAGAGACTCAAGGTAAAGGTCAAACTTCACGGTCATGGGATTTACCCTTGAATTGCGTTTTCAGTTCATATCTCCTCAAAGCTTTGAAAATTTTCATAAAATTTCATTCAAATGTTTCTCTGAGTGAGACGATGAATAGAATTTATGACTCAGGGCTAATGACAACCTTAAAGGTCATGGTCATTCTCAAATGATTGACAAATGTTATAGGTTTTGTGATAATCATAAATCAGCTAGATTAGATCATTGCTCTAAACTAATATACACAAAAGCTTACGTACGTCCATTACTTACTCAAGCGTGTAGTTAATCACTTGGGCCGAAAATTACAATGCCTCCTTAAAGTTAAGGAAGACTTAAGTTTAGAATTGATTTTTAGGACGTGAAAAATATACGTTTAGAACTTAAATAAAAAAAGTTTCATTATTTATGTAGATCACTATTATATCTTCCTGGCATTTTCTTTACATTTAATGTACTCTGTAACATGTTAAATATCAATGATTCATTTAAGCCGTCCTTAACTTTAATGAAGCATTGTAATTTGGGGCCCTGTTTGCTTAAAAACTGAAAAATAACTGCTAGACTATATTCCCTAAGTATACAGCTGCGGATCATACTGGGTCGCATTGGTTTAAAATATAATACTTTGTGAGACATTGTTTATATATTTTGTAGATTCTTCTACATGAACACTTTTGCTGCAAAGGTCTATCCTAGTAATGTTTATGAAAATAAAATGGAGGTAAGCATGCATGATGGAAGCAGCAGCATAAATGTAATAGATTCATCTAGCATGGTTGTGGAAGTACCATGCCTGACTTGTCCGACTGGTACATTTGCATTCAGGACAAGTTGAAAATTTCTATTTACTTGTCCTTGGACAAGTACAAAAAGGACAAGTACAAATGAATCAAGTTAATACAATTCTGTTCATTGTATTTCATATTTTGATTAATTATTACGAGTTCATATGTTGCATTGAAAACAGTGTGGATCCAGATCAACTGGCTTCTGAAGAAGCCAGCTGTTCTGGATCTACACTGTACACAAGATAGATGATATCTGGTTTTATACTGTTTTCGAAAGCGTGAATTGTTTAAGCACAGAAAAGTTTAAGCTAATCTGTTCTTTCGGACAAGTACACTTTTCTTTGGACAAGTACATTATGGCCCTTTATTTGTCCCTGGACAAGTAGATAATTTTAATATTTCCACACCCCTGCATCTTGCATACACCTAAAGTATGTATTATGCTAATAAATGTTAAAATGCAAACAATTGTCAGCATTTTAACATTTATGAGCATGATAACTTTTGTGGTCAGTTGAGTTGAACATTAAAAGTTTCATAACCTCGGGGCCTTAATTCTTGCATTGGGTAGGTATTTATATTTCAATCTCTTATGCCCCAGTTACATTTGCCACGGGCATCGTACGATTTATTTGTCAACGACTTTCGGTACGATTTTTCAGGCACAGCAGAGTAAAACAGCATGCAAACTTACAAAACGTTTACCTTAGCGCGCGAGCGTATTAATAAAATGTACGGCATGTGACTCGAAGCAATATGTATTTTCATTCGAGGTTCTGATTACAGGAAAATAGTGAGTATGATCAGGGAATACTGCAGACAAACTCGTTGCACCGCGAGGAAGAGTCACACAGCAATCACGAGACACCAGCAAGACAAACCAAGCAAAGCAACCAGTTCTCTCTTCCCCATCAAGATGATTGCAAACTAGAATGGACATAAAGTTACGTACAGCAAAACATAGAACACAAAAGGAGTAACAATAAACAATGACTCAACAACAACAGAACCGCCGCCTTAGAACGGACAGCAGTATAAGCCACTGGGACGCTTAAATAGATTTTACTGGTACCAAATCTTCGCCTTAGAGTGGTCTGTTGTTGAAGTACAAGAAACTGGGGTTTCTAGGATTAAGACATTTGAATTTGTATGAAACACAAGTTTCTGCAGATTAACAAATAACTCTGAAGTCAGCATCATTGTCTTGAATACTGGTTGTCCTTCCCCAGCAGACACAGAACAACAAAGTATCGTCGTGTAGACGTCAATGTGATGTAAATACGTCACATTGACGTTAATACGACGACATGTGCCTACCTGGTAATGTGGTATGTCTGTCGCAATTGAGGAAACTGTTAAATAATACCCAATATTAACAAAATATAATAAAACACGTAAATATGGCCAAAATATGCCGAATAGGATACCATGAGGAAAAGGCATAGAGCACAGACAGCAACAAGACAGCAAAATCTGGTCCCCCGGGGTTTGGGGAGAATGGCTATTTATTTTAGGGAGCTGTGGAGCACTGGTAATTATTTTAGGGGATCTGGGGAGCAAGCTTATAGTTCAGGGGATCTAGTGAGCACTGCCAAAAAGTAAAAAAAAAAATATTTATAAAAATATCATATCATAAAGGAAAAGCCTCCATTTTGTTTAACTTTAAAAAAAAATTGCTTCTGGGAGGGGGGCGATCATGCCCCAAGACCTCTTTATAAAATGTTTTTGTTTATTTACATGCACATCTGGATTGATCGAAGGCAAAAATATGCCGAATAATTTTTGTTGTTGTTGATTTACTATCCCTAAAGTTGTTGATTTTTCGGTTGATTATTTCGGAACGCTCAGAATGCACCATATTACACTTTTTTCCAAAAATTTCCCGGGGGAGCATGCTCCCCGACCCCCTTAGCACAAGTGTCATTCCCCATCCTTAAAGGGCTACATGCGCACTCTCTCTAGTTGACTCACTGATTTTTATTAAAACTTTGAAAGATGCTGATCAAATTGTAAAAAGACTTTGAACAGTTACAAAAAATAAATGCTTTCACTGTCTTTAGAAATATTCAAGTTTAAGCTATTGGAAAAAAGAAAAGGCTCCTCCCTCCATCTTACCAGAACAGCAAATGGTCTGTCCCTAATTTAAAACAAATAATCTAGAGAGCACTCCTCCATAGCTACTCTACCAGGTACAGCAATAGCATTTTAAGGATGACCTCATACTTTGCGCCATATGTCATGTATTTCATTAAAGTAATTATATATGTCATGTTTTATTTGGCTAAGCTCTGTCTTTACATGTATGACTCAAAATATTAAGTGAACATTAAGTCATGTGCTTACGTATTGCTTCATAGTTTTTAAGTGTGTGATTTTAATCCTACGGAGAAAAAAATACATTTTAGGGAGAACTGGCTTATATTTTTGGGGATTTTGGGAGAAGTTGGATTAATTTTAGGGATTTGTGAAGCAGGACAAAATACTTTCAGGGAGCTGAGGAAATTTTTTCATGGAATTTGGGGAGATCAATGCATTATTTTAAGGGAGCAAGGGAGCACAGACTCCCCCTGGGGGCCTCAAGAACACATTAACCCATATAAGCCTAGCGTCTTTTTGTGGAACATAGGCAAACTGTACAGAGCCAGATCAGACGCTGCAAAATGTGGCATCTGATTAGGGTCTCCACTAACAGACACTGTTTGCTTATCGAATGTTCTATTTAAATTTGAATGTAAATGAAAAATACTACCCAGCATGACTTAAAACGGAAACAGATTTGTCCGAATGATAAGGGTAGGAAATACCATTAGGCATAGTATGGTTGAAACCCGTTGGGCCTGAGCTGGATCAAAACTGTTTTCAAAGGTTAAATGCGACCTCGAAGCTATAATTCTTTAGAGATGCGACCAGAATAAAAAATAGTTTAAACCCAGTTTAAACACGACAAGATGTCGGGCCTGACCTGGATCAAAGCTGTTTTCAAAGGTTATCAGCAGACGAAGAAGCTCTAGCGATAAGGCGTTTATTTTCCCTAGTTGACATGATTACAAAAGCTAAAATTTCAAATAGCCCTAATCATGTTAAAATTCGTCTTTTTGGAATAATACATAGTTAGCATCAAAATACGTTTCAAGATGATTCATCATTTACAAAGCCTTGAAAACTTGCGCTTTCTACTCCCACCTCACATTTTACGTCTTTATACTGGATGTCATTTAGACCAGAATTTTAGTAAATCCATTATAGGTTTTTAAAAGTAAAAGTACTAAATTATTAAGGGTATAAATGCGCTTCGTTTCCAAAACTTTGCAGTATTCCTTCTGCGCATGCGTACGGTATATACTTTAACTTGTGATGTTTGTCATTGAAAAGATGAAAATGGTGTCTTTCAGTTTGTTTTTAGATGCGTTCCCCCCCCCCCCCCCCCTAGACCCAAGATGCCCTTTTGATCATTGAACGTAATTATATAAATATACAACATGTGTAAAGGGCGTCTTGGGTCTAGGGGGGGAAAGGGGTTGTATAAGCGAAAGAAGATATCAATCATCTGACAAAAATAGACCACTTTGCAAGATGGTCGTTTTTATTGTACATCAACTGTATAAATATATATATAATACTCTATCGGGATAAATGAAGGTCGATTGTTTACCTTAGTTAAACGGTCTATTTCCCACACATGTTACTGAATAGCGAGCACAGTTGATGATCAAAATAACTTCTCATTCAAAGCGAAGTTGATATTACATGCATTTACGAAAACCCGTTTTAAATATACGAACTAGCGGGCAAGGGCACGTAAACGGCTCGTTTATATGTATTTGTTGAGTGTGCCTAGTGTCTCCAGTCGTTATTTCAAAAAAATAAAACGAACGTCTTATTTAGGGAAATAGCCCGCCTTATCGCTAGAAATTCTTTGCTTAGAGTGCTTATCGACTATATTTCAGCAACCAGAATTTAAAAAGTGGATTGCTCCATATCAAACACATCCATCTGGATGCAATTTGTACGCAAATGATATTAGCAAATGAATGTGGTCAGACTCAAACCGCTTGGATCAAAAGCAGGCCAAACAATATTGATTAAGATCAGGCTGTACAATATTGATAAAGATCAGGCCCTACAATAAGGATTTAGATCAAGCCCTAAATATTGATTAAGATCCGGCCTGGCGATATGGATTAAGATTAGACGCTACAATAGTGATTAATACCATGCCGGTTGATATGGATTAAGATCAGGCCTACAATATGGTTTAAGATTAGGTCCTACAATGTGGATTAAGATCAGGTCCTACAATATGAATTGAGATCAGGCCCAGCGATATGGATTAAGATAAGGCCCTACAATATTGATTAAGATCAGGCCCTACAATATGGATTAACATTGGACCCTACATATGGATTTAGATAAGGCCCTACAATATGGGTTAAGATCAGGCCCTAGATTACGATTTAGATCATGCCCAACAATATGGGTTAAGATCAGGCCCTACAATATTGATAAACATCAGGCCCTACAATATGGATAAAGATCAGACCCAACAATATGGATTTAGATCAGGCCCTTCAATATGGGTGAAGATCAGGCCCAACAATATGGATTAAGATCAGGCCCAACAATATTGATTAAGATCAGGCCCTTCAAGATTGATTTAGATCAGGCCCTACACTATGGATTTAGATCAGGCCCTACACTATGGATTTAGATCAGGCCCTACACTATGGATTTAGATCAGGCCCTACACTATGGATTTAGATCAGGCCCTACACTATGGATTTAGATCAGGCCCAACAATACGGACAACATGTCTTGATGTCGGTATTTTTTTCATGCTTTTGTGGTGTCTAAAGTAGGATTTGTTTCTCAAATTTGAATGTTTTCGAAACGTTCTTCCAGGAGTATTATCAGGGTGTCAAACAGTGTGGACCCAGATCAGGACCGACACTACCACAAGTCATTTTGTTAGTCCTGTTTTGAGTCCAAAGTGTTTGAAAAGGTATCAACAGACAACATGAAAAGAGTTTAGCATGTTCGTCCATTCCGTAGACATTTTCTAGATATTTCGCGAGCCAATCCGTTGACAAATGACTGCATATAGTGGCATAATTTGTGTTGAACTAGCTAGTCCAATCCGTCGACAATTGCCGCTTACACGGCCAACATAAACAACTATTTCTCAAAAACCAGCCAAGGGATTTTATTACAGTTTTCGGCGTCTGGATCAAAATTGAAATGCGCATCGTAGTTCATAGATATGATACGGATACATACATGCAGTTTCAAAGGAATGACAAGGAAATATTTGGGTCATCGCTTCAAAATTATCTGCACAGAAAAAGACATTTCAATGAACCGATGCAAGAAACTGTGTATATTTTACGCCACAAAACATGCTGTTTTATGCAGATAAATCAATTCTGCGTGCGGTAATTTGGCTCGTTCGGCTGATGCATGCTTCATACAGTAATCATATTGGATGCAATGAGACACCTACCTTGCCTGTGTTGAATGGTCCGCCATCTTGGGTGGTCCGCTCCGCTTCCAAAAAACGGCCGATCCGGAGCTCGATACAGACAGTGAATTCGCAAAAGCAGCTTCTAAATTCTACCGCAGACACTCAGAGTTAATTGTTAAATACAACATTGGGCTAAAACCTCTTCTGCAACAAGGCATATCAGAACCTTAATTATGGTGATCTAGTTTTCAGATTCAAACCAATGGTTGAAAAACCTCTCTAGTGAACAATTCAAAAAGATCACCAAACGTTATATAACGGTTGGATATAACATGGATATCATGCGACAGTCTGCATGCCTGGTAATAAACCCAATCACGGTTTATAGCCATTGTTTCCTCTTTAATTGCACAACGATGGGTCAGGCCTCAGACTCTATGACGGCTCTGACGTAAAGCTTTAATCGATGTGTTGGTGTCTGATGTTAATCTGTAGAGGGACCCACCGTGGCTCAACTTAAGGTTTTCTTTAGCTCTGACTATCTGTGAGTCGTGAGTCCTTTTCTTTGCTTCATCATAGTGTGTTAATTTATTAGTGTACTTCTCCATGATGATACATTGCATTAGTTAGAGGGCTACCATTCGAGTTGAACATTTCTTGTACTTCAACAACAGCAGAATCTAGGGCGAAGATTAGGTACCAGTAAAATGCATTTAAGCCCCTCCCCGGCGGCTTAGGCTGCTGTCCGTTCTAAGGCGGTGGTTCTTATGTTGTTGACTTTTTGTTTATACTCCTTTTGTGGGAGTCTGTCATTGTTCTATGATTTGTTGTAGGTTACTTTGTGTCCATTCTCGTTTTGCAATCATATTTTGTTTGTTTGTTTTGTTGCTTTACGTCCCAAGTCAACAGCTATGGTCATTGCGAGACGGTCAGTTCACCTAACCACACTTTTTCCTGGGCAGGCTTGAACAAGCGGTTAACCAGTAATTCGTGCACATACTTTCGCTTGTAACTGACAAGAACCCTTCTTGAATAAATCAGCAGAAGGAGGAGAATGACCGTAGAAATCATTTCATGATCAATCTCCACGAAAGTATGGGATCAAACTCGCGACCCCTGGATCTGCAGTCAGACACGCATACAATCATATTGATGGGGAAGAGAGAGCTGTTTGCTTTGCTTAGTTTGTCTTCCTGGTGTGTTGGGATGGTTGTTTGGCTCTTCCTCGCGGTGACATGGGTTTGTCTGCAGTTTGTGATTGTGGTATTTCCTTATCATACTCACTACTTTTAAACGTAAGTGTGGATATTTGAGACGACCCCCAGCCATCGATTGATATATTAATTCAAAATCACTGTTGATCTTATTAAATGCTGTTCTGAGTCAACTTTTTCGCATCTCGTTTCAGTTTTGGATGCATCTCGTTTCGGTGTTGGATATGGCTGGTGTTAATAAGGTAAGAACTTTCATTCTAAAACAGTCTGGGCCAGCTCATGAAAAAATGCTTCCAAACACATTTGCGTAAATGCACTCTTTTAACATTTACTGACCCACACATTCAACGCAAAATGTTTCAGGAATGTAACTTTTAATTAATACACGAGGTCTTGCCAAAATCATTGTACCGGTCAAGGGTTATGGCAGGCACTCACCCAATCAGGTTATGATTAAAAGGGAATAATTGACCGATGAAGTTCTACTTTAATTTTCATAAATAAGTGTTTTAGATTTTGATAAAATTGCGTTACAATGGATGAAACAATATATGTAATATTAAATGTTCTGTTTGATTTTGCGTTAGAAGCGTGGTTCAGTATATATACACAGCTACTTAGTGGGACGAGATGTCTGAACTTTCGCCTTAGCGTTCATCCATGTCCAGCTTTGTATGTGCGAGCAGCTAAGGCTTTGGTGGGACTGCGCATTTGCGCAGTCTCGCCAGAGCCTTCGCTGCTCGCTTATGAGATAAGTACATAAAACTCATAAGCAGGTTCTTTTTAGCATATAGCTGTATGTTGGTCAGGGCCTTCGCTGTATTTCATTCAGTTATTTAAAGCTGCATACTCTGTAACTATGAATATTTTTCGAAAAAATTTATTTTCTTTTTAAATCATTTGTAAAAGTAGAATTAAGCTATATTTTCACAATAAAAATGTTCAGTACAGCTGAAAACTGCATGAAAAAGTGAATTATCTAACCAAATAGGTGTATTTTTCTCTTATTGGTAATTATTTGCGTCCCTCCAATAATTCTATAATAACAACAGTATTTACCGTCGTGTCAAAAGGTCGCACATTCCATCACAAACATCGAATTAGGTAAACATGCTATAAATAGCAATCCGGAGGGTTGTCGACTTTTTCCGCGCTTTCAGTAAGTTTCGGATACTAGTTATTGCGTATAAGTTACCACAAATAATTACCATCAGGACTGCAGCCGTGACAGTACGACGGTTGGCACAAAATTTAATTCATCCAGTGTGAATGAAGAGGGTTCGGATCCCACATTTTACCTTTTTTTTCTTCGTATTTTTTTTATCAGTAATCTGTTTTCTTCTATTTCCAGTTTTTTTTATTATTTATTTCAGTTCTAATTTTGGTATTTATACAATTTTTAATAATTACATTCATTTAATTTGAAAAATATACACTATTTGGGAAAATATACATGAAAAAAACATATTTGCAAATTTCATGAAATAAATTCATCAGCTGTGTCAGTTGTTTCTCCCTCCTCCCCGGCTGTGTCTGTAGTCTCCCCCTCTTCCCCGGCTGTGTCTGTGGTCTCTCCCTCCTCAGAAGCATTATCTTCTTCACTGGAACTCACGTCAGAGTCTGAGTCTATCTGTATTACTATCTTCTCTATCTCCTGCTCTACAGCGATGTCAGCTTTCCAATATTCAGTCTCTCTGTCTCTGACGTGACGACAACAATCACTCCACGTATTAGCGTCAATTCTGCCAATGCCTTCCTGGATAAGGGTCTTCACATCGCCAAGGTTGAAGGACAAATTTCGTCTTCCAATGAAACCTACAAGCAAAGAATAACAATTTGAGTTTTATATGCATTGGCGTTCAACATGCACATGTGTAAAACCTTAAAGGTTTGAAATGCATGAAAAAAATGGGCATATAATCTTTAGAATTACGTAATCATGTAGCATTTTGAAGCAAAGTAAAATAAGTGAATTGAACGTCTTTGATGTTGGCAATCTATTTTCAAGTTGCAGAATTAAAACTTCACGGTACAGAACAGACCATGTTCGCATATTATTTGCACCAAAATAGTAAGTGAGTATGATCAGTAAATACCACAAACACAAACCGCAGACAAACCCATGGCACCGCGAGGAAGGGCCACACAGCAACCATCACGAGACACCAGGAAGACAAACTTAGCAAAGCAACCAGCTCTCTCTTCCCCATCAAGATGATTGTTAACTATAATGGACATAAAGTAACGTACAACAAAACATAGAACAATTACAGACTCTTGTTCTATTTTATGTTTTACGTTACTTTATGTCCATTCTAGTTTTGCAATCATCTTGGTGGGGAAGAGAGAGCTGAATGCTTTGCTTAGAACCACCAATCCTGTTTATTTCGATGATATGTGGATATTGATGCCAAATACTGCAACAAACCTTTTAGATTTGCCCATATTAATTCTATTGGATTTAAATCAGCATGGTAGGGCGGTAGTCGAATGGCGGTGTGGCCATGTTCTTTCAGCATTTCATCGACAACAAATCTTGGCTCCGGCTTGTGCGTTTTACAAAGCTGAAGTAGCTCCGCTTTGAGCATGCTTTCATCATAGGCAATGTTGTTTCTTGTGAGCCATTCCTGCATTACAGCTTTTCTTGCTACCATGGTGGGGCATCTGAAAACAAAACAAAAAATAAAATAAAAAAATTAAAAAATGCGTGTAATGAACACTCCCTTACATCCCACTTTTATATAGTAAAACTAGGGTTAACAGTGGAATATATTATTTTCTTATTTTTGCTCTTAAACATAGATCGTTGGTACTCGCTAGAACCGACTCAATGAGGCGGTTCTAACGTGTACTCACGAGCTATGTTTTAAGGAAAAATAAGACCAAAAAAAAAAAAAAAAAAAATTGACAATTTTTATAAAATTTATACAAATTGCACGGACATGTTTGCGTAATGCTAAGGCTAAAAATGAACAAGTGTTTCTCATGCCACTTATTTGAAAAACAGATGGGGCAGGCAGGTGTTTTTTTTTTATTTCCCAAAAACAGATGAGGCCACTTTTTTAATTTTTATTTGATCATAACATATTGAGGCACCTTTTTTGTTCATTTTAAGCATAAATTACCGATATTTTGATTTTTGGCAACTGAAAAAAATAAATGTGGCCATTTTTTTTGTTCAAGTCTGAAAAGAAGACAGATGAGGGGCATTTGAAACAGATGAGGGAGGGCCTGAGAAACAATTTACTCTTTTTGTCCTAAATATTATTCGATTATAATACAGCCCGCGTCTGACGCACTATACTATCCATCAAAGAAAAGGCCCATTTTTTTTCGTAATTAAATTTAAATCGTGTGTATTATGGCTATCATTCCTACTCAAGCTGTTATGCGTCTCAATGAGAGTTGGTTCAAACCAACGAAACACCGCATTTTTTTCTCAAAATTGATGAGTTACAAATTAATGCGTGTCAACGCTACCATACATGGAAATGTTTCAAATGAACATACAAGGAAACGACAATAAGTATGTTTGATAAAGAAAAGTAGAATTACAAAAATAGACCTGTCAATCTGAATATTGTGGTATGCCGCATTGTCTAGAACAACTACAGACTTGTCAGGCAGATTAGGTATGAACTGCTCCCTCAGCCACCTCGTAAAGTTGTCAGCATTCATGTCATTATGATAGTCGCCTGTTGAACATCCACTCTTGAAAGTCAAAAGACCCCCAGGTATGAAGCCATCACTGCCACCTGCATGGACGACAATCATCCTGTCACCTGAAATAAACAACAATAAATTTAGAATTAACATCATATTTAGCCTGATATTTGAAATACAGTCCAACCTCGCAAATTCGAAGTCCTAGGGACTAGACATTTTATTTCGAATTATCGAAAGTTCGAATTATATGGAGGTAGTCATATTATATAACCCCCCAAAAATGATCATTGTTCCCTATAAAAAACATATGTTTTGTGTGCGCAAAAGAAACATCTCCTTGAGACGTTTTTTTGCGCACACAAAACATGCTTTTATAGAATTTTTATTGAAAAAATTCATAAAAAGTAAATTTTCTCTGAATCCTTTGTGTAACAAATTTAATTCGATTTAGCGAGTATTTCGAAAAATCGGAGTTCGAATTTTCGAGGTTTTATTGTCTTAGATAGACTTAATATTCCCAGAAAGCTAGTATCAAAAGTCATTTAAAAGTAATTCCATTTTCGTCATTTTTAAATTTTGTTTTTAAATTTGTACGTTTAACTGGTAAATTCTGACAAATGTGAGCCATTTCATTCGAAAACATACTTTTTCATTCTGGGATAGCAAAGACACAGATCGGCGCCTTTGTTTTCGCAAAAAAAAAAAGATATTTGTAGTATAGTCCATCCATTCTCTAAATCGGAATTTTCAAGCATGTAGCTGTAAAGCCTGGTTTTTGTCAAACCTGTTCTAAAAACCCAAATACATGTTTTCTCGTGAAACAGCTCCTTTAAATAAATTTAGTGTAAAGCGAAACCTTTTCCAAAAGGAACTTTCAAACCAATTTCTTTAGATTGCCAGCACTTGGAAGCTGCATGTGACGTGTGAACATAGGTTTCGTCGGTATAGATTATTGGACGACCCTCTTCTCTGAAAGACTTAATTTGGCGCAGGAATCTGATTCGTTGGGAAACAACATCTGGTCTCTCCATTAATACCTTCCTATTTTGTGAACACCTTTTATAAGAGAATCCTAGGCCCTTTAAAACTTTACTGAGAGTGGTCAGACTGCCTGAATATTCAATTTTCCTTATCAGCATCTCCCTTATATTGTTGAGCGTTGGTAGTACTTTCTTCTCTTCATACATGGTCTGAACAGTCCGTCTTATTACACATTTGTCAAAGTCATCAATGATGAATTTTGTCTGCTGTGGCAGCGGCGTAGGTTTTTCAGTCGCAAGTTCCATGTTGGCTGGTCCTTCTCGCAAAACTCTCTGAACTGTGCGCTTGTTGACTCCGGTTATTAACTCTAAACGCTGTAACCATTTCTTCAGGGAAATAGAAATACCCTCCTTTTCTTCTTTTCTACAAAACTCATACGCGTTTCTCACTATTTCTTTCGATCGCTTGTTCAAATGTTCCATTTTGAACGACGAATGAAGGACTAAACTTGCAAAAATCATGTTGCATATCTTCGAAGACAAAATAAGCATGTTTCATGCTTTGATCATGTTTTATTTTATGCAATTATTACATGTACTTGTATAACATGGGCGGATCCAGAGAGGGAGCAGGGGGTCCAGTCCCCCATCGATTTTCCTAAACATTAGTTTTTGCAATGGTATAATTTATGGGACCACCCCTGCTCTGAAGCTGTATCGCCCCCACCCCACCCGAGAAATAGAAATTTTTCTGGATCCGCAAATCTATTACATTAGCGTTACGTACAAGAAAACAATCCATACGTGCTACATGTAATGCGTTCAGCAATTTAAATATCAACATATTACAATACATATATAAGGCAAAAACAAAAAGAAAAAAGAAAATGTCAAAATGGGATTCGAACCACCCCCTGTGAGTTTATTTACCAAAAGAAAGCTGTATGGGTTCTTATCCACTCGGCCACATTTAATAGTACTTTCATAATTGGTTATCTTACCGTTATTAAATACAGCCTTCTCTTTACGGATATGAACGAAAATTTCCGGGTCTACTCGTTTATTTCCGCGAGTATACCTACACACCCTTTTAAGCGGATTAGTCGATATTTAATAGTACAAAAACACGTCAATAAACATTGCAGGGATTACTGTTCATTCACGATATCTTGGCTCAATGATACCGTTAACGGTGGACTGAACTATTGAAAATAAGGGAACATGAGGTTTGATGCATAATAACGGTATGATTGTTACAAACCAGTTTATATCACATCGGAATTCTCAATTGCTTCGTGGCTCAGTCGGTAGGGCGCTCATACACGTTGGTTATTTCTTTTTGAAGAGTAATGAAGAGATAGTGGTTCGAAGCCCAACATCAAAGTTTGTTTTATTATACACTGACCCAAAATGAAAACTTTACATAGTATTCAAAAGTATATATTTTGATGATAAATTAAGTTTCGGGGGTAATTTTTTCTGTCATGGAATCTTCAATGCCTTATCGATGTCTCTGAAAAAAATGGATAAAAATCATAAATTGCATAATTTTTATGAATAATTCAGTTCAGAGGGGTCATAATGAAAATTTCTGAAAACAATTAAAACAGTCACACAGATTTTGGAAACAAGACATTACTGACTGCGTGCTTTAAGTGATGTTAAAAAGATCATCAGTAACCAGTTTGACCTCCATTTTTACGAATGCTAAGCTAAATACGTCGCCTCATTGAATTTACGTAACGTTGTATGAGCACGTTAGGGATACGTATGTAATGCTAACAGAGGTGCATATTGGAGTCATTTAACGTATCCATTTGATGATTGGACCTGACCCTCCGACCTAATTCATCCTATACGTGTTCTATGGGGTTCATGACCCGGGATGAAGCAGGCAAAGCTAGAGGTTGACGTTATTTTTAGCATGGAATTATGTGGTTATTTACGTGTTGTGTGATGCCTTGCATTGCCATGCTGGAACATGCCAGGTCCGTTATTTTGCACGAAATGTCTAATTATCTTTTGTGCATGAGCCCCGTAAAGATGAGCAATAATGGTTGCCGTTTAAAACGATTACGTGGGTGAGTTAACGCGTTAACGCGATAAGGACGTAACGTCGTCACACGTGCGCGACCAGGTCTTACACGATACCCAGTTTTGTTTTACTGGTTCATAAGATAATGAATAGTCTGTCTAGAGCAGCCAAAATGATGCGCGGTATCATTTACCGTAGACCCCGCCATGAGCACGCCAATAACTTGGTTTCTTTGATCTTTGGAAAGACGTGCCGTCACTAAATGGAAGCGTTTTGTTACAATAAATTATTTTTTATAACCAGTACTCAGCTGCAAATGTTTTCTTGTCGGTTTTAAAGTTGTTAATGAACCACCTGTTCCTCAGCCCGTGCAACGTAAGGATCACGTTTTTCAGGCGTTGACCCTTGAATAGACCTGGGATTTGAATAAAAATTGCATAATCGTTATCTGCGACGAGGTCTTGATAAGCATGCGTAAATCTTACAACGACATGTATACTAACAAAACAGTTATTCAAAGAAATAAAGTGTAAAGTTTTCATTTTGGGTCAGTGTATATACTTCGGTGTCTTGCTTGTGTGTGATTTTATTTCGCACTTGTCAAATTCGCTAGGCTCCATCCCGTCGCTCCGTGGCTTCAGGGGCGCGAGGACCATCTCCTCTGACTCAGCTTTGATGCAAGATAATGTTTGTATGATATGCAAGTAAGCTCTATAATTTGATAATGGTGCAAATAGTGCATCATTCATGACATCTGCGCGTACTTTTAAAAGAACATGCGCAGCAACACGGATCCTATAGGGTCATTGATAGCAATTTGTCTGGCTTGATTTCGAATAGCATTCCAATCAGACATTTTCTACAGCCAAGAGAAGTATATGCGCAGTGAAAAAATGTGAGTGAAAGCATATTTGAGCATTAAAATCATGAGAGAGGTCGAGATACGAATGACAAAACGAAAAAAAAAATGGATTTCATAGGACTCGAACACCATGAGCGCACAACATGCAACCAAATAGATTAATAGTTCTCCACGTTATCCTCTACACCACACAGATAGATTGAAAAATGCATAAGGTATATGGCTTAATACCATATTTATCTTGAACATGAAGAAGAAGCTACCCTATAGTGATGTAATGGTAAAATCCACCTAACGGTTTCTTTGAGCCAAGATATCGTGAATGAACAGTATAGACCGTTGAATTTTAACATAAATACATTTGTTTTGATAGTGATAACTTGTTAAGATTTACGAAAATGGTAAAATGTTTACCTGAATTTGAGTATTTTTACTGTGTTCTTGAAAAATAAAAAAAATATTTTTAAAATTAGAATATCAAAAGTTACAGACTATGCAGCTTTAATGTACACGTTCATATAAGTAATCTGCATCAGTTTACATGCAGGTGCAGGTATATATGGGTCACCTACTTGTCGCATATGCGTTAAGTCACTGTATGTAGAAGCATGCGTTCACATCTATCTAGAAGGGCTAGATCCCTTACGTCATTTCTTCTGCAAACATTACGCATGCGAACAGGGAAGGCTTTGGTGAGACTGTGAGATCATGGCCACAAGCTCGCCTGAGCCTTAACGTCTCGCCTAAGCGATAAGTATCAGCACTGCCAGAACTGACTCATATAAACTTCAACAAACTCATATGCAGTGAAACCTGTGTAAAACGGCCTCTCAAAATATACAAAACAAATATCTTAATGACAAATGGTAGCTTAATGAAGGTCAAAAGTATTGCAGAATGCTCCCCTTGGAGCATTCTGCAATACTTGTGACCTGCATTAAGCGAAATTTGGTCTTGAAAACCAATTTTCGTTCTTTTTGAGAGTGGCCGTTTTACACAGGTTTTACTACACTCATACATAATGTTTCATTCTTGTCTAATACTGGCACTATCTATGTATGCATTGTCGCTTTTAAAAAAACTAAGATTGACAAATTAAAACGCTAAAAATCGACGTATGCAGGACAAAATCAAGCCTCCATTCTTTCATATACACTGAACCGAAGTACTAAGTAGCCACTTTTCATTTTCTTTTTTTCTGATTAAGCCCTAGTGATATTGAAATGATTTTTTGCTCAAGTATGTGCATTGTAATCGACTAAGATAGGCGGTGTTTTGGAAGAGTTTTATATCACTTCGCGATTTTTGGGTTTAAAAATGCAAAAGTCAACTTTTTGAAGAAAATAATTGTTTTGAGTGCAGTTTTGTGAATTCAAGTACAGGTGATTGTAAACCTACCTAGTCGACTTGAAAAAAACACCAAACACTTGACAGTTAGCTTATGGCTGATTTTTTATGGATTTTTAAAAACAGATAATTTTCCAAATATTACTAAATTTTCGGAAACCATCAGCTGCACATACTAAATCATTGAAAGTGTTTTATTTTAAGTTAATATGTTTGACAAATCACCATGTAACTTGATGAGCCCATTTTCTAACGATATATTTTACTAATTTAGTATCCACTTCCGATTTTAACTTGAAACTTTAATGGTCATTTAAATGGCATTTGTTAAAGATTTCTTTTGATTTTTAAGCAGAACAGTGACGCCAATTCATAACGAAGAAGCCCCGAAAATTGCACTGCTGTGCCGCAGATAATAAAGCGTACATCGCAATGCAAAGTGAGTATGCAAACTGCATGGTTAAGCTAAAATCATTTGATTAAGTTTTTAACCATGGCTGTCATGCTATCGTAGAAGAGAAATGGAGTGTTCAATTGTAAAAAACAAAACAAAAGACTTTTGATTATTTTCATCTTATATCACAGCTGTTATAAACATCTTCAAACTAATTAAAATATAAATGGATAACGTATCTGACGAATAGTTTATATCACACTAAAATGTGTGACTTTTTGAAACATAATTTGCAGAGTCTCGATAAAACATTGGACCTTTTTATAGAATTTAAATTTTATAAGAGAGATTTTTACTTTCTGAACGGGAGCAAAATTGTATGGTGGCTACTTATAACTTCGGTTCAGTGTATATACCTTTACAGGCCGGTAGAATATATTCAAGCCCCCGGAAGCCTCGACTGTTGTCCGTCCTAAGGCGGTAGTTCGCTTGTTGTTTATTGTTGATCCAATTGTTGGTGTGGGAAACTTGTTTTGTAAAGTAGTACTTAGTGTCCTTTCTAGTTTAGCAATGCTAAAATCCATCGCTGGGCAGACAAATAGCTAGTGACTTTTAATCCTGGTAAGTCAGAGTCTATCCTTCTCTCTAGGAAACATAAGAAACCATATCACCTTCCAGTTCTGTTGAACCAAACCCAAATTGCTCAAGTTAACTCTCACAAGCACCTTGGTATCATCTTTTCAAATGATAGCACTTGACATGAACACCTCAAACTAGTCAAATCCAAAGCATGGAAACGAATCAGTATAATGCGCAAACTAAAATTTCAACTAGATAAGAAATCTTCAGACTATTTCCTTCTCATTTATACGTCCACTGCTAGAATATGCTGACGTTGTGTTTTATAATTGCACACAATATGAATCAAATGAATTAGATAAGATCCAAAATGAAGCTGCTAGAATAGTTACTGGTGCAACTAAGTTAGCCACCATTGACACTCTCCTCACAGAAACTGGTTTGGAAACACTGGGATCAAGAAGGAAAAGCCATAAGCTAACCATGTTTTATAAAATGAAAAATGGACTTGCCCTGATTATCTTGCTTCCCTAGTGCCTGCTACTGTTGGTAGTGCGTCAACATACTCTTAATGTAACTCTTCAGATCTACAAACATTACATACGAATTCTCGATTTTACTATACATCTTTCTTGTCTTCTGCTGTTCGTGATTGGAATGAACATCTAGAGCAAACTCGGAAATCTCCAAGCCTTAACATCTTCAAAAACAGTCTGAAATCCAACTTGATCGCACCTACCCGATACTATAACACAGGTTAAAGACTTGTTCAAATATATCATGCTAGACTAAGAACTGCATGCAGTCCTCTCCGTCAACAGCTACATTCAAAAAATATAGTTGATATTCCCTATTGTACTTGTGGAGATATAGAAGATACACATCATTTCTTATTTGTATGTTATCAGTACACAGACCTTAGATGAGAACTATTAAACTCAGTGTCAGATATCTGTCAACCTAATCTTAACGTGCTACTCTGTGGTGATATAACACTAACTTTTGTTCAAAATAAGCAGATATTTAAAGTAGTACAACAATTTATAATTAAGTCAAAACGTTTTGAATACACACATTAATGCTTCAATAACGCATTGTATTTGTATGAAACATACCTTAATGTTTCAATAATAACACTATTTAAAATACGTTTTGTATACACATAGCGATGCTCCAATATCACACTACATTTCGAGAAATCATATCTCAATGTTCTCAACAATAGCATTAATCAATCATTTGTGAATATACCAGTATTTTGGTGAATAATCCACCAAGATACTGGTATATTCACATTTGATTGGTTTGACGACTTTTCTGCTAGCTGGGTACATAGAGGCAACGGCCATACCCCCTCCCTCCCCCAAAGAATTGATCATCTCCAAACCCCCTTGAGACAACAAGGATCCTGTAATTTGTATAATACTCATTCTCCTTTTCAAAAGTAAAAATTCATACTTTGTATTAAACAGCAGTTTTGACATTTATAATATATACAGTTAAAATAGTAAATGAGTATGATCAGGAAATACCAATCACAAACTGCAGACAACCCTGTGGCACCGCGAGGAAGAGCCTTTCAACCATCACGAGACACCAGGATCACAAATTAAGCAAAGCAACCAGCTCTCTCTTCCCCATCAAGATAATTGCAATACTAGAACGGACACAAAGCAACGTACAACAAAACATAGAATAATTACAGACTTCCACAATGGGAGCAACAATAAACAAAAAGTCAACAACAACAGAACCACCGCCTTAGAACGGACAGCAGCAAAAGCCACCTGGGGCTGAAATGCATTTTACTGGTACCAAATCTTCGCCCTAGATTCTGCTTTTGTTGAAGTACAAGAAACGTTAAGCTCGCATAGAGGCCATCTAACTAATGCAATGTATCATCATGGAGAAACACTCTATCAAATTAACACACCTGGTTAATTCCAGTTCTTATTATCGAGTTTTTGCTGTATTGTTTATACATACTAATGTCAATCCAAGTCATACGTTTATTGTATTTCTAATATTGAATAGCTGGGAAATAGATTTACAAAAGTCAATAGACTTTCTTCTGAATCCTTTTTTTGTATTTCAAATAATCTGTATGTGAACTTATTGCATTATATGTACACATGTTGTTATACAAAAATGAAATAAAACTTTAAACTAAAAGACAATACCAAAATAAGAAGTTTACGCGATGTCTGGAAATGAATTCATAAGTTCTCGAACGTTATAAAACTGAAAAAAACAAAGCTTAGATGTCTATATAATTACTTTAATATCAGTATCATTTTAGTCCAAACTAATAAACGAAAAGTGTTACTGATGTCGTTAGAAAATGAAGATAGTACGAGCTAGTTCGAGTTATATGCTTTGGACAAAACTTGTTACTCGAGTATCTTTTTCTTTTTGCCGGAGTAACAATTTTCATGCCCAAAACGCCGCCTGCATTCAAGATTGATTGTCTTTGTCGAATGATACATTTTGCATGTACTTTCCTCGCTGCTAACGTAAAACCATTATTGTTCCTAAGCCCAGACGGGCACACTGTTTCAGAGTAAAATTGTGATCTAATAGGTATTCGTCAGTCTAAGCATATGGTATGGGTGCTAAAAAGAACCGTCTCATTAAGACGGGTATTTGAGTACCCGCAAAATACGCTTTGGTTGTGAAATATGAAAACAATTATTGTTTTTATCCCGCCTTATCATAATATTTGAAATGCTTAATAATTATTACACCTATTTCATGGCTATATGTGTCTAATGTTTTTCTAATAGATATTGCTGTATCGTCTGACAAAAACAATTACAGATTAACTAGGAAATAAAAACAAAAATGGCATAAAAACTGTATTTTTTTCTTATCCATCAGTTTGAACATATGTTTTGGATGCTCAAAAGAACCGTTTCATTGAAACGGTTCTTTTGAGTACCCACAACATATGTTTTGATTGATAAATAAGAAAAATAAAATGAAGTCACACACTCTTATCCATTGGTCTGAAAAGTTACTGTCCGATTAATCTAGATATAATTGCAGTGAAGCGATTGAGAAGAAAATTGCGAGTGATAAAAGGACTGCATGCAACTGTGGCACTATTTTCGAAAACAGCATTTATAATGCCTTATTTGGACAAAGAAGGACCACATCCCTCTGAACCGCAATGCATGCGACTTCTAAACAGCCCTTTTAAAACACTGAAATGATGAAAATATTTTTTTTTAGTAATTTTATCTCATGACATAAAAATTACTTAAAAATCACAATTTTGGCGTGAAAACGTGATGATTCTGCCACCTAATTCGCAGCGTTATAACGAAAGTCATTACGTTACGCTACTAATCTGTAAACCACTATTCTTGCATGGGAATTCGTTACCCGAAGCTGTTTGAAGCCGTAAAATCCATGTTCAAATAATGAGATTCACGTGCTGTTTGAACATGGCTTTTACTTGGAAAAGCCTAAACTGGGCCCTGATTTGCATGCATGACGTTACGCTGGAATGCGTTGCGGCGGTGACTGATCATTTCGCCGATGCTTTCGTTCGCGAAAACGTTGCACGCTTATATATGACGTTGTGGCGACGTAATGACGTTCGCAAGTTGACGCTGACGCCATCTTGTTTTGAAAAATCAAGTGCAAGAAAAGGGATATTTAATGTTTAAGCGTGGTTTTCAGCGCTGCTTATGCTGAAATCAGGTTAAATATGCAAGAATAACGATCACACATGTTTGTTTCATTGCATTAACACTTGCCGGGTCCCTCGGACGATGCTTAAACACTAAGCCTAACGGCCTCGTGTTCAAACAGCTTCCTCGGGACCCGGCAAATGTTAATGCATGAAAAAACATGTGTGATCCCTATATTCTCGCATAGAAACCTATTCGTACAGCTGTTTTAACCCCTTGAAAAATAAACTAAAATCCATGTTCAAATCGGGAGATTCACGTGCTGTTTGAACATGGGTTTAAACTTTAAAATACTTCCAATAAGCCCCGAGTTATTTACATGACGCTATATGCAGAGAGCACTGCGGACCAGGCTGATCATTTAGCTGATGCTTTTGTTCGCGAAAACGTTGCAAACGGCTATTACGTTGTGACGACGTTATGGCGTTTGAAAGTTGTTTACAGTCGCGCGATTTTGTTTAGAGAAATTCAGTGTTAGAAAAGGGATGTTTTAATGGTTTAAAGGTCTTGTGAATATTTATTGATTGAAAAGCCAGGCATGAGAGAAACAGAATGTCAAAAGCCCCATCAAAAAATTAAAAATAGTTACCAAGTTATGAAGGTTTCAAATTTAATTAGATGAAAATATGCAAGAGGCTCATATGACGTCATTTGAGCTTTTTAAACTATTAAATTTAATATATTTCATTTATTTTAACATCATTTAATATTTTATTTCATGAAAATGATCCAATATGATAAAATACAACATTTGCATATAAAAGCTTAATTATGCTGTTTTTATTTTCTTAGAAATCACACTACATGAAATATGACATTTTGAAAAAAATCATCTCGAAACAATAATGTGGGCGGGGCTTATATGCTAATTTGCATAATTTAACACATGCATAAATTTTGACCCAGTTGGAATTTTAAGATGGGGTTTTCAGCATTTTAGTTTTCTCATCATTGTCATTTAAGTCATGAAGAGTTTTAAAATGTTTTTTTGAAGATTTACAAGACCTTTAACAGCGTTTTCAGTGCGAATTTGGTTGCAAATAGGTAAAATATGCTAAAATAACGATCACACATATTTGTTTCATTGCAGACAACACTTGCCGGGTCCCTTGGGAGATGTTTGAGCACTCGGTCTATCGGTTCAAACAGCTTCATCGGGACCCGTCAAAAACATGTGTGATCCATACAGTAGTTTATCGATTTTATTGCATGGTGATATTTCACTCCTAGACGCGACGTCATGTATTAAAAAGTTAAAAGTACATTATGTAAGCAAACAATGCAGAGTCTGATCTAGCCGATGTCGCATAAAAAGGATGCTCGGCTTAAATTGGTTAAACGTTTTCTTCCAAAAGCATAATTTAACATTTATGTATTTGTAAAGTTATTGGGACCTGTTAATATTTCAAACTGACTCTCGTATAACAGCTGTAGATTGTAGATCAATTGTAGCTGGTCATTATAACCAGAAAGACTGGTCTGAAATTAACTAATACGTGAAACCAACGAAATCTAAGGATTCTTTGTGACAAGTCTGCTTTAAATATGTATATAAAAGTGGTTTTGTAGGAGCCGCCGTCGTGTAGAGGTTAAACCACTCTCCTTATAAACCAGTGGTCGCAGGTACCATTTCAAGCTTCTACAGTCTGTCGGATGAGACTTTAAGCCATGTCTCCAGACATTAAACACAAACAAACAAGACTTTCAAAGGCGGCGGCTTTAGTGTATAGTATAGCGGATGCGGTTAGTAACTACATGTACCAGTATATTTCTTACGGCCATAAATAAAGAAAACACAGAAGCAAATAAAACATTAAGATTCTACGAGAATCACTAAAATGGTCCGCATGTCACATGAGAGAGAGAGAGAGAGGGGGAGAACACACAATAAAACCAACAAAATCACCTGTACACCCAGCAAAGACTCGGCTTAGTCTGGGCATCCACCCAGTCTGATCAGAGTCTTGATGTCATTATGAAAAATTATGAGACATCAGCTACAAATTGAGTTCACAATTAACGAACGTCACAAATATTGCTTGTCCAAAATGAGTATGAGCCCTTGACATGGGATTTTGGCCCATTTTCCATTCAAATATATGCTCATTTTTAATTTTAATGCATCATAGAAATTTTGTCAGGCCTTTAAAAAAATGATGGGCCATAGAGCTAAGGATATGCACCCCAGAGCAAAATAAATTCATTTGAATAACTAATATATGGGTCTTTGACATTATACGTAGTTCATGAGCTACCAAGGGTTTTGCTAACTCCAGGGGGAATTTTGTAGACCATGTTTTTCTTAAAACGTATCAATCCAACAAGCTTATTGAAACATGTCAGTCCTCTGGCGGTTGGGGCGTTTGGGTGTTACAAAGTGCTAAAGGAAAACGCAGCTCAAGAAGTAAATATGTCTAAAAAAAGACAGGCATTTGCATACAAACAAATTTAGTGCAAACTTGATCAAAATCGGTTGAGAATTAAGAATGTTACTAATAAATGAAGTTTTCATAACATCCTGTCACAGCCGCCATTTTGAATATATAATGAGATGCTAATGAGATGCTAATGAGATGCATGAAAAGTTATTAACACATAATCACAGAATTTCTTGTCTAAATGATTCTTTATTGTTATATTAGACATATACATAATCAAGGAGTGAAAATTATTTTCAAATCGTATTTGTTTCTTTTTTGCATATATAATTAGGAGGCTATGACGTCATAAACACACAAATATGGCGGCTTCTATAAATGAAATAATGGAAACTTCAAATGCATATAACTTCTTTGTTTCTTGATAGATTTTGATAAAATTTGCAGCAAACTGATTTGATAGACAAATCCCTTCTTTTAAAGCTTATTGATTATATGGTGAGCGTTTCCCTTTAATTAAGTAACCCCTCAAGTAGCTAGTACTTGAATTATTCAAATTGGCTAAACAGTTATTTTATTTGAAATAAAGGTTAATTTCCTGCATATATTGATGTTAAGCCCAATTTGGTGTCGTTTACGTTACCTTCTCAACTACACCGTATAAAATCATTTATATTTTGTTAAATAGTTCCATTAAGTAAGCTTCTCAATAAATATTTAAGATCGAAAGAACATGTCTGTAAAAGGCAATGAACTGACAATTTCAAAACTGCAAACAGTTTGATTCTATCACAAAAGATATACGAGTTATAAGCTGTGGAATATGACATCTATGTAGAAAACATTTTCGTTTTTAAACAGTTCATGTAATCCTAACTGTTAACTTATAATCACCATTTATGAGCATTCTATTGATAAGAAAAGAGTAAAAAGGGATATTAAACATCGTTTCTGGTTTAAAATATCAATTTTTCGTTTGTTTGATTATGTAATGTAAAATACAAACTTTAAGGCGTTCTATATATTGCTTAATTCCCTAGTTTGTTTGAAATAGAATTGACCAGTTCTTATTAAAGGATGTTTTAAATTGTCAAAGCATATTTAATTTTGTGAAATAGTATATTGTTGAACTTTTTAAGCAACAAACTATTTTTATTGGATTTGGCGAGTTATAGATTTAAACTTATTAACAAAGAACATTAGAGTATTAGTTACAGGTTTCAGGTCTATTAAAATTCAGGTGAAATTCTTAATAAATTGAAGTCTAGAGGTTTTCTAGCATCTGGTTTGTCTACATATGATTTTTCTACTCTCTATACTACATTGGCTCATAATCTAACCAAAGAAAAACTAGCGGAATTATTGAACAAACATTTAACAGAGAGGGCTCACTTTGTAATGATAAAATGCGTTTTTACTTCTGGACAACCTAAACGATATAAATTGTGGTCATGTCAGAAAATGTGTGATGCTCTCCATTACCTTTTGGACAATAGATTTATAAGATTTGGCACGAAATTGTATAGACAAATTGTAGGTATTCCAATGGGTACTAATTGTGCTCCTCTTGCTGCAGGTTTGTTTTTGTTTTGTTATGAGAGAAACTTCCTGTTGTCTCTTCAATGATTTAGCTTCAATGATATCAGTTTGATTATTGTCTGGCAGAATTGAAGCTTTTAACTCCACCTCCAGATATTTAGATGACTTACTTAATATTGACAATCCTTATTTTAAACAAAATGGTAGGTCAGATATGTCCTACTGAATTTCAGTTAGATAATGCAAATTCTTCTGATACTGAAGCTCCGTTTTTGGACTTGAACTTGTCAATAACAAATGGCATAGTTTCTTCTGATATTTATGACATACGGGATGATTTTAATTTTGAAATAGTAAGTTTCCCATTTCTTGATAGAGATGTTCCTTGCTACCCTTCCTTTGGTGTACATATTTCTCAGCTTATTCGTTTTGCAAGAGTGTGCTCTATTGCTGATGACTTCAACAACATAAACTTATCTTTAACTGATAAGTTATTAAAACAAGGTAATAGATATCATAAAATTCCAAAAGCATTTTTACCACAGACACTAAGAGTTAATTGTTAAATACAATATTGGGTGAAAACCTCTTCTGCAACAGGGCATATCAGAACCTATATTTTATGGTGATTTAGTTTATTAATTCAAACGAATTGCTGGAAAACCTAATTTTAGTGATCAATTCAGAAAGATTATCAAGCATTATATAAAGGTTGGGTATAACTTGGATGGCATGCCTGGTTTTTAATCCAATCACGGTTTATAGCTATGGTTCCCTTTTTTTAATTGCACGACGGTGGGTCAGGCCTCAGACTATATGACGGCTCTAACGTAAAGCTGGGTTAGTGCCTGATGCTTATCTGTAGCTGAACCCACTGTGGCTCAACTTGAGGTTTTCTTTAGCTCAGACTATCTGTGAGTCGTGAGCCCTTTTCTTTGTTTCATGATAGTGTGTTTCTTCTTGATGATACATTGCATTAGTCAGGAGGTTTCCATGCGAGCTGAAGATTTCTTGTATTTCAACAACAACTGCTACTAGGATGAAGATTTGGTTCGAGTAAAATGCATTTAAGCCCCCCCCTCCCCCCCCCTCGTCGGCTTAGGCTGCTGTCCGTTCTAAGGCGGTAGTTCTGTTGTTGTTGACTTTTTGTTTATTGTTACTCTTATTGTGGGAGTCTGTAATTATTCTATGTTATGTTGTACGTTTCGTTATGTCCATTATAGTTTTGCAATCATCTTGATGGGGAAGAGAGAGAGAGCTGGTTGTTTTTCTTATTTTGTCTTCCGGATGGTTGTGCGACTCTTCCTCGCTGTGCCATGGTTTTGTCTGTGGTTTGTGATTGTGGTATTTCCTGATCATGCTCACTTAATATATTATACCTTATTTACAAAGAACATTAGAACATTAGAGCTCTGAAGCAAAAGCTGAAAAAGGATAACTTGCCATGTTCTGTCAAAATTGTTAAGTCACATGTATTACCGTATACAAATATTAAGTGAGTATGATCTGGAAATACCGCAATTACAAACTGCAGACAAACCCATGACACCATGGGAAAGAGTCACACAACAATCACGGAAGACAAACAAAGAAAAGCAACCAACTCTCTCTCTTCCCCATCAAGATAACTATAGCAGAACTATACTGGACACACAGTTACGCACACCAAAACATAGAACAATTACATAAACCCACAATGGGATTAACAATCAACAACAAATCAACAACAACAGAACCACCGCCTTAGAACGGACAGCAGCAGGGGGGGGGGGAGGGGTGGTGGTATATGCATTTTACTAGTACCAAATCTTCACCACCATAGATCCTGCTGTTGTTGAAGCACAAAAAATGTAAGCTCTTATGGAGTCTTCTGACCATTTCAACCTATAATTATAGAAAAACAATCTAATCAAATTAAAACACTATGATGAAAACACCTTTCACAAGGTCCTACGTTTGTCGAAAATGTTGCCAAAGACAGTATAAAATTGAGTCTGAAATGCTTATATACGGTGGATTAAAATTTTTGCACTACTAATCTGGAGAACACTAAGCTTAATCCAATCACTCATTTAGTGACAACCAAATATTTTAGTGTAGCCCATTAACTTATTCACATTATGCAAAACAGTCAGTAACATGATACAGACTAATACTACATGTATATTTAGGTTCATCTACAATAGCCAAAACTGCTTGTTACTAAATGGTGAGTTGGAGATGGTAAATTTTGTAAGTTGATATAATAAACATAATAATATATGTAACATAAGATAATATGCATTATATGTGAATGTAATCAGATATTTTTTTAAGAAGTCTGCATCCCAATGAAATTTTATACTAACATCTTAATTGTGTATATCGATGGTGATGCATTACTTTATTTAGCGTTAAAATAGAATTTAGTTTATCTTCAGCCTAGCATTTATTGTTTAATGAATGTCATTTAAAATTTAATCAACAAAGTATTTCCGATCATTTGCTTAAGCAATATAAATTTTATAAGTAAATGTTTTATCAAATATTTCTGAGAAAATATGGGAAAGAGAAGTGATACTGGTTGATTTCAATACCAATGATCATATGGTATATGATATTATCCAAGGAAACAGAACTATTGTTACTTTTGATACCAATTTAAATTTATAAGTCTATCAGCAAGAATAAGGTCAGACCAAATATCATATTTCCTGATCATACACACTTACTATTTTTGGCCAAAATTTAAACTGGATTTAGAATTAGGTACAACTTTGTATTTGCACAAAATGATTTGAAGCGGTTACACGATAACATGATATACATGGCTGTTATATGGAAATGCCCAAACTGCCAGAGAGTTAACAGGTTTGTCATATGACATCTTAAATAAATTAGTTTCAAACAATCATAGTGTACAAAATCCACCTTGGGCGGGAAGGGGTCTGTTAGTACCTCAATGTCTATTTTAGCTTTTCCCATAAAAATAGTTCAGGCCTATCCCAGGATCATTCCTGAACAGACAACACGTGACGTCCGAAATGACGTCCAGTGTTAGATATCAAGGAGTGAGAATAATTAAGTACAGCTCTGTCTAAGAACCATGCAAAACCTGCAAAAGGTGATACATTGCATGTTACAAAAATGAACATTTTTCGTTTTTCCCAATTGATTATGCCCAAAAATAAGTCAAATGTCACTTTTTTAACTGGTGAACGAGTTTGTAGAAGAAAGCTATCGATGGATTGAAAATCATCATTTGAGATGAAATTTCCATAGGGTTCTATTATGAAATTTGAAGTTAAATTTTCTCTCATGATGGACCTGTTATTATTATGAAACTGGGTCTATTATATGGCAACAGCCTTTGTTTTCTTATTTCAAAAGTCAAACCCGTGTGTTTTTAGGTTATCTATGGTAAAAAAGGCTAAAATGCAGTTGTCATGGATAACCATGAGTTACCTCCCTTATTATTCGGGAGAAATCGTCAATCGTGTTTGGTGACAAGTGCTACATAATAGGACACAAATTTACGATTTCTATTACCATGGATGTATCGCCATTTGCATTGTGCTTAGCAAGAACTGTACTTTAAATGTGGGCTAGCTCAGGAAATATTGCTGAAAGACTATCAAATGGGGCAAAAGGCCTAAATTTTTACCCAATCCTTCAACAATAGCCTATTTTTCTGTGTGAGCAGCGAAGGCACTGGCGAGACAGCGTGGATGCGCAGGCTTGTCTGAGTAGTGTCTGCTGACATTTGCGATAAGTACAAAAATTACCCACGTTTTAATGCTTCGCCTTCTCTGTAAATTCGCAGGGCGTAAAGTTGATAAGATGCCAGAATGTTTTGCTCTCGATAAATATTGTTCACAGTTCAGCGACTGAAAGCTTGACGTTATAGAACCATGTAAATCAATTAATAGTTCCAACTGATTAAATAGTTGAGAATTTGCAAATCGGATCAGATACTTGCAATCTTGCAATCGATATGCCCTCTTAATATACGCAACAACAGAAGGCTGAATATTTATTCCCGCATACAGTTCTATAATAATTATTAGCGTATCCATATTCACATCTACAGAGTAAAACCCCACATAAACGACCATTTTTTCTAGAGAAAACAAAGCAAAAAAAGTAAATACCGGTATAAATGTTCTAACATTTCTAAAAAGTTTAATCAGCAGAATAATTGAAGTTTTTGTATTTTTCCAAAAAATAAAAATAAAAAGCGATATTTTATTAAAAAAAACACACATAAACTTCGTTTCTAACCGTTTTCGTTTGCTGCAATCACACTTGTTATTGTGTTGGCATGGTTTCTGTGACGTTAGCGTTACGTAAGGCAACGTCAGCGTCACGTTTTCAAAGTAGATCCTCGATGTACATCCGAGGTCTGATTCCACGGAATTCGACGGAATTAGCCGAGGCATTTCCAATTGATTCTACTATTGTCTATTTTGCTGTTGACATGATGCAGTTTTCCGCAAAAGAAAAAAATGGACCACTTAAACATTTTCATCGTTTTTGTGTTGTTTATTTTTTGTCAAGTTATTCTTATACAATAAGACCTTTACAAGAGACATGATTGAACTCCGTACATGTACACATCGTTGAAAGTTTTTGGGCGGAAGGATCCTGGCTCCTGCCCCAGACACGTTTTGGCTGTATATAGTCAGGCCTCGAGGTTATAAAACTTGTTTTCCATTCTCAACTCAACTTAGCACGAAATTTATTCTGCTCATAAATGTTAAAACGTCAACAATTGTTGGCGTTTTAACATTTATTAGCAGGATAAATACAACATCTGAGGGTTTAAAAGCAAGAAAAAACAGTGGTTTTCAGCATTTTAGTTTTTATGAGCAGTTGAAATTTATGCTCAGCTGAGTTGAGCATGAAAAAAGTTTTATAACTTTGGAGCCTGGTCCTAGACATGTTTGATTCTAACATACAAAAAACGCATGTGCTGGATCAGTTCAAGTCTCTTAACATAATGTAGGCCAACACGTTCGCAACAAGTCAGACCTTGAACATTTAAGAAGCCCTTCATAAATGTTTCAAATATTGAAATCGCTTACAAATTATAGAAATTGTCATCATTGGAAACCTTAACAATCTTGAGAAAGTTATTATCACGAAGTTGTAGACATAAAACTAGAAAATTTGAGATAGGCCAAGAGAAAATATTTCTTAGTGGTAAGTGACAAAGTATGACACAAGATGGGAGTTAGTGGCACCAGGGTCTTTCTATACATGGTTAAGAATCTTTACCATTTTTTCAAAAACTGTTGTTGGCCAGTGTGTATAGACCTTATCTTCAATAATTGCTGGTTCCTGGTTTACAGGTGGTCAGTATTTACATTACTGGCCGTACTGGAAACCAGCAATTAATGTAGAAATGCCACTTTAGTCACACAAAAGTCGAACACAAAATGTTAATTTACAATTGAATGGAGAAATGCACAATGTAACTTTTTTGAAAATTAAATTGTTTTGAAGCTGAAAGGCTACTTTATTTACTGGGTGTTTTAAACTTCATAAATTATTAATTATTATTTTATTCCGAAAAATCACTTTTAAATAAGTTCATTTACTCCTTCTTACAATGTCTGTGAGTATGGTACTGTACCTACAAAATAATTCTTATTATCAGCAAAATTAATAGAGTGTTTCCTGTCCCTTTGTATAGAGAGTCCCTGGTGACATGCTCAAATTAACTCTTTACCTACTGGGTAATTTGGCATCATAGTTTTTTTCAGGAATACCACCAGAATGTTAAACAGTTTGGATCCAGATCAGGCCCAACGTTTTGTTGGCCTGATCTGGGTCCTAACTGTTTGCAAAGGTTATCAACATACACATGTACACCACTAGTGGGCAAAGGGTAAATGGTACTCTGTTACCAGCTTAATATGGCCTGCGTATGTTTTAGGTCACAAACCTGTAATTGTAAAAAGGGCACTGATTGGCTCAAAATGCGGGTGGATGCTCAACACAATATTTATGTTGAAAAGTGTTTTGTGATTGGTCAATAATAAAATTATGGGAAAGTATTCAAATTTACTAGATGGGTATATATTTGCTGCACTTTTTGAAACAGAATATCACTGTTTTTGTTGATTAAGTTAACTGGTGTAGCTTAGAAAAAAGGACCTTGCATTTTGGTATTTTTTTTCAATGAAATTTTCCTCTCATGTAGGGGGCCCCCCTTCAGGGGCCAATACATTGTAAGTGGTAAAACATGGTGGTCACCATGGTATTTCATATTTGTTTATTAGTTGAAGTAGGTCCCATCTGTAATTATATGGCAGCCTCATTTTGCTTGAAGAGTTTTGAGGACCACAGCTTACTTAAAAGCTATAATGGAGGTCTATGGAAAGATAATTACAGGTCTGGGCGCTTAAGGATCATGGAACGAAAAATCTTAACTGGAGTCAGCACATGCGATTTTGGTGCTTGTCGCATTCGAAATTGCGCAGACTCGCCAGAGCCTTCGCTGCTCGTTCACGCAAAATATATGTAGATGAAGACTCAGACCAAATCTTTACCTCTTGTTCGGCTGGATACATTAGATAATGGCATGGCGTTTAAAGAAGGCTATAAATAAACAACATCTCATGTGCTTACCCATATAACCGCTAATAACCGTTTAAAAAATTGGGCCTCGACGCAAGAAAATCCGTCTTAGGGGGTCTGCGAACAACAAAGGCGCAGACCAGCCTGCGCATCCGCGCTGACTGCTCAGCGCCTTTGTTATTCGCTTTTTTGAAGGAACAATATCTAAACATGCTTCAAACGAAATTTCAATGTTTTAGCTAGTCTCTGTAGCTGGGGAGACTGGTTTGAATCTCGCTTTCACGGAAACCCCCAAGACATGCGACAGTCTGCATGCCTAGTTTTAAACCCAATCACGGTTTATAGCTATGGTTTCCTCTTTAATTGCACGACGATGGGTCAGGCCTCAGACTCAATGACGGCTCTGACGTAAAGCTTTAATCGGTGGGTTGGTGCCTGATGCTTATCTGTAGCTGGATCCACCGTGGCTCAACTTGAGGTTTTCTTTAGCTCTGACTTTCTGTGAGTCATGAGCCCTTTTCTTTGTTTCATCATGGTGTAGTAATTTGATTAAAGTGTTTCCCATGATGATACATTGCATTAGTTAGATGACCTCCATGCGAGCTGAACATTTCTTGTACTTCAACAACAGCAGAATCTAGGGCGAAGATTTGGTACCAGTAAAATGCATTTAAGCCCCCCAGTGGCTTAGGCTGCTGTCCGTTCTAAGGCGGTGGTTCTGTTGTTGTTGACTTTTTGTTTATTGTTACTCCCATTGTGGGAGTCTGTAATTGTTCTATGTTTTGTTGTACGTTACTTTATGTCCATTCTAGTATTGCAATCATCTTGATGGGGAAGAGAGAGCTGATTGCTTTGCTTAATTTGTCTTCCTGGTGTCTCGTGATGGTTGAGCGGCTCTTCCTCGCGGTGCCACAGGGTTGCCTGCAGTTTGTAATTGTGGTATTTCCTGATCATACTCACTTACTATTTTTGTCGCGACGAGGCACAAATGTAATAGCACCAACCATGCAATACCAGACATTTAGCATACATGTACCCCAGTGTGCCTGCGTTCTAAGAAAAAAACTTTCAATAAAAACATGCACTGTATTTATAAAACTACAAAATAGAAGACTCTCATTAACACGCATTGAGTTATAAAGTCGCAAAGAGCAATCTCATTGAAATACTGCTCTTTTGGCTATAATACTCTCATAATTACTTCGCTGTATATCTGGGAGACGCTAACATTTCTCATTCTTCTGAAACTTGAATTTTATCAATGTATAGAAAGTTCCTGATGCATCCGTAATTTTAATTTTATCAATGTATAGAACGTTTGCCGATTCATCTGTAATTTGAACTTTATGAATGTATAACTCAAGCTACAGATGCATCAGCAAAACGTTCTAGAACTGATGCTGATGCATCTGAAACTTGAATTTAATCACTATATAGAACGTTTGCTGATGCATCTGTAACTTGATTTCAACATATATAGAACGTTTGCTGATGCATCTGTAACTTGAATTTAATCATATATAGAACGTTTGCTGATGCATCTGTAACTTGAATTTAATCATATATAGAACGTTTGCTGATGCATCTGTAACGTGAATTTTATCATATATAGAACGTTTGCTGATGCATCTGTAACGTGAATTTTATCAATATATAGAACGTTTGCTGATGCATCTGTAACTTGAATTTAATCATATATAGAACGTTTGTTGATGCATCTGTAACTTGAATTTTATCATATATGGAACGTTTGCTGATGCATCTGTAACGTGAATTTTATCAATATATAGAACGTTTGCTGATGCATCTGTAACTTGAATTTAATCATATATAGAACGTTTGCTGATGCATCTGTAACTTGAATTTTATCATATATAGAACATTTGCTGATGCATCTGTAACTTGAATTTTATCATATATAGAACATTTGCTGATGCATCTGTAACTTGAATTTTCTCATATATAGAACATTTGCTGATGCATCTGTAACTTGAATTTTATCATATATAGAACGTTTGCTGATGCATCTGTAACTTGAATTTTATCATATATAGAACGTTTGCTGATGCATCTGTAACTTGAATTTTATCAATGTATAGAACGTTTGCTGATGCATCTGTAACTTGAATTTTATCAATCTATAGAACGTTTGCTGATGCATCTGTAACTTGAATTTTCTCATATATAGAACATTTGCTGATGCATCTGTAACTTGAATTTTATCAATCTATAGAACGTTTGCTGATGCATCTGTAACTTGAATTTTATCATATATAGAACGTTTGTTGATGCATCTGTAACTTGAATTTTCTCATATATAGAACATTTGCTGATGCATCTGTAACTTGAATTTTATCAATCTATAGAACGTTTGCTGATGCATCTGTAACTTGAATTTTATCAATTTATAGAACGTTTGTTGATGCATCTGTAACTTGAATTTTATCATATATAGAACGTTTGTTGATGCATCTGTAACTTGAATTTTATCAATCTATAGAACGTTTGTTGATGCATCTGTAACTTGAATTTTATCAATATATAGATTATTTGCTGATGCATCTGTAACTTGAATTTTATCATGTATAGAACATTTGCTGATGCATCTGTAACTTGAATTTTATCATATATAGAACGTTTGCTGATGCATCTGTAACTTGAATTTTATCATATATAGAACGTTCGCTGATACATCTGTAACTTGAATTTTATCAATATATAAACCATTTGCTGATGCATCTGTAACTTGAATTTTATCATATATAGAACGTTTGCTGATGAATCTTTAACTTGAATTTTATCAATATATAGAACATTTGCTGATGCATCTGTAACTTGAATTGTATTATATATAGAACATTTGCTGATGCATCTGTAACTTGAATTTTATCATATATAGAACGTTTTTTGATGCATCTGTAGCTTGAATTTATCAATTTATAGAACGTTTGCTGATGCATCTGTAACGTGAATTTTAACAATTTATAGAACGTTTGTTGATGCATCTGTAACTTGAATTTTATCAATGTATAGAACGTTTGCTGATGCATCTGTAACTTGAATTTTATCAATGTATAGAACGTTTGCTGATGCATCTGTAACTTGAATTTTATCAATCTATAGAACGTTTGTTGATGCATCTTAACTTGAATTTTATCAATGTATAGAACGTTTGCTATTGCATCTGTTACTTGAAATTTTTATTAATGTATAGAACGTTTGCTGATGCATCTGTAACGTGAATTTTATCAATCTATAGAACGTTTGTTGATGCATCTGTAACTTGAATTTTATCAATGTATAGAACGTTTCCTGATGCACCTGTAACTTGAATTTTATCAATCTATAGAACGTTTGCTGATACATCTGTAACTTGAATTTTATCAATCTATAGAACGTTTGTTGATGCATCTGTAACTTGAATTTTATCAATGTATAGAACGTTTGCTGATGCATCTGTAACTTGAATTTTATCAATCTATAGAACGTTTGTTGATGCATCTGTAACTTGAATTTTATCAATGTATAGAACGTTTGCTGATGCATCTGTAACTTGAATTTTATCAATCTATAGAACGTTTGTTGATGCATCTGTAACTTGAATTTTATCAATGTATAGAACGTTTGCTATTGCATCTGTAACTTGAATTTTATCAATCTATAGAACGTTTGTTGATGCATCTGTAACTTGAATTTTATCATATATAGAACGTTTGTTGATGCATCTGTAACTTGAATTTTATCAATATATAGAACGTTTGCTGATACATCTGTAACTTGAATTTTATCAATATATAGATTATTTGCTGATGCATCTGTAACTTGAATTTTATCATGTATAGAACATTTGCTGATGCATCTGTAACTTGAATTTTATCATATATAGAACGTTTGCTGATGCATCTGTAACTTGAATTTTATCATATATAGAACGTTCGCTGATACATCTGTAACTTGAATTTTATCAATATATAAACCATTTGCTGATGCATCTGTAACTTGAATTTTATCATATATAGAACGTTTGCTGATGAATCTTTAACTTGAATTTTATCAATATATAGAACATTTGCTGATGCATCTGTAACTTGAATTGTATTATATATAGAACATTTGCTGATGCATCTGTAACTTGAATTTTATCATATATAGAACGTTTTTTGATGCATCTGTAGCTTGAATTTATCAATTTATAGAACGTTTGCTGATGCATCTGTAACGTGAATTTTAACAATTTATAGAACGTTTGTTGATGCATCTGTAACTTGAATTTTATCAATGTATAGAACGTTTGCTGATGCATCTGTAACTTGAATTTTATCAATGTATAGAACGTTTGCTGATGCATCTGTAACTTGAATTTTATCAATCTATAGAACGTTTGTTGATGCATCTGTAACTTGAATTTTATCAATGTATAGAACGTTTGCTATTGCATCTGTTACTTGAAATTTTTATTAATGTATAGAACGTTTGCTGATGCATCTGTAACGTGAATTTTATCAATCTATAGAACGTTTGTTGATGCATCTGTAACTTGAATTTTATCAATGTATAGAACGTTTGTTGATGCATCTGTAACTTGAATTTTATCAATGTATAGAACGTTTGCTGATGCATCTGTAACTTGAATTTTATCAATCTAAAGAACGTTTGTTGTTGCTTCTGTAACTTGAATTTTATCAATATATAGAAAGTTTGCTGATGCATCTGTTACTTGAAATTTTTATTAATGTATAGAACGTTTGCTGATACATCTGAAACCTTGAATTTTATCAATCTATAAAACGTTTGTTGATGCATCTGTAACTTGAATTTTATCAATATATAGAACGTTTGCTGATGCATCTGTTACTTGAATTTTATCAATATATAGAACGTTTGCTGATGCATCTGTTACTTGAATTTTATCAATATATAGAACGTTTGCTGATGCATCTGAAACTTGAATATTATCAATCTATAGAACGTTTGCTGGTGGATCTGTAACTTGAATTTTATCAATATATAGAACGTTTGCTGATGCATCTGAAACTTGAATTTTATCAATCTATAGAACGTTTGCTGGTGGATCTGTAACTTGAATTTTATCAATGTATAGAACGTTTCCTGCTGTATATGTTACTTGAATTTATGAATGTATTCTAACGCTTGCTGACGCATCTGTTACTTGAATTTTATCATATATAGAACGTTTACTGGTGGATCTGAAACCTTGAATTTTATCAATCTATAAAACGTTTGTTGATGCATCTGTAACTTGAATTTTATCAATGTATAGAACGTTTCCTGCTGTATATGTTACTTGAATTTATGAATGTATTCTAACGCTTGCTGACGCATCTGTTACTTGAATTTTATCAATATATAGAACGTTTGCTGATGCATCTGAAACTTGAATTTTATCAATCTATAGAACGTTTGCTGGTGGATCTGTAACTTGAATTTTATCATATATAGAACGTTTGCTGGTGGATCTGTAACTTGAATTTTATCATATATAGAACGTTTACTGGTGGATCTGAAACCTTGAATTTTATCAATATATAGAACGTTTGCTGATGCATCTGTGACTTGAATTTTATCAATCTAAAGAACGTTTGTTGTTGCTTCTGTAACTTGAATTTTATCAATATATAGAAAGTTTGCTGATGCATCTGTAACTTGAAATTTTTATCACTGTATAGAACGTTTGCTGATACATCTGAAACCTTGAATTTTATCAATGTATAGAACGTTTCCTGCTGTATATGTTACTTGAATTTATGAATGTATTCTGACGCTTGCTGACGCATCTATTACTTGAATTTTATCAATATATAGAACGTTTGCTGATGCATCTGTAACTTGAATTTTATCATATATAGAACGTTTGCTGATGGATCTGAAACTTGAATTTTATCAATCTATAGAACGTTTGTTGATGCATCTGTAGCTTGAATTTTATCATATATAGAACGTTTGTTGATGCATCTGAAACTTGAATTTTAACAATCTATAGAACGTTTGCTGACGCATCTGTAACTTGAATTTTATCATATATAGAACGTTTGCTGATGCATCTGTAACTTGAATTTTATCAATCTATAGAACGTTTGCTGGTGTATTTGTCACTTGAATTTTATCATATATAGAACGTTTGCTGATGCATCTGTAACTTGAATTTTATCAATGTATAGAACGTTTGCTATTGCATCTGTTACTTGAAATTTTTATTAATGTATAGAACGTTTGCTGATGCATCTGTAACTTGAATTTTATCAATCTATAGAACGTTTGTTGATGCATCTGTAACTTGAATTTTATCAATGTATAGAACGTTTGCTATTGCATCTGTTACTTGAAATTTTTATTAATGTATAGAACGTTTGCTGATGCATCTGTAACGTGAATTTTATCAATCTATAGAACGTTTGTTGATGCATCTGTAACTTGAATTTTATCAATGTATAGAACGTTTGCTATTGCATCTGTTACTTGAAATTTTTATTAATGTATAGAACGTTTGCTGATACATCTGAAACCTTGAATATTATCAATCTATAGAACGTTTGTTGTTGCTTCTGTAACTTGAATTTTATCAATATATAGAAAGTTTGCTGATGCATCTGTTACTTGAAATTTTTATTAATGTATAGAACGTTTGCTGATGCATCTGTAACTTGAATTTTATCAATGTATAGAACGTTTGCTGATGCATCTGTAACTTGAATTTTATCAATCTATAGAACGTTTGCTGATGCATCTGTAACTTGAATTTTATCAATCTATAGAACGTTTGTTGATGCATCTGTAGCTTGAATTTTATCATATATAGAACGTTTGTTGATGCATCTGAAACTTGAATTTTAACAATCTATAGAACGTTTGCTGACGCATCTGTAACTTGAATTTTATCATATATAGAACGTTTGCTGATGCATCTGTAACTTGAATTTTATCAATCTATAGAACGTTTGCTGGTGCATCTGTAACTTGAATTTTATCATATATAGAACGTTTGCTGATGCATCTGTAACTTGAATTTTATCAATGTATAGAACGTTTGCTATTGCATCTGTTACTTGAAATTTTTATTAATGTATAGAACGTTTGCTGATGCATCTGTAACTTGAATTTTATCAATCTATAGAACGTTTGTTGATGCATCTGTAACTTGAATTTTATCAATGTATAGAACGTTTGCTATTGCATCTGTTACTTGAAATTTTTATTAATGTATAGAACGTTTGCTGATGCATCTGTAACGTGAATTTTATCAATCTATAGAACGTTTGTTGATGCATCTGTAACTTGAATTTTATCAATGTATAGAACGTTTGCTATTGCATCTGTTACTTGAAATTTTTATTAATGTATAGAACGTTTGCTGATACATCTGAAACCTTGAATTTTATCAATCTATAGAACGTTTGTTGTTGCTTCTGTAACTTGAATTTTATCAATGTATAGAACGTTTGCTGATGCATCTGTAACTTGAATTTTATCAATCTATAGAACGTTTGTTGATGCATCTGTAACTTGAATTTTATCAATGTATAGAACGTTTGCTATTGCATCTGTTACTTGAAATTTTTATTAATGTATAGAACGTTTGCTGATGCATCTGTAACGTGAATTTTATCAATCTATAGAACGTTTGTTGATGCATCTGTAACTTGAATTTTATCAATGTATAGAACGTTTGCTATTGCATCTGTTACTTGAAATTTTTATTAATGTATAGAACGTTTGCTGATACATCTGAAACCTTGAATTTTATCAATCTATAGAACGTTTGCTGATGCATCTGAAACCTTGAATTTTATCAATCTATAGAACGTTTGTTGTTGCTTCTGTAACTTGAATTTTATCAATGTATAGAACGTTTGCTGGTGGATCTGTAACTTGAATTTTATCAATCTATAGAACGTTTGCTGGTGGATCTGTAACTTGAATTTTATCATATATAGAACGTTTACTGGTGGATCTGAAACCTTGAATTTTATCAATATATAGAACGTTTGCTGATGCATCTGTAACTTGAATTTTATCAATCTATAAAACGTTTGTTGATGCATCTGTAACTTGAATTTTATCAATGTATAGAACGTTTCCTGCTGTATATGTTTCTTGAATTTATGAATGTATTCTAACGCTTGCTGACGCATCTGTTACTTGAATTTTATCAATATATAGAACGTTTGCTGGTGGATCTGTAACGTGAATTTTATCAATCTATAGAACGTTTGTTGATGCATCTGTAACTTGAATTTTATCAATGTATAGAACGTTTGCTATTGCATCTGTTACTTGAAATTTTTATTAATGTATAGAACGTTTGCTGATACATCTGAAACCTTGAATTTTATCAATCTATAGAACGTTTGCTGATGCATCTGAAACCTTGAATTTTATCAATCTATAGAACGTTTGTTGTTGCTTCTGTAACTTGAATTTTATCAATGTATAGAACGTTTGCTGGTGGATCTGTAACTTGAATTTTATCAATGTATAGAACGTTTGCTGGTGGATCTGTAACTTGAATTTTATCAATCTATAGAACGTTTGCTGGTGGATCTGAAACCTTGAATTTTATCAATATATAGAACGTTTGCTGATGCATCTGTAACTTGAATTTTATCAATCTATAAAACGTTTGTTGATGCATCTGTAACTTGAATTTTATCAATGTATAGAACGTTTCCTGCTGTATATGTTTCTTGAATTTATGAATGTATTCTAACGCTTGCTGACGCATCTGTTACTTGAATTTTATCAATATATAGAACGTTTGCTGATGCATCTGTAACTTGAATTTTATCAATATATAGAACGTTTGCTGATGCATCTGTAACTTGAATTTTATCAATCTATAAAACGTTTGTTGATGCATCTGTAACTTGAATTTTATCAATGTATAGAACGTTTCCTGCTGTATATGTTACTTGAATTTATGAATGTATTCTAACGCTTGCTGACGCATCTGTTACTTGAATTTTATCAATATATAGAACGTTTGCTGGTGGATCTGAAACTTGAATTTTATCAATATATAAAACGTTTGTTGATGCATCTGTAACTTGAATTTTATCAATGTATAGAACGTTTCCTGCTGTATATGTTACTTGAATTTATGAATGTATTCTAACGCTTGCTGACGCATCTGTTACTTGAATTTTATCAATATATAGAACGTTTGCTGATGCATCTGAAACTTGAATTTTATCAATCTATAGAACGTTTGCTGGTGCATCTGTAACTTGAATTTTATCAATCTAAAGAACGTTTGTTGTTGCTTCTGTAACTTGAATTTTATCAATATATAGAAAGTTTGCTGATGCATCTGTAACTTGAAATTTTTATCACTGTATAGAACGTTTGCTGATACATCTGAAACCTTGAATTTTATCATATATAGAACGTTTGCAGATGCATCTGTAACTTGAATTTTATCATATATAGAACGTTTGTTGATGCATCTGTAACTTGAATTTTATCAATCTATAGAACGTTTGCTGATGCATCTGTAACTTGAATTTTATCAATTTATAGAACGTTTGCTGATGCATCTGTAACTTGAATTTTATCATATATAGAACGTTTGCTGATGCATCTGTAACTTGAATTTTATCAATCTACAGAACGTTTGCTGATGCATCTGTAACTTGAATTTTATCATATATAGAACGTTTGCTGATGCATCTGTAACTTGAATTTTATCATATATAGAACGTTTGTTGATGCATCTGTAACTTGAATTTTATCAATCTATAGAACGTTTGCTGATGCATCTGTAACTTGAAATTTTTATCACTGTATAGAACGTTTGCTGATACATCTGAAACCTTGAATTTTATCATATATAGAACGTTTGCTGATGCATCTGTAACTTGAATTTTATCATATATAGAACGTTTGTTGATGCATCTGTAACTTGAATTTTATCAATCTATAGAACGTTTGCTGATGCATCTGTAACTTGAATTTTATCAATTTATAGAACGTTTGCTGATGCATCTGTAACTTGAATTTTATCATATATAGAACGTTTGCTGATGCATCTGTAACTTGAATTTTATCAATCTATAGAACGTTTGCTGATGCATCTGTAACTTGAATTTTATCATATATAGAACGTTTGCTGATGCATCTGTAACTTGAATTTTATCAATCTATAGAACGTTTGCTGGTGGATCTGTAACTTGAATTTTATCATATATAGAACGTTTACTGGTGGATCTGTAACTTGAATTTTATCAGTATATAGAACGTTTGCTGGTGGATCTGTAACTTGATTTTCTATCAATGTTTAGAACGTTTGCTGATGCATCTGAAACTTGAATTTTACCAATGTATAGAACGTTTGCTGACGCATCTGTTGCAGAATTTATCTATGTATAGAACGTTTGCTGGTGGATCTGTAACTTGAATTTTATCAATGTATAGAACGTTTGTTGATGCATCTGTAACTTGAATTTTATCAATCTATAGAACGTTTCCTGCTGTATATGTTTCTTGAATTTATGAATGTATTCTAACGCTTGCTGACGCATCTGTTACTTGAATTTTATCAATATATAGAACGTTTGCTGGTGGATCTGAAACTTGAATTTTATCAATATATAAAACGTTTGTTGATGCATCTGTAACTTGAATTTTATCAATGTATAGAACGTTTCCTGCTGTATATGTTACTTGAATTTATGAATGTATTCTAACGCTTGCTGACGCATCTGTTACTTGAATTTTATCAATATATAGAACGTTTGCTGATGCATCTGAAACTTGAATTTTATCAATCTATAGAACGTTTGCTGGTGCATCTGTAACTTGAATTTTATCAATCTAAAGAACGTTTGTTGTTGCTTCTGTAACTTGAATTTTATCAATATATAGAAAGTTTGCTGATGCATCTGTAACTTGAAATTTTTATCACTGTATAGAACGTTTGCTGATACATCTGAAACCTTGAATTTTATCATATATAGAACGTTTGCTGATGCATCTGTAACTTGAATTTTATCATATATAGAACGTTTGTTGATGCATCTGTAACTTGAATTTTATCAATCTATAGAACGTTTGCTGATGCATCTGTAACTTGAATTTTATCAATTTATAGAACGTTTGCTGATGCATCTGTAACTTGAATTTTATCATATATAGAACGTTTGCTGATGCATCTGTAACTTGAATTTTATCAATCTATAGAACGTTTGCTGATGCATCTGTAACTTGAATTTTATCATATATAGAACGTTTGCTGATGCATCTGTAACTTGAATTTTATCATATATAGAACGTTTGTTGATGCATCTGTAACTTGAATTTTATCAATCTATAGAACGTTTGCTGATGCATCTGTAACTTGAAATTTTTATCACTGTATAGAACGTTTGCTGATACATCTGAAACCTTGAATTTTATCATATATAGAACGTTTGCTGATGCATCTGTAACTTGAATTTTATCATATATAGAACGTTTGTTGATGCATCTGTAACTTGAATTTTATCAATCTATAGAACGTTTGCTGATGCATCTGTAACTTGAATTTTATCAATTTATAGAACGTTTGCTGATGCATCTGTAACTTGAATTTTATCATATATAGAACGTTTGCTGATGCATCTGTAACTTGAATTTTATCAATCTATAGAACGTTTGCTGATGCATCTGTAACTTGAATTTTATCATATATAGAACGTTTGCTGATGCATCTGTAACTTGAATTTTATCAATCTATAGAACGTTTGCTGGTGGATCTGTAACTTGAATTTTATCATATATAGAACGTTTACTGGTGGATCTGTAACTTGAATTTTATCAGTATATAGAACGTTTGCTGGTGGATCTGTAACTTGATTTTCTATCAATGTTTAGAACGTTTGCTGATGCATCTGAAACTTGAATTTTACCAATGTATAGAACGTTTGCTGACGCATCTGTTGCAGAATTTATCTATGTATAGAACGTTTGCTGGTGGATCTGAAACTTGAATTTTATCCATCACTAGAACGTTTGCTGATGCATCTGAAACTTGAATTTTATCCATCACTAGAACGTTTGCTGATGCATCTGTAACTTGAATTTTATCCATCACTAGAACGTTTGCTGATGCATCTGTAACTTGAATTTTATCCATCACTAGAACGTTTGCTGATGCATCTGTAACTTGAATTTTATCCATCACTAGAACGTTTGCTGATGCATCTGTAACTTGAATTTTATCCATCACTAGAACGTTTGCTGATGCATCTGAAACTTGAATTTTATCCATCACTAGAACGTTTGCTGATGCATCTGTAACTTGAATTAATCAATGTATAGACGTTTTGCTGATATATCTGTATCTTTTGCTGACGCATCTGTTACAGAATTTATCAATGTATAGAACGTTTGCTGATGCTTCTGTAACTTGAATTTTATCAATGAATAGAACGTAAGCTGGCGTATCTTTAACTCGAAGGACCTCTGACGGTGGTAATGGGAATCACAGTGTATCGCTGCCTATAATTTTGATAAAAATTAAAGTCAATCAAATGCTTCCATCTTCATATATAAGCTCGCTGTTGGTCTCTATTTTATGATTTTGCATTTGATTTCCTATTTCCATAAATGTACGGCTTTATTTTAGGGCTAAAATGGTCACTTTTTGTATTATACATATAGGAAATAGAAAAATATTTTTAAAACATCATCCCCCCACCGAGTCCCAACTAATCCTTTTGTACATAAGTGTGTTCTCATATTTTACATAATAAATGTGAAAAGCTAGTTGGGACTCAGGGGGGAATGATATCCCACAGCCAAGTATGTCTGAGCGAGCCCAAACATTAGCATTTGGATTTTTGGTGTACTCTCTTGAAAATCTTTTTTTCCAGTATAATGAAATAATTAGTACAAGTGAGATTCATTTTCATTACCCATTAGTCATGAAATATTACAACGTTTGAGCATATTTTTCTTTAGATTATGAAAATTGTCCTTTTACTAAATTCAGTTGGTAGATTATTTTGCACATATACTGTATCTATCCAATACACAAAAACTACATAACCATTGACAAGGTGTACTTTACGCATGGATGAATGGTTATAGTAATGTAAAGTCTGATCCTCTCTCCCCTTCTCAAGATCTAGCTTTCATGCAATGAACAGCATTCTTGTGAGCCTGTAGATGCTAATGAGCATCACCATTATCTTTCTCAGTCAAATTATCCATGTTGGTTCTCATGGATCCAGATTTGTAACCATTGGATCCAAATCTGGATACACTGAGCTCCTTCTACTTTTGAGTTTGGGATTTATCAGGCTCAACTCTATTCTATATGGATGTGTGTAGCTTGCACATGGTTGTGATCTTAATGCATATTAGCGCATGTTGTATTTACTCTCTCTCTCTCTCTCTCTTGTATCTTGGGAAACCGACAGTGGAAGTTTTCTGTGTTGACCCATATTCTGAGGAACACTGCCTTATGATCCCTTTACCCAGAGTGTAAAGAGATCATGTTTGTGTTCCTTTCTTAAACCGTTTCCGAAAGCATCGCTGTTCCGAAAGCTAGTTCTTGTTTCTATTTGTGAAGCCGGGTGCGGGTGCACTTTCATGTTTGTACCATGAATCGGTATTCAATGCATTAATCCTGTTTTGTGCATGTTGCTCTGGTGTCCGGACATGTCTGGGACAATGTGATGCTAAATACATGCGCTGTCAACTCTGTATTTACCTGTTTTGGCATCATGTTTTCGCAGCTTATCTGACGAGCATCGTGTTGCAGTGATGACGTATAATGTATTGTGACGTAAGCGATTTGTTTACCGGTGCATGTGTACAAAGTAAAGCTTTCTGAAAATCTGTCTGCTTCTTGTTTTGAAGAAACAAATTTAACGTAGTGTATGTTTCAAATCCATGAATTTGAACTGAAAATATGTATTTAAGCACCCCACCCGCTTCAGTTTTCAACAGTATCCAGCCGTGACGTCACAAATTCCACAGTGCTGGATGCTGGAAAATCGGCGCGTTGCTGGAAAATCAGCGCCGTGCTGATCTTCCAGCGCCTTGCTGATTTTCCAGCACTTTTCCAACACTTTTCCAGCAGCTCGCTGGACGGCTGGATGCTGGAGTATATAAGCTCGCCGTCTGCAAGCACGAGGGTCTTTCAGCTCTGAACGTTATTGAAGTAGGGTCGAGTGCTGCTAGCTGAAGGGTCTTCGTGCGGCTGTCCGAGTAAATATTTAGAAGTTAGAGATCTAAAGTATAGATAAAGAGAAGAAAACTTTCTGATTAGTTACTTGTGAGTTACCCCTTCCCCCGGGTGTCATCCTGACAACTGAAACAGCACCCGTGACCGCTCGGTTGTTACATAGTTTTTAGTGTCACAGAAGTGGGATCTTCATATCAACTTGAAGGTCCAAGGATCGAACCCTAACCTGGAATATTAACGACCCGGACAAACGCATACTCTTAGCACGAAGTCAACATATCACGTTCTCTCCAGCCGCCGATTCAGCCTTACACATTTGCACTCAGTCATGCCTGGTAGAAAAAGACCAACCAAGAAACAAAGCTCTTCCGATAGGGTAAATTCGAAAGTTTCATTAAATGGTTGGGATACAACATCGGAGTCCGAGTCTGAAAGCCTACTCGTTAGTGTGGCATGTAGCCAAACAGCCACAATTGACAGCGGAAACCCTAGTCTACATAGCTTAGCATTAAGTACCACAGAAAAATCGAATCCTGCACCTACCTCGGACTGTTTGCAGGCATATGCTAGCGCCAATAAAGATACACATACGTTAACTAGAGACAGATCAGCTCGTGGTTCAACCAGCCATAAGACCTATGTATCCCCGCCGCGGTCGCAACGTTTTGACATTACCACAGGGTCTGGCGATGACATGGAAATACGTTCCAATCAAACAGCCTCATTTGATCCCGTCTTACATAGTTTCTTATCCCGTGTCGAATCGCAAGGCGAAGCCAACAATTTAGCGATGCGCGAGTGCATGATGGCACAATGCGAAGCCAATGATAAAGTGATGCAGGAGTGCATGTCGGCACGAACCGAGGTGATAAGGGATTAGGTGATGGCACAAAATGAAGCTAATAGTCAAATGATGCGAGACTGCGTTTCCAGCATAACTTCACTAGTAAAAGAAAACAATTCTTTGTTACTTAAAGGTCTTCTTGATTTGGGTAGCAAATTCGAGTCGCTCTGTTCTCACACAACCAGACAGAGCTCTTCGAATGCGACCAGCGTACAAGCGTCGATAACCCAAGCGGATACAAGAGACAGTCAGTCTGAAGTTATATCCCTTATACCTGCTGTTGACCCACAGTCGCCACAGACCAGTACACAGGCATGCACCGCACATGTCCCAAAAGTTACCACAGACAATAGCTTTAAACAGCCAGAAATAACATCTGATGCCACTCGCACCGACACTATCGCATACACTCAGTCAGATACGGATGCTCACCGCTCTAGCGATCCAAGTTCTCATTGTCCCGTGCAGATTCGACAAGGACCAATAACGTTAAGCTGCCACCGTTCGTCGGCAAATCCAACGAATGGAAAGTTTGGTTCTCTCGTTTTACCGCGGTCGCAAACGTAAATGAATGGAATGATACCACCCGCCTTAGTGAGCTTCTGCAAGGCTTACGAGGTGTGGCAGCAGAGTTTGTTTTCGATGAAATCTCGCCTGAATGCCGGTCAAATTACAGCAATCTAGTTCGAGAACTAGATCTACGGTTTAAGTGCGTTGAAACCAACAAATCGTACAGGGCTTTGTTTAGTAAGCGAACTCAACATTTCGGTGAGTCGGTTGAAAACTATGCCTCCGAGTTAAAGCGGCTCTACGACAAAGCGTATCCAGGCAAAAATCCTGAAATGCGAAGAACATTGTTACTTCAGCAGTTTATGAGCGGACTTTGGGACAGACAAGCTAAGTGTGCGGTCGAATATTTCAAAGAGCCCAGTTCTATCGAGGACGCAGTGCATAATGTAGTCATGTATATAGAAACTCACCAGACCCAGCACTCTGGGAGTCGTTCGCTGAACAGGTCAAGTAACAAATTTCGATGACGACTGCGAGAATGACGAGGAAGACGATACTGCTACCCAGGGTTTCTATGACAACGGTCATTGTGAACGAATACCTGCACCTACGCCAAGCCCCTCTGCCACTGTTACAAGACATGAGCACGTGCAAAGTATCAGGAAGGTACAGAGCTCCAATGTGCGGCCAAACTCCCCAACAAGTGACCAAATTTCATCAGAACTGCAGGGAATATGCACTGCGTTATCTAAGTTAGGCAAATCGTTTGAAATATCTAGTAACTCCAATTCAACAATGAAGCCAGATACACATGCATGGTCAAACAGGCCCCCGGTGGCACCAGCTAGTACCAGGAACCAAGTTCAAGGTCAAGGAATGAGTCAAGCACGTGATCAGACTAGGAGTCCAGACAGACTGCCGAACGTACAGTGTTACGGGTGCCGTGAATGGGGACATATGAAAAGGGACTGTCCTATTTTAAGGTCTAACCAGTATGTAGACAGAAATTCAGCCTCTATGTCACTGATGAGCAAGGGCACAGAATCCCCATTTTATCCATTCTATGATCAGTCTACCATGTCAAACAACTCAATAACTTTAAACTAGGAAAGACCGGCTTCGACGGCCAACAGTCGGTCACTCACCCTAACGGCCGGAAAAATGCAGTAGAACTTAAAGATATGATAAATCGGGTTTCACGAATTATTGATTTGCAGAATGCACGGAAATCTGACCAATATGAACGTTCATCGAATAGGTCCCTCGACGCCATGCCAAGGCAGAACCAGGTGAAAAGAGGCGTTAATTTTAAACCTAAACCGACTCTGTATGGCTCATTTAGTCCACGCCCAGCCCTGAACAACGCCAGTGGGTCCGATTGCTTTTCTAAGATGATTAGAGCTATAGGACGCCCTGTCGTATCCCTTCGTGTATCAAGTTGTCAGCACCCAAACCACAAAGTCCCCAGAAATAGTGCCACAGCATTAGAGTACGGATACTGTGCGTGTAAGTAGACGGAGCGGCCAACCTTCCGACGTCATGTTAGTCAGTACATTCTATAGCATAGTGTGAGACTTTTTTTGTCAAATTTAAGAATGGCGTAATTAATATGCTATTTGTTATATCTGATGTTGTTTTGTCAAGATACTTACCACGGATATGCAGTAAAGGGCACCTCCGTTGTATTACTTTGGGGCACACCCACGGTATACTTATATGTTGGACCAGAATTCGGGTATCAATGCTGCATACAGTAGTATGCCTTGTATCAGTCATTAGTTACCATGGATGTGATATTTAGTCTATTTCCAACTGTTGGCGTGGTGCATATAATCATGTCATTGATGCTAAAGAGGACAACAAAATGAACAACCCTTAATCTGATTCAATATTTTAATTAGCTTCAAATTTTGAAAATTGAAATTTTTTTAGAGATTTCAATGGTTGCTGTTCCAGTGCTTGGTGGACAAATTTTTTCTACTTCAATCTCTGTCCCCACCATACTATCCTGTGCCACAGAAGTTATCTTTGGGCCATCGTTCCCGCTGATGTCGACTTTTCCTTCCATTTTGTCAACAACCATCACTCCTACTTCCACTTTCCGTCCTATGAGGACCACTAGCCTTGCCGCCTCTACCTCTACTACTTCTGTTGTTTCATCGAAGACTACAGCGGCTATGACTGAGACCAGCAGTTCAAGCACCGGTACCCTTCCTTCTGTTCAGCCTGCAGGAACTGATCCTCTTGTGCAGGCTTTGTCAACTTTTTCTAACACTCTTGTTGAGGCGATCCAACAGCAAACCTTCCAAATGGAAATGCTACGCCACACTATGTCAGCCATTCTTCAACGCATGGAGGACCGTGACAGTGCGCGCCAACCAGCTCCGGCTCAGAGTTCTTCTGCTGAGAGACGTAGCCGACTCTCCTTAAATGATTATCGGCAACGTCCTACTTCTAGCTCTTCTGACAACAAAGCAAAAAAACGTCCCATTTCAAGTTCTTTGGATGACCAAGCCAAGAAGCGTATCAAGAAATAAACTGTCCTGACTGTTGTGTTTCTTCCTGGAATTATATATTCTGTGATGGTTTTATCAAATATCTTAAGTTCTAATTTTCCGTATCACTGGTGACCCAGATGACACTGTTTTCAGTTGTTTTTTTATTTCTCATATTCAAAGCTGAATACTATTCGGTATTCAGAGTTGAAGATGTGCTAAAATTCTGAATTATGTCTTATCTGAGACACTGTTTTACGAGTGTTCAATACCTTGTAATAATGATCAGAATATTGTGGAACGCTACATGGACGGTGATTCTAGAATTTTTGTGGAAAGTGATTTTTTTTATCCATCTAAGGATTCTTGCTAGTTCTTTGATTATGGGCATGTTCGATACTTATCAAGTTAGTTAAGTTGTCGTTCAAGCACCAAAATTCATGGCCTGGAAACCCGATTCTCGGGATCCAGTTTCATCAATTTCGGGTTTGAATCGTTGCCTATCATGCTAGGAACCTGGCAAATATACATATAAGAGATTCTAGTATTTTTGTGAAAGTGATTTTTTTTATTCATCTTAGGATTATTGCTAGTTCTTTGCTTATGAGCATGTTCTCTACTCTACCAAGTTAGTTTAGTTGTCATTCAAGCACCAAAATTCATGGCTCAGAAACCCGTTTCTCGGGTCCAGTTTCATCAATTTTGGGTTTGAATTGTTGCCCATCATGCAAGGAACCTGGCAAATATACATATATCAGATATATATATTATATGTGACTTTGAGTTTGAATGGATGAGGCAACAGCTAGCTGTGAACTTCTCATGTGAAAAGGGGGTCACAGAGAGGTGTTTCATCAATTCATTCATAACTATGGTGCATCTCTTTCTTTTCCAACCATAACTACCTATTGTATAATTTCTTTTCTTGCTTATGAGGACATAAGCTTTAGGAGAAGGGGGGTAATGTAAAGTCTGATCCTCTCTCCCCTTCTCAAGATCTAGCTTTCATGCAATGAACAGCATTCTTGTGAGCCTGTAGATGCTAATGAGCATCACCATTATCTTTCTCAGTCAAATTATCCATTTTGGTTCTCATGGATCCAGATTTGTATCCATTGGATCCAAATCTGGATACACTGAGCTCCTTCTACTTTTGAGTTTGGGATTTATCAGGCTCAACTCTATTCTATATGGATGTGTGTAGCTTGCACATGGTTGTGATCTTAATGCATATCAGCGCATGTTGTATTTACTCTCTCTCTCTCTCTATTGTATCTTGGGAAACCGACAGTGGAAGTTTTCTGTGTTTACCCATATTCTGAGGGACACTGCCTTATGATCCCTTTACCCAGAGTGTAAAGAGATCATGTTTGTGTTCCTTTCTTAAACCGTTTCCCAAAGCATCGCTGTTCCGAAAGCTAGTTCTTGTTTCTATTTGTGAAGCCAGGTGCAGGTGCACTTTCATGTTTGTACCATGAATCGGTATTCAAACGCATTAATCCTGTTTTGTGCATGTTGCTCTGGTGTCCGGACATGTCTGGGACAATGTGATGCTAAATACATGCGCTGTCAACTCTGTATTTACCTGTTTTGGCATCATGTTTTCGCAGCTTATCTGACGAGCATCGTGTTGCAGTGATGACGTATAATGTATTGTGACGTAAGCGATTTGTTTACCGGTGCATGTGTACAAAGTAAAGCTTTCTGAAAATCTGTCTGCTTCTTGTTTTGAAGAAACAAGTTTAACGTAGTGTATGTTTCAAATCCATGAATTTGAACTGAAAATATGTATTTAAGCACCCCACCCGCTTCAGTTTTCAACAGTATCCAGCCGTGACGTCACAAATTCCACAGTGCTGGATGCTGGAAAATCGGCGCGTTGCTGGAAAATCAGCGCCGTGCTGATCTTCCAGCGCCTTGCTGATTTTCCAGCACTTTTCCAACACTTTTCCAGCAGCTCGCTGGACGGCTGGATGCTGGAGTATATAAGCTCGCCGTCTGCAAGCACGAGGGTCTTTCAGCTCTGAACGTTATTGAAGTAGGGTCGAGTGCTGCTAGCTGAAGGGTCTTCGTGCGGCTGTCCGAGTAAATATTTAGAAGTTAGAGATCTAAAGTATAGATAAAGAGAAGAAAACTTTCTGATTAGTTACTTGTGAGTTACCCCTTCCCCCGGGTGTCATCCTGACAACTGAAACAGCACCCGTGACCGCTCGGTTGTTACAGTACATTGCTGCATAATATTGCTCCAGGTAAATACATTGTCATCAAGGTTGAATATGGACTACAGTTGAACTTGTAAATATTTCTTAACAAATCAGATAGAAAAAACAACAACAAAAATAATCATTAAAATGCTCATGATTTTGGACTTTAAAATACTCTCACTGTGATTTGTAATCGAGTATTGATGATATAATACCCTTACACGTGAAAATAATTGATTTCTAAATGTTTTGGTGAAGTCAAATGTTGCAACCCCTACCCCTTTTGGTAGCGTCTCCTGTTTTGTTGTAGGGATCTGCCTGTCTTATTATAACCTTAATTCGTTCCTTATACATCAAGCGCCCTATCCAAAAGGATACCAGTGATATCTTATGCATAAGGAAGTTTTTGGAAGCATCTGAAAAATAGGCAGATACCCTATCAAAGTGTCAGAGGTCCTTTATCAATGTATAGAACGTTTGCTGATCTTTTATTTTTTTTAAAAATTCGTAATGCATTTACTCAAAATCTGGTCTAAACGGCACCCAGTATAAAGGCGTTAAATGAGGGGTGGGAGTAGAAAGTGCACGTTTACACGGAATTGTAAATGGTGAATCGATTTGAAACGTATTTTGTTGCTTACTATGCATATTTTACTGCCAAACTACACCAATTTTAAAACATTAGGGCAATTTGAAAATTTGGTGTTTGTAATCATGTCAACTAGGGAAAATATACGCCTTATCGCTAGAACTTCTTTAGCTTTTGCATGCAGTTTACATAGGAAGTTTCCACTGTTCTGTATGCCTTATTATCTGTGATACGGCATTGAAATTTTTAGCATTTTTTTATTATTACTGGACGTCACTGTTCTAATATCGAAATTGAAAAAAAAATGCAAAGTACCCTCAAACTGATTTTTTAAGTTTTACATTCAAACCGGAAGTGCGCAGCAGCAGTGAAATGTCTGTCATCACAAAATATACGAATCAGGTTCTATTCTATTTGGGCTGTCTTGCTCAGATATATTAAAATGCATACAACAATTTTTGCCCAAGCTACTAATAAATTTCAAAAATCTCGAAAAATATGACGTTAAAAAATGCGTATAAATATACTTTAGCCAAATTTTAAGTGTTTCATTTTTTTTAACTCGGGTAGACCTGTCTATTACCAACTGAACTTTAATTTGATATAAAACTTCAATCGAAACCATTTTTCTTCAAAAAAGCATAATCTTGCATTTTTAACCAAAAAACGTGGATTGAACGATAACTTTTCTGAAAGACCGCTTAACCTTTTCCCACTAAACTGCACATATATAGCCAAATGTTCATTCCAATGTTATTAGCGCTTGATCAGAAACAATGAGTTTAACAAGTGACCAATTAGAAATTTTGTTAAGTGTATAACGTTTGCTGATGCAAATGATATTGACTTTACAGTGAAACGCTGCTACTATTCTGTTCGTAGCAGGTCTGACCTGATGTTTACGCTAAACCAGCCACTCTCAAAAATACCTAAAATGGTTTTCAAGACCGATTATCGCTTAATGCAGTTCAAAAGTATTCTGCAATAATTTCGACCTTTAGAGTGTTTCTCCATGGTGATACATTACATTAGTTAGATGGCCTCCATGCGAGCTGAACATTTCTTGTACTTCAACAACAGTAGAATCTAGTGCGAAGATTTGGTACCAGTAAAATGCATTTAAGCCCCCCCCCCCCCCCCCGGTGGCTTAGGCTGCTGTCCGTTCTAAGGCGGTGGTGCTGTTGTTGTTGACTTTTTGTTTATTGTTACTCCCATTGTGGGAGTCTGTAAATGTTCTATGTTTTGTTGTATGTTACTTTATGTTCATTCTAGTATTGCTATCATCTTGATGGGGAAGAGAGAGCTGTTTGCTTTGCTTAATTTGTCTTCCTGGTGTCTCGTGATGGTTGAGCGGCTCTTCCTCGCGGTGCCACAGTGTTGTCTGCCGTTTGTGATTGTGGTATTTCCTGATCATACTCACTTACTATTTTTCATTAAGCTATCAGTTGTCATTAAGACTTTTGTTTTTTTTCTATTTTTGAGTAGCCGTTCTACTGTTATTTGAATTTATTCCCAATATTATTGTAAGTAAATTTTGATAATAATAATAATAATACTGATACTACTACTACTACTACTACTACTACTACTACTACTACTACTACTAATAATAATAATAATCTTTATTATATATAAATAGTATTTAAGCTGCTAGGGTACCATAGTGTATAGAGTAGGGAAGATTTATTCATACTTTAAGCTAATGAATGTAAATGGCGCACTTCGAATCGAAAAGCTCCTACTATAGTTCTTACGTAATAGATGCGCACGCACGTTTACACCCGAACGACTAAAGTTGGAACTTTTAGTTGGTTGGCAAGTAAACAAAAACAATAGCCCTGTATGCTCCACTTCAATTCTTCGTCGTAGGCAAAAAGGATGTTATAAACTGTACAAAGATGATTAAAATATAATCAATAATGTTTCTATAAGAAGAAATGGTCCATCTCTGTTCCCATGAGTATATATGTTGATGTTCCACGTCACAAAGCTCCCAGACACAAAGTCATATGATAAAAGATCATTTCAGCTGAAACATATGATTTGGGTGCTTAAATCCCCCTCTCACTGAGTGAGTTCTTGAGTGAGCATTGACAACATATGATTTAGTGCAGAGAAATAAGAAAAACACTTTATCATTACTCCCTCTCATTCCTGATCATCTGTAGGCCTGCAGTTAATTAATCAAATTTATTGCAATTTGAACTTTCTTAACAACCCTGACTTACAATTTATGGAGTGAATTCTACATTTATCATGCTCCCTACTTGTTCAGTGGAATTGATTCGCAAGAAAACTCTCATTTGCGAGCGAGTTAGCGCAAACTAATTTTCTTTAATTGGAACTGTGCGACTATTTATATAATTACATATTATACTCATCCTAGACAATCCGAAATAAATGCAATTGAAATAATGATAAAACCCATTGAAATAAGGATAAAATAGCAAAACTATTTCAATATAATGAGCTTTTTGGATTTTTACACAGAGTAGATTCCGATCAAATTGCTCCTGATGGAGCAATTTGATCGGAATCTACTCTGTTTGCAGAGGCATGCTGTATGGAATTTTAGAGTTAGTACAGTTTCCCAATTGCTTACGACGCCATTACATTAAGCTGTTTGAAGTTTTATTTTCCAACAAGCGCTAATTTAACAACTATAATGGTTCCCATATTTTACAGGGAAATTTACGTTACAGTCGCTGAAGACATAAATACTTAATGTAATTACCTGTTAACTTAGAATATGTTAGCACAAACGAGATTTAATGAAAGGTTTAGTGAAATTGATCCATTTGGTCCGCAGGTTGGGTTGAACGGGTTTATCAAGTATGCAGAAACAGGTTGGATTGTTTATCTGGATCGGTCGAAGAATTTCTGAAACGGGAGGTAGGATGTTCAAATCCCAAACCAATGTAAATGAAATGACTAATGAATCAACCCTTATGTTCTGCATCATAAAGTGGTAGAAATAGTTTGGCCAGCCGTACAATATCCAAGAGCGGGAGGCCATGTGTTCAAATCTCGAACGAGATAAACAGGTTTTCTGAAAACTCATACATTTATCTAAAAGATTTATCAAGTCTTTGTGTGTAGAAATGTTTTTATCAGTCGTAGAGCGCCTCCTCTGTTTAAATTCTGAACGAGATTAAATGAAACGATTTCTGAAAATGAATTATTTGTTCAGTAACTTAAGCTTAACGGGTGGGTTTATAGAATTTGTAGAAGATGATAGAAATAGTTGTTAGGATCTGTTGTAAAACGTCCCAGGTCGGGAGGCCTAGTGTTCAAATCCTGATCGAGATTTAGTAAAGTGATTCCTGAAATTTATCTTTACATCTTTACAGAATATGGTAGAAATGTTGGATAGGATCAGTCGTTACATCCCAGATCCGGAAAATCAAGTGTTCAAATCATGAACGAGATTTAATGAAATAATTACTGAAATCGATCCATTTGTTCTGTGACTTAGGTTGAATGGTTGATTGGTTATGCAGTAGATGACAGAAATGCTAGTTTGGATCCTAGTATACACGGTGATTAGCGATTTTTATGAAAATCGTTCAAAGTGTATAAGTGTGAAAAAGCACATAGCACTTCTATACCATGATATATGAAAGGGGACTAGGACACACGTGATCCAGACTTTTTTGTGGTGACCATCTTGAAATTCAAGATGGCTGCCATGTAAAACAAATAAGACCATATCTTGGGTACTTTGAAAAGTATAGACACCATTTTAATGTCGATTTACATGTTTTCAAGCACCACACCTGACCCAGGATACCAATGGGAAAGTGTCAACGTCACAATTAGACATCGCAAACGAGAGCCAAGAGAGCAGGTGACCACAAGGCATCAACAAACAGACGTGCATGAAAGCATAACAAAACAAGACAGAAATTAAAATGATCCACAGAAGAAGCACTGCCTTGGAACGGTCAGTAAAAATGTTTTATTGGAGCGCTTAAACCAGTTTAACGGTGCACCAACCTCACCCTTAGTTCAGATGTGGATCAAGACACATAGATGTTTGGTTTGCATGAAAGACCCCTAACTTATCAATGCATCATCCCCTCAGACTGATTAGTCAATTTGCTAACATATAGTATTGATGTGTCATGACAATTTCCACTAAGCAGTGAGGATACATACCATGTGTTAATTACTGCTTCTATTCACTCACATGATTTTGCTTGACCATTATACAGCCAGCATAAGTCTCGAGCTACTATCGACCAACCAGCGAAACGCCATTTTAAAGTAGCCGTTTTTTTACATATTTACATGGAAGGTTCCTTTGAAGATGGACATTTACCTGACGCTGCACTTATCAGAGGAAATAGTTTTACAGCTCCGGTAATTTTGCTTTAAGAACATTGCCGATATAATGCGTGATTTCACGCGATTTGACGATAGTAGACAGAAGACATCAACTTGAAGACGCCGACGATATCAAATCAAAGTAAAAACAAAATGAGTCAAATGATATGAAAATGTTTCTTGATTTTTGTTTTGGCTGTCCATGGCAATTGGAAAAGAACAGAGGTCTCCAGTTGTTTGATTTCAGGAAAAAGCCAAGTGACTTTTTAAATTCAACCTTTTCATTCTGATCATTTTCCCAAACATATTGATACAACAAGTATACGCTTTTTCTAAAAAGCTTGCCTCACCTCTAGCAACTTATTCTAATGAACAACATAATGTAGGTACACCCTGCCTTTCGCTCATTTTCTGGGTCTTCCATATGTTTGAGCATCGTTCTAAAATGAATGATAAACAGAGGTTTTGCTTTGAACAGGAAATACGTTTCTGTTAGGGACGAAACACTTTCTGCCACTTGAGGACTATTTCTAACCGGTGAAAATATTTGTTAATCATCATTATCATGGTACTATTAAACAAGGACATTCCGACAGTGAGGTCATAGTATGTTTTGGTACTAAATTTAAGTTATCAGTAGATCTTACAGTTATTGAAAGTTATAAAGGTTTTGGGATTTAGCTTACGTGACATAAATGTTTTGTGGAATTGTACCTGACTTTTTTGTCTAACCGATTGGCAGATAACCTTATATTTAAAGTTCATATTATGTTTAAACATGTAAGAGGTTACAGGTCAAACTAAAAGATGTATTTATGTCCCTACAGATTGCTCCCAACTTAACACACATTTCAGACCCTGATGAAATGCTGCACTATGCGGTATTTTATCTGGGACTTCATTTTTTTCATGCGACGCGTCTGGTGCATTGCTATCAAACAATATTGATATCTGCATGGCTTTTGTAAGAAATGAAAGCAGAAAAAAACAAATTGTCTCGGTAGAGCTTTTCAATTCAGTCGCCCCGAACCCTAGTCACGTTTTACGGAACATTATCGCGACAGCTGAGATAGTTAATTACAGATGAATGCTAACTTTTGCCAGAAGGAGCGGATTGATATCAAATTCCATTATTTGAGGCACGCTATCTTTGCAAGACCTGCGCAAAAGCTGTAAACACAATAAATCGAAGTTTCCTTCTCACATACGCATAGTTATTCTGCATGTCGCACTAACTTTCCAACCAACCAGAAGCCTTCATTTTTATTAGTCGGAAAGTTAATTAAGGCCATCTTTAAAAATATATTGTCTGCCTGTTTGTTGTGCTCCTACCCTTCAATTTCAGTTTGGGTAGGTAGGTAGGCCTTTTTTTAAGAAATTCAGCATAATTTTATGACCTCCTCTTACTATCACTTTTAGAGGTCTACAAATGCTGTATATAAGGTAAGAATGCATATAATAATAATCTATGTAACCTTTCTTCAAATAAGATACGGCTTTTAATGATTTTGAAGAAGAGTTTATTAACAGAATTAGAGAAAAATGAAAAAAAATATCAGAAAGGCAATATTTTTTAGGTAGGACCTGTCTTGGGTAGGTAGGTAGGTAGTAGCACTGCAAGCCAACATTTTTCAAGGTCGGCCTAATTAACCCATATGATCCTAGCGTCCTTTTGTGGGACATAGGCAAACAGCGCAGCCTCAGATCAGACGCCGTACAACGCAGCGTCTGCTCACGGTCTCCACTGTTTGCTCACTTAATGTTCTATTGAAATTTGACTAAAAATAAAAAATACCATCCAGCATCCCTTAAAACAGAAATGGACTGTTCCAATTGATAACGGCAAACGGTGCAGAACCAGCAATGGCGTAGCTAGAATGCTGAAAAAGTTACGCACATCAAAGGGTGACTTCTGGATCAAGCAATAATTCTCTACAATTGCGTCCCTTTTCAAATGGGAGTTTCTCCTAAAGGAAAGAAATTGCTCCCAGAGGGAGCGAATTCTTTCCTTAAGAGCAGTTCCTTATGGTATAATAAATCACTTTTACCACACTGGGTGACCTCCCTTGAATGTTACTACATGTATTTCATTACGCAAGTGCGTTACTGCATGATTGGAGCTTCTCCAATGACTAGATCAAAAACGCGGCGTCTAATCAGGTTCTGCACTGTTTCCTTACAGAATGTGCTTTTTAAAAATTGAATGAAAGTTTAAATTACTTACTAATAACCCTAAGATACAAAATGAATATGGGTGGGACATTCCATTCGGCATAAATTAGTTAACAAACTCATCCACTAAAATCAATTGTTAAATTGTACTACCTACGCTATTCTCTTCATTACTTTCTTATATAATTATTTAAAATACGAAACATAAATGATTTCAATGACACTATAGTCTATCTTTGTTGAGGAAGTTATTAAAGAGAAGAAAACAATAAATTGATTAAAATTGTCAACATTTTAGCCAGGAATACAATACAAGAGTTGAGGATTTCCCTCACAAAATTCACGGTGATAAAAGATAATAATAAAATAACATGACTCTCCAACAGTTTGTTGACACTTAATTAGGAAGGTTCCTTCAGCCAGCAATAAACAAATCACAGACAACAGTACACTAGCTCTTGTCTTTAATATGTATCTTGTCACCATTTGAAATTATGTAATGAAACTTCACGTACTAAAATTGAACAGAACAGATGTTTTATTTGAAAAATTCCAGTAGGCAATAACGCCCATGAGGATACACAACATCATAGTATATACAAACATGGCATATGACAGTGTAGTTTAAGCAGAATGTGTTACTATTTCATATAAAATCAGTGGTGTAGAAGGTTTATAAATGAACTATGTCGGCAAGTATCCAGATATAACTTCTTGATCAAAACTTATTTATTCTTGATGTGTATGCTTGAAAGAATAGTATCTCGGCACGGTTCTTTTGAGCGACAACACATTATATGCTCACACTGAAAGATACTGTTGCATGTATAATTGTATATTTGTTTTCACAGATAATTATCCTTCATTCTGTAAATGAAGGATGAAAGAATCTGCTTAAACCTTGTGCAGGTATATATGCTTTAAATAGTGCGCACCATATATCCCTTTAGCAAGCGAAATTTCAAAAGGTGAAGTGTTACACACTAAACTCACTCTGGGTGACTGGGCTTCAAAATATATCCTTTGATCTGAAATCTTTGTTTACAAACACATTAGATCATATCTGGCCAATGACATAGCCAAAAGGCTGGGAAAGTTACGCACATAAAAGGGAGACTACTCAATCAAGCAGTGATTCTCTTCGATTGCGTCCTTTATTAAACTGGGAACTTCTCTTAAAGGAAAGAATTTTCGCCCGGAGGGATCAAATTTTTTCCTTTTAGAGCAGTTCCTTATGGCATGGAAAATAAATTTTACCACATTAGGTGACCTACCTTGAATGTTACTATTTTTATTACGCGGATGCGTAAACGCTTAAATGGAACTATGCCATGTACTTTAATATGTGTATGCGTCATGAGGAGACGGTTACGATCAAGAAAGATCACTTGTGAATAATCAAGCCTGGTTTGATATCTGTGATACAAATAGGAAATATTATCCTCACTGTCTATTTTTGAAACCCATGTTCGAGTCATTTGTCTTACACAAATGTGGTTTACCTATTGCATTTCTTTTGCTCCGCTATTCAGTTTTATGTACTGTTGAGTACTTATCTTTGCTTTGTCTCTTTTTTATATCTTGATTTTTATGTTCTGGGAGATAATTCATGGATAAGTTAGAGATATTTCATGCAAACCAAATATTTATACGTCTTGATCCACATCTGAACTAAGGGTGAGGTTAGCGCTGTGAAAAATAGTCTAAGCCCTCCAGTAAAAGTATTTTACTGACTGTTCCAAGGCGGCGCTTCTTTTGTGGATCATTTTGTGATTTATGTTTCGTGTTTGTCATGTTTGCTTGCCTGTTCATTGTAGCGTTGTGGTCACCTCTTGGGAAAGGGCTGACCTCTTAGCTCTCTTGCATGTGATGTTTTGATGTACTTTTGTCACTTTCCCATGTGGTGTCAAGGATCAGGTGTGGTGCTTGATTTAATCGATTCCTGATCTCTGCACCCTTACTTACTTAAATGTCATGGAATTTCATTAGTGCATGCGTCATAAGAGGACCATGATCACCTGTCGCAAACGAGAAACGTACCACTCACAGGCATAGCGGTTTAATTATCGCCCCTAATCCAAATGTATGTCCTGGTTATATCTTGAATGAGCGTAATAATATGGATGAAAATGTGTTGTTGGATTATATTATTGCTTCGCCTAACTTATTAATTTCCAGGTATCAGATTTTGATAGTATAATTATTTAAGTGATATTTATTGCCCTTTGGTCCTTCATATTGATGGTTTTAGTGAGGGAGGTATAGGCCATAGAGAGATTACCAAAGGTAATGCTTTTGAGGAGGTGGTCATGGTATTTATTTGGTAAAATGACGGTCATACTACGTTTGCTGAATGTTTGGATCTTGATGAGGTAAGGGAAGTGTGTACTTTTATGAATGAATATGAACATTAAGGAGTTTTATATCAGTGTTAATACTCTAGTACAAAGATGCAAAAAGATTATGTTCAATCTGGCAACGTTATTTGCATTGTTGATCACAACAATGTTGATAGTATTGCGGGAAAACATTTGCATATACCAATGAGTGTAAGACTCTTGAAATTGTCAATGTCCGATTTTTAGATGGTGATGTTCCTCGCTCTACATCCTATGGAGTCTATATTTCTCAACCCATTCGTTTTGCTAGAGCATCTAGCTATATTACTGACTTCAACACTCGCAATAAATTGTTAACTCAGAAACTTCTTAAACAAGGCTATAGGTATCATAAACTTTGCAAAACCTTTTCCAAATTTTATAGACAATACTATGATTTGATATCTAAATTCCAAGTTGGACTTAAATCTCTCTTGCGCCATGGACTTTCGTATCCTGAATTCTATGATGACTTGGTGTATAAATTGAAGAAGATTGTTGGCTCAAATAATTTTTCAGCGCAGTTCATTAAAATAATTTCCCATTATAAAAAGATTGGCTATAACATTAATGTATTGCAACAGACTGCATGCTTGGTGGTCAACCCAATCACAGTCGAAAACTTTGCTTTCCTCTTTAATTGCACGCCGGTGGGTCAGACTTCAGACTCTATGACGGTTCCGACTTAAAAACTTATCTATTGTTGAGATGGTAGGGGCCTTATGTTTTGGCTGTTTGTCTGGCCCACCAGGGTTTACCTGTTGGATTTCTTTTGCTCCGGTTTTCAATTTTATTTACTGTTGAGTCCTTATATTTGCTTTATCTCATTTTATATCTTGTTTTATATGTTCTAGGAGATAATGCATCGATAAGTTAGGGGTATTTCATGCAAACCAAACATCTATGTGTCTTGATCCACATCTTAACTAAGGGTAAAGTTGGTGCACAGTTAAACCGGTTTAAGCCCACCAGTAGAATATTTTTAATGACCGTTCCAAGGCGGTACTTCTTTTGTGGATCATTTGTGTTATTTATGTTTTGTGTTTGTGTCTTGATCCACATCTGAACTATAGGTGCACCGTCAAACTGGTTTCAGCCCTCCAGTAAAATATTTTACTGACCGTTCCAAGGCGGTACTTCTTTTGTGGATTTTTATGTTTTTTTTCTGTTTTGTTTTGCTATGCCTTTGTACACGTCTGTTTATATGTACCTTGTGGTCACTTCCTGGGAAAGGGCTGACCTCTTGGCTCTCGTTTGTGGTGTCTTAATGTGATTTTGTTACTTTCCATTGGTATGCTGGGTCAGGTGTGGTACTTGATTGTATCGATACCTGAGCTTTGCACCCTTACTTACTTTTTTTAAGAAAGGAATACCGTCGCTCAAAACATTACAATAGGCGTCAGGGACAGCTGAAAAGAGATTGGTTTAAACATATTTTATTCAAAATTGATTTGTTTATGGTATATACAGCTTGAAACAGTAATATAAGGATATGTTCAATGAGTGTTAGACTCTAAGGAAGGAATACCGTCGCTCAAAACATTACAATAGGCGTCAGGGACACCTGAAAGTAGATTGGTTTAAACATATTTCATTCAAACTGCTTTATTTATGGTAAATAGAGCTTGAAACATTAATATAAGGATAAGAACAGAAGCTACAAAATGCTGTTTGAAACATTAATATAAGAATAAGAACTGAAGCTCCATAATACAGCTTGAAACAATAAGATAAAGATAAGAACAGAAGCTACATAATACAGCTTGAAACAATTAGATAAGGATAAGAACAGAAGCTACATAATACAGCTTAAAACAATTAGTTAAGTACAAGAACAAAGGCTACATAATAGAGCTTGAAACAATTAGATAAGGATAAGAACAGAAGCTACATAATACAGCTTAAAACAATTAGATAAGGATAAGAACAGAAGCTATGTTATACAGCTTGAAACAATTAGATAAGGATAAGAACAGAAGCTACATAATACAGCTTGAAACAATTAGATAAGGATAAGAACAGAAACAACATAATACAGCTTGAAACAATTAGATAAGGATAAGAACAGAAGCTACATAATACAGCTTAAAACAATTAGTTAAGTACAAGAAAAAGGCTACATAATACAGCTTGAAACAATTAGATAAGGATAAGAACAGAAGCTATATAATACAGCTTAAAACAATTAGATAAGGATAAGAACATCAGCTACATAATATAGTTTGAAACATTATTTAATATAAGGATAAGAACAGAAGCTACGTAATACAGCTTGAAACATTAATATTGGAATTAGAACAGAGGCTAAAAAACACAGCTTGAAAAATAAATATAAGGATAAGAACAGAAGCTCCATAATACAGCTTGAAACAATTAGATAAGGATAAGAACAGAAGCTACATAATACAGCTTTAAACAATGAGATCAGGATAAGAACAAAGGCTATATAATACAGCTTGAAATAATTAGACAAGGATAAAACAGAAGCTACATAATACAGCTTGAAACAATTAGATAAGGATAAGAATAGAAGCTATATAATACAGCTTGAAACAATTAGATAATGATAAGAACAGAAGCTATGTTATACAGCTTGAAACATAAATATAAGGATAAGAACAGAAGCTAAATAACACAGCTTGAAAAATTAATATTAGGATAAGAACAGAAGCTCCATAATTAAGCTTGAAACAATTAGATAAGGATAAGAACAGAAGCTACATAATACAGCTTGAAACAATGAGATCAGGATAAGAACAAAGGCTATATAATACAGCTTGAAATAATTAGACAAGGATAAAACAGAAGCTACATAATGCAGCTTGAAACAATTAGATAAGGATAAGAATAGAAGCTATATAATACAGCTTGAAACAATTAGATAAGGATAAGAACAGAAGCTATGTTATACAGCTTGAAACATGAATATAAGGATAAGAACAGAAACTAAATAACACAGCTTGAAACACTAATATAAGGATACGAACAGAAGCTTCGTGATACAGCTTGAAACAATTAGATAAGGATAAGAACAGAAGCTTCATAATACAACTTGAAACAATTAGATAAGGATAAGAACAGAAGCTACATTATATAGTTTGAAACAATTAGATAAGGATAAGAATAGAAGCTATATAATACAGCTTGAAACAATTAGATAATGATAAGAACAGAAGCTATGTTATACGGCTTGAAACATAAATATAAGGATAAGAACAGAAGCTAAATAACACAGCTTGAAACATTAATATAAGGATAAGAACAGAAGCTCCATAATTAAGCTTGAAACAATTAGATAAGGATAAGAACAGAAGCAACATAATACATCTTGAAACAATTAGATAAGGATAAGAACAGAAGCTACATAATACAGCTTAAAACAATTAGTTAAGTACAAGAACAAAGGCTACATAATACAGCTTGAAACAATTAGATAAGGATAAGAACAGAAGCTACATAATACATTTTAAAACAATTAGTTAAGTACAAGAACAAAAGCTACATAATACAGCTTGAAACAATTAGATAAGGATAAGAACAGAAGCTACATAATACAGCTTGAAACAATTAGATAAGGATAAGAACATCAGCTACATAATATAGCTTGAAACAATTAGATAAGGATAAGAACATCAGCTACATAATATAGTTTGAAACATTATTTAATATTGGAATAAGAACAGAAGCTACGTAATACAGCTTGAAACATTAATATTGGAATAAGAACAGAGGCTAAAAAACACAGCTTGAAAAATAAATATAAGGATAAGAACAGAAGCTACATAATACAGCTTGAAACAATCAGATTAGGATAAGAACAGAAGCTACATAATACAGCTTAAACAATTAGTTAAGTATAAGAACAAAGGCTACATAATACAGCTTGAAACAATTAGATAAGGATAAGAACAGAAGCTACATAATACAGCTTAAAACAATTAGATAAGGATAAGAACATCAGCTACATAATATAGTTTGAAACATTATTTAATATAAGGATAAGAACAGAAGCTACGTTATACAGCTTGAAACATTAATATTGGAATAAGAACAGAGGCTAAAAAACACAGCTTGAAAAATAAATATAAGGATAAGAACAGAAGCTCCATAATACAGCTTGAAACAATTAGATAAGGATAAGAATAGAAGCTACACAATACAGCTTGAAACAATTAGATCAGGATAAGAACAAAGGCTATATAATACAGCTTGAAATAATTAGACAAGGATAAAACAGAAGCTACATAATACAACATGAAACAATTAGATGAGGATAAGAATAGAAGCTATATAATACAGCTTGAAACAATTAGATAAGGATAAGAACAGAAGCTATGTTATACAGCTTGAAACATAACTATAAGGATAAGAACAAAGCTAAATAACACAGCTTGAAACACTAATATAAGGATACGAACAGAAGCTTCGTGATACAGCTTGAAACAATTAGATAAGGATAAGAACAGAAGCTTCATAATACAACTTGAAACAATTAGATAAGGATAAGAACAGAAGCTACATTATATAGTTTGAAATATTAATTAATATAAGGATAAGAACAGAAGCTACGTAATACAGCTTGAACATTAATATAAGGATAAGAACAGAAGCTAAATAACACAGCTTGAAACATTAATACAAGGATAAGAACAGAAGCTACATAATACAGCTTGAATCAATTAGATAGGGATTAGAACAGAAGCTACATAATACAGCTTGAAACGATTAGATAAGGATAAGAACGGAAGCATGTAGCTTCCATTCTTATCCTTATTTTAATGTTTAAAGCTGTATTTCAAGCTCAAAGTAGATTAACTATGGTGAGAGACAGCAGAGCTTACAAGAAAGCTATTAACAAACAATTTAAGTCCTATCAAAGTAATGTTGTTAAAACATTACGAAACTTACAGAAATAACAGATCGCACATGTAGAAGATAACTATTAACAAACAGTTTAAGTCCTATCAAAGTAATCCTGTTAAAACATTGCGAGACTTACAGAAGTTACATTACTTACAAGCACAAGGTAACTATTAACGAACAGTTTAAGTCCTATCAAATTAATGTTGTAAAAACATTGCGAGACTTACAGAGCTTACATGTACAATATAACTATTAACAAACAGTTTAATTTCTTTCAAAAGAATGTTATTAAAACTTGCGAGATTTACAATTAAACATATTGGTATATTAATCATAGAAATTGTGATTCTAAGAAAGTTTTGATCGCTATTTCTGTTGATACTTTTTATGATAATTTTTAAGGTTTAAATCAAGAGAAAGAGTCTGATGGTATTTCTGCAAAGCAGGTCTCTCGGTGCAATGCTGAGTTAAACAGAGAACTTTCTGAACTTGAAACCGAACAAGCCATTTAAGGACTTAAGAATAATAAAGCATGTGCCGATGATGCTTTACGACATGGGTTTATCAAAGCATCAGATTCTGTTTTATGCAGATTTATGTTGGCAGTTTAACATTGTACTTAATACCGATTATGTCCCAAAAGTATGGACTTACAATAGGAAAAAAGGAGTAGATAGAATCTAGATAATTATAGGGGAATAAAAAATTTAAGCAGTATGGATAAGATGTTTACATCTTTCTTAAATGCACACAAAATGATTTATTGGAATCTTATGGCATTTTGGGTTGAGATCAGGTGTTTGAAAGGCATTTGTAATGGTCATTATTTTTAACTTAAAATGTTTTTTATATTCATTTTTGTTTAAGAAAAATAAACTGTGCTGTGCCTTCATAGCTCATAAAGAAGGCATTTGATTATTTTGATAGGGCAGCATTTTGGCATAAACTTTAAATGAGTTTAATAGAAGGGTAGATTTTTGTACGTATCAGAAACATGTATGATCATTGTAAACCATGTGTTAAAGCCGCTGGTTGTAATTCAAAAAAATCAAAATCGGTGTTGGGATGCGTCAGGGTGAGAATTTGTCACTAATATTATTTTCTCTGTTTCTGAATGATCTAAATACGTTTTTTTTTCACATCGCTTTAATGTTTTAGATCAAGTTTCCAACTCAGTTAATCAAACGACAAATACTCAGTCATGAATTGGAAGTTTTATGAGATTGTATATGTTATTTTATGTGGATGATACTGTACTTTTAGCTGAGCCTGTGAATGAACTGCAAGCAGTTCTAATGCTATGTTTTATACTGAAGAACTTTCTGTAAACCTGCAAAACCTAAGCTAGTTAATTTTAGATAATTTATGTTATCAAAATGAATATGTTTTAGGTATTGGATGTTGAAAACCGATTTCAGTTATCTTGGAATGACATTCGATTGGAAAGGTATTGTTTGTAAAGCTAGGTCTCAGTAAATTGAACAAAATAAACGAGCTTCTTTCGCAAAAATCAGAAAATCTAGAAACTGAATTTGTCTGTTGGTATCAAACTAAAGTTATTCGATCATATGATTGGTGCATTTCTTCTTGATGCCTCGGAGATTAGGGGATATGAGAATTGTGACATAATCGAATCGTTTATTTCAAGTACTATAGCGGTTGAGCACTACGTTTGAAGGCCAAAACTCTGAAAGTTATAGTATACTGACCCACACTTCCAACGCAAAAATTTTCAGGAATGTAACATTAAAATATACGAGGTCTTGACAAAATCATTGTACCGTTCTGGGGTTATGGCAGAAATTCACAAGGTTATAGTTAAAAAGAGAATGATTGACTGATGAAGTTCTACTTCCATTTTCATAAATAGGTGTTTTAATTTTTGATAAAACTACGTTAAAATGGATGAAACAATATATGTAATATTTAAGGTTCAGTTTGATTTTGTGTTAGAAGTGTGGTTCAGTATGTATGCTGAATAAGGTAGATTTTGTGTATAAGTTGAAGAAGATTGTTGGCTCTAATAATTTTTCAGCGCAGTTCATTAAAATAATTTCCCATTATAAAAAGATTGGCTATAACATTAATGTATTGCAACAGACTGCATGCTTGGTAGTCAACCCAATCACGGTTGGCAACTTTGCTTTCCTCTTTAATTGCACGCCGGTGGGTCGGACTTCAGACTCTATGATGGTTCCGACTTAAAGACTTATCAATAGATGAGATGGTAGGGGCCTGATGCTTTGGCTGTTTGTCGGGCCCACCGGGGTTTACCTGTTGGATTTCTTTTGCTCCGGTATTCAGTTTAATTTACTGTTGAGTCCTTATCCTTGCTTTATCTCCTTGTTATATCTTGATTTATATGTTTTAGGAGATGATGCATTGATAAGTTAGGGGTCTTTCATGCAAACCAAATATCTATGTGTCTTGATCCACATCTGAATTAAGGGTGAGGTTGGCGCCGTTAAACCGGTTTAAGCCCTCCAGTAAAATATTTTACTGACCGTTCCAAGGCGGTACTTCTTTTGTGGATCTTTTATGTTTTTGTTCTGTCTTGTGTTTGCTATGTTTTGTGCGTGTCTGTTTATATGTGCTTTGTGGTCACCTGCTGGGAAAGGGCTGACCTCTTGGCTCTCGTTTGTGGTGTCTTCTGTGAGTTTGTCACTTTCCCATTGGTATCCTGGGTCAGGTGTGGTACTTGATTGTATCGATTCCTGATCTTTGCACCATTACTTACTTTGATTGCAAGTACTTATCAAAGTACTGGACGAGTTGTGGGATGGATAGTTCAATTTCACTAAAATGAATAATTTAAAGGATAGCGTTGACAAAGGTTTAAGAGAGTTACACATTCAGGCTAGGCGTGATCAGACTGAATTTGAATTAACTGAGTATCAATGTGTAAACTGTTTTTCAAATCTGCCCTTAAATTAAGGGATATACCTTTCTAGATTAAGATGTATGGAACTTACATAACCTATTTAATATGGGGAGTGTTTTAGTAATAACGACCAAGAAGGAACTGTGAGTTATGCAAGACTGGAGACATGGGGATGAATTTCATTATTTGTTTAATTGTTCATATCATACTTATGACAGACCGTTAGAAAACTATTCCTTTGTTGTTTTTGAAAAAAAACATGTGTTGAAATTTCACGAGTTTACGAATACTGAAGATGTATCGTTGTTAACTTAAGTTGTTTTTTTTAAACAATAATTATGTGTTTTGATTTCACTAAGAAATGAACTGACTGTAATGTGCATGGCCCTGTCTGGTGTCAGAAGCAAATTAAACGAACAGTCGGACTTACATAGTGATTATAGTGCACACCTGTGGGACGTACAAAATTTTGATACAAAGTCTTTAAAATATTGTTGTTATTGATGATTTCGATTTGCATAGTTTTCAATTTAAAATATATGTGATTATCGGCAGATTTCTACTTTATAAATTCTCTCAGAAGCCTCGTCATCGTTTTGCATACCAGTGGCTGGACAATGTTTAAATAAACAAGTAAGCAATTGGATCCAAATATACCATGTGGTTCAAGAGTTATGAGCATTTTCACTAACTAACGATGACCGACTGGACTGATGCTCAGCAAAGCCACGTCCATCAAAAAGGCTGCTGTGAAATGCAATTGGTTAGTCGATTACCAGGGTTACCTTCTTTAAAGAAAAACTTGGCGTTATGGAATAGATGCAAAGAGGGCTATTTTCTCCGATGATGCTCACTTATTTTGTTGGCTTCTATCCTATGGCTGTCTTGTTGGACTGTCTGGGCATCTCTATTCCGATTAAGCTATTCGTTTAATTGCTAAATCTCATAATGGATAAAAACTGCACGAGAAGAGGGCCTTTATAGATTGTTTTATACGGCGACATTTGTCGTCTGCTGATAGCCTTTGCAAACAGTTTGGATCCAGATCAGGACCGACGAAAAAACGTCGGTCCTGATCTGGATCCAAACTGTTTGACACTCTGATACATGTAATGTTCTAGACTGGCTACAGTCTGAAACATCGTTATAGTTTGACGAAAAATATTAACATTTTATAAAGTTGCAGTCAAAATGATTTTTTTCTTTTATCAATAAATTCTTGTCTTCTAGTCAGATGTTTCAAACAAGAGCCATCAGAATTAGACTATAGCTACTAGTGTATGCAATGGCTAATATAAAAATGTTTTGAGGACTGGAGCCAGTCTAGAAATGTTCATGAAAATAATTTTTTTCAAACTTTAAATTAAAAAAGTCAGCATTAAACAACGTGATTCTCAGCTGGACAGACAGTAGCGATTGACTTAACATGGAATTGGCCTAAGTGTTCCGAATGTGACTCGACATTGTGTTCTGGCCAGGCAATTGTTTAGCTGACTATAACAACTTGGTATTTGAAGTCATATTTTATTTTACATTCGAATGATCATCTACTGCTTGAGTAATTGAATTTTTCAATGTTAGGGACATGTGTGGCTAAATCCTATGCGCATCATTTCTGCGTCGAATAACTAAAAAGTCAATTGAGAATGTTTACCTCCCCTGTATTTCGATCATTTACGAATTCGGATCAATATACTGTTCAAATACTCTTATGTCAGGTCGACGCTCCAAAATGTTCTAAAGTAAATAGAATGTGCCTGACATATGTGTCTCAGTAATAATATAGATAGATAGCTCAAGCGAAAGTAAGCGTCGTAAACAACTTCAAATTCTTAAGACTGGTCACAAATATAAAAGAGGCCGACACGCGGATTATCTATTCTCCATGGTCTTGTGGTTAGCGTGTCAGCCTATGAACCCAGAGGACCAGGATAGATTCCCATGTGGGCACTTATATTTCAGTATACTGTTTTTTCTTCCTTTTTAATGTATTAATTTTAAATCACTTCATACTAGTAAAATGGAATAATGAAATGACAAAAAGTGTCACTTCTGATCGTTTTATATTGATTTATGCACAAAATCTGTGAAGTGGGTTTAAATTTGGTCCTCCTGAAAGATAATTAGTATGGTGACCCGATTTTTTTTTCTAAAAGGTATTATGATAATCCATGAAATTAAATAAAAAGGAGATTTTCAATGTCAGATTTTAAAATAAATAATTTACTCAGATCCTATTTTGAGGCCTAAATTACCGAAATATATCATGAAGTATCTTTTCACAGCTTGGATAACAAATACATCTGTACATTTTCTAGAAAGCTTGTGGTCATGAGCAAAAATTAAATTTAAAAAAGAAGCTGACTGAAGATTACAACTATTTTAGCTTGATATTAAGGACAAAGGTTATTCTTTCATTTGTTCAGAAAATTGGTCAAAAGCTGACAACTTTCATATGAGATAATGAAAAACTAAGCTTGGTGACATATCTGTTTTTATTTCATAAGTTGACAGTCCATGCATACAACAAACTGTATGCAAAGTATTGAACAGATTATAATGTGGGAAGTATTTAGTAGCATATTTCTTTAAGATCGATTCAGGGTTATAAATATTTTTTTGGAAAAAACCCCGGGTCTTTTAGATATTGATAGAATATTGACAAGCTGTCGCGATATTGGTTATGGAAATGTTTATCTGGTTAGGCATGGGACAATGGCAATTAACAGGGAGTTTAGGCATTCACACGTCCATTGATTTGATATGGAATATTGATAAGATGTCGCGATATTGGTCATTGAAATATTCATCTGGCTAGGCATAGGACATTGGCATATTGCTAGGAGTTTAGGCATTCAAATGTCCATTGATTTGGTATAGAATATTGACAGGCTGTATCGATATTGGTCGTTGAATTGTTTATCTGGCTAGATGTGCGACATTGGCATGTTACCAGGAGTTTAGGCATTCAAATGTCCATCTGATTTTATATGGAACATTGACAAGCTGTCACGACATTGGTCATTGAAATGTTCATCTGGTTAGGCGTGGGACATTGACATGCCATTGTGATATTAAGCAATCAAACCTCCATAATGGTTTGATATGGAATATACAAGTGGTCCAGATATTGAGCATTGAACTGTTTATCTGGTTAGGCCTGGGCATGCTACTGGGATATTAGCTATTCTATGTTCAACTGATTTGATATCATGGATAATTAACATGCTCTCACGATATTTGCCATTAAAATTTAAGTAATTAAGAAGGCAAAGATCAGGAATCAATATTATCAAGTACCACACCTGACGCAGGACTCCACAAAGGAAAGCGACAAAAACACAAGAAAACATCACATACAAGAGAGCCTTCCCAGCAGGTGATCACAAGGCTGCAATAAACATACAAGAAAATATGACAAACACGAAACATAAATACCAAAAATGATCCAAAAGAAGCAGCGCATTGGAACGGTCTGTATCGTAAACTATTTTTATACCTACATCATCCTTATTTCAGATGTGTGAATCAAGACAAATAGATGTTTGGTTTGCATGAAAGATTCCTAACTTATCGACGTATAATCTCCTATTAAATACAAATCGAGATATAGAAACGGAGATAAAAAAAGATAAGGACTCAACAGTATATACAACTGAATACTGGAGTAAAAGAAATCCAACATTTAAACCCTGGTAGACCTGACTACAGACACAACGCTAGGCCCTAACCCTCTCATCTATAGGCAAGTCTTTAGGTTGGAACCATTATAGAATCTGAGGTCCGACCTGCCAGCGTGCAATTTAAGAGGAAAGCAAAGTGTCCAACCGTGATTGGTTTGACCCACAAGCATTCAGTCTGTTGCAATACATTAAAGTTATAACCAATCTTCTTATAATGAGAAATTATTTTAATAAACTGCGCTGAAAATTATTAGTGCCAACATTTTCTTTAATTATTACACTAAGTCACCATAAAATTCTGGTTCCGAAAGCCCCTGGCGCAAGATAGATTTAAGTTCATTATTGAATTTAGATATCAAATCATAGTATCTGCGGTAAAATTTAGAAAATATTTTGGGAAGTTTATGACACTGATAGCCTTGCTTGGGAAGTTTTTGAGTTAACAGTTTATTGTGAGTGTTGAAATCAGCAACATGGCTAGCTGCACTAACAAATCGGATGAGTTAAGAAATATAAACTTCATAGGATGTAGAGCCTGGAACATCAACATCTAGAAATGGCGAATTGACAATTTCAATATCATAATCGTCACGTTTATCATAAATTTTTGGTAGAAACAATATCATTAGAAATGAACAAAATGCAAGTCCAAAAACGAGGCTTCAGTATCAGAGGTATTTGCTTTAATAAGTTGAAGGTCTGTGGGGTTTATTTTCTTATCATTTTGTCAAAATAAATTTTATTTAGGTATAAATTATCATCCAAATATCTGGATCTAGCATTAAAAGATTCAATAATATTAACCTGCTTATCATCAGATAGAGAGACATAGTAAAGTACCTTTCAAAACAAAACGAGAATAAATCTGCAACCAGGGAGCAAAATAAGTCCCCATTGGAATCCCTACAAATTGTCTACAACTTAGTGCCAAATCGTATAAAAAATTTGTCTAACAAAAAGGTCAGCGCATCACATACATTTTGACAAGACCATGCATGATATTTTTTAGGCTTTTTTGAAGTGAAAAATAGGTTACAGTCGTTGCATGCAGGTAAAGAGAGCCTTCTCTATGGAAGGTTACTTCAATAAGATCAATAAATGCATCTTTAATTAACTTATTAGGTAAAGTAGTGTAAAGAGTAGTAAAATCATATGTAGATAAACTGGTCGCGCGTTGAAATTGCTAGCTTTATGTTTATCTAATACTTCACCTGAATGAATAATAGACCAAAATGCAGGGCTGTACGACAACCATGCCTATCGACAACAAAAATAGTAAATGAGTATGATCAGGAAATACCACTCTCTCACTCAAAGAAGTCTGCAGTTTATAGTCATTAGTGTCAATTAACTCACGTTTAAGAGTGTCAAAATAATACAATCATCAAACAACTACAACATTATTTGCAGCTTTGTCTGCTGGAACCAAAACATACTTCATATGAAAATCCTGGATACCGCGTTTAAAATGATGGAAAGAAGATTTAGACTTCAGTAGTAAAAGATGAGAATTAAGAGAGAATAAAATGAAATACGAGTATTAATAATTTTAAAAATGTTAATCTTCTCTTCATTCAAGGCATCAGGTTCAACATTTTCTCGTTTACACCAATGATTACTGAAGTCGTTGAATGAAGTAGCGATCTCTCTACGACATCGAGGGAAAACAATTTTGGAGTGAAATTTATATTTAGGGCCTTTGGAAATGATATTGCGAACTCTTAACAAATGTTGATCTGGTTGAACATGTGCTAATATCATCATGTCCAGACCTTGTTCATTAATCTATTCATTTTAGCAGCAACTAGAAAAACCTACAGTATGACTTTGTGTCATGAGATGACTCAGATCTCTCTAGACATCAGTTCAGTCTGCTCAGAGTCTTCTTAATCTGCATGTAGAAAGCTTAGATCCATAGTAACCCATGGAGCGCAACGGCTCAGTGGTAGAGTGTATGAATCGCGATCGAGGGGTTGCGGGTTCGAGCCTCACTAAGTCACTGCGTTGTGTCCTTGGGCAAGAAACATTAATCATTGCTTAGTACTGGTTCAACCATACAAGACCCGTCCAAACATAGCTGAAAAATTGTTAAATGGGATGTAATAAACCATATCAAACAGACATAGTGACCCTGTGAGAGCACAGCAAATACTCTGATTAGACTTGGCGGATGCTCATTTCGTAGAGCACATGGTGCCCGACGTTAAAAATTGATATGTTCACTAGGTTGGTTTCTTACAGGAACACGAATCACAGTCAATAACTCTAAAAATACCAAGAAACCAGAAGAATAAATGGCATGTATGACAATGCACATTGAAAAATGATATGAGCCGTGGCATGTGATTTCCAACAATTTGACATTTTGACAAGTGTAGACACGGATGAGCCTCTGCAGCCTTCTGTTAAGCTTAGAAACTCCAAATGATGTTTAGTCAGTAGCTTAACAACCATAGAATACTCAAGCATGATCAGACTGCGCGTATGCGCAGGCTGATCTGAGGCTCTGATCGTCGCACATACCATATTGTTGGAAATCTCATATGGCGTCTCAATTATGTTCACCTCGTTCGCTTACATGAACAGGGCATCAAGGCAACTACTCAAAAAACACCAGGAAACTCCAGAAGAATAAATTCCTTGTGTGACAATACAGACATGACACATATAATATGCTAGCACCGTGGAAGCAAAACATATCTTTGTGGTTTGCGGCCAGACAAGACTCAGTACCAGCTTTCTCAGTTACAGAGATTAGATTCTAGTTACAATATTGAAATTTTAAATAAAGCAAGATTAGTTTACACTTTATTTCATTTGTACAATACATAAATACTTACAAAGCAAATAGGTTATAATTTGTATAAGCATTATACAAACGGGATTCAGAAGGAAGTCCGAAGACTTATTCAAATCTGTATCCCTAAAATGTTCAATAGCTAAGATGATGTGATTATCTTCGTATTCATGCAATATACAAATAATATTTTGGATCTTTTAGTAACCATTAGTTATAATATACAGCAACGATTGCGTATCGCTCCACGGGGATGGAACTTAGATTGTTATTGTTTGTTTTTTTACACAGGTTCAACGCGATAACAGGACCAAGCAGCGCGCTTCGTTTTGTAGCTCATTCTATCTTATAATCGGATAATGTGGAAGCATAATAATATGTCTAGCTCAAGTGCTTGGCTCGTAAGGCAAAGTCAAATGTTTGTGAAGGGATATAAAAGTAAGTAAGTAAAGGGCAAAGATCAGAAATCGATACAGTAATGAATTCCACCAGTTTCTTTACGCAAATGATCATTAGGCCGCAAAGAACTGCAAGAAGGCAAGAACAAACACGAGGCGTAAGTGGCTGAAGAGATCACAAATGTATTATGTGTTATAAAATAGGTTGTTGTTGTTGTTGTTGTTGTTGTTGTTCAGAAGCGTTTAGTCTTCAAGATAAATTCTTGAACTGCAGAAAAGATAGTTTTGTTCTCTGAATCTGATAAATTAGCATTTCCATACAAGAGTAAATTTAAAGTAGGCTGACAGTAAGTGGTGACTGTGTTTAAGAGTTCCTCACGCAAGTTTTGGTAGAGATTACAATTTAGGAGGTAGTGCTCAGTGTCTTCAATTTCTCCACACTCACAATAGGGATCATTTATGATGTTTTTTGAGAATAGGTTTTGATGTAGAGAAGAACAATTTAGTCGTAGGCGTGTATGGTGTACTTGGCCTAGTCTCTTACCGCAATAATAATATTAGGGTGGCTTTTTTATGTCTTTGTTAAGTTTGTGTTTGAATGCGGTGATAGAAGGCGATGTTTTTGTTTCTTCAGGTAATCTGTTCCAGGCTCGTGTAACTGAGGGCAGAAAAGAGTGATAGTATTGTTGAGATTTAGCAGGAATAGTTTGAAGGTCTGATTCATTGCGTAATCTATATCTTGTTGTACTACCGACAGTCGGAGGTGCAAGAGATGAGAGGTATTCAGGGGTCATTTCGTTTTGCATTTTGTAAAAGAGGACAAGCTTTGATTTTAGTCGTCTAGAAGCAAGGCTTTCCCAGTCAGTTTCAATGTAGAGAGATTGTAGTGATGTTAGTTTTGTGGCTCCTGTGACAATGCGGGCAGCTTCGTTTTGGATTTTTTCCAGGTCATTTGATTCATACTGAGTGCAGTTGTCCCAGACTACATTGGAATATTCAAGAAGGGGTCTTATAAATGATGTATATATTATTTCAAGTGATTTTCTGTCGAGCTGAAACTTTAGCTTACGCATGATGTTTAATCTAAACCAAGATTTGGCCTTGATATGGTCAATGTGCTCATGCCAGCTGCCATCGTCAGAAAAAATAAGTCCTAAGTGTTTATGCGACGTGACTTCGTTGATGTTTAGTTGAGCCATATTCAAAGGAGGGTGTAGAGGTTTGTTTTGTTTGCCTGAAAGTGTCATAGATTCAGATTTGGAGGGATTAAAAGATACAAGCCATCTAGAAGCCCATAAGTAAATTTTCGCAAGGTCTGCATTTAATAAATTTGCTGCCTGTTGAGGAGCAAGATTGGCTGTAATACCATAAAGAGATCAAACCACAAATGTGCTGATAAGACAGCACGAAATGCCCAGTGTGGTCTGCGAATTAGTTGTTCACATGCAGCAAAATCAGTCTTTCTCGCGTCGATGCCGATATGTCCGATATGCTAGCGATGTTCTGTAGGGAGTCTGTCAGTTTTAACACTGAGCGCCAGATAATTATATGAGCCGCGACATGAGATTTCCAACAATGTGGTATGTGCGATCAGCAAAGGCTCAGACCAGCCTGCGCATACGCGCAGTCTGATCAGAGCCATTGCCAGTCGCTTGAATAGTCTATGAGTGTTAAGCTACTGACTGAACAGAATTTGGAGTTTCGAAGCTTAAAAGGAGGCTGCACAGGCTCGTCTGAGTCTACACTTGTCAAAATGCCACATTGTCGGAAATCACATGTCACGGCTCATTTATGGTTTTACAGATTAGACTGAAATGTGCATTGGCATGTGCAGTGTAGCATAAACTGAGAGTCTGAACTCATGCCGCTGAAGGTCAATTGATACACTTCATAAGGAAGCTTCTATTGGATAACAGGGAGTCTGTGATTTGTTTTGGTCAATAAGGTCATGAAAGGAGCAGCCTTTGGAATGTCCAATGCCCGGCAAGCATGTCAAATATTTCAACCAGCTGAATAATCCGTCACCGTGGAAAATTGGTAATCCTCGGAAAATCATAATATACAACGAGGGACATTTTTAAGTTCGATAAGCTGTTGTAGATTCACGGAAAGCAGCGAAAATAAATACATAAACTGTATACATAAATGTATTTGAATAGAATTTAAAAAGGCACTGTGGAACATTTTAAGTCATTGTAATGTTAATTTTCAGCAACTGATATCGTCGTAGAATTTTCAAGCTTGAAAAATCTATGATGATACCGGTTGCTGAAATTTAATATCAAAATGACTTTAAATGTTCCAGAATTGGCTCAAGGTGAGCTAATGTGATCGTTGGATGTCTGTCGTCCGACGTCCGTCGTGTGTCATGCAGCGTGTGTCGTCAACAATTGCTTTAAAGGACATCTCATTCTTAACTATTGGCTTGATTTTGACCAAACTTGGCAGAAATGATCTTAATATGACCCTCTTCAATAATTGTTCAAATGGTTTTGGTCCGTTGCATATCTAGTTCATACAGGCTAAAAATAGATTATCAAGATTAAAACTTTAAAAAAAAATCTTCTTTTCTGAAACCACAAGGCTTAGAGCCTTATTATCATCTAGTTGATCTCTACCAAGTTTGTTCAAATTATGCGCCTAGGGGCAAAAATGGGCCTGCCCCGGGGGTCACATTCTTTACATAGGCTTATATAGGGAAACATGAAAAAAAATCTTCTTGTCTGAAACCACAAGGCCTAGTGCCTTGATATTTAATTTGTAACATCATCTCTTAGACCTCTACCAAGTTTGTTCAAATTATGCCTCTTGGGCCTAAAACGGGCAACACCTGGTATCACATATTTACATAGGCTTATAGTGGGAAAACGTGAAAAAAATCTTGCCTGAAACCACAAGGCCCAGAGCCTTGATGTCTGGTATGTAGCATCACTGACCAAAACTGGCGCCGCTACGGGGGTCGAATATTTTACATTAGCTTATATAGGGAAAACATGAAAAATACTCTTGTCTGAAACCATAAGGCCTAAAGCCTGTAACACCATCTAGCGAACCTCTGCCAAGTGTGTTCATAGTATGTTCCTGTGGTAAAATGGGCCAGCCCTGGGGTCACATAATTTACATAGTAGTGACTTGATAGGTTTTAGTTATGATCTGAGTGATACCCAAGATGGACTTTCGTGTTGGAGTTTTGTGGTAAACCATGGACCCTCTTGTTTAAATTGTATTCATATTCTTACCCGTATAATGGAATGAATTATTCACTTCTTTGAAATATACAGGTATATATTTGGAAGGATAGCGCTTTTATCTATACATGCGACCTTGCACTATTTCGAAACCCATATAAGCCTATCATCATTTTTGTGGGACATAGGCAAACAGTGCAAAACCAGATCAGACGCCGCAAAACCTGTTTAGGTTCTCCACTGTTTGCGAATAGAAGTTTCTTTTCAATTTGAATATAAACTAAAATACCACCCAATTACCCTAAAATTGGAAATGAACTAGTTCAATTGATAAGGGTAGGAAAATACACTCGACATAAATAGGTTAGTAACTTCAAAAAGACAAAGATATACCTTTAGACATTCGAATTTTGGTAGAAATATGACAATGATTGACTTTTACAGAACTTTAAAAACGATTGCACGAAAATGGGTTCATTTTTCCATACATGACTTCTAAACCTTTGGCTGCAAACAGAATATACCTAGCATTGTAATATGATGTGTCCATAATAGCTTTCTCTCAACACGTAATGGGTATGAAAAATTTATTTGGAACCAATGCAAATTGTACAGTAGGCATATGCCAGGCGTTACAAATCGAAAATAGATACAGCGGGGTATGCATGGCTTTTGAGTGGAATTCTGGGCGTGGTTTGGAAACGTCTATTCCAAACGGTTGTCAAACATTAAATACTTTCAAAAAACGACAACAAAAATAAAAAACCCAGTATTACCAAGGTACCAGAGTGTCGAAAAATAAGGGTCCAGGCCTCGAGGTTATAAAACGTTTATCATGTTCAACTCAACTGAGCAAGAAATGTATCCACTCATAAATGTTATAATGCCAACATATGTTTATTAGCATGATAAATACAACATCTGTGAGTTTAACAGCAAGAACAGTATTTATTTTACAGCATTTTAGAAAACAGTTAAAATTCCATGCTATGTTGAGTTGAGCATGTCAAAAGTTTTATAACCTCGGTGCCAGGTCTCAAGGTTATCAAATTTCATCATGCTCAACTTAACTGAGCATGAAATTTCAACTGCTAGTTGAAAGTAAAATACTGAAAAATAGTGATATTTTCCTGCTTAAAACACTCAGATGTTGTATTTATCCCGCTAGTAAATGTGTCAATTGATGGCATTTTAACATTTATGTAAGAAAGATTAACATTGTTTGTGCAAAATTTTAAAATCGAAAAAACTATGACTCAAGTTCAATAGTGCAGTATCTGTGTCTCTGATAATACAATCATTCTGCTGAATTTGACCAAATCCTTGGTTCCAAACACTTCCTTCTGACACCGAATACTAATTAGCATACATTTATACAGAATGAGCGGATCCAGAGGGGGGACAAGGGGTCCAGAGGGGTCCCTGAAAAATCACAAAAATGTGGGGTTTCTAAGCATTACTGGTCCGGATACCCCCTAAAAAATCACAAAGCTACCAAGGCAACATTCAATGTAGGGTCATTATCGGCACACAAGCGTAACGCCATTTAAATGGCGTTTCGCTGTTGGGCCGATGATGGTCCGCTTATAGTGGTATTTGGATCCTCTCTCAACTCATCAACTTAAGAGAAAAAAAACGTTGTCCAAGTTGGACCCCCTTTGACAAAACTTTCTGGATCCGCGTATGCACAGGTCATGCATATTACTGTGAGTTGATTACCTACTAGTAGGCAGCGATATTGGGCTATACAGACTGCACTGGTACGTGCGCTGATAAATGTTTGGACCACTGTCATTCGCGCATCGATGGTTTTCTCAAAATGCGTCTCAAACTATTACTTTGCTACACTGTTAATTGTATGTAATTACGGCGTTTCTCCAGGGCCCACTACACAATTATTGTATTTAAATCGCAGTCTTATCTGTTCCCTTTGGTAGTTTCATAGAGATGTCTACTGAATAACACCAATTACCACCATGCTTCCAAATAACAAACACGAGTTTCAGACACGTCAGAAACAGTATCATCTTGTCTGCCAGTCTTCTTAGTATTTGTCCAGAGTCTTTCTGCTTTGTCGTAGCATTATATTAAGCTCTCTTTAACTTTCGAGTTGTATTATTAAAACCGTATATTATATGTATATTGTAGGTCCTACACATGTAGCATGCATTCCTATTGTTTCGCGTGAGATAATTTTAGTATCTCGATGAGTAAAATATTTCACTGGTGATGGTATCAATTTTTGATATCACAGTAGTGATGATAATGATGATTTTGCTGGATTAGGGTTGTGGGTGGAATTTTTCATTTTAATTCAAATTTTAATAGAACAATGATAAGTTTGTAGTTATACCCATTGGTATGGGAAACAGCGAGTCCCAGGACCCATATGCCCAAAATTGTAAATTAATTAAAGATATAAACATATAGGATTTCAGTACATCCCTGTAGCCGAACAGGCTTCTTCGAGTCGTACCTGCTAAATATTGAAAAGATATTTGAAGACGGGCCTGGCTCCGAGGTTATAAAACTTGAGTACTGTCTCAAACTCAAAATAAAACGCAATGATTGGCTACTTGCGGACACGTGTCTGCAAGCAGCCAATCATTGTGCTTTATTTTGAGTTTAAGAATGAACTCAAGTTTTATAACCCTGGGGCCTGGCCTGGACCCAATCTGATTGACATGCTAATAGTATAGTAAAATATAGAGGCTAGTAAATACATAAAAGCAAGAATACTATCAAAATAAAACAACCTACTCTCTCTCTTTCTAAGCGAGATGATTGCAAAGCTAGAAAGAACGCAAATGCTATGACGAAACACAAACCCCAACGCGTAATGGGAGCGACAACAATAAAGTAACAACAACAGAACATGCGCGGATCCAGAACGTTTTTTCAGAGGGGGCAACTTTGACAACATTTTTATTAGTTGATGAGTGGATCCAAATACCACCAAAATCGAAACTTTGTGGCGTTGGTTCGGTACACAATGGTCTCATAGTGGGAGTAGAACAAGAAAACACACTCATAAAAAGATCTTACCCAACATGAAACATAAGAAAAATAAGAACATGCAAGAGAAAAATGACAACTGGAAGGAAGTAACAGCCAAAAAGAGGTTATATACCCCCTAAAAAGGACAGTGAACTGATATGTACAGCCGCAAACGTCCATGTTAATGCTGATGTAAGTGTGAAAGACATGATCTACAAATGAACAATACAATGCAGTCACTTTTTGCAACAAAAATGACAAAATGAAGCAGATGGAACACAATATTGAACAAATTCAATCAGCAGATAGACAAACGTATGAATTCCGAAAATGGAAAGTTACAAAGTGAGATAGAAGCACATATATCAAGTTTATGCACCGATCTGTGTGATGACATTGCCGAGATTAATGCTACTTTGAACTCCATGAGTGACAACTTCGAAGCAATCAAAATCCCAGAATATGTAAAGGAATATAATTACCCAAAATTCACTATATGCATTAAATAAGAATTTGCGTGGCAATGCTATTGGACTGCTAAGGGATGGCCTCAAGTTGGCAGAGTTGGCATTTGATTGTGTCGAGCGTAAAGAATCGCGTGTAGAGTCAGTCCCTGGTGTCTTGGTTGTAAGCACAATATTATGAGGGTGAAAGCATTTAATGAAAAGCAACAAATATAAACGTGTGCTCATTCATCCAGACTTGCCAAAACGTGAAAGGCAGTTAGCAGCAAATTTCAGAAAGGTTGTTAACGCGGCTCAAAATAGGGACGTGAAACTTTTCGTTAAATGGTCAAGGGTGTGTTCATCAAAATGGTCATCAGCGGATGAAAGCACGTCTACTCAGGGCGAATCACATTCACAGGGTAGACATTTTAGGGTTGAGAGAAGATCGCATAACTTTCAGCAAGATGAACATGAGGAAATGGATACATATGCTTTTAATTCACCACAGACAGGCTATAGAGAAAATGTTGACAATAGACAATACTCGTCTGAACTAAATGCGAATGGAAGTCATAGAAACAATCAAAATTCTGTCAGGACTGGAAAGGACATGTCCTCCAGTGGTGGTCGCTCGTCTGCCCATGGCTGGTCTTCATGTATTTGGGAAACCTACTGTGGATCTAAGGGGGCCTTCGAGATATAGTAGGCGTTCTTCAAGTGATTGGCATGGGAATGGTGGTAGGCTTTCCACCTCTGGTGGCAAGTCCAGTAATAGGTCATCTGGCAGATACAGAACTAATAGGACCAAACAGTTCCAAGACAATTACAGGCAAAATAATTATAATGCTATTCCATAGGTCAAAATAAAGTTTTGGAATATAAATGGCTGGAATGCTGATGAAAATTCGCTAAATGTTAGGGTCAGACATCCATGTTTGAAAAACATGGATATTGATATGCTGGCATTAGCTGAAACACATCTGATTGGAAACGATGAACTCAGAGTGGCTGGTTACACATGGTTTGGGCAAAATCGTTCAAATATTCATATAAAGGCAAAATGGCTCAGTCAATTGAAAATACCTTTGCTAGTAATTATAACATTCAGGTTTTAAGTGAAAGCAGAATACCTCTTAAGCCGGTGCTAGGGGCCATGAGAATTGTTGCACTTTCCATTAGTTTTTGAACAGAATCAATAAAACCGAGTCTGCTGTTTTCTTATATCGTAGGTTCTGTGTTTTTCTGACGGACCCGTTTTTCCAGATTATTTTGGACAAAAGTCACGAAGGTATTTTGCGGATACATTTTAAACATATACTAACTGAGTCTGGCTCCAACCTGTTTGTGTGTTACCTGCCACCTGAGGTCCTTCCAGATGTGTAAATGTTGACGAGTGTTTTGATAACCTGTTAATAAAAGTATATCAGTATCAAAAAATGGGCCAATATTATTTATGCGGCGACTTGATTAGCCTTTTGAGCAATTTAGTGGAATACATCGAAGGAGTTGATGAAGTATCCTCAAGTGATGTACTGGACTTCAGTAAACATGCTCATGGTCAGTAATTTTGTAGATTCTCAGAAAAATACCTTTTCATCAGTTTCAGCCAAAGGCAAAGCTGTTGTTGACTATGTTGCTGTTCCATACACTTCCTTGCAATACATTACAGGTTTCAAAATTATAGGTTCATCATGTTTGGTCAATTTGTCATGCAAGAAAATGAGCTTTGAGTCAAGGCATGTACCAGATCATTCTTTGCTGAAGTGCAGCATTACATTAGTTGGCCATGAAAGCCAGAATAAAGGTAGCATATCGAATTTAACATGTGGTCACCTGCTAGGAAAGGGCTGCCCTCTTGGCTCTCGTTTGTGATGTTTTATTTTTTTTTTAATTCTCACATTTCCATCTGGTATCCTGGGTCAGGTGTGTTTCTTGATTGTATCGATTCCTGATATTTCCCACCTTTCTTACTTCTATCAAATTTGACTGTGGCACAATGCCACAAGACTTTTATGAAGATGAATTTTTTTTATCAACTTCAAGACATCGGGTCATTAAACTCTGTTCAAAAAGAAGTAAATTTATTGTATAATGATTTGTGTAATATAGTAAAGAATAAATTGTTGCAGAAATTGCCACATAGGCATGTAATTCTGAATTACGGTCTTGCTAATAAACGCCGGAGACATAAGAAGCCCTGGGGGTATGGTGGCTTTGCAGTCAAAAAGATACAGGTGTACTGCATGCGTGTTTGCTCTGTGTACATGAAACATGTCTTGAGAAAATCTGGCTGTATTACTAGACTTTTCGCTTACTGTAAAGGCGGCAACTTTAATATTCATATCTGGGCGTTGTTCGGCTATTTCATCAGCTAAGGAAGGGAAATCAGGTTATATTTATAATTTGATAAAGACTAAGAGTTAATAAGCTATTTGGGCCGCGCAAACGTGCGTGCATTTCATGAAAATTCTAATCATATACACACTGAACTCACATTTATTAACCCTTAAAGCGCACAATCACAAAATGTATGTTTTTTTGTTGTCCACTAAAATATGTGAAGCCTCATAGACAAACAGTGGGGACCCAGATCAGACTGCTCCTGTAGGAGCAGTCTGATCTGGGTCCACATTGTATGCATCTATGCTTATGTTAAATAGACATTTTAAGATGCAGTTATTTTGCTGGCGTTTTAAGGGCTAAATAATGTGTTTTGCGTCTATACTGAGATAATGGCGCAAGATGATACAGTTACTTTTGAATAAAACCACGCCTCATTTTCAGCTTTTACCTATGTCTAAGGTTGACCAGTCCTAATTACGCATTCATGAGGCGCCTACAGAAAGCGAAAAGTCAAAGAATACAATTTGCAACCAGTGAGGATCGATGCTGGTCCATGTGTCATGCATATTTAAATGTGACACCTTTATAGTTTAAATTCAAGGCGAACCTCAGCTCTGTGACAGTTTTCTCCATGGCAGGGCTCATGCACATGTTTCAGAAATAGTTTAGAATTGTAATTGAATCTTAATGTTTCTCACAATTCTTTTAGAATGGCAGTTGTATATAAACTCGTATCTTTTATATGTGATATGTTTTACAGTGATAAGGTATAATGTATTCACTGGCGAGACAAAAATAAACGATACTTCTGTCTTGTTTTTATTATGCTTTTGTGCGCGTCTGTTTATTTGTGCCTTGTGGTCACCGACTGGGAAAGGGCTGACCTCTTGGCTCTCGTTTGTGGTATATAGCTATGAGTTTGTCACTTTCCCATTGGTATCCTGTGTCAGGTGTGGTACTTGATTGTATCGATTCCTGATCGTTGCACCCTTACTTACTTTACTTACTTTATTGTACTATACCGAAGAAATGATATACTTGTACGAATCTGAGAGGTTTCATGTTCATTTCATGTTTCATTGTGTTTCTCTCTGGGTGTCATAAGCTTCGCATTGTATTGCTTTTCCTTAACCCGTTCAATAAATTCAATGAAAACAATAAAGCCTAAGCACTCATGTAAGATCGTCTATTTTTTGTTCAACATTATCCAGATATCTCATCATTCTCATGCCACAATTTTGAGGACAGAGCCAAGAGCATATTTGGTATCATGTATGAATTAACGAACGTAAAATGTCCGATTTCAATTAACTTGATATTAAGCCCAATAATTATTAATGCACCCTTCGGGAAACTCATCTTCTGCAACTTATCAACTTATTGGTTTGGTATGGTCTTAATTTCATTAGAACAATTCTGGTGGATACATGAACGTTCTCGAAAATATCTATCACTGTCAGGATACTTTTTCAGTGTCATATGTAACTAATGCAAAACATATCAAAACCACTTCAACACACCGGGTAGGCGGCAATCGAAACGCTCTTAACAATCGACGAACGCGGATCACAAATGGCTAGAAACAGTGTTTTTGATTGCCATTTGTCGCCAGTCGGGCGACAAATGGCAATCGAAAACACTGTTTCTAACGATTTTTATCTACGTTCGTCGATTGTAAAGAGCGTTTTTGATTGCCAACGATTTTTGATCTACGTTCGTCGATAGTGTTGACGTTTTCTATTGCCGCCTACCCGGTGTGTTTAAGTAATAAACATGTTCAAGAAATATATGGTGTAGGTGCGTTTACCCTTTCTATTCTGATGAATTCTTCCACCTGTTGTGATACAATAAGCATGGCATGGTTCATTTTATAAATTGAGGAGGCATAGGCATAGGTCGAGATAATGAGAACAGTCTGTCATCATGTATTGACTAATCAGATGACACTATACATTTGCTGCGATACTTGCACAATAGAAGAGAACAAAACAACAAAGATGGCCATGCACCCATCACACGCATACAATCAGACTTCACAGAAAAAACAAAATGACAATAAAACCGTGAATGTGGCAATCTTCTGATATAGGGCGGAGGATAAAGCATGCAATTGTTTATTCAAATGGTAAACGCACGAGATTGTAACCTGAATAATAACGGTGTTATTCACCAAGAAACAATTTGTGCAGCAGCGGAGTGACCGTCCTTCCCTCTACTACGTAGAGGGTATACAAGTATAGAAAAAAGATCTACGTCAAGCTCCTGTGGGTGTGACATTTTACAGTTGTGACACCATGATGTAATATGAAATCCTCATCCTTCACCACTTAGCCGGTCCTACCATACAGATTGCAACTTTAGTCAATTATAATTGCCATCCCCAAGTGGATGGCAATAATGGCATTTTTTCACAAATTGTCTGGACAAATATAAAGGCGAGGCTTAACGTCTTTCGGCGTAAATCATGTAAATCAATCAAGAAAATGCGAAAACAAAATTTTGTAAAGTGAACGCTTTAACATGAATAATATGTCATGATGATGTGTTTTAGTCTAATGACACCATACTTAGCCGCCAAAATATCAAAACAAAATTAATTCGAAGAAACACGGATTACTAAATTGCGTAGACCACGTCAATAGAATTAAAATTAATGCTTTTTCCAAAATGACGTCACTGTTATAATACTTTAATTGGAGTCATGTCTTGAGATTATAGCACTGTGTCCTTCGTTATTCTTTAACATATTTATGCCTAATGGAATATCCGACCCTTATCAGTTCGAATTTAAGGGTTGGTAGGTAGAATTTTACAATTTCATCAAGCTTTAAAAATCGATTATGTAAGCTAACAGTGTTGAACATGATCAGGCACCACAGAATGCGATGTCTTATCTGGCTCTGATCTCTTTGCCAACGGCCCATTTGGACACAATACTAACATTATTTAATGTTTAGGTGGTATAAGCGACCAGTAAATGCTCAGACCAGCCTGCGCATATGCGCAGTCTGATCAGAGCCTTCGTTAGTCGCTTATATTCTCTATGACTGTAAAGCTACTGACCGAACAGCATTTTGAGTTAAAGCTTAAAAGGAAACTGCATATGCTTGTCTGAGTCTATATTTGTCAAAACGCCACATTGTTGAAAATCGCACGTCTACTTCAATGATTCATTATATTAAAGAGACTAAGTCTGCAACTATGAACATTTTTCGAAAAAAAGTCTTTTCTTTTTAAATCATTTGTAAAAGCAGAATTAAGATAAGTTTTCACAATAAATCTGTTCAGTATAGCTGAAAACTGCATGGAAAAGTGAATTATCTTATAAAAACAGGTGCTTTTTCTCTTGTTGGTAATTATTTGCGTCCCTCCAATAATTAAAGACAACCAATTTTTAACATAAATGCTGTTGTTTTGATACTGATAATTTGTAAAGATATACAAAATTGGTAAAATGTATACCTGAATTTAAGTTTTTTACGGTGTTCTTGAAAAATAGAAACATTATTTCAAAAATTAAAAGATCAAAAGTTACAGACTATGCAGCTTTAAGCAGCCCTTGCGATTTTCGTACTTAACGCATATGCAGTCGTTTTCCTTAAACACGCACGGCCAGCTGTCTAGTTGGGATTTATCCCAAATGCTCATCTACGCCCCTTAATGTGGGTGCGAGCAGAGAATGCTCTGGTGAGTCTGCGCATTTGCACAGGCTCACCGATGCGATTCGTATCAACATACAGTGAATCATGCACTGGCCGGTATTTAAATAAACGTGCATGCCAGTGTCTGGTCAAGAGGGGGTTCAGGGGGTTCGCTCGAACCTACTCCCTCCCGTTTTTTAAATATCCTATAGAAATGAAATAATTTATTTATTTTCAGGTGAGACCAAATTATATCATTTTCATGGGATAGACAAAATCAGCATAACGAACCCAATACCTTTATACGTATGAGACCCCCTTTTCAGAAATCCTGGATCCGCCCCTGCATGCGCATGATCTACCTAATGGAGCGCACGGTGGTCGTATGGACAGATTTTTTTTATATCAGCATTAATGCGAGTTTGCATGCATGGATCCACAGGCTCTTCAGAGCCTTTGCTGGTCGCACATGTGATATATTATAAGTACCAGTTTTATACCAGCTGACTGATTGCTTTTGAAACAATGGATGTGTTATTTTCCACAAGGTTACGAACATAACGTTTTAGTGGTCGCATGAGACAAGATAATTCGCAATAATCGCTGAACTTATAATGTTGTATCTCTTTCAAATGGGCCGCGTCGCGCTAAACCTACCGATGGGGTTTGCGACATTGTAATGCTATATACATCCCGCTAAGCTATAAAGACTAGTTAGAACATTGAAACTTTGCATACAACACGTTTAGTTATAATACTATTCAGAGAGCGAATATCAAAGGCGCTTATCAGCCTGTGCGAACGCACAGGCTGATTAGCGCTTTTGTTGTTCGCATGCAACAAAGTCAGACTTATTCGCGACGAGGACCCAACTGTTTCATGTCAGAAAATTTCCAGTTAATGGCGCGGTTAATATTGGGTCTGCAAATTTTCTTCCAACTTAATAGCCCCGATGATATTATTTACATAGAAATAGAATGGATATAAAACACGGCCGTTGCGCGAGAAATAATCGAAAAGTAAGTGAATATGATCTGGAAATACCACAATCACACACTGTAGACCAACCCACGGCACCGTGAGGAAGAGTCACAGAACATTTACAGTAACAACACATCTGTACAACAATAAAAGCAAAGCAACCAGCTCTCTTCCTCTTCATGATGATTGCAAAACTAGAAAGGACACAAAGTAATGCACAACAAAACAAAGACAAACACAGTAACCCCACAAACAATGGGAAGAACACCAAACAACAGATCAACAACAACAGAACCATCAATTTAGAACGGACAGCAGCCTAAGCCACCGTGGGGGGGGGGGGGGCTTAAATGAATTTTACTGATGCGTCAAACCGTATCTCGATCTACGTTCTCCTCGTTAAGTCATTCCAAAGACATTTCAAGGCATCCTTAACATAAAACTACAGATAGCAAATGAGTTTGACTAGAAATGCCACAATCACAGACCACAGACTAACGCATGTCACCACGGGAATTCGATGAGACACAGAACGCCAAAAGTCACACGACAGCAAGAATACAAAATTAATAAAATAAGCTACCAGCTCTCTCTTCATCGGCGACATGATTGCACACATAGAAAAGGCATTAACTAAATAGAAAAAATATGTATGCGTACCCTACCTAAAATTTTCAGACCTGTCACCCGAAACATACTGATTTTTTATTTGGCCTTAGTTTACTAAATGAGTCACGTCACGAAAAAAGTTCGTATACTTCGAACATGTAGGGCTCGAACCACCCTGTTCAGCTACAAAGACTAGTCGAAATTGAGCAAATTCGACTGTCGCAAATCATAGTCTCCATTTAACTGTACGGGAACCAACGAACAAAATGTGATGTTATAGTCGCATATAGCATGTGTATGTCTTATCATGGCTTTGCCGAAAACCCAATCACGCACCGAGCTAAATATCGAAACAGCCCATCCATTTTGGTAACAAAACTGACACAAGATCTATTCATTTAAACGACCTGCCAATAAAAGGGTTAAATACAGATATATACATCTACTCTCTCTAAAACTGTTGGCATTATGGTAATCTATCAATTTCAGCTTATGGATCGATCAACGTTTATTAAAGGGTTTCTTATCTCTTTAAGTGTGCATACGTTAGAAAGTAATTTAATTTAGGAAGCTCTTTCACTTGACATGATGAATGTAAACGCTCACTGACGTGTTCTGAAATTGTTCGAGAATCAGGCAGTATGTTTGCATTTGCACTTTGAGCAGCGGGATGGTGCTGCAAATTCAATATATGCCGCGACATGCGATTTCCAACAATGTGGCGTTTTGACAAGTGTAGAATCATGAGCCTGTACAGCCACATGTTCAGCTTAGAAACTCCAAATGATATTCGGTCAGTAGCTAAACACTCATAGAATATTCAAGCGACTAGCAAAGGCTCTGATCAGACTGCGCGTATGCGCAGGCTGATCTGAGGCTTTGCTGGTGTTGGAAATGTCATGTAGCGGCTCAATATTATTTCAAATGCACATACAGTGACAGTAGGGTAATGCTGCATTAAGTTAATTACTAAATGTGTGTGAAGGGCAAACGATAGATTGGCAAAGTGCATTTTTACCACTACAGTAAACACAGGGGGTTAACTCAGTCACAGTGCGGGGTGATTCTTTATGACAGTTGTCAATGATGCTTTATGAAAAGGGTTACAGGTTCTTTACTTTGGGTCAATGATTCTTTACAAGTTTCTATGCTCATGCCAAACGCGGGGTGAAAATGGTAATATTCGACAGTTTTAGAGTCAAATTTTGTTAATAGACATATAAGCAGCATGTTTCATGATAGTCTATGCATTTATCATACAGTTTAGCTGTCCAACAATTCACCAGTTACAGTAGAGATGCTAATTTGCAACAAATGCCATATGTGTATATTTCATGGTTTTATCGAGCCAAAAACGCTTGGAAACGAACCATTATATTATAAATTTGGTATCTGAAGCTTAAATTCTTCCTTTGATATACGTTTTAGCCAATTTCAACATTTTTCGAAGTTAATGGTTCTTTATGAGAGGTTACAAATGCTTTATGAGCCTAAAATTCGGGTTACAGGTTCTTTTAGAAAGTTATAACATATTCTTTATGAAAGAAGTTACAAGTTCTTTATGAGACAAATGCAATTTCGTCCTGATATACAGCCGTAATGTATTTTTTGTCCCAATAAATGGGCCGCTGGTATGTGCGACCAACAAAGGCTCAGACCAGCCTGCACATATGCGCAGTCTGATCTGAGCCTTTGCTAGTCGCTTAACTATTATATGACTGTTAAGCTATTGACCGATTAGCATTTGTAGTTTCTAAGCTTAAAAGAAGGCCGCACAGGCTCGTCTGAGTCTATTCGTGCCAAAATGCCACATTGCTGGAAGTTTCTTGTCCCGGCTCAAATGTCTTTGTTGGTTTGTGTTGCTGTTCAGAAAAAGTTGAATTTTGACCTATTGACCCTATCCTCAGGGTCGTGGGGGGGGGTAGGAGAGGAGGGGTCTGCAGCGTCTGGTCGGGGTCTGTGCTGTTTGCCTATGTCCCACAATAAGGACGCTAGGCTTATATGGGTTAACAAAGGACCATACCTCCTGAAGACATGGAGCATTGAACTGGTACTAAACAATGTGGCCAATTTTCGTAAAATTCTGATCAAAAAGAGCGGACATCATTGGTGTGACGTGCGGACAGATGCACGGACGGACAGACGTATGTACGGACAGACAGACAGAGGTAATACTTAATGTCCAGGCCATTGTCATGGTGGGCGCATAATGAAAGGAAACACACACAGTACAACTTATCAATTTTCTGAAGGATCACAAGTGATTGGACAATTTCGCTTACATAGCAGTGACTTCTTTTCAAACATGTCAAAACTGTATTCAAGAAAATCTGTAATTTATTAGATGAAGTCCATTTTTAAGTTATACAAGCATAAGCTTTATAGAAATGTTTGGTCTACCTTAAGCCTACTATAAAAAACTATTATTCTAGACTAGTAATTTATTACCCGAACAGAAGAATATGTTTTTGGCAGACAGATATACATTGAGGAACCAATGAAGCTTGGCTTTTATTGGTCAAAACTTTAGATATGCCGTAAGCGTAGCCTATGCCGTAAGCGTAGCCTTAAAGGCTTATGCACCAGTCATTTGTATCCACGCCCCCAACCTACGGGGATAGCGGTGGGCTATGGTGCAGTGCAAGTACTTTTTGATTGTCCCCGCAGTATCGGGGAACTGCGGGGGTTTTAACATTGGGACACTTACCCCTGTGAGATTTTCTGTAGTGTAGGACGGGGCTAAGAGTAGGGTTGTTGCCATCAGCTTGTCCCCACAGGACTCTGAAAAGGGAAAAGTCACTTTCCCGCCCATCCCCGTAGGTGAGGGAGCAGTGGATACAAATGACTGGTGCATTAAGGGAGCAGTGGATACAAATGACTGGTGCATTAAGTGAGGATTATCGCCCGTATAGGCTTTATCACACCGGGTAGGCTCTGCAGTCAGACACGCATCGGTAACGTGTCTGGCTACAGATGCGTGTCTGACTGCAGATCCAAGGGTCGCGAGTTCGATCCCGACCCGGTACCATACTTTCGTGGAGATTGATCATGAAATAATTTCTACGGTCATTCTCCTCCTTCCGCTGATTTTTTCAAGAAGGGTTGTTGTCAGTTACAAGCGAAAGTATGTGCACAAATTACTGGTTAACCGCTTGCTCAAGCCTGCCCAGGAAAAAGTGTGGTTAAGTGAACTGACCGTCCCGCAATGACCATAGCTGTTGACATGGGACGTAAAGCAACAAAAACAAACAAACAAACACCGGGTAGGCGGCATTCGAAAACGTTAATACTATCGACAGACTAGATCAAAAATCGATTGCCGCCTACTCGGTATGTTTCTCATATTGCACCAGCTTTGTGCATTGTTAGATGTTGCACGGAATACAATAGTCCTGCCGCAATAATAAGAAACGCGAAAATCTGGAATATTATTTTATTAGTTGCATTTTTCCGAACGTTAAGTTCAAATCTGGATTTAGAACATTCTGCAGTGTCAGAAAAAAAATTGTTTGAAGAATCTACTATCACTGTCCTTACCCCTAATCTCTTGGGAATTTCGACATTTTTAGGCTTTCTGAAAAGCGGGGGGAACTTAAACGGTGTAACAGCCATGTGACGGCCTATATATCTGTACTTAAATTTCTACAGGTAAGTGTCAAAAGCATCACCCATTTTAAAATCGTGATTGCTTATGTACATGCCAGTTTTATTTTTGAGCACCGCCATTCAGTTGATAGTATCGATTTAATCAGCGTAGACACATATCCAACTGATCCAATACGATCAGTTTGATCCAGGTAAACACTGTTTGCTATATTTGTAAGGACATTTTCTACTAAAACAGCATGATGTGGCTACTATGGACAGTTTCATAAAAACAACTTTAACAATGGTAAACGGCCTAAACAATATCAACTACCTATGTAGTACTCGTATTATAGTCAACCATATATTTTCTGTAATTAGTTAATTTGAGCTGTTTACATACATTCTCTCAATGGTAACACTCAAGTCAGGGATAATCCTGGACCAAAATGATGATGGGCTCTTAAAATGGGCCGATGGCCATAACCTATTTAAGTACATGCAGATTACATAACTTTAATGGGCCTTTTGAAATTTCTATGGGCCCTTTGCAAAATTTGATGGGCCCAACAATCCTTAATATCTGTATTAGAGCAAAATTGACATGAGCTTTGAATAGCTTATATATGAGGCCCAGCTAAAATAACGTCCATTTAGCAGAAATAATAGTTTTCTAACAAAATGGATTAGGCCCATCCCAGGATTATCCCTGTCAAGTGTCAAATAAGTGGAAAAAAATGCCCAAATTCTACCATCAGAATTATAAGAGCAAAAATTAGCCGTAATACCAGCAAATATCTTTTGTCAAAATACTCCCTGAAATGATTCACGGTTATTGAATGCTCAATGTGATGTAAATTGAAAACGTACATATAAAGTCATTTATTCGCGATTCTAACTTATGCAGAAGTACTTTATATGTACGATACACTTTATGCTATACTGAACAATAGTGAAAATGCTACACTACAATATCTTATATTTTGTAAGAAAGCATTGGACGAAAAGTATTTACTAAAGCTTAATAATGTTTTCAAGACATCCAGCAAGCGATTCGTCGAAGCTCCATCATTTTGTCTCGTTTGATGTCTGAGTTAATTTCTTTTTTTGTGTGTTTAAGCTTTATTCACTGAATTTTGCAATTGCGCATGCGCAATGGTTATTAGGCTTATCAGAATTCGTCATACTTGTGTTGCATTTATACGCAAGAAAACTGTATTGCCACTTGAAACAAGCTCAGTAATCAATTTCGAATTTATCAAATGTGTAAAAAAATGTAAAATGTCTCCCTTTGACAAAAACAAATAGAGAATATTTAATATTTGGTAATCTTTAATTTATCACGATTTTCGATAACTTTCTTCCTATCAGGACATTGTTCCTACCATTTCTCGACCAGTAATGTGCTCAGACTAAGATGCAACAACACATTGATTTTCCTATGGAGATTTCAGTGTTAAAATTTAAAGTTTGGCCTGATGAAAACCCCGCTTTCTTAGGTTGCTTTTCTAAACGATCAACGCATATTTTGGTCGTCACAAGTCTAAGACTACAATTTTCGTCCAGTCGGGTCTGGTTGGCAACGGATTTCTAAAGGCCTAAACTGTGTGAGATTTCTGTTCAAATTTGTAACCTGAAAATTGGACCCCTGTCACATTTAAATGACATTTTTCTGTCTTGTTTTTGTTATGCTTTCGTGCGCGTCTGTTTATTGATGCCTTGTGGTCCCCTGCTTGGAAAGGGCTGACCTCTTGGCTCTCGTTTGTGATGGCTATTGTGAAGGTGTCACTTTCCAATTGGTATCCTGGGTCAGGTGTGGGCTTGATTAATCGATTCCTGATCTTTGCCCTCTTTCTTATTTTCATGTGTTTCCTCTGGACAACATCCGCAAACCTTTTACTTTATGCATAACCTAGTCTTTGAAAAGTCAGTTATACTTTTATTTGCTTCACTGGATTGCATTATTTTGCATATAAATGGCAAACAATTCAGGTGTAGCGTCTTTACTTTTGTTCAGTATATAACCAGCACGGGGATCACTGACTTGAACGACATCGAATTATTTAGTCAACCGTTGCATATTATTGATAAACTGGGTCAGTTTATGTCCATTCTATCAACAGTAATACTCCCCCGTTGAAAAAAACCAAAAATAAGCAAAAATTCCATCTAATTACAGAAAAACACAGCAAAAACACCAAGTTGAAAATTTTGTCAAAAAATACTGCAGCTTTTCCTATTCGCATATCGAAAAGTTCTAGAGAAAATAACGTGAAAAGATGCACTTAAAGTCGATTTTTCGCGTTTCTTATTAATGCGGCAGTACATTTTTTTAATACTACCGACTTAAGGCTCTGTTTTCGTCTTCAAATTATGAGAAAGCAACTCCACCGAAGAGAACTATAACTGCAACTGCAGGTACCCAGAACGAGAAATCTGGCTTCTGGGTTCACAAGTAGTCTGCTTTTTATAGGTTGATTGTTAGATTCTAATGATTGTATATATCAAAAGGCGAGGTAAGTTTGTGAATGTTGAAAAAAAAACTCATTTGTATTTCTTTTGGGTACTCAAAAGAACTGTCTAAATGAGACGTTTCTTTTGAGAATCCAAACATGTAAATCGTTGTTGTCTGCATGTCTCTTTTTGTTAATCAAGAGTAGATTATCAAGTAAGATAAAAGTTATTATGGACAATGTTTGCCTTAATCTTCCATGCCTGTGTGGGGCGCAGTGGCTCAATAGAAGGGTTGCTATTTTGAGACCCAGAGACGTCAGAGTCAGTGTTTTACCCGATGCTTTAGTACTGGATCCACCAAGGTAGACCCATCCCGACAAGACTGAAAGATTGTTGACTCGGACGTAAAGAACCAAGACAAGCAAACGAAAAACCAAATGCTGCTATTTTGACCTGTCAGGCTCAACTCACTAATTCATGTTAAGTCCCCGCCTATTGGGACGTTCAAAATACGCTGAGCCACCCCATCCCCATCAATCCACCACATGCTCCTATTGGGAGTTTCAAAAAAGACATATTGATGTCTCGGATACAGTACGGGATACAGTACTGGATGCTGAAAGCAGGGTTTGGATGTTAACGATGCATGGGAGGATCCAGAAAATTCTGTCTGGGGGGTTGGGTGTCCTGAGATCTTTATTTTAGTTTTTTTTATTTCACAGAGGGCATTGTGGACCTGACCTCCCTTTCGAAGCAATTTGGCCCACGGGGTCCTACTTCTTCCCGAGGTTGTCAATAACAGTATTTCTAAGAAAAACATATAACAACTTTTGATCTTCCAGCTGGGGTGCAAACCCTCTGTCCCCCACCCTTGGGACACGCAACACATGCGATGCTTAGCTAACAATCTGGACTCTGTAGCTCGGTCAGTTGCCTATCTGCTTAATATGCAAGCAGACAAGAGATCACACCCAGCATATTTTTCACGGAGAATTGTTTCTTCTCCTGATGAATCAAGAAGACCAAGTTGCCAGTAACTTGTATAAGAATGAGCAAAAGTAATGGTAAACTGCCCTACAGTAGGCTTGCATAGGATCATTGTAGTTATGATAAACACAGCTGTTTACCATAGACAGCCAATCAAATCAAATAACAATTAAATGAAACGAATTCAGAGGCTATGTCTCGGCATCACTGATATAATATTGAAATAAATATTAACCTTAATCGTAATGATAGGGCGTGATTTGCTTGACTTGGGGGAAATTTGGATGGGATTGGGCCCTTTTAGTCTCTCCCTGTCTCTTGGAGGAGTCCCATCATGACAGAAATATTGTTGACTGGGACTTTAAGTCTTAACTCAATCAATAAACAAGCCAGGGCTGTAGTAATAGGTCTAATTGCCCTGATATTTGATCCTAAAACCATTAACATATTTGCCAATTCTTTCATAAAGCATCCGAACCCTTTCATAAAGAACCAGTTATCCATCATTTGAACTGGTAAAGAACCTGTTACCAAAATGTGTTAATGATTCTTTATGACCAGTTTTTAGCTTGTCATAATTAATCATTTAAAATAAACTCTTTATAGTTTTACATGGGGAGACAATTGATTTTTCAAAGACATTTAGATTGAACTTGAAGTTGTATGCTAAATATCTTTGATGGAGTATGTACTTTGATAAAAATACTGAATTTTATTATGGGTTTTATCATTATCTTAATTAAACCGCCAATTAAACCGCCAATTAATCCCCGACACATAAACCGTCATCGCAAAGACTGAAAGAGTAAAACCATTAGCTTTTCAAATAAATGAATTAACAGAAATAAAATACTTTCGGGCTTCGAAAATCTTAAGTTTAATGCCGTTTCCCATCACCTACCTTATACTGATTAAGGAAATCATAAAGCACCCGTAACCCTTTCATAAAGCATCATTGACAACTGTCATAAAGAATCACATCGCACTGTGACTGAGTTAACCCCCTGTGGTAAAACCTGTGGAAGACGGCCACTCAAAAATAGATAAAACAAAGATCTTGAGCCAAAGGCTGCCTTGGAGCATTCTGCAATACTTTCGACCTGTATTAAGCGATAATTGGTATTGAAAACCAATTTTCTGTCTTTTTGAGAGTGGCCGTTTTAAACAGGTTTTACTTACTGCCAATTCAATATATCAAATGCACATATAGGGACACTAGGGTAATGCTTCATTAAGTTTCTAAGTTACTAAATGTGTGTGAATGGCAAATAATAGATTGATAAAGTGCATTTTTACCACTACAGTAAAACCTGTTTGAAACGGCCACTCAAATAAAAGACAAAACAAAGGTCTTAATGACAAATGGTAGCTAAATGAAGGTCGAAAGTATAGCAGAATGCTCTGCAATACTTTTGACCTGCATTAAGCGATAATTTGGTCTTCTTGAGAGTGGCCGTTTTACAGAGGTTTTCCAGTCGGCGTCTTCAAGGTTCCAATGTGCTGCCATTGCGTTTTATGCACTGCTTATGTAACTGGGCAATACAATTTCCGATCCCAATGCTGCAGCGATTATGTTGCAATCATGGTCGAAAATGACCACAATATTTACGTTTAGATAATATCGAGCATCTGAAAAGTATTCATCGCGTTTTGCACCAAACACCCAGCCACTTATCTTTTTTTTTTTTTTTTTTTTTTTTTTTTTTTTTTTTTTTTTAAATAATTCCTTTTTTAATATGTTGGTGGAAAAATTGATTCTAATGCAACCTTAACTGACTGGTTCACGATTCATGGTGAACGTAGATTAATCAGTATCCAGTGCCAAGGTCGTGCAATGATCATGCAATTTTTATCTGACGAGCTCAGGTAAAGGGTATACAGGCAACTTGCTCTAGTGTAGTATACAGCACGTGGTGGCCGAGTGGTCTAAGAGAAATTTCTTTTAATCGAACAGCCTGACGCACAGTGTTTTGAATACAGGTGTGTATTCTCACATATTAGCTCCCTAAAGATTGTCATTTTCATCATTATGTAGCAAAACAAAGTTTTGAACTGACAGAATTTTCATGATGGTTGTCCCATCTTTTATTAACAGGGGTTTCGAACTATTTTCCTTCGGCCGGCTTTAAAGTTTAAGATATTATCACCAACTCTTTACAAGTGTGCTGTTTTGTTCCTTAGTTTGAATTATAAGGACTGAATTGTCATTTTTGCCTCTGGGGCCAAAAATGTCCCCGCCGCGGGGGACACATTACTTACAGTGGCTTGTATAGGGAATATATGGAAAAAATCTTCTTGTCTGAAGCGATAAGGCCTAGATTTTGTTGTGGTTTTATTTGATTCTTTACGTCGCATCAACAATATTTCAGTTAAACAGGGACGGGTCTTCCTGGGTTGAACCAGTACTAAGCTAGGATAAATGTGTCTTGCTCAAGGACCACAACGCAGTGGCGCTAGTGAGGCTCGACCTGCCGCCCGGCCCCAGGTGTCGTCAGGGACATGGTCAGCTTTCAACACATACCTATATGCTTTCAACACATACCTATATGCAAGTTTTAAACAAAACTCAGGTGAGCGCTTAAGGGTCACTTGGCCCTCTTGTTTATAGGTTCGCGTCTGTCAATGCAGACTTGTGGTTTAAAGAAGTTAATATTTTTGACACTTTTCTATTATCACCCTCTAGAGAACTAAAATAGCATGGTGAGTATGAAACTAGCATGGGCTGCATGAAATTGACATAATTTGCTGTTTCACTTCCCAACAGGTAAAGTAAAGACTTTTATGAATTTTAACAACAGTTTTGTTTTGTTTGTTCATTTTTCTTTGCTTGAATAAACAAAATGTAAAAAAAGTAAGATTAAATTTAAATACATTCCACATTCAGAGAATTAATGTACATTTTAAAATGCAAAATACTACATTAAAATATTTCAATAACAGTTGCAATTTGTGAGAAAGTCCTACACGCGACGCTTGCGCTGTTCGAGCACAGAGTTCTCTAGCGTGTCCTAACAGGTTTGTATAAATCATGACCTTAGCTTGGCCTTGGCAAAGTTACATTTGTTCCCTAATGCAATTAAATGGGAATACTCTTGAAAATTTGAATTATCAACGGCTTTTGAAGCCAATGTTTTATACTTACTACTTATATGACTATAGATAAGTAACTAAGTTCAAGTGGTTGATGTTTGACCTTTCGACCAAGTTCAACTGCTATCAATAAATTTAAAACATAATTTTTCAGTACCAAAATGCAAATAGAAGTCAAATCTCTACGTACATTATGGGTCGATTTTTGCCCTGCTATGAGCCACCAAATAAAGTTTCTTTTCACCTTTTTTTCTTATTGCTTTATTAGAACAACAGCCTAAGTGTTAAAGTCTGGTATTGAGTTGACGTTTACCGTTGCAATGGGAAATATATGCCGCCAAAGCAGGCTGAAAATCCATAGGCTGAAGGACTTTGGCCTTTTGTTTCCAGTAAAGTAGATTTTGAATGTTTTACCATATATGAGCCGTGACATGAGATTTCCAACAGTGTGGTATGTGTGATCAGCAGAGCCTCAGATCACCCTGCACACGCGCAGTCTGACCAGAGCCTATGCTTGTCGCTTGAATGTTTAGCTACTGACTGAACATTATTTGAAGTTTCTAAACTTAAGGAGGCTGCACAATCTCGTCTGAGTCTACACATGTCAAAATGACACATTTTTGGAAATCACATGTCGCGACCCATATGTACATGGTGGTCATATTGACAATGTGACCAGGACCGTTTGCATAAATATTAGTATCCCCACTGTAAGAAGTCTTCATGCGAATCCAGAGTTAATTTGGTCAAATAGTTTCTGCGAAAAACATATGAGCAGTGACATGTAATTTCCAACAATGTGGCCTTTTGACAATTGTAGATTCAGACAAGCCTATGCAGCCTCCTTAGTACTTCTCCTTAGATTGGGTCATATGGGCTTTAAGATCAAACAAAGTCATGTGTTTGTCCTGTCTCGCACCCATTACACATTTTCAAAGTCTGCTAGAAAACTGACAGGTCAAATATATTTCTAATGCACTTGCAAATGCAACGCGACGACTGATTGGATAACGTCATAAATTTGCGACAGTATATCCTGTGGTATACTGTCGGAAACCCGACGTCATTACGTAACGTCGCTTTTCATTGGTTGACAAGTGAATATATGCAGCTGGCAAGCGGTTTTATGCAGCTGGCGTCGCTGGACGTATAGGCGCAACAAAGTACATTTTCACTGTCTTTTTGAAGGGAAAATGTTAATAGTGCATTAGAATAGAAATTTTCATTTGGGGAGGTATATCGTCGGATATACCTCCCCAAATGAAAATTTTGAATACAGTTATCCCCTAAATAATTTTCAAAATGCCTGTCCTGAAACATGTTATTCGTTGAAACAGTATTGATTAAAGGCAATGTGAAAGTTCATACCAATGCTTTCCTTTAAGGCGTACAATCGCAGGAATGTACAAACTCTGAAACCTTGTCATTATTGCACAGGTTTCATATTTGGTATATTGCTGCTTTTATAATTAAAACTAGAACTAATACATGGAGTTTGAAAAGTTTACTGTTTAAACTCATCATCGTCAACTCAGTTCTGAAACTTTTGGTAAAGTGCTTGTATATTTCCTCTGTAAAAATGTTTTGAAGGAGAAATGTACAGTACAACCTGTCTTAAGCGGCCACTGAAAAATACCAGGTCAAAAGTATTGCAAAATGCTCAAGAGAGCATTCTGCAATACTTTCGACCTGCGTTAAATAAGCTACCATTTCTCTTTAAGAAATTACCATTTCTTTTTTAAGTTTTGTCTATATTTGAGTGGCCGCTTAAGACATGTTTTACTGTACCTATTATATAATGGATACCAGCGGTTCGGCAATTTTGAACTTTGAATCTTTGCTTTTTGGTGAGAATCTTTGAGCATTACCAAGAAGGACAGGTTTCCGTTTTAGCATTATTAACAAAAAGGCTGCTTGCTAGGGGTGTCTTAATGTCAAAATGTACGTATTCTAAAAACAACTTCTATTTTTAATATTTTTCAGATTGATCTTCGGTGATAACTTTTTTATTTTTATTTTTAGTAAACTTTGTTCGCGATAAAAGTTGTAGAGAAAAATAGCGCCAACTTATCCGAACGATTCCAATATCCAAGCGGCTGTGGATAACTTGGAACAGTGCAAATTCACTAAGTAAAATATATCAGTCAAAGTTACATTGCACCGCTCTTTTTCACCAACTACAATGGTGCACTTCGAATCGAACTAAATCTCCTACTATAGTTCTTACGTAATAGATTGGTACATGTAAGCACTTTTACAACCGAACGGCTAAAGTTGAAACTTTTAGTTGGTTGACAAGTAAACAAAAATAATAGCCCTGTATGCTCCACTTCAATTCTTCATTGTAGACAAAAGGGGTGTTATAAACTGCACAGCGCTTTCAAATAATCAATTCACGAATAAGCGGGGCCAAAAAGTATTCTCAACTAGGCTTAGTTTACAAAAACATATCATTTTGAGGCTACTGACCGATCTTGAACCCAACGTGTTAGATCTTGAACCCATCGTGCTAGATAGGTCTACAGTAGGGTTCCAGCCTATCTACTACAGTAACGGTGCTCCGACCCGCCGTTAATCTCTAGTAGGTTCGTGACGTCACCCTAGTAGCGACTATAGGTGTTTGAATCAAACGTTAGTAACTATAGTAGGGACAATAGTTCGATTCGAAGTGCGCCAATGTAAATAGATGGATGGTTTGTTCAAATATAATCAAATCGCGTCTGATTCGCTCGCGCAAAAGACTAGTGGGGTCATCTGAAAACAGTTCGTTTTGGAGAACGTGCATAAGAGGGAAATTGCAAGTCATGCGAAATCCCTGCTCCTGTAACTGCAAATTATCATGCTCGAAATCGATTCTGCATATGCGCGATAAATTCTGAGTATGCAAACGGCAGGATTATGCTATACACAACTATTGAATAATGGTATATTCACCGCTTGTGAATATTCTTTTGAGCTAGAACATTTGGCCGAATTCAATTTATTCCAAAATATTCATCTTTGTACACAAAAATCGGTTTGCGCCACAGACTTCGGATCTTTTGGAGCAATTTGCGCTATTTCGCACACAATTTCATAATATTAAAATAATGCAATTTAATTCGATTTGAATTAAATTCATTTATTTTTGAGAAATCACACTTCAATTCAAATGGGTGGCAAACGTTAAAGAAGCGTACACTTGTTTCATATATCTGTTAATAGCCAAGCCGCAAAGATATGTGCATACACATGTTTACCTGCCTTCTTAGTTTCAGCTACGTAATGAACAGCATGGTATTCGAAGGAAGTTTTGTTGACCCACCAAAAACATAAAAAATCACAATGACACCTTTGGCCATGTGTACATGTACTGTACCGAGCCTTGCAATTCATGAAACATTTAAAATATCATGTTCAAATATCAAAACTTAACTAAGGTTGTACATGTACTTAACTTTAAGTATGCATTATTATTTGGACATTGAGTGATTGCAAGTAACATAGGTTAGTTGTATAAAAATCGCCATACAATCAGTAAAGTAAGAAATAATTACCAGGGATAGGACACTTACAGATGGTGCTAAAACACTTCAAACACATTTTCGATCGTTTATTTACATCGAATGACACATGTACGCATTGGTGTAGCTCCCATAACGCAGTTACGCACGTGCGTTATAAAATAGTAACAGTAAGGGGAGGTCACCTACCATGTAAAAGTGATTTTCCATACCATACGGAACTGCTCTTAAAGGAAAGGATTCGCTCCCTGTGGAACAAATTCTTTTCCTGAATAGAAGTTTCCTTTCGAAAAGGACTACGCCACTGGTACGTACACTTTAAAGCTGTGTTGCTTACTATCCAGTGCCCGCACAATTGCCCACGCAGAAAAAAATTCTGAAAGCAAAAATAAAAATTTAATGATTCTGCGGGTAATCATGCCACTACTTCCGATCAGGGGCCAAATTGACAATTAAACTATTTGTATGCTGGGTAATTTTTCATGCTTTTGTTGTCAACTACTGAAGTTTTTAAAACTAGAAATGTGCTCAGGGGATACGGATACCCCCACTGATTTTGCAAAAAAGCATAGCATATTTTCACAAACAAAGCAATTTTTATGAACAAAGGGCAACTTGCAGCCACGTTACGAAATGAATTATTTTGTAACTTGAGCTAGACATTTTGGTGTTAGCATTGTGCCCAAATTTTGTAAAGTACTATTTAGGATGCATAGTGTTAGAGACTGGGCATCGCAAAATGGCATAGTTTCACGATAAAAAAGGGCAATAACTCCTGAAGGAATATTGCAATATAGCCCATTTTAGAACTCGAGAGAGACGTTGTACTATTTAACATTGTGTTATCAGGTTTAATAATTTCTGGTTAGAGACCGGACATCATAAAAAATTAAACAGTATTTTTTCAATAAAAAGGGCAATGAACTATGGCGATATAGACCATTATCGAACTTTGGTATTCAGCATTGTGACCCAGGCCAGTCCCAACGCTCTGTCGGGCTTGATCGGGATCGAAACTGTTAGCTTAAGTTACTGATCAAAGATAGCATAAGCAGAAAGGAGTTAAAGAACGCCAGATGATTCTCATAAAAATAGTATAGTTGTTTCTTTATTTGGTAGGCTAAAACATTGTTATATGTTTAATGCTTAAAAAATATAATGTATTGTATTGACTAAGTTTCATATTTGTTGTGATCTAAATTACTGAAAAATGGCATTATTTATAACAAACGTTAAATACTCCTCAAGACAATGCGCGATATAGACCATTATCGAATTTGAGGATTCAAGCTATTTGATTTTGAGAGCGGACATCAATGGGGTGAATAACGTACGGACGTACATAAGTACCATTGTAATGGCGGAGGCATAAACTATTTCAGGAATACTATCAGATTGCTAAATGCAGAGATCCAAATCAGGACCCACGTTCTTTCGGTCCTAATACCCTGGGTCAAAACAATTTAATGTTGCCCAGTACCAAAACAATTTATCAGCAGACAATAAAAGTCGCCGCTAGCAGGGAAATTGTAAAGGAGGCGCGACTTGTTTGTGTAATGCACCGTATGCTGACGTCAAAGTGTAAACAAAATTAAAGTTGTCAGAATTACCAAAACATTGGTTTTCGAGGTAACTTAAACCTAGAAAAAGGTGCTGAATTGCCCTTGACAGTTGACCTGTATTTCGTATACAATACATAACATGACAATTTTGATGCTGGCCGCATGCATCCGGTATAAAATTTTGATTGGCTGAATTAGTCATTGGATATAACTGCACGTTTCTTGAATTACGAATGCATCGTGAGTTACGGTAAGTACGGAAGGACCATGAAAATTGACTATAGGGAGTCTGTCACATTTTAATATCGTGACTCTTCTAAAGTCACGTAGCACGGTTAAGTCTTGTTCTCCCTATTCATGTATGTTTTTTCAAATGACAGAAACATTAAGAACATATATACCATTATCTAAGACCATAATCAAAGCCGCCATCATTGTAGCTTGTCTAATTACCATAATCCAAAGCTTTTGGATTGACGAAGACAGATGCGCATCATGATTGGAGTAGGCAAGAGTCTATTAACTTTGCTATGAGATAATGCCCCGCTAAGCCACTGTATAAACGAGCATACACAGCTTTCCAGTGTAGCTAAATATCTGCGATTCAACAACTGCTCTGATTAGACTGTGTGTATGCAACTACAGGCACAGTTAAAGCAAATAAATAATATAAATTGCACACATTCAAAGGAAAATCAAATAATGTGGAAATAGCGTTTTTTCCATAGCATAAGGGACTGTTCTTAAAGGAAAGAATTAGCTCCCAGAGTGATCAAATTCTTTCCTTTTAGAGAAGTCCCTATTTTGGAAAGGGCCGTAATTGATGAAACTCACTGCATATTTCAGTTAAGTAGTCTCCCTTTGATTTGTCAAACTGTTTCCACATTCTGGCTACGCTATTGGCGAAGGCCTGCCCCAGCCAATCTAAGTAGGTATTAGTCCCATAATCATGATGAATAAGTACGTTTGTTCCGCTAGAATTTTTCAAAAGTAGCTCTCCTGTGCGACGGAGCGTGCTTGTTCATATTTTGTAGTTTATGTGTACGATCATTGTAGGTTCAAGCGAAATTGTGCTTTAAAACCCATTTAAGCTGAATGGACTTGCCTACCCTTATTAGCAGGACGAGTCCATTTACACTTTCATGATATTCTGACTTTTGTGAATCTCTCCGAATGACTTTAACCTTAGAATAATCATATTCAAGTACACGAAGATTCGTGTCACTCTCGCATAAACGCACACCCACGCACGTACACCTAGTTTGGTCGGCGTAGCGTTGCTTATTTTTCTGTAGTGTACATGTACGTAGTAGAATGCAATGTAAGATGCACATCTTGTCGATGTCTTTTAACTCTATAACAAAATATAAAGCAATCTGCGTTTTTTTCATTAATCAAGCAAACCGCTGACAGACACTCTGAACCAATCTGGCAGAATGATATACATATAGACCCCAAGCGAGAAAAGAAAACTTCTAACATATGCTGGCACTGATAACTCAGATCGGCCTGTTTTAGCAGGCTGATCTGACTCCTTAGTGTCCACTACCATCGAGTTATTGAGTACCATGAAAACTACTCACAAATTGCAACGACTTCAAGATCTATGTCGCTCGATGGCAAGCACACGCAACATGCTCTAGAATTTTATAGTTTAGATATTCGGTCATGGAAAAACTCGAATTCTTCATCAATATCACTACATTATCAATTGCGTCCCTATATTTAGAAAACTGCCCTTTTTGATCTGAAAAGGGAATAAATGACCAATCTAAACCCATCCTTGTATGAGACATATGCAAACGGCGCAAACCCAGATCAGACGCCGCAAAACGCGTCTCCAATGTTTGCTCACATAGTGTTCTATTAAAATTTGAAGACGAAAGGAAGAAAAATACCACCCAACACCCCTTAAAACATATATGGACGGATTAAATTGAAAAGACTCGTGGGAATTCTATTCGCTTTAATAGGTTAAAAGGGAACCAATTAGAAATAATTGGGCCATTACATATTTATAGATTGGGGCTTGTTTCTTAAATTTTTGAATTCTTAAAAATGATTTTGATTTTTTAAATCTAGGTCCCAACTTTATGTATGTGAGCAGCTACGGCTCTGACAAGACTGTGAGGATTCGCAGACACGTCTGAGCCCTCGATGCTCGCATATGCGATCGGTACCAAATCTCGTGAACTAGCTTGGCCCATAAATAAGTTCAATAGTTGTGCACTCACCGTATAGTGCACTATAAAAAGGTTTAAATGCACATAAAATGTCCTTTATTAAAGAAAATCAGCAGTAGCACATGAAATTAATTGGCGTTTCAGACAATTGGAAACAATAACGATTTAACTCTATGTTCACTAGTGTCGTCTGCTGATAACAATTGCAAACAGTTTGGACCCAGATCAGGCCTGACGAAACGTCGGACCTGATCTGGATCTAAACCGTTTGACACTTTGATGGTATTCATAACAGGATTTTTCGAAAAAAAAAGTTCATTTTGAAAAGAAGAAAAAAGCAGTTGACAAAACAGCATGTTAATAGCCTGCGCATAATCTAAACATTGTACCTATTCTTTCCTGTAATCTTTGCTCATTAAGTGGAAACCTCTATAGAGAGTGGGTATTGACTATATTTTATGAAAATGGTCTCCGCTTCTCGCGTACACAAAGTATTGATGTGAAATAATGCCCAAACCACAATGTATACATCTGGGCCTACTAGAGACGTCAGTATGGGCGTTTATGCAGGGGCGTGCCTGCGTATACGCAAAGTACGCAGCTGCGTACTTTAATTTTTGAATGTCCAAAAAATAAAAACGTCTCAAATCGCGAAAAATGCAATAAAAACATGCCTCACCCGGGTTAGGTCTTTACATTACAAGTATACCGATTTTGTAATAATCCTCAACCAAAGCAACAGGATTTTGACTGTTTTTCACTTTAGTTTTGGAAACAATTAAGTCGGTGTTTAGGTTCAGAAAATGCAGGAGAAGCCACCATTTAGTTCATATTTTGATTTTTTTCCCCTAACGTATGCGAGGGGGATACCCCCTCCCATACCCACACCCTGCGTATTCTGATTTTGCCCTCATGCATGCCCCTGCTATGTCAGACCTTTGCGGATATGTGGTGAGTTGCAGCCCCATGTATTGGCTAAACTATTTTACTCGCCGCCTACGCCGCGGCCTATTTGTACAGCTAGTATCTCTGATCTGAGAAAATAACACCAGAACGTACTTTCATTGCACCCTTTACGATCATGTTGAACTCGAAATAATCGGACAATGTATAACCTCATCACGTCCACGAAGACGTCATCTTGCTGCGAAAGGAACAATAAGCGGATTACGCTATACAGTAAAGAAAACAGAGCTGTTGGAAATTGAGATGCTTTTCTCGAGGACGCTTTACATTGGTCAGTTATTTATTACCTGGTGATCAAGACGGTTCACTTAACAATATACAATCTGAATACATGGCTTTTCTCATAGGCGGATCCAGATAATTTCGTCTGTGGGTTGGGGGTCCTGACAACTTATTGTTTTTTCATCACCGTATTTCACAGAGGGCCGTATGAACCTCCCTCGAGAAGCAATTGGACCCAATGGGGTCCAATTCCTTCTCGAGTTGAGGTCCATACGAGGGCTAGTCAAAAATAACCGAGCCCTACCTCATAACATTTTAGTTTGGTAGTGCAGACAACAACTGTGATTATTTTCTATAAGTATTATATGTCATAGATGTTTTGACCTTGAAGAATGCCTATGTTATGGTTGCTAGGCAAAAAACTTGTGTAACATATATCATATTGTCTTTTGATTATACTTGGTTCGTTAATGTTTAGGTGAACATTGATTGCATTCGTTGCCTAGCAACAAAACACGCCAAAATTCCACAAATTTTCAAATACATGAGGATTGTAGTGCCATGGCAACAAATTGTGCATTTAAATCAAGGAACTTCATATATCTGAGGGTTGGTTTGTGTATGCAGTACTATTAAAGCATTACTAGGCTTATATTTTATTTTTTCTGTTAAAATTGTGTAAATATGAAAGTGGGTGGGGTAAATTATAGGACTTCAGGCATGTCAAAATTTGATAAATTCTGAAATCAAACTATCACAGTATCTATAATTTTGGGCCAGTTAGTTTCTTTATTGTGACACTGAACAGGTACATGTTATAGATAGCAAACGACAGTGAATAAAGTCTTGCTTTAACATTACTGTTTCCATAGCAACGCTTTGATTTGGATGTATCACAGCGTGACCACACCCCACTGACAGGTCATATTATGCTGCCTAGCAACCGTTACAAAAAAGCCTACCAACAGAAACAAATTAGGTGAATAAATGGATGACATATAACTGCAATGATATATCATCTAAATATATGTCCATTTTACTTGATTCAAATGTTATGAGGTAGGGCTCAGTTATTTTTGATTGACCCTCGTACATATACCAGTATTTGTAAGTAAACCTATAGCCACTTGTGATTTTACAGGGTTGGGGTCCTGAACCTAACCCATCTCTGGGTCCACCCATTGCTTCTCTCTCAGAAAAGCTATAAAATATGTCAATAAAAAAGGGGGTGGGGTTAACTCATAAAGATGTGACAATACAGAGACGTTGTTGGAAAGAATCAAATTGTGGATAGCGTATTCCACCCTAAATGTAAGTGAATTTGACAATAACAAATAGCAAACCAACCCTTGGCACATTGAAGAAGATGCAAATAACGCTAAAAGCCACATGCAGCAAGAAGACAATAAAAAGTAAAGCAACCAGCTTTCTAGCATTTTTTCCACAAAGTAAATGCAGTGTTCAAAACAGGCTGCCTGATGGTATCCGTTATTTGTATAGATTTGTCCTAAACAATAGTGAAGTGGAAATTTAGACGCAAATTGAAATTAATTAAAACTAAACTACAGTCCAGGGTTCAACATCACAAATATCCGCTTTTTCACGTTTGATCTTAAGTTGGGGGTCATGGTTTTACAAAATTTGATGTATGCGCCTGCGAAGTTTGAAGTGGCTACGTCCAAGAAAAATTAATTATTTGACCTTTGAGCTTGGCTTTAGCATTAAGGTCATACTTGATATTGCCCAGCGCCCTCTACAGCATGTGACATATGCACCTGCAAAGTTTAAGTTGAAAGGTCCTACGGTTTAGGAAGAAAATACATTATTCGACCTCTGCCTTTGACCTCTCAGTCAAGGTCGCATGAAATGTTGCCCAGTACCCTCTACATCATGTGACCCATTCAGCTGTAAAAATTGAAGTTGCAACAGTTTAGGTTAACGGTTTAGGACGGGTACATTTACACAAAAAAACGTTATCTGACCTTTGTCTTTAGCCCAGTACGCTGTACATCATATGACCTATTCAGATACAAAGTTTGAAGTTGCTTACGATCTAGGAAGAGATACATTTACAAAAAAAAAACCGTTCTTGACATTTGACACCCTAAGGTCAATGTCACACGAAACATTGACCAGTACCCTCTTCATTATGTGACATTTTCAGGTAAAATGTTTGAAGATGATACCTCTAACATTCTAGGAGCAGATGTATTTACAAGAAAATTATTTATTTGACCTTTGACCTTGATCATTTGGTCAAGGTCAAACAAAATGTTGCCCAGTACCCTCTAAACCATGTGATATACTCAGGTACAAACTTTGAAGTTGCTACCTCTAACAGTTTAGGAGGCGATGCATTAACAAGAAAATACATTATTTGACTGTTGACCTTGATCTTGGGGCTAAGGTCACACAAAGTGTTGCCCATTATCTTCTACTTCACAGGACCTTTTAAAATACAAAGTTTGAAGCTGCTACGCCTAACGGTTTAGGAGGAGATGCATTTACAAGAAAATACATTATTTGACCTTTGACCTAACCTTGGGTCAAGGTCACGTGAAATTTGGCCAACTAGTCTTCACTTTATGGGACTTATTCAGGTACAAAGTTGGAAGTTCGTACGTCTAATGGTTCAGAAGGAGATGCATTTACAAGAAAATACATTATTTGATCTTTGCCCTTGACATTGGGGTCAAGGTCGTATGAAATGTTACCCAGTACCCTCTAGAGCATGTGACCTGTCCATGTACAAAATTTGAAGTTGCTATGCTAACCGTTTTAGGAGGAGATACATTTACAAGAAACGTGACAACCATACGGACGGGTGGACAGATGGACGACGGACCGACTTTGGTACGATAATTAACATACCTTTTTTAAAGAAAAAAGCGGATATAAAAATATGACCAGACACCATGTTTGAAAAAATATTAAAATGTATGTTTTATGTCCATCTTGCTGTTGCTGTCAGGTAGAAATGTACAAAATATGAATAATGCACAGATTTGCCCTTGCTTCATGTTTTGTTTATTTCTAGAAGTTGTAAATTTATTGGGTGTTGTTTTTTTTGATTTGATTCTTTACGTCCCATCAACAATCTTTCAGTTAAACAGGGACGGGTCTTCCTGGGTTGAACCAGTGCTAAGCTAGGATAACGTTGTTTTGCTCAAGGATCACAACGTAGTGACGCCGGTGAGGCTGGAACCCGCGGCCTCTTGGTCTCGAGTCAAGCACTCTACCACTGAGCCACAAATTTATTGGGTGATACAGGACCCATGTCAAAAGATAACCGATTGTTTTTATAAAAGTTAGAATTATCTTTATTTATTGTCTTAAAACGTACAAGTATTGGCGTTCACAAAAAATATCATTTATCAACATATCTGTATGACATCTGCATGACCAAATATATTTTGACCGCCTGGTTCAGTTTCACCCCTCTATACGTTCCCAGCTATACCTGGTCAGACAATTCTGGTCAGAAAGTTAATATTCATGCATATTCAATGTATGTACTATTAGCTGATAAAGTGTCTTGCCCAATGACACAACCCTATGACTCTGGTGATTCAAAAATTAGCAATCCGTCAATCCCTAGTTTAACACTCTACGAACTGAGCCACTGTGCTTCTTACGTCCATTATCTTTGTAAATATGACGTCATGGGTGGGAGGGCTCCTTTTTTTAGCTTGGATGAAACCCAAGAGCAACATATTGGACACTGTGAGAGCGCTTGCCGAATGCTGGGGCGTGCATTTGCGCTATTTTTAGATAGCCAATGAGGAGTTTTTGACTGAGGCTTATTTTATATATATCGTGGGTTCGAATCTCGCTGGAGGCAAAATATTTACAGCATCTATCGGCTCAGTTGATTCACTATATCCCTCTGTATTCATCTACTGTCTGAATCTGCATCAGTTTCTGATCCTGTGTAGCTCGAAAGCAATGATGTTTGTGAAATTATATTTCCGCACTTCAGATATTTATCTAATTTCACTTGTATCCTTGGATCCATCAGGCTTTCACTTGCGAACGAAATAGATGCCATGCATTGAAAAAGGAACCAATATACGACGTGTACTGCACCAGTCGTCGTCAATATCAGCGCTTCCTAAACATCCTTTTTTGGGGATGTCTCAGTGGCGCAGTTGGTAGCGTTGATGTCTGGTGTAGTGCTAGGCGGTGTTGCCGAGGTCGTGGGTTCGAATCTCGCTGGAGGCAAAATATTTACAGCATCTATCGGCTCAGTTGATTCACTATATCCCTCTGTATTCATCTACTGTCTGAATCTGCATCAGTTTCTGATCCTGTGTAGCTCGAAAGCAATGATGTTTGTGAAATTATATTTCCGCACTTCAGATATTTATCTAATTTCACTTGTATCCTTGGATCCATCAGGCTTTCACTTGCGAACGAAATAGATGCCATGCATTGAAAAAGGAACCAATATACGACGTGTACTGCACCAGTCGTCGTCAATATCAGCGCTTCCTAAACATCCTTTTTTGGGGATGTCTCAGTGGCGCAGTTGGTAGCGTTGATGTCTGGTGTAGTGCTAGGCGGTGTTGCCGAGGTCGTGGGTTCGAATCTCGCTGGAGGCAAAATATTTACAGCATCTATCGGCTCAGTTGATTCACTATATCCCTCTGTATTCATCTACTGTCTGAATCTGCATCAGTTTCTGATCCTGTGTAGCTCGAAAGCAATGATGTTTGTGAAATTATATTTCCGCACTTCAGATATTTATCTAATTTCACTTGTATCCTTGGATCCATCAGGCTTTCACTTGCGAACGAAATAGATGCCATGCATTGAAAAAGGAACCAATATACGACGTGTACTGCACCAGTCGTCGTCAATATCAGCGCTTCCTAAACATCCTTTTTTGGGGATGTCTCAGTGGCGCAGTTGGTAGCGTTGATGTCTGGTGTAGTGCTAGGCGGTGTTGCCGAGGTCGTGGGTTCGAATCTCGCTGGAGGCAAAATATTTACAGCATCTATCGGCTCAGTTGATTCACTATATCCCTCTGTATTCATCTACTGTCTGAATCTGCATCAGTTTCTGATCCTGTGTAGCTCGAAAGCAATGATGTTTGTGAAATTATATTTCCGCACTTCAGATATTTATCTAATTTCACTTGTATCCTTGGATCCATCAGGCTTTCACTTGCGAACGAAATAGATGCCATGCATTGAAAAAGGAACCAATATACGACGTGTACTGCACCAGTCGTCGTCAATATCAGCGCTTCCTAAACATCCTTTTTTGGGGATGTCTCAGTGGCGCAGTTGGTAGCGTTGATGTCTGGTGTAGTGCTAGGCGGTGTTGCCGAGGTCGTGGGTTCGAATCTCGCTGGAGGCAAAATATTTACAGCATCTATCGGCTCAGTTGATTCACTATATCCCTCTGTATTCATCTACTGTCTGAATCTGCATCAGTTTCTGATCCTGTGTAGCTCGAAAGCAATGATGTTTGTGAAATTATATTTCCGCACTTCAGATATTTATCTAATTTCACTTGTATCCTTGGATCCATCAGGCTTTCACTTGCGAACGAAATAGATGCCATGCATTGAAAAAGGAACCAATATACGACGTGTACTGCACCAGTCGTCGTCAATATCAGCGCTTCCTAAACATCCTTTTTTGGGGATGTCTCAGTGGCGCAGTTGGTAGCGTTGATGTCTGGTGTAGTGCTAGGCGGTGTTGCCGAGGTCGTGGGTTCGAATCTCGCTGGAGGCAAAATATTTACAGCATCTATCGGCTCAGTTGATTCACTATATCCCTCTGTATTCATCTACTGTCTGAATCTGCATCAGTTTCTGATCCTGTGTAGCTCGAAAGCAATGATGTTTGTGAAATTATATTTCCGCACTTCAGATATTTATCTAATTTCACTTGTATCCTTGGATCCATCAGGCTTTCACTTGCGAACGAAATAGATGCCATGCATTGAAAAAGGAACCAATATACGACGTGTACTGCACCAGTCGTCGTCAATATCAGCGCTTCCTAAACATCCTTTTTTGGGGATGTCTCAGTGGCGCAGTTGGTAGCGTTGATGTCTGGTGTAGTGCTAGGCGGTGTTGCCGAGTTCGTGGGTTCAAATCTCGCTGGAGGCAAAATATTTACAGCATCTATCGGCTCAGTTGATTCACTATATCCCTCTGTTTTCATCTACTGTCTGAATCTGCATCAGTTTCTGATCCTGTGTAGCTCGAAAGCAATGATGTTTGTGAAATTATATTTCCGCACTTCAGATATTTATCTAATTTCACTTGTATCCTTGGATCCATCAGGCTTTCACTTGCGAACGAAATAGATGCCATGCATTGAAAAAGGAACCAATATACGACGTGTACTGCACCAGTCGTCGTCAATATCAGCGCTTCCTAAACATCCTTTTTTGGGGATGTCTCAGTGGCGCAGTTGGTAGCGTTGATGTCTGGTGTAGTGCTAGGCGGTGTTGCCGAGGTCGTGGGTTCGAATCTCGCTGGAGGCAAAATATTTACAGCATCTATCGGCTCAGTTGATTCACTATATCCCTCTGTATATATATATATATATATATATATATATATATATATATATATATATATATATATGTATATATGAGCTATGAATAATCTAATATGGCCGTTCCTATATGCATGCTTGTCTTAGCATTAACTAATTGCCTTTATGAAAAGAACTAAACTTGTGTACCATCCCTTCTTTACCCATTGCCGCAGTGGTAGAATATTCAACTTGAGACCAAGAAGTCCCTGGTTTGAGCCCTTTTGCTTGTTTGTTTGTTTACTTACTTGTTTGTTTGTTTATTTAATTGTTTGTTTGTTTATGTTTATCATGGGAGTGATATAACGACATGCATTAAAATCCCACTAGCGGCTTACAAATTTTGGTAACGCTATGTTACTAACCTACTGGAATATCTATATCCGTGGATTCAGAGAAAATCTATACAGCATACCCTCTCTCTCTCTCTCTCTCTCTCTCTCTCTCTCTCTCTCTCTCTCTCTCTCTCTCTCTCTCTCTCTCTCTCTCTCTCTCAGACACTCACCGTCATTTTGGCACACAGACACCCAGCAAAATTAGGGTTTCAAAAAAAAATCTTTCAGGAATATCACCAGAGTGTCAAGCATTTTCATCCAGATCAGGTCCGATGTTTTGTCAGGCCTGATCTGGGTCAAAAGCGGTTTCTAAAGGGTTATCAGCAGATGACACCTTGTAGGGTAAGGGTTTATGAGGACAATCCAAATAAATTCAGGACTCCATTAGAAAGAGCGAATCGTGGATTGGCATTAAACTTAAAGATTACAAATTGGGGGAATACACATATTCTTAAGTTGAACGTTGTTGAATTCTTCTTGAATGCAAAAAGACGCAATATTTAGATCCAAAAACATCGAATATTTGCCTGCTAAACTTTGCAACAGCCTGAACCCAGATCAGGCTAAAACTGTCAGGCTTTATCTGGATCCATGTTGTTTGACACTCTACTCGTACTCCTGAAAGATATATTTTTTAAAACAATTTATCTCGAAAAAAATCAGCAAGGGGCAACAACGACATAAAATTGCCGAGCATATAACATTACGCCAACGCTCTAACTTGAATCGCTTTTGAATACAGACCATTCAATGCACCGGTTTTATATGTACAGAAAATTTAGTTAGTATAAGCGGCGAATCATAGCTTAATGCACGAATAAGCACCACTCATCTGTACGAACCATAGTTTGTTTATATCGTAAGGTTCACTTAGGGATTAATTCAAAGAGGGTCATCAGAAACACGCCAAAATTCTATATAATCCCAGCCTATAGTAAACACCATATTTAAGTGGAAAAAATTATGCGGCATATATCTAAATTCATTTCTGTAATTTATTTTTCAATTGAAATCAGCATTTCAAAATAATCAGCAAAAAACGGGGGTCACTTAAACCCTGGAAACCCAGTAGTGAAGCCTAGGAGCACGCAGTTGCCGTTCTGTGTTCCCACGCCAGGTACCTGTGTTCCCACGCCAGGTACTCAGTACTGGCTAGCACACAAGACATCCCTATATGGCTGATTTTGTCTTTCTGGACATAAAACATCAACTTAAACAATGCTGCTTTCTAAATGCACTCAATATCATGATTGTCTACGCACACGGACCTAAATTAAACAATGAAACAGGAGGGCACTCCATGCCTGTTTTTATTTCAGAGGTAAAAATAGCACAAAAATGAAAACCGAGCACGGTGACATATGCTTTAAAATCAATAATAAGTTTCTATGCAAATTCCAATCAAAGTAATAAATATTTTGTTTCTGTAGTTACATTGTGTGACATTTTTATTCAAGATTTAAACTATTTTTTGGCCTTAATATTTTTTTACAAAATATATTTTAGCTTAAAAATAAGCTACATGCCTATTTTTCGCTGTTTTTTGTTTTCTTTTATTAGCCAATAGCATGTAGCGTATTCCCAGAAAAAATATGGCATTTCTCACATTCATTTTTTTAAAATATGAGAAATTGACATTTTGAAAAACTCATATTTTTCAATTTTTAAACTTTAATATCTTTTTAAAAAGCACGGTATTTTTTTCAAAATAGATGAGTTTTGAGCTATTTTTAACACATCAAAAGATAGTAACTTTTTGGACACATGCTGATAAGTCCTGTTCTACCTAAACCATTGATTTTTTTTTTGCAGTACCACTACCAAGTACTAGCTTTTACAAAAAAGCACGGGTCTACATGTAAATTTAATACTTGTTTTCTCTATACTGATATATAATGTTCAATACAGACATGTAGTGCGTTTAATAACATGAGAGATAAAATGTTTGACCTTTAATTTCTGTAAACTGTTGAATGAATCGCATACTGTTCATACAGTTTTTGCTAAATGACAATAAATTAATGGTGAAAAACCAAAAACAATGCCCCTTTTCATGAACAGTGTGCGGTTTTTGCTGCTTGGTGCATTTCAGTAGTTGTTTGATAATTCTGCCATGAATGATGTATAAAGGGTTAAAATCTTAGGGAAAATGCATGTAACGTTTCTTTTATTTTTGCTCAGCAGCTATGGCTCGGACACGCTACACCTTTACATTAAATATAATTTTTAATTGTCATATTTTCATGCTAGCACATCAGGTTTTGGTACCTACTGCATAAGCATGAAGCTCGTTCTCAGACAAGGCTGCGCAGTCTCACCAGAGCCTTAGTTTGCTGCTCGCATACGTAGAGTATTGATATAAATTAGTCGCAGTCAAATCATTAAATCTCTAGTCCAACTTGACAGCTATACATCATGTACATGCATGTTTAAAGTGACTTTGTGCAATGAAAGAGGTACGAAACACTTCATAAATTGTTCTACTTGTTGTTACAAAAGACTTGACAGAGATTCTTTGTAGCTGTTATCAACACGGGCATTTTCAGATATTGTAAAACCATATTGTTCCGGCCTCATATTCTATACACATTTAGAGCTGGAGTAATTTTGCATTTTCTTGCTTTCATCGCCCCTAACTATAATTTTGAAAGTCTTTCAGTGGCTTCATTTCAACCTAATTCACCATAATTTGTAGGTTTTAGCTCTGTATATAAAAACTACACAAGTCTTGGGGCGTAAAAACCTTCTTCTCTCATAGGTTCCAGCCAAATATCATGAATATTAAACCCACTGTGTTGTCTCTTCAAATTATTGTTCACTAGTCGGTAATGGAATGTTTTACTCAAACTTCAATTCTTCATTTTAAGCAGTTTGTTGAAAATACTCTAAGATTATTCTTGAAAGTACTGGTTTTTCCACGATGTTTTGGTATAGAACTGCATAACCAGAATCAGTAATTAAATAGTTTTGACGAAGTCATGCGCGGATCCAGATGGGGGCAGGGGTCCGGATCCCCACTGGAAAATCACAGGTGGCTAAGGGTTTCCTTAGAAATACTGGTACGGAGTCCCTCAAGAAGGACCCGAGGGGTCCAATTGCTTCTCGAGGGAGGTCCGAATGGCATCTTGTGAAATGTGTTGACAGGCCCCCAGATAAGAGTGCGTAACTGAAAATTATTTTTCTTATTTCTCAACCAAAACATATGTTGTGGGAACTCAAAAGAACCGTCTGGATGAGACGGTTCTTTTGAGAACCCAAAACACATCTTTAAACAAATGGATAAGAAAATAATCGCATTCTAACGCTTATTATTTTTTTTTGCTTAACTGGCGCTATGTGAACTTGATGACTAAAAACAGAAAAATAAACGTTGCCAGGACCGCCCCTGATGGACTTGTCTTGATCCGCCCACACATGGAAGCCTTATTAAGCTTAGGTTTGCTTGCAGGAAATGACATATTTTTTCATTAAAAAAAACGCATGCGGTTAATATGAAAAAAGTTAGTCCATGGGCCATCAGGGGGTCACCATGTACCCCCTAAGGGCCCTCTTAGAGTGGTATAATTTTTTTCATTGGACCCCCCCCCCCCCGATTAAGAATCAATACGTTTAAATTCGATATTTTGGGTCACACCTGCAATTTTGGATGGTTTTTAAGATGGCTGCCAAAAAAAAAAAAGAGAAAATGCCTAATATATAGAGTAATATAGCCTCCTACCATATGTCACCCTTACTTTATGAGCAAATCATCTATATTTTGGATCCTCAACTCCATTTTAATATGAAAAGCGAAACATAAGGTCTTATCATACTATATTCAAGATGGCCGCTGATTTGAACTACATTTTTGCATGTTTTCGTTAATACTTGTATTAAAAATAGTTTCCATGAGATTTTACAAGACAGTTTATAGTAACATGTTTGAGTCATCATTAATTTTGGAGATATAATTTCAGTCCTCATCATCAGAATTGTCAATTTTATTTATCACAAAGTCATCATCTTCATAATAATGGATAGGCTGCCTATTTTTAATATGCTGATGTCAAGAAAAACGCCTCTTCTAAAAATAAACGTGAATATCTCTTAGACTGATCAGACTGAAGTTATGAATTTTAGTGCATTATAACATCTTAACAGTCAAGCGTATCTCATGAAGACAACATTGCTGAAAGAATATTTGAGGCTGAGAAAACGACCTCGGTTTGAGACAGGGGTCACCATTTCGTGCGACACAAGATTTTAACCACATTTTTTATTTCCAAACACACTCTGTTGACAGGAAAAACGTGTTTTACCATTGTAAAACAGTCTCTATTTTACCAAAAATGCGTTTATAATGTTCAGACAATGTTTGTATACGTCTGCTAAACGAAACAACTTACCCCATCCACCTTTTCGCCACGCATTTCAGTAAAACTTAAATGTCATGACTCTGCAAAGTGGGTGAAAATATTGTTACGAATCCTTTGCAAAAGTCTTAGTCTTTAACCAGCGACGATTGTTGAGGAAACGCAATCTCGGGCATGTGTTCCAGACGGCCGTTTTGGATGACGTTAACGTAGACCAACGACTGGCCATTGGGCGTTACAGCTCATCTTAAATAACGTAGTTTTATGTAGGCATATTCTGTGTACATTACCTAATGCACCCCCTTATCATTTTTCCATTACTTAAAGCAAAAAGAGAATGTTGGCAAGTTTCGTAAACGGACCTTACATTTCGTCTTTAATATGACGTCATAATTTCATAAAGTTATCACTCGCAAGCACAACTGTTTGAAAAAATGATCCAAAAATGTTCATTGTTTAGCGAAACATTAACGGCACAAACTGAGGCAAATTCAAATTGAAATCATAAGCGATCGATGCACAATGCCGTCATGTGTACGTTGAGCCTGTATGACGTCATCGTAATAACGCGTAACTTGCATATCAAATTAAAGTCATTTTCCAACATCGCCCAACCTCTACATAAAGAAGCAGTACGTGGCTGTTCATTTTTATATATCATCGCTAAGAAATCAGTGATAATGAGTGAGGCGTGTTTAGTTGACGTCAGTATATGTATACATTTCTCTGCATACATCTGTCGCACCGATATTACTTGATTCTCTTCAGAGTCATCATTTATTGCAGCAGAAGTTTTTTGAAAGTTTATTTGGACCTTAGAGAGGGTAATATAGGTTACATTTTACATTAAAGCCAACAGAATGAGCATCGATCTTCGTCCAAAATAGACACTTCAGAATTTGTACGATGCATTATTTCAAATTAGGTCCATACTTTGTATTTACCTAATGAAGAATCAAATTTGTCTTTCACACACTGCCGTGATTATTTTTCATTTGTCATAATGACGCCGCGTCTGGGAGTGAAATAACGCCATGCAATAAAATCGATAAGCCACTTGTGGCTTATAGATTTACGGAAAACTTTATGACGTTCATAACAAAGTTGCGTACATAATGACACAATTATAACGTTTTCACACCAGAAAACAGATTTCAAAGTATTTGTCATATGATAAACCTCGCATTTTATCTCTTTTCCCCAGCTCGTTTAATAAATTCAATAAAACATGAGCACTCGTGTAAGATCCTCTATTTAATCGCAAAGTCATCTTCATTATCATCGACAGACCCCTCTGAATAGGACAGGTCATCATCGCCAATCAACACCTTAGGCATGCAGTCTCGAAAGAGTAACCATCTGTCAGTCGTACATGCTCATTTGTTGGCTTTGAACTACTATTATGAGGATATATGTCCTCCTCCAAATAGTCATGTTACACATGTTACTACTGAGAGTCGTGGTACATGTAATACAAAGTAAATATACTGAATCCAAATTCCAAAAGTTAATACATTTAGGGTATCTTTATGCAAAGAAATAGAGAGTGTTCTCCCAAATTTATTTTTTTATACAATGGATAAAGCTAGAACAGGAAAAAGCAGCTCAGAATATGCAAATGTTATTAATAATTCACCCTGAAATTATCTGAATATTTTTGAGTGCGCTTTTTATTACTAATGGGATGTTTTTTCTTCAAACATTTATTATCCCACCAAAAATAAACACAATTAATACCCCTATTCCACACAGGTCCCGAATCCCACGAATTGCCACGAACTGACAATATTTGGATTCGTGGCTGAATCGTACTCAGTTCATGAAGATCTTAACTGAGGTGCACAGTCCGTAGCCAGTTCTTGCAATTCGTAGGTCTATCAGTAATTCGGCTCAAAAGTTTTGAACTGTTCAAAATTTTGGCAACGAATTCCCCGATTCGAAAAATCGTGCGTGATTCGTACCAAATTCCTAAGGCATTCTTGGACATCGTAACTGAATCGTAATCGATTCGGAGGCGTTTTTGAACGTTCGGAGCTACATTGTACTCTTAACTCATTTTTGGGGAATCGGGAGATCAAGCCAAGCAATAAAACCAAGGAAGAGATAGTAGAGGGATTTTCCTTAAGATAAATTACCCCGTCACACCGTAAGTGAGCCAGTCCTAGAAGTTGAAACAGATTTGGCAGATTCTGTAGCATAATCAGGATCAGTCAGTAGCTCCTGGCTGGTGATTTTGCCAATGGCGAACTGCCATATTTTTCCAAGTCAAAGAGTCAGGGCAAGGGCCTCTCGACTTTAATGTAGTCGTTTTCTTCTAGCTATATAAGTAGCTGTTTTCAACACTCAATTTGCAGGATCAATTCTACAGCTGCTTTACGAGGAACATACATTTTGGAACTGATGCCCCCGAAGCATGTAATGGCCTTTTTAGAGAAAATCTCGCGAATCGTGGCGAATTGTCGCGGATTTCTATAAATACGTGCCCAATTCGTGCTGCATTCGGCATATTCTTAACTGATTCGTAATTGATTCCTTAACTTTCGTGCAGCATGTTCTAATATTATTTTGCTAATCGTAATGATTTCTTGCGCGATTCCAACCGATTTGGGACGATTCCCCCGAATATTCGTAACGACATCGTATCTGAATAGGGACTGACTTGTAGAACATCACGATAGGAGAAAAAAAATAATGAAACCTTACGAATCCCTCCGAATCAATAAAAAATCAATTCGCGGCGATTCGCGCGATTCGTGGCCTGTGTGGAATAGGGGTATAAGTTATAGTAGGTCACAGGGTGTAGAGGGTACTAGACAACATCTTGTGTGACCTTAAACCCACCCAAGGTCAAGGTCAAATAATGTGTTTTCATGTAAATGTGTTTCCCCTAAACCGTTAGACGTGACAGCTTCAAACTTTGCGGTTGCATAGGTCACATGATGTAGAGGGTACTGGGCAACATTTCATGTGGCCTTGACCCAGAGGTCAAATTCAGAAGTCAAACAATGTATATTCTTCCTAAACCTTAGAACATTGCAACTTAAAACTTTGCAGGTGAATGGGCCACATGATGTAGAGATTGCTGGGCAATATTTAGTGTGACCTTAATGCCAAGGTCAAGGTCAAAATTCAAATAATGTATTTTATTCTAAATGCATTTCCTTAATCGTTGGAAGTAGCCACTTCAAGCTTCCCAGGTCCATGGGTCACTTGATTTGGAGGGTACTTGGCAGCATTCTGTGTAACCATGACCCCAAGGTCAAGGTAAAAAGTAAAAAGCTGGTATTTGCGATAGCGTACCATCGACTGCAGTCTAGTTATGCTTTACTTTGTGTCCTTTCTAGTGTTGCAATCATATTGAAGAGGCAGAGATAGATGGTTGCTTTCCTTTTATGGTTTTAAGGATGTCTTGTTACTGTAAATGTTCTGTGACTCTTCCTCACGGTGCCTTGAGTTGGTCTGCAGTGTGTGATTGTGGTATTTCCTGATCATCCTCACTTACTTTTTGGTATGTAGAGTGGGTGATGACTGGTGATATGGTATGGCAGTTGAGGGAAAAGTGGGGTAATGTAGGATATATAGGGTAGTGCAATGATCTTAAAGGAACAATGGGATCAAAAGTATGATAGCCATAATGGTATGGTTGTTTATCAGTCACCTCTAATATAAACTGAATTGTTTCAACATAACCTAATAAACGTTTCATATCTCACAGCATGTTACCTTTATCAAGTCATGATGACGTTGCACTTTTTGAATGACGCTAGTGACGCTTAATCAACACAAAAATCAAAAAAATACGTCATAATCGCTAGTTTGAAGAGTGTTCATACGACGGACTGATAAATAAAATACCAGGTTCGTGTCTTTTGATATCAAGTTTACCAGGCTCGGCTTTGAGAACGCATGTTGAATCGCTCGACAAGCCTCGCGATGTCAACACACGTTCTCAAAGCCTTACCTGGTAAACTTGATATCAAAAGACACTCACCTAGTATTCTCTATTTATGCCAGGGTAGTGTAGGATTGAGTTAACTAGGCGAAGTTTGAGTTGGGTAGTGAAGAAACGGAGAAGAGTATTGCAGAGATGGGCAAATCAACCCAGAACCTATATAATACATTTGGAATCAAGTAAACCTATCACCGCCATTTGTCTCTACTTTTCAAAAAAAAAAATAAAGTGAAGCTACAGTTTCTTTGGAATATCTGGCTACTACTAGCAATCTAAAAACGGCTACTTTAAATCTTTACTTGTTACTCATAGGTTTTGCTTTAATACATTTTTAATATTCAATCCTTTAAAATATTGATATGACTCTTAAATAATAATTATATATTAATATCTAGAAAAAAGATCTGAATTCAAGTTTGATAAATTAACAATTTGACGAGGCTACTGTGTAAAATATTTGAAACAAGAATCCCATACTGATAAAGAAAGCCGTTGAATTAAAATTTGTGTTGGTTTTACTATATCTATATATGTCACTTATGTTATTTACACAATACATGTCTCAGCTGATTGTGCTTTTAGTATTTAGGAATGGCTCATGCAAGAAGTCATTTTGTTACATGTTACAGCTGAATGTCGTGTTTATCTTATTAACGAGCCTTTCTAATATGCATTTTTCAGTGTGCTACCAGGTCTAAAGATCAACAACTGGCATAAATATAACAAGAAATATCTTTAAAAAAGATATTCGGCGGCTCTCAAATACTTACAATTTTAACACAACTAAGTGACGAAATCCCCTTATACTCCCTGTCTTTGCATGCTGGAAAAGGATGTTCCGTCTAAAACCAGCGAATTTGGAAGTTGTGCTATGTTTCTGGTCTCTCTTTTGCTTGGTGCTCTTTTCGCTTAGCGATATGCATCTGAATCGTTCCAAATTTTAGGCACTTCACCAGCAAAGGCTAGGGAACAATGTTATTAGTCCTAATGTTTTTAAGAAAACGGGAGATTTTGACGATAAATGTATGTACTGAAACAAACTGAAAACCCGGAAAAAACATGCCATATTGTTGTTGTTGTTGTCACATAGGCTAGATTCTGCCCGTCTCAGATCTCAACTTGGAGTAGTTTTCAAGTCTTAAATGGTTTACACTTTCACCACTCTATTTACATATTATGAATGTCTCTATTTACAGAAAAATACTGATATACCAAATCACTTTTGTGTGGAACTAACTCCTATAACCTTTCTATTTCCTGTGGCACCTCGCCATAGCCGGGGTCGGGGAATAAATACATGTAGACTCAAAAACTGATCGACTAGCTCCCAGTAAGCACGTAAAATCCGGCTACTCTCGGCCTGCCAGAAAAACACCACCCGAAAAGCGTTTTGCTGGCGGGCCCATAGTGGCCCGAGATTTGGTGCTGGCTGTTTGCAAGTTAGCCCCGGGAAGTTAGCCTTATATGATACATGTTCGTCTGACATACATGTAGTTAAAGAAACTAGAGCTTGTGCTTGTCATCTTCCTAAAGGAAATAGCAAAATACGCTGATACATGTACAGCTGTGGAGGTTGATCTGAGTCTAAGTGTAGGATTGTAGGTTGCGGGCACATTCAAATTGTAGGAAATTATGTGCCATTATTTACCGTTAAATATCCATCCCCATTATAACCTCTTTTTTAAGATACATCTTTTTTCACAAAGATGTATCTTGTTAAGCGCAATTAATAGACATTATAACGTGGGCTTTTTGGCTGTCTATTTATAACGCACCATGTTGTGTGATTAAAGAGAGACTCTGCCGATAGCTACACTGTCCTTGTAAAAACATGCATTTGCCGGTCAGAGCAAGCTTTGCACGTATTTACTCGTCTGAACCCCGAGGTTACTCTCTAATTCGCGATGAATTTTACGCCCTTGTATATAATGTAATGCATTAAATACACCTGTTATATTTGTTTTAGAAATAGACTAGACCTAATATCAGTGATTTTTTTACAAATTTGCTTCTATGAGTCCCGGGACTCACTGGGCCAAAATTCTTTGCATCCCAAACTCGAAGTTCTGCATCCCATACGACGTCCACTTTGAATTATAAATTTTGTGTATCCATACGAATCCGGCCATTCATAGAAGCCAATTTGGGAAGCAAAACACTGGCATACTTATTTATACTATAATAAAGATAAAACTTAATTTACTTTGTCAAGTAAAATAATAAAGATATAAAAACCTACCTGACTTTCTTATTAATAAAAGTTCAGTTGCAGACAGTATATTTCCTTAATTTAATCATATTATCATCTTTTGCCAAGAGTCAGACTTTTGTCTCGCAGTTTTCATATAATTTTTAGAGCCCAGGTCATTAGCCCGTGTTCATCTAACTCTGCATGCCTACAAGTGTAGTGCTGGAAGTTACTGCATTTGAGCCTTTGGACATACCATATTAATTTTTCTTTTATCATCTGTGCACAGTCCAGTCTCCGTACTTCATGAGCCTGCAGTAATACTTTAACCATTCTATTGGTATTTGCTCGAAGCAGGGTGTTTAAACTTGCGGGTAAAACGCATTATTCAAATGTTTCATTTCGGGTTAGTAGTATTGGATCAGTACTGGTTTATCGGCACTGGTTTTTACCAGTAGTCCGGTACTGGCTTTTACCGGTAAACTCCCCTACAGCGGGTCATATCTGAAAACACGTGTTTCCCAAGGGAAGTAATGATCGCTATACTGTTGGGGAGTTTTTTTCAGTACCGGTTTTTACCAATATTATTCAAGACACGATGCGCAAGTTAAAAAAAACACTCAAAACGAAAGTTGCAAATACTAAATGCAGACTTTTCGCCACAATTTGAATGCATCCTGCAGGACTCTCATGGTTTAAAATCATGCGTCCTTTGTGAGAAGCATGCGTCTGAGACCCAGGACGCGCAGGTAAAAAAAATCACTGCATATTGTCGAAATTTATGAAACAGACTATAATCGTGTAACGCGCATTTGATACGGGAAACCATAATTGCTTGAATAAAAAATACAAAGATTTGCTTTATATAATGCTGTTAAAGTCCTTTAGGATATAGTGAGTTATCTTATATTGCACTTATTTACTATGTGCAATTAAGCAAGGTATGTAAAGCAAATCAGAAATGCTGTACAGCGGGAGTTGACCTATATTCATGATCAATGTTCATTATTAGGACTAGTGCACAGACTGGTTCTCGGCCATTTACATGGAAATTTTCAAGTTAAATTGCATCTATAATAAGATCGCGTGGTCAGTCTGAGTATTAACCAATGAGGGCATTGTTTACTATCTGGTGTGATGAATATTACAATTTAAGAATACTTCTGATTGGTGAAAATTTGCATAAATTGTAGGTCTAAAGCGATATTAAAAGGCCGCCGTAAAAATCTAAAATAGACAAATACTTGTGAAGGATAAATCAATTTTTTTTCTATTTGATAGATACAAAGTACGGACCCAATCGGAAATAAAACACCATGCTGATTCTTACAAAGAGGCTATTTTGGACTCAGATTTCCATTGTGCTGTGTTTGGTGTAAACATGTAACGTGTGTTGAACCCTTAGGGGCCCAAATAATGTGTACAAATTCGAAATAGTTTTCCTTATTTTCAGTAACATATGTTGTTAATACACATTCATATTGCCTCATAGAGGCAACTCCAATTTGTACATACAACACCTGGCTTTTCAATGAATGCGTTTTTTCACCAGAGTAAGTATTCATGGAGTTTGTTAGGCACCAGGGCCTGGAATTACAATGCCTCCTTAAAGTTAAGGAAGACTTAAGTTAAGTATTCATATTTCAACACGCTATATAAAATGCTAAATAAATTGCCTGGATCGATTCAATACTTCTGGTCAAAGATAGCTTTGTGATCTACAGAAAAAAATTAACAGATTTGATTTTAATCAGTTGGTAACGTTATTTTTCGCATCCTGAAATATCAATACTTAACTTAAGTCTTCCTTAACTTTAAGGAGGCATTGTAATTCCGGGCCCTGGATGACAAGACCAATTTTCAAGACCAATTATCGTTTAGTGCAGGTCAAATGCTTTTGACCTACATTAAGCTACCAATTTTTAGTAAGAGCTTTGATCCATTTTGGAGTGGCTGTTTTTTACAGGTTTTACTGTATATTACTAAAATGGTAGTTGCGTGGTTGTAAGATGCACAGCTGTTTATGAAAGCTACAAGCAACTCGTAATGTACTTATAGCCAAAATAGATTAGCGTATAAAATCAAATATCCCCAAGACATACAAGCCATCTCGCAGTTGACTGCAAATATCCTTTAATATACACAAATATGGAAAGTAATGTCCTCTTGACATTTCGATATATTGCCTTGTGCAGTGGCTGCTACAAAAATGACTTAAGAACAGGACTATAATTGGACTCTAAGATATTTCTAAGAGTTCCAGTGGTATTTGGCCCTAACGCGACAAAATCTGTCTTAGTGGCTTCTGACTAAGTAAGACTCAAGACGGCTTGCTCAGCTTCAGACTTGCTAGAATATCAAAAATTGGCATGTAGTATGTTAAACGATTAAACTATGTGTAGAGCGAATAACAATGACGCTCATGAACAGGCAGATATGTGTCGTTTTTGTTTGCGTGTAACAAAATCAGGTATTCTGGCGACGGGCCCATTTAAAGACAGATAGTTGGAATACCTAATTTTGGTATGACATTTGCCAGATCTAGAATCTACCATGTATGAAAAGTGCATTTGTGCGCTCTAGTAAGCGACCGCTTTATATCTTAACCATTGTCCTGATGAACTATGAAACAGTGGAGATCTACATCGGCTGGCTTCTGAATAAGCCAGCTTTAGAAGTCAGTTGATCATTCCTACTGCTCCCATTCTGCCTGTGAACCTATGGTAATATTAAAATGGTATACTGCAACTAAGCTAGTAGGAAATAAATGAAGCTATCAGAAAACTAGGCTAAAACCACAGTCGCTACGTCTCGCATGAGATATAAACCGCTACATGTACGTGTCTTTCTAGGGTAACCATGGATCGCTACGTGTCTGTAAGTCTAGACAATCTCACAGAATACTCACGGTAAATTCGGAAATTTTCGCGAGAATTTTATTTTCGCGAATAGCGTTAAGAGACACATTTGCGACGTAAAAAATCGCGAACAGGGCATGCTTTACAAATGTACCTATATCAGTAAACGACAGAGTGATATCGCCAATTTGCGAGGGTTTGATTTTCACGAAACTTCGCATATGCAAAGTTTCGCGAAAATTAAACTCACGCGAAAATTTACAGTAGCAAAGAAATCTGTTAAAAAGAAAGGGGTATATACTGGTGCCAAAATAATCGTGTCCTTTTCGGTCTATAATCGTAACAAATCGCATATGTAATAACGATCACAAACGTAATTGCAAATGTTTGAAAAAATATGAGCTGTCAGTATAATCATATTCGTCATAAAACATGTTTTTTTGCACATAACACCTGTTTTGGTTGCTGTTCTGAGATGCCCCCCCCCCCCCTTAGTGAGGATACATTGTAATAAGCAGTTTGCAAATGCGGTCGTTTTTTATGTGAGCGTTGTTTTTAAAACTTAGGAATGCTGAAAAGATATTAAATTCCCCGATGTTCCAGATTTTATTTTTCAAGATTACTGGGGATGGGATTTAAGTGTGGTATAAAATAGCTCATGATATCTCATATATGGAAATTAATCATAGCAATTATTGCTCCCCTGACAGAGTTAAATTCCTTCGTTTGAAGACTTTAAACCGATTAGTTCGTCCTCCGTGACCAGAAAGAAATAATAATGATAAAATGAAGGCACACATTTGTATTGCTGAAAATCCTATTACATGTAACCCGGTTATCTGTATCTGTTATTCATCCCATAAATGGGAAGCTTGCAAACGATGAGATGCTGCATATTGCTGCGTCTCTTCAGGGTCTGCATTAATGTTTATTGTTATAAAAGCCATCATCACTTATCAACTAAAATTAATTTGGAAATTTCGACCTGCATCCCCTTGTAAAGAATAATGGATGATTCAAACATGATAAACGAAATAAGAATGGATGGTCTAACACCACCGCCCGCATTTTGGACGTTGGAAACGCAAGGATCACGCACTGCTTTTTCAACGCGAATTCCAAATAGTCAATCCAGGCTCGTTACCGATTATGCGTTGAACTGCAGTGTAACGCATATACCTGTCTACCAATCGATTTCAGCCGATTTATAACGCGTATTATCGCGTAGCAACGCTATTCCGCATTGAAATGTCAATCAGTATAGGAGTGATATAAGACGTTTAAAAAGCCAGTTTATGGATCAAATCTGTTTGACACTCAGATGGTACTCCTGAAAAAGTTTTTCGAAAAAGTTTATTTTGAAAGACGACAAAAAAGCATGAAAAAATACACAGTGGGCAAAGAGATAAGCGTCAATGAGTAGCCACCTGTCTTCAAGCTCATCAACAAACCAGCTTAGAACTGTGTGTACATAATACCTGATTGGCGCATTCCAACCTGTACCTCATCATTAATGTAACGAATGAAAAACATGATCGATGAGTCTATATTCATTGATGATTATTTACAGAGATTGGGAGATAACAAAACGCCATCGCATGCAAAGAAGTCCCTTACACTAAAATAACTGCACAGAGACGAACACGTTGAGCGTTACATGTCTTTCTCCGCCAGATATTAAGGATAATACAGTAAAAACCTGTGTAAAACGGCAACTCTCAAAAAGACCACAAGTTGGTTTTCAAGACTGAAGGGCGAAAGTATTATTCTTTACTGTTGTCATGGTTACTTGCAATCATCAAATACCGGTAAATGAAGCCTCTTGACCATACACTTGGTGATATATAACACCATTTTTGCAAACAGAGTTTAGGGTAAAAACACTAAAAAAAGGATGTCTTCAAAGTGCAATTCACAGCATGCCCTGATAACTTTCGGGTACAGATATGTAGATTCACTCTCATCTGTATCTGCATATGGATTTACATGTATAGCCTTATCTTTCGTTACTGTGGACTTCTACTAGCTGAACATGGCCCCTCAATGCATGGGCGGGTCCAGGGTGAGTGGGCAGGGGATCCGGATCCCATCCCCTGGAAAATCACAAGTGACTATAGGTTTCTTATCTTGTAAGGATCTCCCTCAAGAAGCAACCCTTGGATCCAATTGCTTCTCGAGGGAGGTTCATACGGCCCTCTTTGAAATACGTTGATGATTAAGAAAAGAATAAAACGTTGTCAGGAACTCGCCCCCCCCACACCCCCATCCCTCCCCCGAAACTGACTGAAATTTTTGGATCCGCGCATGAGCTCTAAATCTTAGTTATAAGACTGACTGATTGCCAAGGCGCAAAATTGATGCATATAGCAACTGTAAAAAGACAGTTTCAAAGGAAACCGTTTTGCCTATCATATTGCCACTAATTAACGGGCAATTAAGAGAAAAGAAATCCTATACCGGATTTTAATTATCTTCCGGAAGGCCTGTATTCTATGCATGTGATCAGTTCAACAATGTATGGGAGCCGATATGGGACTTGAATAAAAAGCTTTCTGAACAGAATGTTGCCATATACTTTTTTCTCCGTGTCTTTCACCATTACATTGATTACGGAGACGGTTTCGCGTTCTCGTAAAATCCTAATAAAAGGGCTAGGTGCTCGTGAACTTGAAATGGACATCTTTAGAAACTAATTAGAACAATGCGATTTCCAACAATGTGCTATTTTGGCAAGTGTAGACTCAAACAAGCCTGTGCAACCCCCTCTTAAGCTGATGTTCAGTCAGTAGCTTAAGAGTCATGTAATATTCAAGCGGCTAACAAAGGCTCTGATCGGACTGCGCATATACGCAGGCTGGTCTGAGCCTTTGCTGGTCGCACATACCACACTGTTGGGAATCTCATGTCGTGGCTAAAATGATTTGTACGCAGTGTAAAGACTCAAATCAGCCTGTGCAGTCGCTCAGTCTGATCAGTCTTTGCTAAGCGCATAAAACACGAGACTTTAGATGAGAAAAGAATGATTACAGGGGGAATGTGCTATGAGTTCAGTTGAATCGTCTCTTGGACTTGATCCCACCGCCCAACCCGTTTCGTCTAGCACAGATGATCCGTAATAGCAAATGCTTAAATGTGATTTAGAGCGATGTTTTTTTCTTATAAACAAATCCTTGAAAAAATACACCTATTTCAATTAATTGCTCAATAATCAAAAGGCTAACCGAAGCCCAATTTCGTATAGTGGTAGACTAAGTAATACCTAAATGAGATGCACTATTGGTTTAGATCAAATCCTGCCGGAACTGTTTAAATCAGGTCAATACCGCTTACATTCTACTAAAAACGCCCACCACCCGAGCAACCTGTGCTAAAAGCATCATACGGGCTAGACGAATCAGGTTGGACGGTGTGTTGATGTGAGCACATAAATTAACTATTCTAAGCGGCTTCCTTATCTGTCACCGTTAGCTCCGCCCACCGCCTTAGTTGCAGCTCAGGTGTTGTAGTGACGAGGCCGCCCTTAAGGGAGCATACATTACTGGAAGGGGCATTGGTTACCAATTCCAGTTGCACGACAACATTGGTTCAAGAGGTTTTTCATTGCCCTCCCACCCACCCTTGTCTAGTAACACCTTTCATTCCTTTAGTCATTGTTGTGTTTTTCTTGCTTCCTTCATTGCTAACATCTAAAGGAATGTTAGGGTGGCGCTTGGAATAGAGTACTAATTGAGCATCCAACAAATACAACTTACTCATCGGTACGCAAAGTAAAGACCCAGGTCAGGCTGGGCAGTTGTCCCAGTCTCATGGTATGCACACACAGAAATCATGTCCATACATAAACAGAATGAGCACAGGGGGGGGGGATACAGTAAAACCTATCCCACACGTAAGGTTACATTTTAACATATATATACATGGGTGAAAGTTTTCAGGATTATTCCTGAATTCGGGATTTTGAGGCCTCAAAATCCTGAATTAGGCAGATTCTTATGGCTTCTTTGATTCAATTTAATTTTATCTAAAGGCAATTGGCCATTTAAACTTGAAATTGTTGATATTTATAGGCAAACTGCAAGTTTTAAGGTTTAATTTCAAAAGTTCAGGATTTTGGAAATTTTAACTTTCACCCATATATATATTTTTGAAAGCATCAGCGAGACTGCGGGAGACCGAGCCTTCGCTACTCAAGAATGCGATACGTATCAAAACCTCATGAACTGACTCAACTATTTTCTCTGAATAAAAAACAACAAAAAATAAAAACTCGAAGCGAAGGTTATATTTTTTATATACATAAGGTCCCCCACCCCATTTGGCTATACTTTTGTACGTAGCCGCAAGACATGTTTTCTGTAACAGGCCGGTAACCATCGAAAGATAGGTAAATTGGAACTGACACTAAATGCATGTTAATCAGACACTGCGATATGTTGGATTTGCAGGTATCTTGTTTTATGTCATGTGTAGATTCATATCCATCACTGAGTGACATGAACAATGAAGATATGACGTTTGGCCATTTTTTGACTTTTGGTATCTTCTAAGTACCATATATATAGTTTGTTAACTCTTTGCCCCCTGGGAAATTTTTCATGCTTTTTATTAACGACCGTCTGGTGATTTTTTTTTTCAAAATCAACTTTTTGAAACATTTTTTCAGGAATACCTTCTAAGTGTCAATCAGATTGGATCCAGATCATGCTCGATGTTTTGTCGGGGGCCTTATCTGTGTCAAAATTGTTTGCAAAGGTTATCTGCGGACGACAAAATAGGTAATGAGTTTATAGAGTAAGTCATGTTTTTTTTTTTTTTGGTTCTTATCGCAAAGCGAGGAACGCAGGCTCGGACGATACAGCTGATTTCCATAAGTCTATCAAAGGCTACTTGATATCTACACAAACTGATTAATTTTTATTCCATTTGCTGCTTGTTACTTTTTAACGGCAGTGTTCGGAGTTATGCGTACCGCGTATTAACACAATACCCGTTGTTCGTAGGTGATGTGCCATAGCAGACAGGTATATATAGAGAATACTAGGTGAGTGTCTTTTGATATCAAGTTTACCAGGCAAGGCTTTGAGAACGCTTGTTGACATCGCGAGGCTTGCCGAGCGATTCAACATGCGTTCTCAAAGCCGAGCCTGGTAAACTTGATATCAAAAGACGCGAACCTGGTATTCTATTTATCAGTTTACTCATTGTTTCACTCTTCAAACTAGCGATTATGACGTAATTTTCAATTTTTGTGTTGATTCAGCGTATTAGCGACGTCATTCAAAAAGTGCAACGTCATCATGACCTGATAAAGGTAACATGCCGTGAGATAGGAAACGTTTATTGGGTTATGTTGAATAATTTCAGTTAATATTAGGGGCGACTGATAATAGAATATATTGAGCATGCACATACATTGATCTGGTGCTACTTTTTTTTAATGGCTGCCATGCTATTTTCACGATTCAGAGGTATTTCGTCCGATTGAATTATCGATATTCAATCGATTCAGGCTTTCTGATGATCGTTAGCGATTTTTGGTTTCAATACCCAACGCTGGCAGACACAATAATTCTCCTATCTACAGACAGAACCAATTATTGGAGACGACAAAGCCTATATACCATGCGTTAAATATTTCAGTCGTTTCTGAAGGACAATTATAGGAAATGTACGAGTCTCGCTGACAGAAATTATGAATACGGGCGATCTTATCTCGCCATCATTTTTATGATGTCTCGACTATTGAAACAACTCGTGAAGCAAAAATGCGGGAACTATAATTATGTTTATAAAACGGAGCCCTTTCCATGTAAGCCCAGTAATACTAGTTAACATAGTTAAGGTCAAGACACGAGAGCACCTGTTACACGTAAGGTTCAACCGCACCAAGCGGTACTCAATGCAAATACCAAAAATCCGTTCACACACACACGCGCACTCGCGCGAGAGCGCACGCGAATTGCCTCCATCTGACTGTAACATGACATTTCCTATGCTTCATCTTGTAGGTTTAATGATAACATCCAAACTCATAAAGACGTACGAAAGAGAATTAAGGGAGGGGATTGGTAGGCACCGAATACCTGAGGGGGTATGATGACTTGTGCATACATACGAGGGATGTTCCAGAAATACGCGAAAAAGTTTAATATCAACCACAATTTCCATTTAATTAAATTGTGCTTCTGGAACATGAAACTAGAACATATAAGTACTTATTTCATAAAGTTTGAACAAAATATGTTAAAAAAAACATGATTCTGCGGTTGCTAAGGCAACTGTGGGTTAGCCCTTGCGGGACAAATTTCAATTTCATCTTATGTTAAGCTTTATTTCAAAACTGTTTTGTTTTGTTTGATTTGATTCTTTACGTCCCATCAACAATCTTTCAGTTATAAAGGGACGGGTCTTCCTGGGTTGAACAAGTACTAAGCTAGGATTAATGTTCTTGCTCAAGGACACAACGCAGTGACGCCGGTGAGGCTCGAACCCGCGGCCCTTCGGTCTCGAGTCAAGCACTCTACCACTGAGCCACTGCGCTCCCTAATTTCAAAATTGTCTAGCACATTTAATTTAAATGACAAAGTACCAATGTTTGGTGTGAAACATCAGTAGCCTTATTTGCTAATACTGATGACGTCATTTTTACATTTGACGTTTCCAGTGACGTCATCTCGCGTTTTCCGCACGTGCATACCTTCTTTGAAGCTAAAATGGATGCTGAACAGCGGTACGCGATAAAATATTTAGTTAGAAAAAAGAAAACTAGGCACGAAACTCTGTGAAATAAAAGAAGTATATGGGCCTGCAGCATTACAAAAAACGGCCGTATACACGTGGTACAGGCGATTTTCCGAAGGCTATAATTCTGCAGCTGATCTGCCTAGAACCGGACGTCACCGAACGTTAAACAGCAAAAACAATGTTCTGAAAGTTAAAACGCTCATAGATCAAAAGAGGCGCATAACTGTAAGAGAGCTAGCCTCTTGTCTGGATGTAGCTGTTTGAAATGTTCACAGAATAATCCATAATCCGGTTAGGCATGAGAAGAGTCACAGCTTGATGGATTCAGAGGCTTTTGAATAAAGGCCAAGAACAGGCCTGGGGCAGTGCTGCTTAGGCTTTCTTCAAAGATTCCACAGTGAAGGACAGCAATTTCTGGACAGAATTGTAACCGTCGACGAAACCTGGGTATCAACATTTGATCCAGAGACTAAACAGAGTTCCTCTATGTGGAAAACACCGTCATTGCGATCCCCTCAAAAAGCGAGAGTCTGCAGGTCACAGAAGAAACAGATGTTTATTGTTTTCTACGACATGGAGGGTGTTATTCTCAGCAATGGGGTCTCGGTCGGAAAGACTATAAACTCTGAGTATTATCAAAAAGTGAATATCATTCTTAAAGTTTTTTTTAATTTTCTAAACTTTCAGCATTTATGAAGGAAACATTAACAAAATTTATCTCCATATTCAGTAGCTAAGTCGACACTTTCTCAGAGAGATGCGACAAAAACGGCCACAGAAGCTAGCGACATTTTTTCTCCATCACGACAATGCCCCGTGTCATAAATCATCTTCAACACAGGCCCATATTGATGAACTCCGCTTCACACAGTTAGATCTTCCTGCATATTCCCCTGATTTGGCTCCAAATGACTTCTACCTGTTTCCACCATTGAAAATACAATTGCGCGGTATTCGAATGGATTCTCTTTATGAGCTGAGGAAACGAGTATTGGCTGTGTTTCGTTCGATTCCAAAGGATGATTACAAGAATTCGTTTATTACATGGGTTGAAAGGTGGCAAAAGTGTGTAAAATATAAAGGAGAATATTTTGAAAAAATTTAACGGACCAAGGATACTAACAGTTTGAAAACCTCAAACAAACCGCTGAACAGTTTGTTTGTAACGTCATATTGCAAAAATGACGTTGCCCCGCCTACCCTCGGGCAGTGTTGCAGAAATGTTAACATATCATTCATTTATCAATCGATTGACTCCATTTTTCATATTTATAAATCAAATACTTCACGAATGAGTAGCATGTAGTTTTTGAGCTAGCTGACCCTTCCGCGGAATTCTGGTACACCCCTCGTATTTTCTGACATGACTGCATTTGCCTTGTTTATTATCTTTCTAAGCACACTTACATGAGGCATAAGGTTATACAAAGTAGGTATGCAGTCGTGCCAATATATCGCCCAAGATACACGTTCAATAAAACACTCCATTTTAAACTTCTCTTAACACTAAACTGTAACTTAATCCATGCTTTTTCGATGCTTTCTTTGATATTGGATAGCACGCCAAAACACAAAATTTTATTCTGCCGTGTCAACTGAGAGCAATAATTTTACCTTGTTTAAGGTCAAGAACAAAGGTCCAGTTCTTATCTAAATGCTTACTCACATTGCTTATCACAGTGTTCACTCTATGGCTCACATCATTGCTACTGTGCTCTGGCGATATTTATCCCAACCCAGGCCTATCTTCTTTTGCATCTTTCTATAACTCTTCTACTTCTCTCAATCATTCTAACAACTCTCTTAGATCTCTAAATCTTAGCCATAACCTTTCATTTGTCCACTATAACGTACAATGCATTCTCAATAGACTTGACATACTGGAAACTGAACTTTTTTAATTTGATATTCTGGCATTCACAGAGACATGGTTAAATCCTTCTGTACAATCTGACGACTTAGTATTCCAATCGTTTCATAAACCTGAATGTAAAGACCGAAGGACTGATCTCTTTGGAGGATTACTACTATATCTTCTATAAGCGAAGATGTGACCTTGAAATCAATGGAAGGGATGTATCTGGATTACCTCTGACGAAATGATCATGGGTGACTTTAATTTTAATATCTAAAAATCATAGACTAAGAAGAAAATTGATTGCCTTTGTACCTAATTCTCTTTGCATCAGCCACTTATTGGTCCTTTTCACTTTACATAGCACTCTTCTTCATTGATTGATCTCATTCTGGTTAGTAAAAAGGAACATATAATTCTTCATGGTGTTGGCGATCCTTTCCTTGTCCAGCAGCATCAATATCATCTTCCCATTTATTTATTTTTTTGTTAGTTTTTCAAACCAAAGGTTAAGGCTTTTACAAGACATATTTGGATGTATAAGGATGAGAACTATGGCCTCTTGTGTGATAAGGCGTCTTCTATCGATTGGAATGCATTAGAGAACGAAGATCTGTGCATCTATGCTACACATTGAAATAGCACTATTTTACCCTTGGCATAAGAATGTATCCCATACAGATCAATTAGGGCTAGGAGTTAGGACCTCAGATCCACCATGGATAACAACTCATTTGAAAAGGCAGATAAGTTAACAAAAGAGACTTACAGAAAAGCAAAACTGACCAACTTGGAACGTCGTTGAGCTAAATTTAGACTATTCCGCAATGACATTAACACAACGATTCTAAACAGCAATTCTATGACACTATAGCTGACAAGCATAAATCTGAATCACTTTCTTCTAAAGACTAGTGGTCAACTCTTAAAACTATCCCCGAAAATTAATAGTGCTCTTTCAGTAATATAGGGACGGGTCTTCCTGGGTTGAGCCAGTACTAAGCTAAGATAAATGTGTCTTGCTCAAGGACCACAACGCAGTGACACCTGTGAGGCTCAAACCCAGGGCCCTTCGGCCTCGAGTCAAGCATCTGCCACTGAGCCACTACGCTCCACTAGTGCTATTCTGTCAATTGAGTCTGATGGGATTATATATACTGATGACTTAGAAAAAGCAAATATTTCTAATAACTTCTTTCAAGGACAAACAATTCTTGGCGACAGTAATGTTGTCCTTCCTGAAATACCCGAAACTTCTTATCTTACAAGTCTTAGCAGTATTGCATTTGATCCTCAAGAAGTTGCAGAAATTCTTCAAACTCTAAAAACTGCCAAAGCATCTGGTGCTGATGGTCCCAGTAATCAAATTTTGAAGACATTATTACATGAACTATCTAAATCTCTGTGTTCTTTCTTAAACAAGTTCTTATCCTTAGGGAATTACCCATCATCCTACAAAGATGCGAATGTGCACCCTGTACATAAGAAAGATGACCTGTTTCTTGTTACCAATTATAGGCCTATCCCTGCTGAATTCTTTGGCATAAGTATTTGAAAAACTTGTTCTTAAATATCTAAATACTCACCTCCAAGACAACAACGTGTTATCATCCTTGCAGCCAGGCTTCATCTGTTAACCAACTTGCTTATTTATACCCTATATTCACTGAATCACTTGATTCTGGTAAAGTGGTAATGTGACCTTAGCAACGCTTCTGACTGTGTATGGCATCAAGGACTTGTTTACAAATATAAAGCTGCTGGTGTTTCAGGAGGCGTCCTCAGACGGTTTTTAAGCTACGCTTCAAGACGCCGTCAGCGTGAAGTGCTTCCAGGTAGATTCTCAGAATGGAATTACAATAGAGCTAGAGTGCCAACGAGTATGCTATTTTCTTATATGGTAGGTTATCTTTATTTCTGAAAGATCCGTATTTCCAGATTATTTAGAGGTCGCAACAGCTGTTGTTTTTTTCTGTGCGGAGTTGGTAAAACTTCTGCCCATGCGTCGATATAGAGTTAATATTTTTTCATATTCTGGTCCTTCAGAAGTATTGGGTTCTGACAGAAAGCAGAAGATCGCTTTAGCTGGTACTAGGGGCGTGAGAATTGTTGCACGTTCCCTTAGTTCTAATGAACGGACTCAATAAAACCGAGACTGCTGTTTTCTTATATTGTAGGTTCTCTTTATTTCTGAAGGATCCTTTTTTTCCAGATTATCTGTACTTGGCCCTCTTTTGTTTTAATTGAATATAAATGATATTGTTAAAATATTGGATCCAATATCCCCTTATTTGCTGATGATGCTAGTCTCTTCATCATAATAGATAATCCTACAACAGCTGCTCTTTGTCTTAATTATGATCGTAAAAATCTCTCTCGTTGGGCTGCTATCTGGTTAGTCACTTTCAATCCTTCCAAAAACGAATCTCATTTTAGTTTTGTCGCAAAATCAAAAAGCCAATCCATTAACTTTTAAATTATGCAAAATATACAAATTCAAGAAGTTTCCTCTCACATAAACTTAGGCTTATACTTCTCTAACGATTGCAGTTGGCATCAACGTATTGATTGTATTAAGCAGAAAGCTTGGCCCGACTGGCTTATTTTAAGCATTCTGTATCAATCTTTTGAAATAGAAAGACCCAAAGGTTATTGGTCAGGGGTCGTGGTACATTTATAGAATACCTGACTGTTGATGTTATTTTGTCTCAATACATCGTGGGGTTCGAATCTGGCTATATCCTTAGTTGTTTTTTTTTCGTTTTTTTTTTGTTTTCTTTCTTGCTGTTTTTGTTGTTTTTGCTTAGGCTGCTGTCCGTTCTAAGGCGGTGGTTCTGTTGTTGTTGACTTTTTTGTTTATTGTTACTCCCATTGTGGGAGTCTATAATTGTCCTATGTTTTGTTGTTCGTTACTTTATGTCCATTCAAGTATTGCAATCATCTTGATGGGGAAGAGAGAGCTGGTTGCTTTGCTTAATTTGTCTTCCTGGTGTCTCGTGATGGTTGAGCGGCTCTTCCTCGCGGTGCCACGAGGTTGTCTGCGGTTTGTGATTGTGGTATTTCCTGATCATACTCACTTACTATTTTTTATAGCTCCAATTCTTTAGAGCCTTTAACTCGTTTAATCCCAGTGGAACCTCCCTCTCTTATCAATTGGACCAGTCCATTTCCGTATTAAGGGTTGTTGGGAGGTATATTTCATTTTTAACTAAATTTTAAAAGAAAAAAATGTAAGCAAACAGTGGGGACCCTGATCAGACGCCACATTGTGTTGCGTCTGATCTGGGTCTGCACTGTTTGCCTATGTCCCACTAAAGGATATGAGTTAAGACATAGAATTATCAATATATACATTTAAGTAAGAGATAAGTACAAGTCTAGTGTCTCACCGGCGTCACTGCGTTGTGGTCATTGAGCAAGACACATTTATCCTAGCCTAGTACTGGTTAAATCCAGGAAGACCCCTCCCTGTTTGTCTGAAAGATTGTTGATGGGACGTAAAGAATCAAATCAAACAAAACAAAACAAGTCTAGTGAAATAAAAATATAAGTTTAAGACAGGAACAAATCTAGCTGTGTTGTTTAATACCATTCAAAAAGACATTTCTTAAATATCAAAACGTCTATATATGATAAATCTTGAAAGTTAGTCTAGTAAACGACACAGCACTATCTTCCTCGCAGAATGAATAGGCAGATTCCATGTCTGTGGAGCTGGTATTGAAATATTGACAATCGATTCACCCAGTCGCCTCACCTTGCCTCAGTTCATCTCGCCTCTAATGAAGAGTCGGTACCATTGATAAATCCAGCGAGCAGTAGTGAACGAGCGATTGAGCTACAGATAGTGTTCGTTAATTAATAACATAAAGTTTCCTTACTTACGGATTATTGTTAAGCGGCAGCATATGAAAGTATCCCGTTCTGCATTTGCGAACTATGCAACCAGAATTTAAGTATGTACATTGTGATATGCGCGTATTTAATCCTAATTTTTCGTTTAACTTTTGCGGAAGGGTATTCGCGACATCAAAGGCAATGGTCTGTCCTGCGCTGTCCAGGGGTAGAACAGGGTCTTCTTTGTCGTTATATGTGATAATAATGCATTTTACCTGATATGTTCCAGGGTAAAACATTATTAATAAAGAATATAAGCATTTTATGAACAATTGCCAATTTTACAGGCCATTCCAAGAAGTGTGGGCAGTAATACTATTGTACAGTTAAAATGCGGGATTATGTTAATAAGACATTAAATTAACAATTGCTGTTCATATAAAAATTAAAAGGACTTTATTGAAGATTTATACAACCGTAAGTATGTTTTTGTTTTTTTATTAAATCAAAATTTTTAGTTTCAAGTGAAGAACAATTTTTAGTCGTGTAAACATGTTCTATTCTGTTCAGCACTTTATTTTACATGAACCATATGAACTGTACTTCATCAAAATTGTAATTGGCGGCAATCGTCTGTTTTGGTTTGTTTGTTTGTGTTTTTTTTTCATTCGTAATTGTCATTGAAAGTAATATTGCATTCTTAATATTTGATACTGATACTTAACGGTGGCTTCAGGTCAAAACCGCATAGGAAAAAATAGAAAATCTATTTTTGCGAATAATAAGTTGCCCACGTGTCGTGTTACCTGTAAAGAGATAGTTTAGCAAACAGTGAAGGCGGCATTTTATTAAGGTCTGCACTATTTGCTAGGACAAAATCAATCTTCAGAAAAAGAAATATAACATTTTTTGAAAATTAGAACCTGTAAACCCTCATTATATACAATGGACCATCCTGACCTAACTGTATCACACTTTATTGGAAATTGCATTGGTCTTAAAAGGTATAAGTATGTTTGATAGAAAAACATATAAAATGTAGAGCTCATAAAAAGTGAGATTTCGAGATTTCCTGGAAATAAGAGGAGTATATTTTATGCAAGTGAGTGTTGTTACAAATACTCTATCCGTAAATACCAGAAACTGAGACGAAAAACTTTTGAAATTGATGTAATTTGTGAATAAAATGAAGCGCAATTGTTTTGAAAATGCAGGGATTCAGACGTCACAATAGCTGCAAAACTGAAAAGACAGCCAAGTCCAACGACAGGCTTTTTCGGTTTTTGGTTTGTGTATGTCCTGACAGATTGAAGTCGAAATAAGAAACAGCACAGAAATAAATCGTCCCCAGAGCAAGTTACTTTGCAGAAAAAAATATAATCTTCAGCCAGCTTCTTTCCTAAAATTTCATTTATTTCTAATGACCTTAAGCTCCTACAGAATGTGCAAATATACTTCTCTTTTAAGACGTTACAAGAAACTGCATGATATTTTAACAAATCCTTGGAAGCAGGATTCTTATCAAAACAATCCCTCAATATATATAAAAACTCTGGTGTTAAAAATCTATTGGACTATCATAATACCTTTAAGAAAACAGTATCTATAGGGTCGCTGCACTATTAATCATTCAGGTGGGCAATATTTAACCCTATATACAAGTAGCTATTTCTGACATTTAGATACTCCCTGTTTTCTTGTATAAAGTGATTCTGGTCTAAAACATATAGGATAATTAATTCATTCTTAAGCAACAATTCTTATATTAAATAACGATAATATTCAATCAACGGAAGAAACATATGTACAGTGAGGTTGCCTTTATACCACTATGCATGTAAACTCTGCATGCTTCAAAAAAGTAAAATCGCACTTAATCCTCAAGACTAATCACCAGACTGCTAACAATCTTAATATTTGGCTTCATATTTCACCAGAAATGACGAACGCTATTAATGCTCTTAAGTTTTCATTGTATTGATATTATGTTACTAAAAAAATAATGTTTGACATCCTAATCTTTTGGTTAGATTTCCGTCTATGCTTTAGACAACTCTAATCTCCATTTTGTGTATGAACGTGTGTGCGAGGCTATGAACAATTACGCATGGGCAAACAACATCTTTGCCGCGCGTATTACTTTTGGTACAGCGACGACCTACCAAAAGCCTTTCTTCCGTTCATTTTGACGTACACGAAGCACTAGTACAGTATATTTTACGGAGTCCGACGTTATTTGCTGATTTTCGATGTTCTGACTCAAAATACTCCCGAATAATGTGTCTTTACCCTTAAAGTTTGTTTGTTTGTTTGTTTTGTTTGTTCTGTTGCTTTACGTCCCAAGTCAACAGCTATGGTCATTGCGGGACGGTCAGTCCACCTAACCACAATTTTTCCTGGGCAGGCTTGAACAAGCGGTTAACCAGTAATTTGTGCACATACTTTCGCTTGTAACTGACAACAACCCTTCTTGAAAGCGCAAAGAAAGAAATGCATCTGAAATTGTCGTCTGCTGATGTCGTCTGCTGCAAATAATTGCCTAACATTACTTGCGAATTAAGTATAGAAGCAAACAGCGTGGACCCAGAACAGACTGCTCCTATAGGAACAGTCTGATCTGGGTCCACACTTTTTGTCATAGAGGCTTCTTAAACATTTAAGCAGACGAGAAAAGCAGACAACTTTTGTTAAGGGTTAACATATTCAAAATACCGAAATGATAGCCATGCAGTTTTTCAGGTTTTTTTCAACGTTATTCATGAACGCCTGATCAATTTCGAAACGTTTTCGCATGGTTGTCTTGTCATGCCTTTATATACCCATACCTTTAAAAGTATTGAGTTTGTGTAAAATTGGGTAATTTCTATTTGAAAAGTGTAAACTTTTTTTGATCAGTGCATTACATATATCATTGCGTTGATGGGCCAAGAAATTAATCTCAGTTAAATACAGATAACAACAGTGACAGATATTCAAGTTATAAGACCAAGTGCTGTCATTATTGGTGCCAGCAGTGACCTTAGAGCTATATGATTTTGGTTGCTTCCTACAGGCACGGTTTTCTAAAAGAAGTGTGTTTCCTCTTTAAAAAACAAACAAACTCCAACTGATATGTTTTTGGAGCTAATTGTTCGCAGTATTTTTTTTTTATCTTCAATTTTAGCAAAATGTTTTTGCGATGAAAGTTGTAGAGGTGACTTTCCGCCATTTTCTCCAAAAGGTCTGGTGCTTGTGTCGCAAACAGGTGTTTGTGTAATAGATGGAGATTTTGAATTCGTCCAAAATTTCTAGGTCATTAACTTCGTAGAGGCGTGACAGAAAGGGGTAGTCTCGAAATATCATACATAAGTGGGGAATATCCCGTTATTGAAAGGTTGTGTATAACATTAAACTGCAGTTTGCATACTCGTAATTTATAGTGCATATGCAGAATCAACTTTAAGCAGACTCATTTGTTGGAGCAAATGCTGAGTTTTCAAATGGGGTGCCATTTTCTCTTTTGCACGTGCTGGAAAATTCAGTGACGGTTTTTAGATGACCTTACTAGCTTAACGTACTAGCGAATCAGGCGCATTTTTCATTCATCACATTAGTAAGTGAACTGGGGCGGCGCAATGAAATTTTTTGACATCTTGAACTTGATTTCTTTGCGCTTTGCTTAACATGTTCAAAGAGTGCATCTATACATAGATGTAACCTAGAAACATGAAGAACCTGGCGAGAAAGCTTAAGCTGACAGCTCAGGATGAAGAACCATTTCATACCTGGGGCCACGAGCCAGGCTAATTTGGACGACAGATGAACTAATATTTAAGTAAAGTAGTGATGCATAAAACTTTACTGCAATCTCGGCGGACTATATATGCGAGCTTTACTTCAAATATCGCAACTAAAGTGCGCCTCACTCACGAGTACATTATAAGATATTTTCAATTAATGTCGCCAAGCCTTTTATAAAGGATGTACAACAGAAATGCAGAAATGATGTTATTGCGATAGTGGTATTTAGTAGTTGGCACCTTTTAAATGCGCTGGCGGTGATGCCAAAATGATCCGAGTCTTAAATGTCGGACACATAGGCCATTTTGTTATTTTTGCGATGTTTGGGTTCTTTTTTATTAATCTAGAAGTTTGATTTCAGACCTAGAAATACATTCAACTTCTGCATTATAACCACGTGGCCAATTCTTTAATAAGAAAATACTTTTAGTTTTTTCTTTGCAAGCGGCGACTTTTGTCGCTTAAAGATAACCATTTCAAGAAGTTTGGACCCAGATCCTGACCCTGATTCCAATTAAGTAACAATCCGACCATAAAATGCTTTAACTCAAAGGTTAGAAAAGGGGTATGCTTAACCTTTTGCCTACTATTCCCGTCTGATGATAATAGTCCGACGGCCAATTTAGGTAACTGTGCACGCCCCCAGCCCAGGGACTATTTTTCATGGGCGCCAAATTGTTCAGAAAGAACCTCCAAAATGCGAAACAAGGTCGCCTTCAAAAATAAACCTGATTGAGCTATGTTAAAATACATGCTTCAATGGTAACCCATAGCGGATTTAAAAACGGGGTGTGCCTACAAAAAGTAAGTATGATCAGGAAATACCGCAATCATACACTGTAGACCAACCCACGGCACCGTGAGGAGAGCCACAGAACATTTATAGTAACAATACATCTATAAGACAATAATAGCAAAGCAACCAGCTTTCCCTTCCTCTTCAAGACGATTGCAAAACTAGAATTTACACAAAGTATTGCATAACAAAACAAAGACACAGAAGGCCTATATGAATATTATCTCATTTTGCATATTCATGAAAATACGTGAAACTTTAAAAATGAGGCAAAAACCGTGCAATAACTGTAAACCAAGGGGAGGGGATGAGGTGATTTGTAATAACACTGCTATGCACCCGTAGGGTGTTGTTTCCTGCATACCAAATGAGCCAGTGCATGAGATTTCCAACAATTTGTCATTTTGACAAGTGTAGACTCGGACGAGCCTCTGCAGCCTTCTTTTAAGCTTAGATACTCTAAATGGTGATCAGTCAGTAGCTAAACAATCGTAAAATACTCAAGCGACTAGCAAAGGCTCTGATCAGACTGCGCGTATGCGCAGGCTGGTCTGAGGCTTTGCTGGTCGCACATACCACAATGTTGGAAATCTCATGCACTGGCTCAAATTGTTAAGTGGGATCCCCTGAATGTGAAAAAAGTTGTCGTAAAAATAAACATGTTTGTGCTTTGTAAAAATGCATGGTATCCATGGCAACCCACAAGGTGATTCTCAAATATTGGATTGTATGACAAAATCAATCATATCGCAGTTGCTACTTATGCCAGACTACTAAATTTTGCACCAAAGAAAAGTTTAGGGACACGCCTTTTATTCTATGGTCATTTATTTACATTATCTTTTTGTATAATTTGCATATTCGTGAATATTAATGAAAACAATGTGGAAAAAAGAAATATTAACGGAGTGTACCTACAAAATTACCAATATATCAGCTGCTTATTGCCCTATACATCCAAACTTGGTATCAGATTGATGATAGGACATGGCGCTTTTAATTAAGTAACGATTTGCAAGTTATCCTATTTGCATATTCATTAACATTAATGAAGACATTATTAAAAGTGGAAAAAATATAGAACAATGAAAGGGATTTTGCAAACATAATTAGCTATGTCTCAGCTGCTAAGTGTTTTATTCTACAAAACTTGGTATCAGACTAATGCTAAGATATTATATATATATTACATTCCCTGCACGGGTGATAGTCGAAAATATCATCCCGAGGAATGTGATTATCAACCGAGGCGCAGCCGAGGTTGATAATCAAATTTCGAGGGATGATATTTTCGACTATCACCCGCGCAGGGAATGTAATATTTATTTTATTATACCGAACAGAACATTAGATCCCTTATTTTCGGAAGTCCTTCTCTTACTCTTAGTCCTTCTCTTACTCTCGTATCTCCTTTTAAAATGACGCTGCTTGGTATTAAGTTTGACGTCATTAGCTTTTATGTCGTAATTTGTCAAAAGGAACGTCAGTGATCAGGTCGAGAATTCAGATTGTTAAAGAAGAACCATTTTTGTGAAAGAATCAATTTCATTCAAGCATATAGATTATTTTCCCTTTGGATCTCTCCTCACCATGATAGGTCTATTAAGTCCTTCTCTTACTCAATAGACCTATCATGGTGAGGAGAGATCCAAAGGGAAAATAATCTATATGCTTGAATGAAATTGATTCTTTCACAAAAATGGTTCTTCTTTAACAATCTGAATTCTCGACCTGATCACTGACGTTCCTTTTGACAAATTACGACATAAAAGCTAATGACGTCAAACTTAATACCAAGCAGCGTCATTTTAAAAGGAGATACTGTGCATGAGGCTATTTTGATGCAAACTAGAAAATTTCGCCTAATCTGCTCAAATTTGGTCTCAATGTGTTCCTCTCGTCCTAACTAAGAAAACGAGTACCCACACTTTATGTTTCTGACCAAAAACACCGAAGTTATTTGAAGTTTAAAGTCGCCAAATCATGCGTCATATCCGCCATTGCTGTTGAACGTCTCCTGACGTGAACGAACCGTACGCGCATCGGCGTTGCGCATCATGTGACCGCCCTGATATTTTATAATATCACCCGCTGCTATGGCAAACACATGGCAGTATTCGCCGTCGCTGTAGCAGCGGGTGATATTATAAAATATCAGTCGTTCGTCTATGGAAGTTTTGTATGGGGAATTCACGTGAGGTATAATAATATATAAATATTACATTTCCTGCGCGGGTGATAGTCGAAAATATCATCCCGAGGAATGTGATTATCAACCGAGGCGCAGCCGAGGTTGATAATCATATTTCGAGGGATGATATTTTCGACTATCATCCTAGCAGGAAATGTAATATTTATTTTATTATACCAAACAGAACATTAGATCCCTAATTACTATCTTACTCAATATATCTATCATGGTGAGGGGAGATCTGAAGGGACAATAATGAACAGCCGCTTATCTATATACTTGAATGAAATTAAATCTTTCACAAAAATGTTAACGATCTGAATGCTCGACCTGATCACTGACGTTCTGTCTAACAAACTACGTCATTAAAGCTGATGACGTCAAACTTAATACCAAGCAGCGTCATTTTAAAAGAGATACTGCACATGAGGCTGTTTTGATGCAAACTAGAAAATTTCGCCTAATCGGCTTAAATTTGGTATCAACTTGTTCCTCTCGTCCTAACTAAGAAAACGAGTACCCACACTTTATGTTTCTGACCATAAACAACGAAGTTATTTGGAGTTTAAAGTCGCCAAATCATGCGTCATGTCCGCCATCGCTGTTGAACGTCTCCTGACGTAAACGAACCGTATGCGCATCGGTGTTGCGCATCATGTGACCGCCCTGATATTTTATATTATTATACCTCACGTGAATTTCCCATACAAAACTTCCATAGACGAACGACTGATATTTTATAATATCACCCGGTGCTACAGCAACGGCGAATACTGCCACGTGTTTGCCATAGCAGCGGGTGATATTATAAAATATCAGGGCGGTCACATGATGCGTAACGCCGATGCGCGTACGGTTCGTTCACGTCAGGAGACGTTCAACAGCAATGGCGGACATGACACATGATTTGGCGACTTTAAACACCAAATAACTTCGTTGTTTATGGTCAGAAACATAAAGTGTGGGTACTCGTTTTCTTAGTTAGGACGAGAGGAACACGTTGAGACCAAATTCGAGCCGATTTGGCTAAATTATCTATTTTGCAACAAAACCGCATCTTGTACAGTATCTCTATTTAAATGACGCTGCTTGGTATTAAGTTTGACGTCATCGACTTCTTATGACGTAATTTGTTGAACCGAATGTCATGATCAGTTCGAGCATTCAAACTGTTCAAAAGAAACACTTTGTGAAAGCTGTATTTTCATTCATGCAGATCTATAAGAGGCTGTGCATTATTTTCCCGTTGGATCTCCCCTCACCATGGTAGGCCTAAGACAGTGGAAAATAAAGGATCTAATGTTCGGTATAATAAAATAAATATTACCTTCCCTGATATGGTGATAGTCGAAAATATCATCCCTCGAAATATGATTATCAACCTCGGCTGCGCCTCGGTTGATAATCACATTCCTCGGGATGATATTTTCGATTATCACCATATCAGGGAAGGTAATATTTATATAATATCACCCGCTGCTATGGCAAACAAGTGGCAGTATTCGCCGTCGCTGTAGCAACGGGTGATATTATAAAATGTCAGTCGTTCGTCTATGGAAGTTTTGTATGGGGAATTCACGTGAGGTATAATAAAACAGTTTATATTTAATTCAAATTGAGTAGTATACGATAATTAGCAACTAGGAGTATTTTCTGATAATATATTGAATACCTTGCTGAGAGATATATTATTATATACAGGTATACATGTATGTGGACCCCTTTTGGAACCCCCTTAGTCCGGTGAGATATTGAAATACACATAGGCATGAGAAAATCTGTCCCTTATCAGTTTATCCGTTACGACCCCTCATAAGGCGCCAGTCTCTTTGAAGCTGATCTCAGGTGTTTATGCTGAACCCTTAAGTGTTTACTGTCGCGCCCACCAAGAGTGACAGTGACGTAATATTTTGTTTACAATTGTAAATTAAAGCATTTACTAGTACACTCCACTTTAGCTAACGCGAATCGATAGATCACTTGTGTATTAATCCTATCCTGCGGATTAATACACAAGTGTTCTATCGATTATAAGCCCCTGATAACTTTGTAAACAAAACATGGCGACACTGTCACTCTTGGCTGGCAGGACAGTACATGCCATTTTACACACCAAGCGGCTACCATTATCATCATTCACTTTTCCTTCCGTGCAGAAGACAAAGTTATTATACGCTAACAAACTGTTTCCTCTCATCACGCGAATGTTCCATGTGTGGCGAAATAAAAATACTTTTTTTCTGAGAAATTTCACATCAATCAATGCACGTAATTACGTAATAGTCAACATATTGTCAAACTGAAATAGCATCTTCAAAAAACATACCTTCGTATGACGTATAGAAGCGTGCAATGAGTATGTCATTTTTATTTCACTTTTTGAGGTATAGTTTTGCCATATACTTATTTAATTTTGATGAGAATTATCAAACCTGATAGGCAGCAATCGAAAACGTTAATACTATCGACGAATGTAGATAAAAAGCATTAATAACAGAGTATTTGATTGCCATTTGTCGCCCAAGTGGCGATAAATGGCATTCGAAAACGCTGTATAAGCGATTTTTTATGCGCGTTCGTCGATTGTTAAGAGTGTTTTCGATTGCCACCTATCCGGTGTGATTATATTCATGTAATTTATTCATAGTGTTTTGATGCTTATAACATATGCATTAAGTCACCATCTAAATATGCGTGTTCAGCTACCTAGGTGCGGGGCTAGAGACCTAAAGTTTGGTCTGTGTCTGTCTTTATTATCATCCTGTATGCCAGCGAGCAGCAAATGTCTGGTGATACTGCGCGGATGCGCTAGTTCGCCTGAGTCTTTGCTGGTCGCCAATTATAAGTACCATAATGATCTTCTTCCTTGTTGTCGAGACAAACGAATGTAAGGTTGTTGAAGCATAGTGCCTCAATTTCGACGACGTCGCCATTAATGCGAATTGAGAATTGTATTTCGAAATCTATTAAGAATGATTTTAAAAAGCTGCATTTAGTTAATAATATTGCATATTGAAAAGGAAAGCCAGTTTGCAGATTACAGAACAATTGGGCACACGGCAGTAACTGGTATGATAAAATATTTAAAAACAAAATTTTACTGCCGTTGCCTTTAGTTTGCCAACCTGGTTGAAATGTTCAAGGTAAGTTCAAATGTTACCGTTTTTTGCTTCTTTCCATCAAGTTTTCTGATGGTCAGTTTTACTGAGCCATTAAAATGTGAGTTTACTGTTGCCCTACCCGCCCTTTTCAAAACTCCCATCACCTATCCAAGTCGTACAGGATATGGGGTACAGGAAACCAAAATGTGTGTATTACTTGACTTTTTGCTTACTGTAAAGGCGTCAACTTTAATATTCATATCTGGGTGCGGTTTGGCTATTTCATCTGCTAAGGAAGGGAAATCATGTTTTATTTATACTTTGGCAAAGAGTTAATACGCTTTTTGAGCCGCGCAAACGTGCGTGCATTTCATGAAAATCCTAACCGTATACACACTGAACTCACATTTATTAACCCTTAAAGCGCAAAATTACAAAATGTATGTTTTTGTCGTCCACTAAACTATTTGAAGCCTCATAGATAAACAGTGTGAACCCAGATCAGACTGCTCCTGTAGGAGCAGTCTGATCTGGGTCCACAATGTTTGCCTCCCTGTTTATGTTAAATAGACATTTCAGATGCAGTTATTTTGCTGGCGTTTTAAGGACTAAATAATGACTGAGGTGGTGACACAAGATGATACAGTTACTTTTGGAAAAAAAAACACGCCTCCTTTTCAGCTTTTACCTATGTCTAAGTTTGACAAGTCCTAATTTCGCATTTATGAGGTGCCGCATTCACAGTAAGCGAAAAGTCAACTAATACACCGGCCTAACTGTCAATGAAATGAAATGATGAAAAAATTGTTCACCTTTAAAAAAAGAATGTTCTGGTTCAGACCAACTCTACGTATACCTGTGGCAGTATAACTGATTCCAAAGCCTCAAACAATATTTTTAGCATTCATATATCAAACGCATGTCTAAACAAACCGTTCAAAGTCTGTTTCGGTAACCTTTGAAAGCGCACTAGCTTCATTTTTTTGGGTTTTCGACGAGGCATACAACCTATCGCGTAATGTCCATGTTGTATCTTACTCATTTATAACGCTTGATTTTCTTTTTTGAGTCGATCAGAAAGAAAGATCTTTCAAACGATTAAATTGAATTTATAAACTAAATCACGATACGAAACACTCGCTCTGCTATGCCCTGTCTTAGAAGTTTTCAAAACAACATTGTATTCAACAAGTGTCCCGCCATGATAGAATTTCAGAAAACATGTTAACGAAGTTTATTATATCGATAGCCTTGTCTTAGTAGAAGTTTTGTAGAAGTCAATATTATAACATACTCTTTCAATAAGAATAAGCTGCGAAATATATACACCTTCAGAAGGGGAGCGAAGGACATCTCCATCTAAAAATTGGAAACAAACTATAATTTCAAAAGTATCACGTTTCTCATAAATTTTAGATAAAACTCTGCCATCATTGACAAGTCTGGATCGAAAAGGGGGATTCATTATAAAAACAAAGGCCTTCTTTAACTGAAGTTCTGCAAGATATCTGACAAAGACATTTGACATTTTTTTTTACACTTTTTTATTCAAAATAAGGTGTAAAGCAAGCCATCTAGATTATATTGGAGAAGAAGTTGAACGCTTAAATAACATCCGCTTGGTTACTGTAGCACCCTTAGTACACAAGGCAACTATACCAACGTTTTGATTCAATTTTTTCACTGCTATAATGTGCAATAGATTTCATGTAACAATGGGGTTTCAATCAACATATAGCATAGCAATACGACGTGTGGGCGTCGTCATGGCCACACATCATGCGCGGGTCCAGAAAGTTTTAAATGTCGTTTCGCTGGCGGGCGGATGGTGGCCCAACATTGCATGCTGGCTTGGAAGCTTTGTGATTTTACAGGTTATGCGGACCAGTATTGCTGAGAAACCCTAAATTTTGTGATTTTTCAGAGGGGTCTGGAGCCCCTGCCATCCCCCTCCCTGGATCCGCCTATGTTACATTATAACTTATTTTTCGCGGTTGATCACATTAATCCATTACCGTCGTTACGACAAGGTGCCTGCATTTGCTTGCAAACGGGGGCATAGATTTGTATTCATAGAACGTACTTTTACGTAGTGTCTAAATTACAACGATTGACCATTCCTTTAATGAACACGCAAGCGTTTGATGGATTTCTAAGAGATAAAGTGACAATTTGCATGACACATATCACCGTAATCAAGATACACGACATAGACACTCCAAATAAGGTCATGAGAGTTACCCTTTGTATACTGGAAACACCTAAGGGAGTATTTGGCGAACACTGGAGACCCAAATGAAATGCAGCATGATGCTGCATTTCATCAGGACCTTCACTGTTTGCTACGATGATTTTTTATATTTGTTTGATTTGATTCTTTACGTCCCTTCAACAATCTTTCAGTTAAACAGGGACGGGTCTTCTTGGGTTGAACCAGTACTAAGCTAGGATAAATGTGTCTTGCTCAATGACCACAACGCAATGACGCCGGTGAGGCTCGAACCCGCGGCCCCTCGGTCTCGAGTCAAGCACTCAACCAAGGGACTGAAATACAAAATCAGTCAGGGACAAACCTGTATAAGTTAAAATGTATATCATTTGAAGAAGTTAAAATTGTGAATTTTCAACAATGCAAGCTCAGATATATCACTGATTCAAGTTAAAAAGTAGCTTATTTTCTGATCTTCAATGACCTTAAGCTTGCGTACAAATTTCCAGAAAATGCATACAGAATCGTATTGCATAATCGCAAGGTTATGTAATACGTGTAGGTATTTCAGATAAAATTACATACATGACCATGAAAAGTACGAAAACTCCAGAATATGAAGACTTTCACTCAAACAGGTTACTTTTGGGGTTTTTTTTGCAAAAAGAAGTAACTGCTTCAAGTGATATATGTTTTAACTTTTAGAGGTTATGCAACTGACTGATAATGTGTCTCAAAATATATAATGAATAATCCCATACTTTTATATGCATCTGTATGGGGAAACCCATCAGAATACAATAAAGGGCTCAGGCTTGAATATGTGTGTTGAAGAACGTTAGGTTTTAACGCTATAATTGTTTGGAGTTGGTGGGGTCGGTTGGTTATTAGCTTATACAGTGAAACCTGTTTTAAACGGCCGCTCAAAAAGAATACCAAAATTGGTTATCAAGACCGATTATCGCTTAATGCAGGTCAAAAGTATTGCAGAATGCTCCAAGAGAGCATTCTGCAATACTTTCGACCTTCATTAAGCTACCATTTGTCGCTAAGACATTTGTTTTGTCTATTTTTGAGTGGCCGTTTTAGACAGGTTTTACTGTATTTGTCAATATACATTTCATATTTCTCCAAGAATATATATGTAAAGTCAAATCTCGTAAATTCGAAGTCCTCGGTACTAGGGGTTTTATTGTCTTATTTCGAAGTTTCAGTAGTTCTAATTAAAGGGATATAGACATGAAACTGTTTTAACGACCCCGCCCCACCCCACCCCCCCAAAAAAAGAATTATTTTCAATTTTCCCTATCAAACATATGTTTTGGGTGCGTTTCTATTACACACTCAAAACATATTTTATATACTGTTATGATACGCCTTATTCCCTGAATCCATTGTGTCCCAGATTTAATTCGACTTAGGGAGTATTTCGAACAATAGACGTAGTCCGAAGTTTCGACTTACTTCTAATGAGCATCTATAAAGCTATATTATTTGAGAAATCATGGAAAATAAATGTGCGATGTATCGTATATAGATAAGCATCACTATTAGGAACAATAAATAGGCAGGTGCTAACATGCGCTGCCATTTTAATACAATCCGGATCATGGGACTTCCATGGTACTAAAAGGCCTCCGTAAATGCATTCTGAAAGTGAGCATGCAAAGCTACTGATTGGAGTAATATATCTTGTTTTAGTTCCAAGCCTTTATCTACGTCCATACTTTGTGTTAATAGCGGAGGCTCGACTGAGCATGCGCTGGTCGCTTTGTGATTACAGTAAAACCTGTGTAAAACGGCCACTCAAAAAAGAGACAAAATAAAGATCTTAATGACAACTGGTAGCTTAATGAAGTTCGAAAGTATTGCAGAATGGTCCCCTTGGAGCATTCTGCAATGCTTTTTACCTGAATTAAGCGATAATTGTTCTTGAAAACTTATTTTTGGTCTTTTTGAGAGTGGCCGACAGTGTTACCTATTTCTTATACCCCGGTTCATATGATCATAATTCCAACCTCCAAATACCTGCCAATTTCAGATCAAAGACATACTAACGATGGAGTATTGCGGCCTGTTAAATATTTCCTCATGAGGTCAATTATTAAGGCCAGCGCATGCGATTTTGATACTTAGAATCATAGGCGGCTAGCGCATGCTTAGACGAGCCTGCACATCCGCACATTCTCGCCAGAGCCCTTTTTGCTCGCATACACAAAGTATGGAGGTAGAATAAGGTTCAGATCAACAAATAGATACAAAGTTCCACTTGATAACCATGTTTGCACGTTAAATAAATTATTTAATGCGTATGCGATAAGTTCAGTTTCCCCATGTACTGGTCCAATTTATGTAGTTACTTTGGCCAATATCTATATTTTGACCACGTCACGAGAAAACCCACAATCTTGCTTTGTATGTTTGCTTTGAAACTGCTCTGCTACAGAGAACAGCTAGGCTGTTGAAAACGTAGGTATAGCACGTTCAGCTATAGCTCTGCGCCCTTGCTGCTCGCATGTGATTTCCAATAATATGGCATTTTGACAAGTGCAGACTCAGACGAGCCTGTGCAGCCTCGTTTAAGGCTTAGAAATTCCAAATGATGTTCAGTCACTAGCTTAACATTCATAGAATACTTAAGCGACTAGCAAAGGCTCTGATCAGACTGCGCGTATGCGCAGGCTGATCTGAGGCTTTGCTGGTTGCACATACCACATTGTTGGAAATCTCAAGTCGAGGCTCATATGGTAATAACAGCTGTTTACATGACTAGTTTATTTTATTGGCATGTACCATTTCGCGTAAAATGGAGGGTGAGCATATGAACCATTGCGTCAAACCACCTACACATTTTAAGCCAACAATTTTTGAGTGGAGTTAATTAAATGGTACTAAATTATAATTTGTGATACACGAAGTACATGTTCATACGTATCGTATTAATCTTTGATTCTACTGTAATGATTTGCTTCATCGAGAATTCTTACTCGCATGCGCTAACAGCAAGTGCTTACTCAATAAAGATGCGCTCTAGCATTTGTTTAAGTGTTTCTTGTGCTCTGTTAGCTCACATGAACACGAAGTGCTCCGTCTCGTCCGTCGTACGTTACCGTAAATTGTGCGTCGTCGTGCGTCGTCAACAATTTCCCGGTTTAAACAGTAACCTATATAACATTGTATAAGACACTCTTATATAGGTCACTGGTTTAAATGACAACTCCTCCTATACCATTGGGCCAATTGTTATCAAACTTCACGGGAATGTTCCTTTGGTGACCCTCTACAAAAAAAGCTAAAAGAAATTTGATCCGTCAAAAACATGGCTGCCAGTGGGCGTGGCTTATCGCGATAACAAAAACTTTGAAGATCCTCTCCTCTGAAACCGGTGGTCAGAATACAAAATAATTTAGTAGAAACAGTCACTGAGTGGCCATCTACAAAAATAGCTAAAACGAAATTGACCCGTCAAAAACATGGCCGTCAGGGAGCGTGTCCAGTTTTCTTATTGTACCTATGAGGAAACTTGCTGCTCTGAAACCAGTGGTCAGAATTGAAAATAATTTGGTAGAAATGGTCACAAGGTGACCCTCTACAGAAATAACCATATTTGATCCATCAAAAACATGGCCACCAGAGGGCGTGGCTAGTTTCCATTATGAACCTATGGGAAAACTTTAAAAAATCTTCTCCTCTGAAAACAGTGGTCAGAGTTAAAAATAATTTGGCAGGAATTGTCACTAGGTGACCCTCTACAGAAAAAGCTAAAACAAATTTGATCCGTCAAAAAATATGGCCGCCAGGGGCGTGGTTTATCGTGGTAACAAAACCTTTGAAGATCTTCTCCTATGAAGTATGTGGTAAGAATTCAAAAACAATTTTGGTTGAAATAGGCACTGGGTGACCTTCTCCAAAAATTGTTAAAACGAATTTAGCCCGTCAGAAAAAACAGGGGGTATGGTCAGTTTTCCTTTAGTACCTATCTCATGTGAGCGATTAAGGGTCATCTAGCTCCTCTTTTTTTCTTTTAATTTGTGAGTGCTTGCAAAAGGTACCTGATGTGATTGTGGCTTCCCAGCAAACTGACTTCTAGTATTTCTTAGCTTGGTAGTATAAAACGTTCGAAAATAATATCTGAGATTATCAGTCACCGCTAATATTAACTGAATTGATTCAACATAACCTAATACACGTTTCCTATCTCACGGCATGTTACCTTTATCAGGTCATGATGACGTTGCACTTTTTGAATGACGTCGCTAATGACGCTGAATCAACACAAAAATCAAAAAATACATCACAATCGCTAGTTTGAAGAGTGTTCAACAATGGGTAAACTGATAAATAGAATACCAGGTTCGCGTCTTTTGATATCAAGTTTACCAGACTCGTCTTTGAGAACGCATGTTGAATGACGTCGCTAGTGACGCTTAATCAACACAAAAATCAAAAAATACGTCACAATCGCTAGTTTGAAGAGTGTTCAACAATGGGTAAACTGATAAATAGAATACCAGGTTCGCGTCTTTTGATATCAAGTTTACCAGGCTCGTCTTTGAGAACGCATGTTGAATCGCTCGGCAAGCCTCGCGATGTCAACATGCGTTCTCAAAGCCTTGCCTGGTAAACTTGATATCAAAAGACACTCACCTAGTATTCTCTATATCTCGGCAGGCCTCGCGATGTCAACATGCGTTCTCAAAGCCTTGCCTGGTAAACTTGATATCAAAGGACACTCACCTTGTATTCTCTATATCTCGGCAAGCCTCGCGATGTCAACATGCGTTCTCAAAGCCTTGCCTGGTAAACTTGATATCAAAGGACACTCACCTTGTATTCTCTATGTTTAAGGTTGTCATGTCTTTCCCCTCTGTGCCATTGGATGGTCTCTTATCTGGGATTGTGTTATTATGAGCCAGTGCACGTGATTTCCAACGATTTGGCATTTTGAAAAGTGTAGACTCAGACGAGCCTGTGCAGCCTCCTTTTAAGCTTAGAAACTCCAAATGATGTTCAGTCAGTAGCTTAGCACTCATAGACTATACAAGCGACTAGCAAAGGCTCTGATCAGACTGCGCGTATGCGCAGGCTGATCTGAGGCTTTGCTGGTCGCACATTCCACATTCTTGGAAATCTCATGCACTGGCTCATTTCATGGTCATAATCTCACATGATTTTTTGTGTGTATTTATTGTAAGAAGAGTTTTCGCAGGGCTTCATGTTTAACTATTTTACTGGCTACGGCTACTAAGCTATATGCGGTATTTGATATGAGCTTAAACCAACTTCCATAAATAACGATCTCTAGTCTCAATGGTTCTAACGAGAATGCGCCAGAGCAACTTCGCATCTCATATACAGCGTCATGCCAAAAGTGAGTCAAGCTTTGCTAATTTAAATAATTTCTGACAGCTAAACAGCTCTGCTGATATCATATTACCATGCTCCTTGGAAATGTCATAGGCAGGATTTTGCAAATGTAGAAATAATTGTATTTTTGTGGTTGCTAGGCAAACGCGGAGCACCACTGAAAATATGTATGCATGTCTATTAAACTGGTTGCCATGGAAAAACACACCATGTGATATGATAAGACTGTTATTGAAATCAACGACAATTATGTTGTACCATAAGACAAGTTATTTAAAGAAAATCCACCCAGTCCTTTCCAAATTAGAGATTATAACAATCCACCATGAGTTACCATGGGCACAGGTGGGAGAAAATTTAAAAAAGAGAATATATAAAATCTAGACTTCTTCTTCCTTCTCCTTCCAGTCAATGGTCAGGATTCTTACTAGAATGTACTGTTGACCAGCGTATGGGAAAAGAGACAACCTCCTCTCTTCCGGTTAAAAACAGTTAAAACATCAGGCGGCGATTAAAATGGTTAAAACACAGTTGTCCATTTAGCATCTGAGTGTCGGCACCTGCTGCTCAAGGCCGGCTCTGAACTCCTTGGTGGTTGGGGAGTCTGTAACTACAGCAGGGAGACAATTCCAGTCTTGGATGGTTCTGGGAAAGAAGGTGTCTTTGTAGACCTTGACATTGACTGTAGGCTGGTATAGTCTCTGTTGACCTCTAGTGAGTCTGTCGTTTAGTCTTAAAACGTCAACAGTGTCCATGTCGACCAATCTATGCTGAATTGTGTACAGTGTTGTCAGTCTGTCTTTCTTCCTCCTGCTTTCTAATGTCTCCCATCCAAGATCACAAACCATTCGGGTTACACAACCAGGATCTCTCTCAGTATAATTGCCATGAACAAAGCGAGCTGCTTGTCTTTGTACTTTCTCCAGCTTGACTATGCCTTCTGAACTGGTAGTGTCTCATGCCGGGGATGCATATTCCAGACTCCCATAGACTTTAATGTTAATTTCATTCTTTTTGACCAATGTAAAATGTACTTTCATATATAAAGATAAATAACTTCGTAATATGAGGGTCCAATCTTATTCAAATATTTTTATATTAATTATCAATCTATGTAAATTTAAATTTACTGTATGTTAATAAGACTGTATTTATGCCTGTAACCCTTGCAACTAAGGTAGGTATTTCCAGTGATGTTCTGTGGTTGCCTAGCAACACTTATAGGAACATTTTTTTCTACATTTGTGTGATCCTTTCCAGACGAGGTTGTAATACAACCCTGTGCATCTTGACCAATTTAGCTGGCGGGATAAAGGTCAATATATTCTACCATCGCTTTTTAAGTGTAAAAAATCGCAAAAATTATGCATTTTTATAAAAGCTTGACTCACTTATTGCATGAGACTGTTGGTGTTTTGATAAAACTATAGATTGGTCTTTTTTCCTTTCTTTAACTTTTTGTAAAAATATCTAAGAAACGAAATTTTATGGTAGCCTATCATATAACAAAAAGCGTTTTGTATTTTTTCTCTGTGAGATTAAATACTTAATTATTGATAGTAGATCCTTATCATTTTAGGGATAGCAACTAATTAATTTGCGTGTAGCAGGCATCTCAACACGCTACGCGTGAAGCACATTTCGAGAAAAGGCCCCTCACTGAAGTGTAAGCTCAAGCCCCGAGGTAATAAAACTTTTTTTCCATACTGAACTCAACAGAGCATGGAATTTCAACTGCTCATAAAAACTAAAATACTGACAAATGAAGAAGCTTCTTGCTTTAAGACTCTCAGATGTTGTATTTATCATGCTCATAAATTCTAAAATGCCAACAATTGTTGGCATTTTAACATTTATAATCAGGATAAATTTCGTGCTCAGCTAAGTTGAGCATGGAAAAAGTTTTATAACCTCGGGGCCAGATCGTCATTTTTATCGTTTATGTGTAGTACGTTGGCGTAAACTGCTTTTCTTGCCAAAAAAAAATTTGGAATATTCTCTCAGACATGAGGAAGTGAAACATCGAAGTTGATGGGTTTTATCCTCAACAAGCACCTCGTTTCTCAGCCATTCATTAAGAGGACTCATACATAATGAAATACCCAATGGGTTCAGCTATGTAAAACTTTTGAGCGTAAACTTGTTGTTTTGCTCTTATCTAACAATTTAAGCATGTGTTTGGGATGCTCAAACAACTGCCTTTTGAGCACCCACAACATATGTTTTGGTTGAGAAATAATAAGACTCATTTTCACTTTTGCAATCTTATCTGTGGGCCTGAATTCAGGCACCCAGGTAAGCGTGCGTAACTGAAAATTAGTTTTCTCATTTCTCAACCAAAACATATGTTGTGGATACTCAAAAGAACCGTCTCGATGAGACGGTTCATTTGAGCACCCAAAACACATGTTTAAACTGATGGATAAGAAAATAATCGCAATTTTACGCTCAAATGTTTAACTTATCTGGCCCTATGCTATTTTCTCCGTTGATAGTGCCGTACAGATAGAGTTTAAATAATTAAAATATGGCGGACCATTAAAACTCATGGCAAATGGTCTAATAAAGAATTCCATTAAAGGGGATTAGTTTAAATCTACAAGGTTCATTGTCAGGCATTTTTCTGAACTAAGTACGAGGGCTATTCAAATATGAATGCAAGTAGCTTCATAACTTTCTTCACATATATGCTACGACAAAATGTTATACCTTTCTGGAAAGAACTATTTTTCGCCTTTAAAATGGCACCAAAACATAAAGAAACACTCACTATATTTCTCGAGTTACAGACGCTTATATAAAAGTCATTCCTGTATACTGAAGTTTTTCTGAAGCAAATTGCAATACACGTTTTGGTACAGAAGCGTATATAGTGTCATATCTTTGTAAGTTTGGGACATAATGGCACCAAATTTTAGATGCAAGTTTAAGGTGCATTGGCAAAGTTGCTTGCAGGAAAAAAATTTATGTAATCCTGTTTCGATATCGAGTAAACAGGCACGTTTGTGACGTCATTAATTTTATGATAAATGTCATTTTGAGTTATTTACTAGTGATGCAATAATGAATATCGCTGTGTCCTTTTCTTTGCTTTTTGCTTAAAACATGCTTAATATGTCATAAGGGAGTTTCCACAACGCTCCGTCGTCTATTTACAGAGTTATAACGTTTTATATTTTTTTTACAAGCATTTTTCTGCTTCTTAATGATATGTTTACATTTATTAAAATATGTTCAAAATGCCTAGTCCTCAAGACCAGGTGAGTAATTTTATTGTAAAAAATGCCTATTTTGGTAAAACTTAAAGTTAATTTTCAAATTGAGGTGAAAGCCGCAATGTTATGACAACAATATTAAGTATAGGTTCTATAACCCCTTCACTTAAGGCAGTTTTGACTTAATAAAAATGCTTTTCAGCGTTTAAAAATTACCAACTATCCGCTTTAATGATTTGTAGCAACAACTCAGTATGAGCGATCAGCACATTGTCTTTGAGTTAAAACTAGTTTAAATGTTGCTTCGTGCATTTTGTTAGAGATAAGCGTGACTGAAAACTGAAAGGTGGTGTTTTGTTTACCATTAAAATTGCAAACATAAGGAGACATTAGTGAAAACGATTCGATGTAATTTAACAAAAACGTGTCAGATTTTCACGACTTTAACAGAATCATACGATAAGTATATTGGGATACTTCCTGAAAAATTTCAAGAATTTTCATTTATTCATGAAGAATTATACGCTCTTCTATATCACTGGTATATGTTGAAAGCATTGAGTTTGTTAGTATACTAAGGTGACCCTCATTCAAAGGGATACAACTCGATAAGTATACCGTATTTTTCTTTAAGTCTGGTGCCAGTTTAAAGGTGACAAATAGCCCTTTATAGAAACATATAACATTTTGTCGTAGCATATCTGTGACGAAAGTTATGAATCTACTTGCATTCATATTTAAACAGCCCTCGTAAGGGTTCTCTCCATGAAAGACAAACCAAAACCTTGCACGGTTAATGTTATATGTTATAACAGCTGTACTTGGTTGGCATTTGTTAGCTGTTCACAGCATATATAAATAGTTGATATAAAAGAGATAACCGAAAATATCGGGGGCGTCACTCATATACCAGACAAAATTGCAAGACCCCAACACATTCTCCACATCATAGATGACATTACACATACAAACACATTCACTTTACAAAACCTTGTAGTTTTTCAAATAGATGATAATATCCATGCAAACACATTCAATTTATGTAAAAAAAACAATTAGTGAGTATGATCAGGAAATACCTCAATCACACACCACAGACCAACCCACGGCACCGTGAGGTAATGCCACATAACATTTGCAGTTAACAAGACACCCGAAAGTCAAAGCAAAGCAGCCAGCTCTCTCTTCCTCGCCAAGATGATTGTTAAACTAGAAAGGAAATAATGTAATGCATACCAAAACAAAACAAACATGGAGGCTTCCTAACTAATGCAATGCATCATCACAGAGAAACAATCTAATCAAATTAACACACTATGATGAAACAAAGAAAATGGCTCAGGACTCACAGATAGTCAGAGCTAAAGAAAATCTCAAGTTGAGCTACGTTGGGTCCAGCAAAAGACAAGCATCAAGCACCGACCATCACAAGCTGTTGACCAACCCACGGTACCGTGACAAAGAGCCACAGGACATTTATAGTAACTAGCCAGCCGAGAGACAATCAAAGCAAAGCAATCAGCTCTCTCTTCCTCTTCAAGGTGATAGAAAGGACACAAAGTATAATGCATACCAAAACAAAGACCAACACATAACCCCCACAAAAAATGGGAGGTGCATAAAACAATAAATCAACAACAACAGAACCACCGCCTTAGAAGGGACAGCAGCTTAATGCCCAGGTCACACATTCACGGACTGGACGCCGGATTAGCCACGGATACAATCCAGCATCATTCGTGGCAATCCGTATTGGTCCGTAGCATTCCGTATTACATTCGTAATCATATGTAGTAGTACTTAATCATACATTTATAGTGCATCCGTATCGGACTACGGAAATTGGCATTTCCTGGGTCATCCGTGAGATTTAATCCGTAGTAGAACCGGCGAGGTGATCCGTGAATGTGTGACCTGGGCATAAGCCACCGCAGTGTGGCTAAAATGCATTTTACTGGAGCTGAATCTTCGCCCTAGATTCTAGAAAAAATTGTTTAGCTCTAACTAATGCAATGCATAATCACAGAAACACAATCTAATCAAATTAATATAATACACTATGATGAAACAAAGAAAAAGGCTCGCGCCACACAGATAGTCAGAGCTAACGCAAACCGGTGAGACCAGCCAAGGACAGGCATCGGGCACCAACCGACGGATTAAAGCTTAACGTCAGTGCCGTCATTGCGATTGAGGAAAGAGAAGAATAAAGTTGTGTGATTTACTTTGATTGTAGTCTTTGTTTGTCTGAGCCTCACGGTACCATAGGATTTTCTGTGTTCTATCATTGTGGTATTTCATGGTCATACTCTCACTTTTTTGCCATTTGAATTTTGCGATTTTCGGCTTTCAGTGGTGGATCCAGTGGGGTTCAGGGGGTTCGCTTGAACCCCTTCACCGCCCCCATCACCCCACCCACATTTTTGAATATTCTATGAAAATGAAATACTTTGGTCTCAGTGAGATCAACTTATTACCTTTTCATGGGATGTTTAAGAAAGGTTAGATAAATCAGCAAAGCGAAATCCCACACCTTATGCATATGAACGCCCTTTCAAGAAATCCTGGCTCTGCCCCTGGCTTTCAAGAAAAGTACCATTCTAATTGATACGCAAATGGTTGGGTGGCACCTGGGCAATATATGTTTGGAACTTAACCCAATGACGAGCAGCGAGGGCTCAGGTGACATCGTCGTCGCAGAAATCGATTTTCATAACATGGGTATATGGGAAATCCCATTAAACTGTCAGTGAGAAAATGTTTTACATCAGCAAACAGCTTTGTAAACATTGCCAGACATCTTTGTAAATATTATCCGTCGGCATTTTGATTTTTGTATCCCTCTGGGAAAGATTGTAAATGAGCAATCTACATAGAAGACCTTACATGTGTGCTCCTGTATTATTGAATTTATTAAATGAGTTCGGGAAAAGTGATAAAATGCGGTTCTAATTATAGAGTATCTTGCACGAGTGCACATGGATTATTGAATTAATTAAACGAGTTGACTAAAAGTGATAAAATGAGAGACATTCCGAAACAAGTTCAATAGAATAAATAAATAAATAAATTCAATAAAACTGGAGCACGATTGTTAGATTCTATTTATTACTTCGCATAAAATATCGTAAAATCGTATTTCAATGTGAAAAACGTTGTTTTGAGTACCCACAACATATGTTTGGTTCAGAAATAAGACACTTATTTTTCTTTAACGCACTCTTAACTAAAGGCCTGAAAGTTAAGCTTATTATTAGTCTGACTTGCACCATTTTATAGCAGCATGGTCAGAAATCTTCATGAGCCCGTTTTTTTTAAAAAGGGTATTAAGAAGACCACAACAACTTCCGCGGCATTGCTATTAGCAGTTGTCTGTCAAAAGTCTTTACTAAAATTTGAAGCAATCGCCTCTCATCTTATCTAAGCTCAAGGAAGTTAAACTGTGATGAACAAATTGGCTTCTGTAAAGGTAACTGAACTAGCGGTCACATGTTTTTGATAAAAATCCCGATACATAAGTATACACAAGGTAAGAAAAACCTCTATGCATTTTTTGTAGATTTCAGAAAGGCCTTCGATCTTGTGTGGCATAAAGGCCTTCTTTACAAATTAAGATTATCTTGTGTGAGTGATCGTTTTATCAGGTTATTAAGAGCATGTATTCCCAAACAAGATGATGTGAGGGATGCAACGATAAACTCACACCCTTTTTCTCATCAAACATAGGTGTGCAACAGGGCGATAGTCTGAGTCCCACGTTGTGTAATTTTTTTTATTAATGATTTACCATCGGTTTTACGGAATGCATCTGATGGTTTCATTATAGGAGATGTAAATCTTAATTGTATTTTATATGCTGACGATCTTGTTTTTCTCTCTAATTCAAAAGAAGGCCTTCAGAGATCACCCAACACCTTAAAGAATTATTCCTTATCACGGGGTCTAGAAGTAAATTTAGAAACATCTAAATGTATAGTATTTAGCAAAGCAACCAAGCCAGATACTTCAAAGTTCTTCTACAATGCTTCTGAAATGGAAACTGGCCACTCTTATATCTATCTTGGAGTTAAATTTCCCGCCTCTGGTTCATTTACTGAAGCTAAAAATAACCTCTATACCAGAGGTTTAAAGGCATACTTTAAATTATGTTAGGCATTTAGCAATATAAAAAAAACTAAAATTAAAAGTTTTTTCCATGTGCTTGACCATACAGTAAAACCAGTTATTTAATATGGTAGTGAAATATAGGGGCTAATTCCTGATTATAAAAAAAACTGAATGAATGTTCAGCCGAAGATTACTTTTTCATATTATGTAATGAGTCTGTTTTTCTGAAAAAATACACTAAAAAGCATGCAAGATTTTTTGGTATTAATAGACGGACTACCAATTTGGCAGTGGTCCGAGAGACTGGTCGCTATCCTTTTATATTCGACATCGTTGTTTACATGTTAAAATATTATAAAAGACTATGTACATCTGATGATATCTTGTTAAGGAATGCTTATAAAGAATCCTCTGCTGCTCATGACCAGGACAAGGTTTCTTGGATAGGATGTGTCAAAACCATCTTGAAATATTTATATAGATTTAGATATTTTTGCACTAAGTAAGGCTAACTTTAAACAGTCTATCATAAATAAATTAAAATCTGTGTACAATAAAAGTTGAAACAAACAATTATTTAATGATAAAAAAACAAGCAAAATGCTGGAAACAAATTAAGAACTTATAGAACATTTAAAACAATCATAAAACAAGAAAAATACACACAGATACTTGATCAAAAACAAAGGCAAATATTATGTAAATTCAGAATTTCATCACACAATTTAAAAATTGAAAAAGGAAGGTATTATCAAATGGAACAAGAAAAAAGAATCTGTAAATTATGTAATGTTGAAGTAGAAGATGAAATGCTTTTCTTACGTAAATGTCCTAAATTTGAAGAAAAAAGATCGGCCATTTTAAATAGTATTTAATTGAAATATAAAACATACCTCTTTTAAATACAAATCAAAAAATTGTCTGGTTAATCAGCGCAGAGGATCCTTATATATTACGTAATATTAGCAAGTTACTCATAGCTTTATTTAGTGAGACGGATAGGCTATTACATATTAACAGTTAGAATAGTTAATCTTGATCATTGAACTTGCACATCCACTTGTGAACCCTAAAGATGTCCTATACATATTGCTGTGATAAAACTTATCCGTGATCAGTACTTCAAGACTTTTTTAAGTGTGTGTGTATGTGTGCGTGTGTGTGTTGTTATTGGTAGATTTATTGTTATTGTGTTCTTGTTTGCAACCAATCATTTTAATCTCCATTGTATTAGATCATTGTGTTGATTATTCTGCTCATGGCGGTTCTTTTGAGTACCCACAACATATGTTTTGGATGAGAAATAAAGAAACTAGTTTTCCAATACGCACTCTTATCTGGAGGCCTGTCAGACGTCTATAAAAGTAAGTAATGGTGCAAAGATCAGGAATCGATACAATCAAGTACCACACCTGAACCAGGATACCAATGGGAAAGTGACAAACTCACAGGAGACACCACAAACGAGAGCCAAGAGGTCAGCCCTTTCCCAGCAGGTGACCACAAAGCACATATAAACAGACGCGCACAAAACATAGCAAACACAAGACAGAACAAAAACATAAAAGATCCACAAAAGAAGTACCGCCTTGGAACGGTCAGTAAAATATTTTACTGGAGGGCTTAAACCGGTTTAACGGCGCCAACCTCACCCTTAATTCAGATGTGGATCAAGACACATAGATATTTGGTTTGCATGAAAGACCCCTAACTTATCAATGCATCATCTCCTAAAACATATAAATCAAGATATAACAAGGAGATAAAGCAAGGATAAGGACTCAACAGTAAATTAAACTGAATACCGGAGCAAAAGAAATCCAACAGGTAAACCCTGGTGGGCCCGACAAACAGCCAAAGCATCAGGCCCCTACCATCTCATCAATAGATAAGTCTTTAAGTCGGAACCATCATAGAGTCTGAAGTCCGACCCACCGGCGTGCAATTAAAGAGGAAAGCAAAGTTGCCAACCGTGATTGGGTTGACTACCAAGCATGCAGTCTGTTGCAATACATTAATGTTATAGCCAATCTTTTTATAATGGGAAATTATTTTAATGAACTGCGCTGAAAAATTATTAGAGCCAACAATCTTCTTCAACTTATACACCAAGTCACCATAGAAATCAGGTTCCGAAAGTCCTTGGCGCAAGAGAGATTTAAGTCCAACTTGGAATTTAGAAATCAAATCATAGTATCGTCTATAAAATTTTGAAAATGTTTTGCGAAGTTTATGATACCGATAGCCTTGTTTAAGAAGTTTCTGAGTTAACAATTTATTGCGAGTGTTGAAGTCAGCAACATAGCTAGATGCTCTAGCAAAACGAATGAGTTGAGAGATATAGACTCCATAGGATGTAGAACGAGGAACATCACCATTTAAAAATGGGAAATTGACAATTTCAAAATCAAAGTCGTCACGTTTGTCATAAATTTTGGTAGAAACAATATCATTAGAAATTGACAAATGCAAATCTAAAAATGCGGCTTCGGTATCAGAGGCATTGGCTTTATTAAGTTGGAGCTCTGAAGGGTATATTTGACTAACCATATTGTCAAAATAAACATTATTAATATTTAAAATATCGTCCAAATATCTGGAAGTAGTGTTAAACGCATCAATAACATCAGCCTGCTTATCATCAGAAAGAGACATCATAAAGTCCCTTTCATAACAAAACAGGAATAAATCTGCAACCAGGGGAGCACAATTAGTGCCCATAGGAATCCCAACAACTTGTCTATAAAGCTTGGTGCCAAATCGAATAAAAATGTTGTCCAACAAAAAGGTCAGCGCATCGCATACATTTTGACACGACCATGCATGATATTTTTTAGGTTTTTCTGAAGTAAAAAATGCATTTCTGTCACTACATGTAATGTAAGGAGAGCCTTCTCTCTGGAAGGTATAAAACTTTATAGAAATTTGTTGAAAGTATTCCACCATGTCTAACCCCTTGTTCTCGCTACAGTGACCAATCCATTTCACTTTTGGAGTTAATCCTTCATATACTTTTCCCAATAAACAAAGTATAATAAAATGTTTCTATTAACGCCTGTTGAGCCAGTATTTCAAGCAGAATAGTGTGATGAACGACGTCAAATGCATTTTGACTGTCCAAAGTGGTGAAGAATAGTCCTTCACTGCTGTCATGTTGCACCTCAGCCTGTTGCACCTTCAAGCATACCCGCCAGTATGGGAGACACGACTGGGTAAAGTGGAAACAACAGTTTAGATACACTACTCAAAATATCAAAAGGAACACCTGATAATTTTCCATAGGTAATAATGTTAATCCCTGGCCAATAGACAAGCCCTGCATTTCACTAGACAATAAGGCAGAAACCCGGTTTCTTTTGCTATCTTTGCCAAGATAGTCAAAGTATTGGATCAATAAAAGTTTTTGACAAAACAATCGCTGCTCAAGTCCATGGCTCAAATTTTGTAATTTTTAATTTTCTTTAAAATGACGGCTTTTTCTGGAACTCTGTAGAATCTCTGGAATTTGTCAATGGAGTAACTTAATGATTTCTGCAACATTAAAATGCCATGGAATGTACAGAAATGATACTGCTGTGGTGTTTGATTGAAAACATCGTCTTAAAATTTGGTTTTGAAAAAATGGGCATTTTTAACAAAATTCCATTTTTACATAAAGCGTTCCATGGAGATATCTGGAAAGCGATTACTTCATTTTATCAAGCAACATCATCCATGATCGGTAACCAAGCTAATCACAGGACAAACATGTTTTTGCCTTATTGATCCAAATATCGCTAGGAGTCGGACTATGAGTGTATTTGTATTGTGAGCAATGGCAAAACATGCAGTGTTCCTTTAAATATTTTAGCAGTGTATATATTACGGCTTTATGCCAAGGTCATTTAGGAGACACGTTTTCAAGCCATTGATGAAAGAAGCCTGACATGTCATTTCATAATGACATTTGTCAAATCTAGGCGTATAATTATTCATGCTTGAATCAAACAAAACAAACCAACCGTAGCATATAAAATGATCCTTTCCGCCAAACTGTATTGCCATATTTGCTTGCCTATGAGCAGACATATATATTATACTACTTACATATCATCAATTCATGCTTAGTTTTGAACAATCAAAGGCAAAGACACAGACAGACTCGACGAGTGCAACAGACTGACCTCTGTCTACGCTTGACAGCCATGTCATAAGGCCCAGTTTTTACACACAATCTAAAATTTAATAATAATGGCTTACAAGAATCCGTATTAGTGTGACATTAGTATGATAGGACTGGCGTCTTCACATGAATTGGATGATAAATCTTAACTTTTAAAGCGACAACCTCGACTGCTGCAGACGACATATTATGGCATCTTTCTCATCTATGGACAAATAAAGCTGGCTTTTAATACCAGCTAGCTTAATTTGCTAAATCTCTATATATATTTTTTTATTTGGTGTCGTTTTCATTCAGTATAAGCATTTCCATTGTAGTTGCCAGATGAAACCTAACATTCCAGATGTTTGCATTTCTCGATGCGAAACATTGACCACCACGTGATCAGACACGCGCCTTTGGCGGACTAACGTTAACGTCAGTCAAGGACTGGCTCTGGTTTGTGCGACGAAATTATCGTATGACCATGCCGTAATTATTTAACGTATCGTCATAACGTTGTGTACAAGAGTTTCGCTGGATGGCGGTTCCAACACACCCGTTACAAATAAATTAATCATTTTAAAAGGGTAACACGCGTGGCTGGGTGTAAGATTGTATGGTATATTTGATTGATAATATAAAATATAAAAATAAGGATTGAAATGCAAATATTTAACTCGCACTGGATGATGCAAAACATTTGCTTTTTAATGTCTCCGAGAAGCCCTTTGGGCTTCACAACATTTAAAAGCCGAATGCTTTGCATCATCCAGTGCAAGCTAAAAATCTGCATTTCAATCCTTACGTGAGGGTCTGGATGGGGGTATGGTATTTGCTATTCATTAAAAATTTAGCCCATTATTCATCTCATTAAAATTTTGGGTTATTCATTAAAATAAGACCAATTATTCATTAACAGTACAAAAAGGTGGCAAAGAAATCTGATTATTCACTATACTATTCATTAATTTTTTCTTCAATTCATCTAAAAAAATAGGATTATTCATTATATCTTAGGCCCTCAATATTCACTATTCATTATTTTTTGGGCCCATTATTCACTATTCATTATAAAAAGGGCCATTATTCACTAGTCATTATACCCCATCCAGACCCTCTTAAGTGGCATTTTTACGTGACGTTTGTAATATTCAGATACTTAAAAAGTAAAAGTGAGTGCGAATGTCCTGTGATTAAAGTCGCTGACAAAAACCCCTCTTGTATATCGAGCTAAAACATAGTAATTGTAATAGCAGTTTTACTTAATGCTTATACAAGAGTATTGTCACCTAGCGTGTGTTAGGCACCTTTTGCAATCGCTTGTTACCAGAGATAGCCATTGTTAAGGATGAGTATCATTATACTATATATGCCAGCTATTTCCTAATTTTTTGATACGTCATATTTTTGTCGCTTGTAAAAGTGATTTGGAGCACCCAAATGAACAATTTGCTCCAATAAATTGTTGTATATTTGAGGAAGCCCATGAGACTTGGGAAGATATCGCATAAAAGACAAAACTGCAGACAGTATTGCTTAAATAAGCGAGCACTAGAAATTTTGGTTCGTATTGTAACGTTCGTACTGAGTACCGCAAGACAGCACACATTTATCCATGCGTTAAATGTGACAAACAAACTATGCTGTTTTTGTGTCAGCAATAGATTCATGCTGACCATGTGCCAATGACTCGCAAGAATTGTAATTTCTAGCTACGGAGGCTCAGACGAACCCACGCAATTGTGAAGTTTCACCAGAGCTCTCGCTTCTTGTATAAACAAAGTATGGTCGTAGATAAGGCCTTTGGCCAAACTTTGGGACTCTAACCCGCTGGATACGTCAACATGGAGTTTAAAAGAGAAGAACATTGAAACCTGTCTTAAGCGGCCACTCAAGAAGACCAATCATTTTACAAATGAGGTATTCAGTAGTGATCAAGAAAAAGAATCCATTATTCGTATGAGGATGGGATGGAAAATCAAGCCTCGTGATGCCAATCGGTGATTCTCGGGACGGTTTTTTCTATCTCACCCTCACACGATAGATCCTTATAATCCAAATCCCGAGAGGTTGATACTTATAGCACAAAAAGGTGACAAGACAAGTGACAGTATTATTAAAACAAAAAAAATCATTTAAAGTTGACATCAGTATTTCAGCACTTTTGGTATGCATGGTCTAGTTGCCATGCAAATGAGTGAGGAAATTGTACTTTTCGCAAAGAACACACGGCCGCAGACAATATAATTTTAATGAAAAAGAAGACCATTAAAATAGACATCATTCTTTCAAATAGAGACTAGACGGGGATAACATTAGCATTTTTGTCTGCCACGTTTTGATATGCAAAGTCCAAGAATTAATTTAAGAATTATCTTCCCATTAAATTGTTGGCAGTTCCATGCACTTATTTTATTTGGGACCAGGGCTAAAAATTACAATGGCCCCTTAAAGTTAAATACCACCTTAGAAAAGTATTGTTTTAGGATACGTAAAAAAAAACGTTTCAAACTTTTTTAAGATCAAAATTGTTTCATGTATTCTGAAGATCACAATGCCATCTATGATCATCATGTACTGCGCCGAGCGTAGCAATTTATTAAACATTTGAAATATCATGTTGAAATATCAATACTTACCTAAAGAAGTCCTAAACTTTAAGGAGGCATTGTAATATTGAGCCCAGGCCGCGGACAGCAGTATCAGTGGAGGCCCAGAGGGGGTTCAGGGGGTTCACTTAACCCCCTCCCCCACCCCTACCCATGTTTTAAAATATCCTATCAGTGAGATCAAACTATTTAATTTTCAAGGGATATTTTAGAAAAATCAGATAAAGTCGGCGTGAACCTTCATTTTTCATAATAACCATTTAAGTTTATGCATTTCAGGATTTTTTTCGCCGATACTTTTTTCATAATTAATTTTGAAAAAAAAACTTCAGGAACATATCAGAGTGTCGAATTGTTTGGATCATGGCCAGATAAGAACTGACGTTCTGTCGTTCCTCTCCTGATCCGGGTCCAACTGTTTGCAAAGGTTATGATCAACAGACGACAAAAATCGCAGCAAGCAAGGAAATAATTTAGCCTGCTTATGATATTTTATTCTGACCTGTCGCATTAGCGACAAGTGTATCCCGCGGCAAAACTTTTTAATCATGTAGTCTCACCAAGACCTGCAGCTGAGATATTCACAAATTTTGGAAGTGGACACTGCCCTGATATCAAGCACGATGTATTGATGTGATGCATGATAAAATTATGAAATTACTTACATGGGCGTAGATTAAGTTGCGACAGGTGCGATATTGTCGCACCGGTATATTTTTCAGGTGTTTATTTTTTATTTATTTATTTATTTATACAATGTTTAATGAGGGTGGCACAATTAGTTATAGATAACTATTCTAACTTGTGGCCCTCAGAAATACAAAACAGACATGTACATATTTACATACGATAAACGAATGATAAAAAAACAGCTTAGGAATCACTTAGATTTGAATGATCATGTTCCATATTAAGATATCAAGGTCTAACAACTCAAGATAAGAACAAATTTGGCACATGATGTGATATGTGAAATAAATTTATCATTCAAGAATACCTTACTGGTAAAGTTAAAAAAGTTCGAGCGCATAAAACATAACCAGATTTTTTTAAAAAAATCAATGCATTAAAAACCAACAGTTAATAAGCTTCGGCGTAAACAATGAAAATTGCATGCATATATCTATGCAATTTACTACAGAACATGAATGGGTGTCGGTCTTGTACCGTGGACGCAACAGCATAGTTTGATACCCTGATGGACAGGAGGTATGTGGCGGATACCAATGTTCAGACAGCATTCTCATGCCCAATCAGCTGTATCCAGAGATGCATACTCGGCAAAGCGCCAATCACTCCAGTGAAATCTGCAGCAGAATATTATTAAGAATGTATGTTAAAGACCTGTACACTTTAAAAGCATAATTTAAGAGATTGTTTAAAAGTTGGTAAGGTGCCAGTATTTCTGACAGTTTGAGGAAGAGAATTCCATAGACGGGGTGCAGAACATGAAAATGATCCGTCATATAGCGATGTCCGTGACCTCGGATTATATAATGTACCATATTCGGTTGACCGTAGATTCAGGCATTGGTTTTAACAGATTTGTGATGTAATCAGGTGTTTTGTTAGTAAGTGCCTTATATACTAGCGTGGCTTTATTATGTTTAAGCCTATCAGTTACTGAGAGCCAACCCAGCTCTTTAAACATGAGCGCAGACGGGGTAGTGAAATCTGCATGCAGTATCATCCTTGTGGCACGTGTTTGCAGTTTAGATAGACGCTCTATATTTCCATTGGAGGTTGCTCCCCAAGTAACGGAGCCGTAATCGATTAGGGGGACATGTTGCACTCCACAGTTGCCAAAGGTACACTTACAATGAGCATTACTGAAACAGGCCCTGAAATCTGCACTTTGAGCATTAAAAGATTCAGTGAAATTTGGACAGGTATTTAAAAAACATAATAATAGCATTTAAGTCCAGCATTACATAGTTCTTGTTTATCCAAAAATCAATTTGTTTATGTGCTCATTGAAAGCGTCTAGAGAGACGGCTCCAATAAACACATCAACAACTATATTCTTGGACTCTTGAAAAATCAGAAAAGTTTTTGTAAAAAGTGTTGCATCGTGATTTTACAAGAATTGGCAACCTAGGCTCGAAAATATCGCGCCACTGGCAACGAAGTTCAATGCTACGCCCCTGGCACATAACAATGTAAGAGGTGCCATTTTCTCTGTGACTATCCGATTTGGTCTTGTCCAAATTACCATGTGAATGGCATCCCGGACGTTACATGCATCTCAGTCAGCAAATATTAGCATTTGGACAATGCAAAATGGTGGGTTTTCGTGATTTGTATATTGATTGCATTTGCGCGAATGTCTTCGAAATGATGGAGTTATATAGGAAAAAATGAGGTTGTAATTGAGTCACGAAGATCAAAATAGGGCCTTTTGCCACATATGGGTAAGCAAAGAATCCCCTTATTGTAGACTTAAACATAATGGCCCCACTTTGAAAGGGGATGGGGTCCATCGTGGATTTCCTTGTCCGTCCGTTTCTTTCGAAGCGTTACCATGGGTATCTGATTAGCACATCTCATCCTACTGTTTGTCCAATCTTTTTGGACTTTTGTAGACGGTCTGGTCCATGTTCTTTAAATATGCATGTGATCTCGGTATAATCTCTCTTTTTCTAACTTTTGGGAGCTTTGAACATTTTGTCAAGAAATGATAAGGAAGTGTTTAAACAACGAGCTACAGATCTTCGCCGATCAACTTAGAAGTGGCTTTTTCCATGTGATGTATATATATATACATGTGGCGTTTTGATATAATCTTTCAATTATTTATTCGTCATTTCTTTTCACTACATTTGGCGGTTTTCTTTATTTAAGTACATTTAAAGGAAGTTTCTATTAATATAATGGCTACTCTAAATGGAAAGATCTTGCTCCCTATGGGAGCAAATTATTTCCTTTAAATAGTAGTCCATAGAAAGGAGGGTTTTACTCAATGGGAAGCAGACGTTTTTTCACGATACCAATAGCAACATACAATATACACCATGGAAGAGTGTTACTTTATTGTCTATTAGTAACCAGATTCGAAACTATATTTGCAAACAGAGAAGGCCCAGATGAAGGCGGTGGCATTTCATCAGGGCGTGCACTGTTTGTTAAGACAAAATTGATCATAAGAGAAAGAAATGTATTTTTTTAATTACAACCTGTAATACCTCATTATATACAATGGACCATCCCCACTTAATTAAACTCTATGGAAAATTACATTGGTCTTAAAAGGTTACAACTTATTTCGGTGATCAATCGTACTGAGAACTTAGGCATGTATTGCAGAGAATAAAAAATACTTTTAAACTGAACCAAAGCAACGTATTAATTTTGCGTTTGCCACACACGTCATTATGCCATAAAAGGTCTTTCAGTTTACCAGGCTAAATATATATTTTCAGTCAGTTTAATCAGGCGTGGTGTTACAATATGGTTCTGCTTTTAGCACACGTAAATGCCAATTCATCGATTTAATGGCCATTTATGAAGTGTCGATCTCTTCGCGTTCGATTGGCTTTTCTGCAGCTGCAGTAGGTTACAAAATTGATAAAGAAAATTCCGAGATTGATAAATTCAAAAGCTATGGAAAGGCAAGTTTTCAACATTCGTGTTTCCTTATTACAACTTGTGAAAGACAATGCGACGTCAATAACGTAACGTTTAGCCATACACCGTATAAATGGGCCTCGACGCGAGAAAACCTGTCTTCGGGGGTTTGCGAACAACACAGGCGCAGACCAGCCTGCGCATCCGCGCAGTCTAATCAGCGCCTTTAGTATTCGCTTTTTGTAAAGTACCCTAAGTTGCTACAAGTGAAATTTCAATTTTCTAGCTAGTCTCTGTAGCTGAGGAGACTGGTTTGAAACTCTATTTATCTGAACCCCTGAAGACAGGTTTTCTCGCGACGAGGACCATATGGTATCCAGAGTTGGGGTAATTAAAATTGTACACGTATTTAATTACACTTTCTAAAGTTATTGTATGCAATTGTAATTCAGCCATTTCTTTGACCACATTAATGCACTTATCCAAATGATCCCAATAATGGAACAATTGCAAACAGCTTAGACCCATATGATAGACCGCTCAACGCGTCGTCTCATCAGGGTTTGCGCTGTTTGCCATGATAAAAAACCTCTAGGGGGGACATAATGCCAACACAATGCCTGTCAAAAATGGAACAAGAGAAAATAACATTGCTTATCCACACTCGACTCAAGAAATCATCAAAAACTTTCTTAAGTGTATGAACGTGCTTTTTGCGCATAGCTACGCCTCTGCATTTTCACAAAAGCTGACCTATTTTTATTTATGTATTATTTCTTTTCAGGACAGAATTGAAATGAAATGGTTGACGCAAGTCCAGGTATAACGGAATCAGAATCTGTCACGTGACTGCAGGTATATCGGCATCAGTGGAAATTAGCACCATTGGAAATTGTATCGGAGTGCTAAGATTAATAGTAGATACTTATTGGAAATGTTACTACCACTGTGTGTGCCAGGATGCGCACTTGTTGACTATCATTCAGCGAGGGATTATCTCATTATGGTAAAAAGGGATGGAACCTATAATAATAAACACACGTCAGAATTAAATCAAAATATATTTCAATCATTTTTGTAAAATGATACGGATATAGAAAAGTTAAAATAGAAGAAGAAATAATTTAAAATAGTGTTTAAAGCCAGTGAATTCAGTCAAATAAACATGGAATACCACATGTAAAATATAAGGAAAACCAGGCCTTCAATAAGAATGCCTAATTAAAAATTAGTTTTCTTATTTCTCACTCAAATCATATGTTGTCGGTACTCAAAAGATACGTGTCAATGAGAGAGTTGTTTTGAGTATCCAAAAACGAATGCTTGAATTGATGAATAAGAAAAAATCACTTTTTACGACCAAAATATTTTTTATACCTATGGAAATATATATTGGCTTTTCTTTTGTACTAGGAAGTACATTTCATCATGCTTTCTAGGAAATCAAATGGGACCTTTAACCAAAGCTTAGTATCTTAACAAATGGAGAGGCCGGTTAGATTGACATGGCTGAAAATCAAACAATCTCTTCATATGGATTGTTAAACGATATTAGAGATACAATCAACGAAACAGGAACGACGAACGTTTATGACAACGCTACGAGACTTGATCAAACAACAAGTTACTGGGATTTTTCGTCAGTTGTAAACTTGACATTTAACGAATCGTTGCACTCGAATCACAGTTCTGCCGATCACACAACGTTAGAAATCGTATTGATATCATTAGTGGCTGGAGCTCTATCTTTGTTTACTATGAGTGGGAATTTGTTTGTGATTGTTGCATTCAAGTTGGACAAACAGCTTCAGATCATAAGTAATTATTTCCTGTTAAGTTTGGCTGTTGCTGATTTCACCATTGGCCTCGTGTCAATGCCCCTCTACACATTGTATCTTCTTATGGGATATTGGCCTCTTGGTCCAGTTCTATGTGATCTCTGGTTATCATTAGATTACACAATGAGCAATGCGTCAGTTGCCAATCTTCTTGTCATATGTTTTGATAGATACTTTTCTGTGACGCGACCCCTAACATACAGGGCGAACAGAACACCTAGAAAGGTAGGAATAATGCTAACATGTGCCTGGGTGATATCAGCATTGCTATGGACGCCATGGATATTTGGGTGGCCTTATATTGAAGGACAACGTACTGTACCAGACCACGAATGTTATATACAATTTCTACGAACAAATACAGCTATCACCATTACAACTGCTCTGGCGGCATTCTACATTCCAGTTACAATAATGACTATATTGTATTTCATAATATACAGGGAAACAGAAAAGAGACAAAAGCGAATACCTATGTTACAAGGAACTGAATATATGCAGGAAAGTAATAAATCCAGGGGATCATCGACGGATGAGGATACTTCTATTACAGTGAGGAGGGGAGGGGATATATCACCGGAGCATGATGATATGTATGATTTAAATGATGCCCAAAATAGGGAATCAAGATTCTGTGGTTTGTGCAGCTGTTGTAAGTTTGTGGACAGGGATTATGAGCCTCCTGAAGACTCTAGCAGTAGTGACCCTCCAGCTTCACCTACAACTAATATTCGTGCATCTGATCCTAATAACCAAGTAACATTCCGTGGCAGCGTCAGAAATATGAACAAACGATACAGCTGGGTGGGTAGATCAAGTAGACCCAAAAGTAATGGAACTATATACAGTTTAGGGCTGACCTTGCCAATGAAAGGTGTCAATTCAGCGACAAAAACATCACCAGTTTTATCCCCGATGACGGATGTTTCTATACTAGAAAGTAATCATAGTAACTTATCAGCTGCTACTGGATCTGTGTTAAATGAATCAGACATAATGAGAGACGATTCTTCAGACGCAATGTACACAATAATGATCAAATTACCGCGGGATAACTCTGAAAGCCCCAAAGTTAAGCCTTCTATAAAACTGTACCATGAAACTGCAAATAGTGCTGACGAACAAGAGGCCCTTATGCCTTCGACAAAAACTTTCTTTGAGGATAGCGATCTAGAAGAAATTCCTGAACTAAGGTTGCATGAATCTAGTTTTATAAAATATGGAGAACCTTCAACGGTGCGAAACAATTCTGATGTATATGAATCAGTGTCATCTTCGACGGAAAGTTTACAGAATGCGCAGACTAATACTACACGTTATTCATTTAGTAACAAAGCCACGTTACCACCGCCTTGTGGTACACCTGCCCTAGGAAGACGAACTAGATCTTTTGACGCAATTAAATCTGCGTCTCAAGCAAAACTTGCTTTACGTGTGGTAAATAAAGTGAAAACCCAGCGTGTTCGACGGAAACGTCAGGAACGACGTCAGGATCGTAAGGCGGCGAAAACACTCAGTGCAATCTTATTTGCTTTCATAGTTACATGGACACCGTACAACATATTCGCTATTGTTGAAGCTTACTGTGAGGGGTGCATTAATCCGACCTTGTATGCATTTGGTAAGTACACTAAAACCTCGATAACTCAAACTCTGTTAACTCGAAGTATCCGCTTATATCGAATTTAGATTTATTGCTCATTTGATTACAATTATTTGGTATATTCCTGAATTGTTTCCTTATTGACGATAAAAATACTCGGGACAATTTAAAAAAAAGAAGTAATAATCAAAATGTGGTCTTTTTGTGAGTTGTGGGCAGAATATTTCTGTGGAAACGGTTAGTCCAACCCTTCAAAGTGGTCCCTATTTACTCGTATACGCTGTGGATACTGAAAAGAACCGTCTCAGTGGTTCTTTAAAGTACCCACAACATATATTTTGGTAAGAGATAAGGAAGATAATTATGTTTCGGCTAAATATTAAATAAATCATGGCGGCTTTTATTTACAACTTCTGATAACTGGAAATAAATAAAGTCAATTCAGTTTGTGGGTTTCAAGTTACCGAGAGTCGATTATAGTACATTTTCAGTTTATATTCATCTAATGTGATTTCAGAAGGTGTCTATGTGTAAATATTTATTTAGGTCGACCTGTACATTATGTAATCAAACATGCGCGGATCCAGAAATCTTCGTCATGGGGGATCCAGGTCCATCTGCCAGAATTAAGCTCTGACAACGTTTTTTTTTTAATTCACTTTACAGAGTGGGTCCAATGGTAAAATCAAAGAAGCTATGGTTTCCAAGGTTCCAGAGGGGGTCCAACATTTTCCAGGGGGTCCAAATTATCCCAGGGAGATCCAATTGCTTATTCCGTATAGAAACCCTTATATCTTGTGATTTTGCAGGATTGGGGTCCTGTCCCCGACCCCTCTGGATCCGCGTATGGTTCACGACATCCTTATCTCGTCTACTGCAGTTTTTTTCTGCTCATTCATTTGAACATGCGTGCAACCAGTATGGGGTCAGATTAGACCGCTCCATATGGAGTGGTTTGATCTCAGTCCACACCGTTTACTATAGAAACTTAAGAAAAACAACAGTAGATAAATATTGTCAATAGTAGAGAAAGTGGCTGGAGCTACTACATGTAAGTTTGGCTATTTAAGATGTACATTGTAGCTTTCCTGTTGACATGAGCCGCGACATGAGATTTCCAGCAATGTGGAATGAGCGACCAGCAAAGCCTCAGAGCAGCCTGCGCATACGCGCAGTCTGATCAGAGCCTTTGCTAGCCGTTTGAATATTCTATGACTGTTGAGTTACTGACTGAACACCATTTTGAGTTTCTAAGCTTAAAAGGGGACTGCACAGGCTCCTCGGAGTCAATGCATGTCAAAAATGCCACATTGTTGGAAATACATGTACATGTAACATGTCACGGCTCATATTATGAGAACCAAGTTCACCAGGTAAAACTTCTACAAAAAAATCTCATTATGGCTGAGCAGAAGTATACAAAGGACATACAGTAAATTTTAAAAAAAAATCGCGAGAATTCTATTTTCGCGAATAGCTTTATAAGGGATATTTGCGAGGTGAACATTTCGCCACTGGGACATGATTTACCAAAAGCAATAGATGGAATAGTGATTTCGACATCAAGTTTGAAGAGTCACGGTAACAAAAATCTCGCGAAAATTTCGTAATATACAGTATTTGGATGGCTGTTTGCGATAGTTGTTTTGTTTTTTGTTTGATTTGATTCTTTACGTCCACTCAACAATCTTTCAGTTATGCGGGACGGTTCTTCCTGGGTTTAACCAGTACTAAGCTAGGATAAATGTGTCTTGCTTAAGGACTACAACGCAGTGACGCCGGTGAGGCTCGAACCCGCTACCCTTCGGTATCGAGTCAAGCACTCTACCACTGAGCCACTGCGCTCCCTTCTGCGATAGTTGTGCATATCTTATCTTTCATTGCTAATTTCAGAGTAAATTTTGCCGTTCCAACCACACTTGATCGTGGTTCAATAACCTGGACACATGAATATCCCTTTCATCAGTGTATGCAGCTGAAATAATATTATTAGCTTTATTTAGAGGTCAGCAACCGTTTCTCTCAAGCCTCCTACCCGGATAAATGAAAGTTATCTTATCTGGGAACTTATTAGATTCTGGTACATGCGTTTGAATTATCCACATTATGATACGAACTGCCGCGTTAACTCTTTGGCATCCTCTCCGGCGAAGGTTTTGTCGGTATTTACATTGCTTGTTAGTGAATCGCAACGATGCTCTTTGGAGACCGGAAACCCCAAAATGGGTACTTTGGCAAACAGTGAAAACCCAGATGAAATGCCGCATAATGCGGCATTTTATCAGGGTCTGCACTGTTTCCTAAGAAAAAATCTAACTTCAAAGAAATAAATACACTTTTTTGGAAATTATAAACTGTGGCCTCTAAATTATATGTAGTTTTATTGAAAATTGAATTGGTCTGAAAATGCCGGGTTATAAATAATGTCTAACGCCGCAGTATGTATATTCATAGAATATTCAAGCGATTATCAAAGGCTCTGATCAGACTGCGCATATGCGCAGGCTAGTCTGAGCCTATGCTGGTCGCACGTACCACATTGTTGGAAATCTCATGTCGCGGCTCATATATGCTTGACCCAGTTTACAACAATAAGAGGGCGCAGATACTTAACACATGATGATAATGAAAGTTATTACATAACATAAAAATGTTTGTGATTAAGGAACATAAACAATATTATCTCTATACACATATTAATTAAGAGTATTGGCTCGCTATCATACGCGTTTATGGTTGCGTTGTTTCGTTCTGCTCCTCAATTCTAACTTTTACTCCATTCGGTTGTGTGTATAGGAACTATTTGAGATTTGTCAGGCCTTAACATTGTAGTATAATTTGCGAAATATGTTCACAAGTCTAACGCTGTTTTTGTTATAATGCTTAAGTCACAGACCTGTAATTGTAAAAAGGGCAGTGATTGGCACAAAAGGTGGGTGGAAGCTCAGCACAATATCTAAGTTGTAAGGTGTTTTGTGATTGGTAAATAATAAAATTACGGGAATTAATTTGTAATTATAAGATGGGTATTTCTTTGGTGCACTTTTTGAAACAACATCTCGCTGCTTTTGCTTATTAAGTTTACGGATGTGGCGTAGAAAAAAGGACCTTGCATTATGGTATTTTTTCAATGGAATTTTCTTCTCATTTAGGGCGCCCACCTTCCAGGGGCCAAAAAGTGGTAAAACATGGTGGCCTCTCATGTAGGGTGCCCACCTTCCAGGGGCCAAAAGTGGTAAAACTTGGTGGGTATCGCATTTTTGGTTATTGATTGAACTAGGTCCAATCTGTAACTCTATGGCAGCCTCGTTGTGACTGAAGAGTTGTGAGGACCACGACCTACTTAAAGGCTAAAATGGAAGTCCATGGAAAAACATTTACAGGTCGGGGCCCTACCGCTGGTTGTGATAATAGCTACATCATTTATAGAGTGTGTACACTACCTATCTACTACAGTATAGACTTAACCGAGGTGCTCTTCAGCAAGTCCTTTATGACAGTGACATAAGGTACTTTCAATAACTGTAAAATCTACTGATAATTAAAGTTAATACCAAAACATATCGTGACATCACAATAGGAATCGCCTTGCTAAGTAGTACAATTTCATTAAATTATGATTTATTAAGGTGTATATTTCTAAAGCTTTTAAATTAGTTTAAACTTTATTTCATCTGTTCAATACATAATTACTTACAAAGCAACATGGTAATGATAATATATAAGCATTATACAAAAGATATTCAGAACGAAGTCCGAAGACTTATTTGAATCTGTATCTCTATACGAAATATTTATGGATCTTGTTTGTATTTGATTTGTTATAATGTTAAGACTGTATTTGCATATCGCTCAACGGGGATGGAACTTAGGTTTCACATCTACTCAGATTCCACGCGAGAAAAGGATCTATCAGTGCATTTAACTTTTGTAGCTCATTTTACTTACTTACAATACACTAATGTGATAGCGTTATAAAGTGACTTAGCTCAGATGGTTAGCTGATAAGGCAAAATCAATTATTATGTAGGGGTTTTATCCGTTAAGTGTTGGAAAACATGTTGTTGTTGTTGTCGTCGTCGTTGTTGTTAATTCAAAGTTGGCTGACAATTAGTGGTGACTGTATTTAAGAATTTTTCACACAAGTTTTGAAAGAGATTACAATTAAGGAGGTAATGTTTAGTGTCTTCAATCTCTCCACACTCACCATGGAGACTATCGGTGATTTTTAGAATATATTTTGTTGTAAAAAAGAACAATTTAGTCGTAGGAGAGTATAAAGTATTGAGCCTAGTCTCTTTCCGCAATAATAATATTGAGGTGGCTTTTTATGTCACTACTGTAAATTCGGAAATTTTCGCGAGGACTTTATTTTCGCGAAACTTCGCATATGCGAAGTTTCGTGAAAATAAAACCCTCGCGAAATGGCAAAATTACTCTGTCGTTTATTGATAAAGATAATCTTGCCTTATTCGCGAATTTTTCACATCACTTATATGTCTTTTAATGCTATTCGCGAAAATAAAGTTCTCGCGAAAATTTCCGAATCTACAGTATTAAGTTTGTGTTTAAATGCTGTGAGGATTTTGTTAACAAACAACAAACACACTTTTATTTAAGTTGCATATCAGTATTTTTCTATAACTTTGCTTCGGAAAAAGCAAAGGACCTCGGACAGTCTTAATGAAAGATTGCCCATAAAAATCGCCAGAAAAAATTTCAAAGAAAACGATAGTTTTTCCATCAAAAAGATTGTATGTTCAACTCTCGAATTATCCGCAAAAGTGTTTTTCTCATTGGACAAGTACCTATTCAAAAATATGGGTTGAAAAAGTTTTACTGAAGTGCTTTCCCCCCCGTGACCAAACTAATCCTTTTGCATACTGTTGTAGTTTTACATTTCACACATCATATAGAAACGGCATGATTGGTCACGGGGGGGGGGGGGCGATGTCAAAATGCTCAAAAACAACTTATTATAAAAACGAATTAGGAAGTTATTTTGTGCAAACCTGTAGGTAAATGTCAATTTACAATGGCATATATCCAGGGATTTAGTTATGATTGCGTACCAAGTAATTAATTGTCTTATTTCTCAACCAAAACATATGTTGTGGGTGCTCAAAAAAACCGTCGATATGAGACGGTTCCTCTAATCTCCAAATCATAGGAAAATCTGATGATTAAAAATATTTAAAAAAATAAGCTCAAAAATAGTGTTTATCTAGACTCTGATATATACAGTAGCAGGTATGATACACCTCAGTGAACATGATGTCAAACTAACTGAACTTGATATACAACAGGTAATTGTCTAAAGTTATGGACAGCATACTTATTTAGAAGAAGCATGAAATCTTCTCAACCTGAATTTTATGCAAACGCATCACTTTCGACTCAAGTTTTATTCCCCAAACATTATATTTTCATGTATTTAGGTGAATACCTGGCGAAACTTTGACTTTCTGTGAAACAAAATTTGGTCACAAAAATACCCCCACCCCCTAAACCCTAATGTCCCGGCATAATCATGCAATATTTTCAAAATATTTTCATTTTGCTTGGTACACTGAATGTAAAGGTTTGATTTAAGCACAAAAATATAGCTGTCAAATATGCATTATCCTAGCCACAGGCTGCCAAAATTTGGGCAGATTGAAGAGGAGACTGTCCGAGGTCCTTTATTAGTCTGATAATATGCATATATAATGGAAGTTTAAATAGGCATGTTAAACTGTGATCATTAAAGACATCAGGCTTTCCTAGGTAACCTTGAAATCGCAACATAGGCTGTTCATTTGTTTGGCAGACGTAGACCATCAGCTTGTGCACCCCTTCTACTGTTCTGTTTAAAATGTTATGAGCAAGAGAAATTGTATTATGAGAAAAATGAAAACAAAGCTAAACTGTTACGCCTTTAATACTATGCATAATGAATCACACCAAGTTTAACAGTATACGTATGTACTGTACCGAGCCTGGCAATTTATTAAACATTTAAAATATCTTCGTCATGTTTAAACATCAATAATAAACTAATAGGGCAGTACTTAACTTTAGGGAGGCGTTGTAATGTTGGGCCCAGATGGATATGGAAGAACCCTTCAGTACTTAAAGTGATATTAAAATGGCAGTTATCTCGTGGTGATGTTAATTGCACCTTCTTGATAATTATTCCGTATTTATTAACCACCTCAGTATAAAAAAAGTGTCAGAAATGTTTTGTTAATGCATCAACTGATAATTTTTGGAGATCACACATTCTGATTTCGTGACTAATTTCTTGTTAGTACACATAACAAGAAAGAAATTACTCGAAAATGTGACAGCAGCGATAATTAATGCATAAGCTTATACTAATAAGCGATGCAACTCACGTGTTTAGTATATTTGTCATGCGAATGAACTTTATTACTTAAATTAAACACATTCGTGCAGCTGAAAGAAAATGACATTAAATCAATTGTGCTTTCAGCATAGACTCAGATCAATATGGACATCCGCCCAGTCTGACCAGAGTTTATAATCAATATATTTTAGGGATAGAACTGCAAGGAATCATAGTGTATACATTTCCTGCGATACTGTTAAGATTAAAGTCCCAACCTACATATCCAATTGGCATAAAACTTGATATCTTGTATAGCCTATAAGCGAGCAGCGAAGATTCAGGCGAGTTTGTGTATATGCGACAAGTAACAAAAGCTCATATGCTACCCCATAACCATAATTCAATAGCATATTCAATTGAGAAAAATGTCTTGTCTAAGTACACAACTAAGTAAATCCAGTAGGGCTATGGTCAAGGGCATCTCCATATCAAGTCGAACACTACCACTGAGACACTGCTCTCATCTTTCTCTCATGTATACACGCATTGCATTTCCCTAAAGCAAAATTAAACATTGGTTTGGTTTACATATAGATACATGTATATTGATTAGTTGGCAGGTACGCCGATATGACTGGAAACATTAAATACATGTCAGAACAAATAGAAAAACATGCTACTTTCTTATAAGGGTGAAATTCATTGATAACAGAACAATCACATGGTAGCATGTAAGATATGAATAATGAAACACTGTCTGTAACAATAGAAATAATGTGATTTTATTTGAAAATAAAGGACATAACATACCAACATACACGCTTAGCAATAAAATACTAGCGCTGATAGTTTTATCATTCGCGTGAGTTGGGCCTTCTAAAAGGCACATATTTAATTTGATAATATTCTATGACCGCCCAGTACAATATTCAGAGCAGAGATGATATCTCTCTCTCTCTCTCTCTCTCTGTTTTTTTTTTCTTATAAAGAAATATGCATGTATTACTTTATTGCTTTCTTAGCGCGAGTTTCTTTAAAACTTAATAAGCAATTCGCACATACTTGTATTGTACAAATTATACCTGAAACAGGAAATGACGTTCATATAAGCTTATAGCCTACTGTCAGATCCTGTATCCATTGACAATGTATATATTGTATGAATGTAGAATATTTCAATAAAATATTGTTTAAACTAACGCTTAACGTTCAAATCCAGGAATTTCTGTTTATGTACAAAATTGGCTCAATTTATAGCTATTGTTTGTCAAAATTGACCCGAGACATATGAATATTCAATGACCTTTCACTCAGTCTTCGTGAATCTTCGTAAAAAGTGCGCTTTAGATTGTTGTACAATTACTAATCTGTAAGAAAATAATCACAATTCTCCGATAGCCTAGTGGATAGTCGAGTTTTTTAGCACTCAAAAGATGTGGGTTCGAGTCCAGTAGCATTTAAGTATTTTTTTTTTCATTTTCTTTCTCGATTTGCTAGTTTCTTCGTCTTTATTCTTGATTTTGTGCACAATTGGATATATTTATTTGAATTTGGCATACGTTTATGTAACAAATACAGCACGGTGAATAATTTAAATAAGCCTACATGTGGTTAACTCTTTGCACGCTGAATGCTTTTTGAGACTTTAGTTATCATCTGCTGACATTTAACTTTTTCGAAAATTCTTACAGGAACACTATCAGAGTGACAAATCGTCTGTGTCCAGATCAGAACCGACGTTCTGTTCGTACTGAACTGGGTCTAAACTATTTGCAAATTTTATCAGCTGACAAGGAAAGAGTGGGAAAGTTAGGGAATAATTAATACAAAATACATATGAAAGATGTAAAGCTCATCACAAGATAACGTAAAATATTAGAACAATATTGACTTAAAAAGAAAGCAAATTGACAATTAAAAAAAGGGTTCCTTCCAAGTTGCGGTCCAGGTATGCTTGATTTGTAAGTAGTCAACTAACCACTAGGCTATAAGACCATTTGCATTTACGAATTGACATTATCTTCATATTCTCTGTAAAACCGTGACTAAGGTCGGAGTACTCCACGTAAACGCACGAATATCACGAAGATTTTGGCGAAAATTAATCAGTCTAAGGTCAATTTTGACAGACTATATCTCCAAATGTTGCTTCTCTCTGGTTGGTCAGAATTTAAGGCATTTTAAATCACCTAATTTGAGCTAATCAAAAACTATTTTTGCAAATAGACCAATCTACATCATATGAGTAACTTTTAACTCTTAAAAAGCCTAAAAACAACTTTAAATAGTCTTTTTAAGGAATCGGTCATTTTTGCACCAGAATTCCAATGTGACTGAAACGTCAGGGTCACATCTAAGAGCCTTTTTAAATACTACAGCTGTTCAAAGTCATGGAAAATAATAAATATATGAGGAAAATGAGCATTATGTACATAAAACATGTCAGTGGAGCAGTGTTTTGGATAAAAATTATTTTCAGGCTGAGAACAAAAATGGTAAGAGAAGGTCTGTTCCTGGAAGTTGAGTCATTCTGACCAAAATGCTTCCTCTCTATTACAGCAAAAATAAGCAGTGTCATGTCATGAGACTTAGCATACTTTTCATTCATGATATCTTGGCTCAAAAAAATCGTTAGGTAGATTTTACCATTACATCACTATAGGGTAGCTTCTTCTTCATGTTCAAGATAAATATGGTATTACAAGCGATATACGTGATGCATTTTACAATCAATATGGGTGGTGTAGAGAATAGGGTGGAGAACTATCAATCATATTGGGTTGCATGTTGTGCTGTTATGGTGTTCGAGTCCTGTGAAACCCATTTTTTTTCGTTTTGTCACTCGTATCTCGATCTCTCTCAAGATTTTCATGCTCAATTATGCTTTCACTCACATTTTTTCACTGCGAATACTTCTCTTGGCTGTAGAAAATGTCTGATAGGAATAATTTTCGATCGCAAGCCAGACAAATTGCTGTCACGGACCCTATATAGGACTTGTGTTGCTGCGCATGCTATTTTAAAAGTACGCGAAGAAGATGCCATGAATGCACTGTTTAATTACAGAGAGAGAGAGAGAGAGAGAGAGAGAGCAAGTTGAATGGCATACCAATCAAAACGTTATCACGCATCAAAGCTGAGTTAGAGAAGGTAAAATTCGCCTTATCTTTTCTTCTAATTTGGTTCAAGAACTAAATAAGAAGAAACAACAAGGCGATTTTTTATTCTTAATTTGAAGATATAATTTCCTGTATCGTGGACTTACTTTTTTGATATATATATAATAGAGGTGATCTTTGATTTTGGGTTTCGAACCACTATCTCTTCCTTACTCTAAAAAAAGATATAATCAATGTGTATGTGCGCACTACCGACTGAGCCACGAAGACATTTAGAATTCCAATGTGATATAAACTGTTTGGTTATAATTATATCGTTAATATGCATCCGTGTTCCCTAATTTTCAAAAGTTCAGTCCACCGTTAACGGTAGCATTGAGCCAAGATGTCGTGAATGAACAGTAAATGAAAATAGCATGAAAAAAAACTTTCTGCCAAATATTAGGAACTGTCAATAAAAATTAAGCTGTTGATGATTGGAAAGGCAAATTGGACAGTCTTGTCACGAAAAAGGTCCCTTATGGAAAATAACCACAGTGTCAAAAGTTAAGCACCACCAGAACGTTTTTTTTATTATTATTCATTTGTGACCCCTCAGTATTGACCTTTGGTCGAGTCCATGTTACTGGGTTGAGCTAACTGTTTATAAAAATTCTTTGTATCCTTAAAAGCTATATTCAATTTATATCTGTCTCATTGGTTCAGTGGTTAAAACGCTCTCCTGAAACACACGAAGTCGTGAGTTCGAGCCTCAATTCGCACTTGCTTTTTTTTCTTGCAATTTTATTACATGTATTGATGTTTAATTATTTTAATATAGGAAAGTAAGTAAAATGATTTTTTCGTGCGTTGGGTACGAATCCGTCATTGTACCCAGCATGGAGTATGATCATACTTTCACCTGAAAATATAAAGGTTAAGCATATTTAGTACAAGGAATAAATTAATTTAATGTAACGTGAAATCAACAGACAGTAATATGCGCGGCCAACGAGTTTGAATGAAACCCTCTTCCATAAAAAGTAGCTTAGCATGCCAGTGGTTAGGGAATGACATATGCATGCAAAATGTGATCAAAATATACTATGTGGTCAAGCGCTATGAACATTTTCACGAACGGACGGGCGAGCAGACGAACTCAAATAGTGAGTATAGTGCAGACCCAAGGGTCGTACAATTCCACTATTCTTAAAATACCTTTAGAAAAGGGTATCTTTAGTCCAGTAGTACTATCTTCCCAGCATTTCGGGACAGCGTGGCTGGTATGAACGTAAGTTTCATCTGTGTAACCCTCCTCTCTCAACTCCCTGACCATGCGAAGGTATCTGATCCTGCTGAGGACTACATCTTGTCTCTCAATCAACACTTTTTGATTCACCCCACACCCCACAGCGTGTGTAAGCAGAGCTGGTTGCTTTACTTAATTTGTCTTCCTGGTGTCTCGTGATGGTTGAGCGGCTCTTCCTCGCGGTGCCAGGGGGTTGTCTGCAGTTTGTGATTGTGGTATTTCCTGATCATACTCACTTACTATTTTCGTATGAAGGAGATCTTTGCGAAGACGACCATTGCTGCCAGTGTAACCAATACTCTGTTTGAGCTCTGTTCTGATGTTATTAAGGGTTGGCAGAACCTTCTTCAAGGAGTACATGCTGGCGATGGACCTCCGTACAACACCCTGGTCAAAGTCATCCAGTGACACCTTCGACGTAGATGACGGTGGTTGCTTTGGCTGTTGCTGCTCGTTCTGTGCCTTCTACTTCTCTTCCACAATTGTCTGAGCGGTAGATCTGCTAACGCCAGTGAGTGCTGCAGTCCTGTCCCATATACGATTCAGTGACAATTTCATTCCAGACTTCTTTTCATTAATGCAGAACTTGTACACGTTTTCAATAATAGCTCCTGCATCGTCGCCGTATCTCCATACAAGCCTCGCCATTTTACTGAGTAGAGTCGCTTTACATGTGCATAATACATCGAAACATGCTTTTTCTGCAAACAAATAAATCGAGAAAAATTTCCTGCTTCTTTGCGAAAGCAAAAAATAAAAAATAAAAAGGGTTTTAATGGGGCTCGAACCTCCTACCTTGGGCTCGAACCCTCAACTTTGTTTTCAGAGTACAACCTTTATACTTACTGCGCCATCGAATCGCTTGATAATATTCACTTGTAAATACGAATTACTGCATGGCATAACGTTGTAACACCCCTATTTGATGGAGCAGTTCATTATTGTTAGTGCAGTCACGCCCTGATACTTTAAAGGCTATTATAGTGACGGTTTTCATGTATAATTTTCTTCAAAAGAACAATAAATTTGCACAATACATCAGAGTCCATAACGATTCCGCCATCTTAAACAGAGCACTATAATTTCTCGTAACTCTTGTTTGGACTAAATGCGTTTTTTTACATACATTTTGAACGCCCATTAGTTGATAAACGACGTTACGCCGCCTATGGGCAATGTTACAAGGCTGGACATGATAGATGGCGACAGAAAATCAAACTGGCAGCCAAATGACGTCACGCTAGTCCGTGCAGTGATTTATTAACCAACAAATCACTGAATTTAACCATTGGCTACATAGGCGATCACTTAGATAAAACTGCCATTTGATGTGAGAAAATTAAATAAATGTTGTAAAACTAAATAATAAAAAAAGTTATTGGATATTTTTGTGGTCTCATTTTTGCTAGCCTACAAATCTGACAACTGGCAAAATACTTGTAATTTTAGAAACTCCAGAGTATTGATGAGCTATCTTGTCAATCCCCTAGATATCTTGTCAAAGTAAGTAATGGTGCAAAGATCAGGAATCGATACAATCAAGTACCACACCTGACCCAGGATACCAATGGGAAAGTGACAAACTCACAGAAGACACCACAAACGAGAGCCAAGAGGTCAGCCCTTTCCCAGCAGGTGACCACAAAGCACATATAAACAGACGCGCACAAAACAAAGCAAACACAAGACAGAACAAAAACATAAAAGATCCACAAAAGAAGTACCGCCTTGGAACGGTCAGTAAAATATTTTACTGGAGGGCTTAAACCGGTTTAACGGCGCCAACCTCACCCTTAATTCAGATGTGGATCAAGACACATAGATATTTGGTTTGCATGAAAGACCCCTAACTTATCAATGCATCACCTCCTAAATCATATAAATCAAGATATAACAAGGAGATAAAGCAAGGATAAGGACTCAACAGTAAATTAAACTGAATACCGGAGCAAAAGAAATCCAACAGGTAAACCCCGGTGGGCCCGACAAACAGCCAAAGCATCAGGCCCCTACCATCTCATCAATAGATAAGTCTTTAAGTCAGAACCATCATAGAGTCTGAAGTCCGACCCACCGGCGTGCAATTAAAGAGGAAAGCAAAGTTGCCAACCGTGATTGGGTTGACTACCAAGCATGCAGTCTGTTGCAATACATTAATGTTATAGCCAATCTTTTTATAATGGGAAATTATTTTAATGAACTGCGCTGAAAAATTATTAGAGCCAACAATCTTCTTCAACTTATACACCAAGTCACCATAGAAATCAGGTTCAGAAAGTCCTTGGCGAAAGAGAGATTTAACTCCAACTTGGAATTTAGAAATCAAATCATAGTATCGTCTATAAAATTTTGAAAATGTTTTGCGAAGTTTATGATACCGATAGCCTTGTTTAAGAAGTTTCTGAGTTAACAATTCATTGCGAGTGTCTAAACCTTTTTATGCCTCTAAAACTATTAGTCAGCCTCAGTCGCTGCTCTACTTACAGATATAGATTAATTTTAAATTATCTATTTTCGGCTGCAGAATGATCATGAACTTAAAGAAAAATCAGTAGACTAATACCAGCTTTGGTGACGGTTTTAATCTTACTCTTTGTGACAAGCGGTTGTCATTTGTTATTATCATTTAATCCTTTAAATGTTCAATTTTCTGAAATAGAAATTTCCTGTTGTTAATATGGACCAAATTAGTCAGGGCCCTTAGGGACAAAAAATAGGTCCCGTGCGAATTGTCTGCTGATTTATGGTGACCTATATCAAAACCTTCAATGGAGTCTTACCTTTGATTTAAAGGTGGTCACCCATCTCAAATCCGCGTCTGAGGCTAGTTATGACGTCATAAATATGGCGACCATAATGAGAAACTGCTTGTTAATAAAAGCTATGGTTTGTGTTGGTATGGTATATTTATCCAACACGAACGCTTTTCTAACATAATATCAATTATTTTAGTCATATGATGGTTACATTAATGCTTTACCTGACTTTGACAATGAATTATTTCTCGATAACTATATTTTGCATGCAAAATACCGTAGGTTTCCTATAAATACCCAGCTAATTGGGCCACCTTTAGACTGATGGCTGAGAATGTTATTGCCCCCACTCGGGAATTTCGCAAACTTATCCTATCTAAAAGAGGATTTTAAGCTGCGTCTTTTAATAGATGTTTGCACTATGCTGGCCGGGGCGTTAGTCTCTGACAGCCTGTTACATATGTAACCATATTAAAATTTAGAAAAAAAAGAAAATTAAAAGTTTGAGCTACAGAAAGAAGGCTAATTATCTAAATTACTCATATGTACTGCATATTGACTACCTTAGCTACATACAAATTCTTTTGGAGCAAAATTACAGCTTCCTGTGGTGTTATGTGCGTTACTTTAATTAGATTACCCTTTAAACATGAAAATTGTGACCAATATCATTTACTTTTTAGCTGATATGTTCATTTTCGAAAATGTTTTGATTATTTTATACTAACAAACTCATTGGGGTTAGAGAAAATCCAAAGTGTGCTTTTATACTTTAAATAAAGTGTCTTATACGAGCAATTATAAAAACAACCCTAAGGCTAATCCAATTTAAGGAGCCGAATTTGGTAGGCATCATTTAAGTAAAAATATATGAAACTTTTTGCTGCTGTTGGATATCTTGCATTTTTGGGATTGTCTTGCTCATATTATAAAGAATTATAGATTTTACAGGTTAAACAACAAGATTGAATCACTTGTTAAAGGCTGTAACATATGTTACATGACATAATAAATGAGCAAGGACATTGACCTGATGTAAGAAATAAATTTTCAGGAAAACAAATATAATTCGCATGTTTTCCTAGCTAAAGTCTCTAGCCTTTGGTGCCTAAATCTTAGGTATTGATGATTATTAAGCCCCTGTACCTTTGTTACAGATGTTATGATAATTTGTTTTCAATATTTCTTAATATGAATAATTCTAAAATAAAGATACCTCCTAGAGGACCATAGGAAATAATCTTTTCACATTTAAACAGTACAATTTAGTAAATGTCCCTTTCTACTGTAAATATTCTACACCAATCCTTATCCAAGTCATATACATGTACAATATCGATTATTATTTCTGCTTCTCTAGTAAAATAATTGTCCTCCTCATATCATAAAAACCAGAATAATCATCAAACAAGATTTTGACTGCAAACTGAGTAATGACCTGCTCCATCCCAAACCCTTTAAGACATATTCTATCGTATGTACCGATTCAAGGTGCGTCGAATAGGAGATGTTTGCACACTGTAAGCATGGGTGTTAGCCTGTATCAGCTTGTTACATATGTTATTTTATCAATTTGCGAATAAGAAAATTGAAAGTTTGAGGTACAGAAAGAAGACATTTAAACTAGCTAATCAATGAACATTCTAATAGTCTGCAAATTACTGGATGTCTTTACTACATATGACAGCTGTTTAACATTAATACGGCTACATGTTGTATTATGTGCGTTACAAGAACTTAATTATAATCTAAAGTGGTAATTTTGGTTATCGTCATTTAGTTTAACGACTGATCTGAGTTGGTTTCAAACCGTTTTAGATTAGGTTTAACAAACATATACTCAATTGACGAATACAAAGCCAAAGTTTGCTTTTCTATCTTAAATATTTTGTCTTATATGAGCTAATGCACAACCCTTCCCCCCAGTTTTGCAGAGGAGCAATTTTTTGTTTTCGCCGCTTAAATAAAACACATATAAAACAATTGCAGAGTGTTGATATTTTACATTTTCTTAAACAGTCTTGCGCATATATCATCAAGTTTCTAAGATAAGGACATAGATGTCAATGTGCCATGATGCCACAACCAGGGTTCTGATCGAATTCCATGCACTTTCAAGTGCTGGTATTAATTAGTTTAATGTTAGGAAAGAGCAAGAACTCATATTGGCAGGCAATTAGCTATGTTGGAGACTCTATCCACGAAGCATTCTTTCACCTTGGCTCAGTGCCCTTAGAAAGCACTGTGGCGGATGCACTAGAGTAATATATTTGTAAATTGTCCTGACCTCTTGGCTCTCGTTTGTGATGTCTATCTAAGAGTTTATTACTTTCCCATTGGTATCCTGGGTCAGGTGTGGTACTTGATTGTATCGATTCCTGATCTTTGCCGTCTTTCTTACTTTGCATTAGCCAGTCACCAATATTGTTCGACTCACATTGTTGAGGTCGTTGATGTTTTGGAGAAAAAAAGCTGAATTGCAAGAGCTACCACTTCCAAGAGCTGTGTTTCTCGAAGGTGTCAAACGTGCGCAGTATCAGTGAATCATTTGGAAAACCTCACCTGTCATTTATCCTGACAAATCAATGCCTTACAATTATGGTTAGAGGCCTGACTTGGATAAATATTGTCCCTTTATGACGACATTGCCCATGTGCGGATCCAGAGGGGGATAGGGGGTCCGGACACTCCCCCTGTAAAATAACAAGTACGTATATGGGTTTTTTTTTTTTATAGAAATTAGCATTTGGACCCCCCCCCCCGTCTGGAAAAAGATGGACACCACCGCCCCCGGAAAAAAATGGACCGCCTCTGGATCCTTTGTAAAGTATAAGTTTTTCAGCAATAAAACCATTGGAACCCCTCTTTAAACTGTAAAATAAGCTGAGGACTAAATAAAACTGACAAAAATTCCTGGATCCGCTCATGTTGCCTCCTGCCCCCAAAACCCCCCTTAAGCTGATAAAATGTGGTTGCAGCATGTCTGTATGCGAAACATCTCGGTGTAAGTACAAAGCAAACCATTTATATTGTACTGATTTGTGTTGCTGTGGAGCAGAAGACTCATGTAAACTATTGCCAGTGATCAATATGCTTATGAATTTTGAACAACTATTTTCATGTGGATTCAGATATTTCTTTAGCCGTATCAACAAGAATGCCTTATTGTCCGTTTTTGACCTTTGAAGACGATTCTACCTAGTAGCATGCGAAAGATAAATCAGATTGTAACAGTTTTCTATTGCCCGTGCTATCGTAGTACAATGGGTAACTTGTAGAGGGGTTTATCAAAATATGAGTTTGGTTGATAGTGTATGGAAATGATTATTACTACTATCTTTTATTTTTGGTGTAGGATAAGCAGCTACAGATAAACCAAAAGCTTTGAAGCGTGACTCTATTTACAATATTGATATGTTGTTCTAGAAAAAACGTTTCAGGCATTTATTTACATTTACTTTAAAAGCTTTGACATGCACATATGTTCTAGCCGGACTGGCTCATTTTACGTATTCTGCATCAATCGTTTGAAATAGAAAGACCCAAAGGTCATTGATCAGAGGTCGTAGTACATCTATATGTATATAAGCATAAGAGATTATATATACTCCGTTTATAATCAAAACACTGTTTGTTTTTCATTCACTCCACTGTTTTTTTATTCGTAAATCCTGACGGCATTTACGTCCCACCCTCAAACTGACTTCACCCTATCTGAATATATTTTGTATGTTACGATTTAAAAGAGTTTGCATTCAGTCATGATAAGGCTACCAGTTCATTAAAGGAATATTTCCAAGCGTTGGAAATGGACAAAATGCATATATGTGTGGTATTTACATATTAGGCGTCATTTCAATGACGTCATCTTTTTGTTCTGATGCGAAGACAATATGGGCGACATGCTAATTTTGATTATTAACCCCCCAAAGATTAACTTCGGTGCATTTCGACTGAAATTGGCACACAAAATGCAAGAAAGTCCTGATCCCCATATACTACAATGGACATACCGTTTAAATTGCACTGATACAATACACGCTATTTTGATGACGTCATAATGACGCCCAGACGTGAAACCCAGATGGGTGACCAGGTGATTTTCATTAGTTATCCCCTAAAGTTTGATTTGGTATAGGTCACCATAAATCGGCATAAAAGTCGCACGGGAGTCCCGATCGCCCCTGACTAAATCCGACCAAGTTAACGATGAATACTGTGCTGAAGAAAGCTAAAATAGTTCCTGATGAGCATTCTGATCTGGGGTTCTTTTATTTGCACATATTGATCCTGTCTGTAATTCGGTTCTAGCGCTTGGGAAGTTAAGCTTCACATAAGCAATCACTTCTGTATTTCTCAGCCACCAACAGCGTAATCACCTTCTATAAAATTTGATATAGACAAAGGCAAAACCACAGCACTATGTATCTACTGTGCTTTTATAGTCATAGACTGCAGTTCCGACTCTTTTGATCAGGCCATGACAATCGGTAAAACATAGGTATACTAGGAACCAAAGGTCAGTTCCTTTGGTCGAATACAGTGTATATATTTTTGTTTTTGCTTTTCACAGTGAATAGCCAAATCTCATTGTGTTTTAGACAAAAACACGAATCCTATATAAGATTTTTTTCATTTCTGTGGCGTCTGCTTTTCATGTAACTATACCCCGAGCAGAAAGTCACAACAACGTATATGGCCTCAATTTGCACACTACAAAGATTGCAAAGACTCCCCTCCCCCATATACTTGATTCATTGCATGATCCAGACTTGCAGAATGGTCTGTCAGGCATTCTTAAGCACTTGTCACAATTAATTGATGTTTTGCAGTCTCGTTTGCAAAGTATTTACACGCTGTCTCAGAGACACTTAATAAGCTGTCGTGGCATTTCTGTTGGCAGCTTAGGGATGGTATTTTGCGCATCAAAGCATAAATAGGAATAAGTGCGTTTATCTGGACCTATGCATAGTTATAATTTGCAACGGACCCGCTCTTATGAAGACCCATGCACGATAAAATGTTAAAGTACAAACTGAGCGAGAACTGATGTACAGTTTTGCATTAATATTTGTAGTACATGTTCAATGCACAGTACATGCCCATCGTTGATGCGTTACACCGGTAATGCTGGCCAGAAACGTCTCAACAAGACCGTTCTGGTTAGCATGACCGGTGCGGCTTTGCCAAGCTATATATCACACCGTACATACGATTCGGCGAAAACAGACGGATACGGAAAAAACAGTTGTTTACCAGAGCGCGTGCCTTTTGGCGTATGAGTATTTTTGTCTATTTTTCTCACATTTATATAGCATTTTCGCGAGGGAAACAAAGCAGGCCTTCTTGAATCATTTAACTGCATAGGTAAACGATAAAATTTATTTCGTTTCTTTATTGATGGGCGAAAAATTTGATAAGAATGTTCAAAAATACAAGCTCGTTAGGGATCTGTTGCATTTGTGACTACTTTTTACAATGAAGCAAGCATCGTTTCAGATGATAGTTTTTGGCTGATCGTAGCCCAGTCTCTTGTGCAAACATCGATTAAAACACGTTGCTGAACGACAGCTTGAAATTGTCAAAATTGCCATTGTTTTAGACCACGTGTATATTTCACGGATACGTATGATGACAGTCGGCCTATACGGTGTTGAACAGACTTTCGTAATATTTATGATACGGAGCTGAACAGTTACACAAAAGCTATAGCAGAATCGAAGATATTGTAGCAGAATATGTGTTATGTACAGCATGCGTAAGCGTCTGTTGTATCATATCCCATTAAATATTTTTTTTATTCTAAAGTGCAGGTACAAGAAGTATAGGGGCTGCTTTGTTGTCTGTGTAGGTGCCACAAGTACAGAGGCGACTCTGAAATTTGTATTCAGTTTGTCCATGTATGTTTGGGACAGATACTCAAAGCTATGCCCTCCAAGTCTATGACTTCCAGTACTATATTGACCTCAACCTTAGGACCTGTGCAATAGTAGCAGGCCGTCCTTGATGCATCGGGCACTATTTTAACTATATCCCCGACGCCCATGGATTATAAGTATATATTATTCCTCTGTTCCCCAAAACCTCTCAGAGGGCCTCTATAGTGTCTTGCTGTGGATTATTCTTGCCAATAGTTTTACGTACACACTGTTCAATGGACTGGCCATTGTTTACAATCACCATACCATAAGAGATACAAGACTTTTAGTTTATGGTGCAAGGGTACTATTGCCCATGGATATGGTTTGTTTGGAAAGTGGTATTAGATTATGTTTATTTCCCTCGTAATTGAGTAGTGTTAAATGTGTTACATAAGAAGAACATGTATAAGACCATACAAAAATCCACATTAATAGGCTGACTCAATTATTGTCTATACCCATGGGCGTAGACTTTCAAAGGTAGACGTACTTTCAATGGCCATAGTGACTGTATTGGTTCAGTTTTATTGAAAATCAATGTGATATACAGAAGGACAATTGATATTATTCAATTAATATTTATGTACTTGACCCCTCCCCTATTTAAAATAAAATGCAATGTGGAGTGAGGGGGATGAGGGAATAACCCTTGTGTAAAATAAGTGCTGTGTGTGCAGACACACCTTATTTATACCATAAACAGTCTGATCTGGGGCTACATTCTTTGCAATATTGGCTTTTATAATGCATATAGAAGTGAGGCATTGGGTAAATTACACTACCCATTATTAGGCTATGAGCTACTAAGGGTTTTGCTCCCCCAAGAGGAATTTTGTAGACTATGTTTTTCATAAAGCGTATCATCTAACGAGCTTTTTGAAACATGTTAGCCCTCTGGCGGCTGGGGTGTTTGGGTGTTACAGCGTGATAATTACGTTACTCCTCATTTTTTTAAAACAATATGTAATTAAGGCTGTTAAGTTAGTACATGAACAATTCAAATTGGCTAAATAGTCAAGTAATATACAAGAACAGTTTATTCCCTGCAGATATTGAAATTTGTCAAAGTTATTCAGGCCCATTATGGTGTCGTTTACGTTACATTTTCAACTACACCCTATAAAATAATCAAAATTTTGTTAAAAAGTTTCATGTGATAATTTTTTTCAATAAATATTTTAAATAAAAATACATGTTTCTAAAAGACAATTTACTTACCATTCTAAAACTGCAATCAGCTTGCTTCTATCGCAAAAACTCTAAGAGTTATAAGTTGTTGAATATGACAACCCTGAAGAAAATGTTAGAATCTTTTTATTTTAAAATACAGCATGCAATCCTATCTATCTGTATGCTTTTAAACACCTAATATGAGCATTCTATTGATAAGCAAGACTGAAAGGGGATATTTAACATTTTTTCTGGTGTAAAATATCATTTTGATGTTTGAGTGCCAATATGCTATGTATGTTACATTACCTTCAGGGCTTTCTATATATTGATTAATACCCTAAATGATACACCATATGGTTTTTTAATTTATTTCAAAACTTTCTTTTGTGTGTTTAATAGATATAAAGATAATAACTTGTCAGAAATGGAATTTATCAGCTCATATTAAGACTATATCAAATTGTCAAAGCACATTTGCTTTTGTAAAATAATATATTTTTGAACTTTTTTAAAAAAAATATTTTACCAACTTGGCAAAATTTATAGCTTTTAAACTTCATTAACAAAGAATATTGATATCTCAAGTGATAGCTAAATAAAAATATATTCCCACAGTTTGTCAAAACTGTTAAAGTAACGTATATTACCATATTTAATATATCATAAGGTACTATGTGTGTCCTAAATGATGTCAAAGACAGATAAATTGAGTCTGAAATGGTAATATAAGGTGGATTTAGATTCTGTAATACTTATCTGAAGACTTTTGGTACTAAGTTTAATTCAATTGCTTATTTAACAGCAACCAAATAATTTTAGGCAACCAGTTAACTTTTGTATATATTATACGAACATAGTCAGTAACACAATAAAGGTTAGTATTCCATGTTTATGTATACTCATCTACAGTAATGAAAACTGCTTTCAACTAAATGTTGTGTTGGAGGTGGTAACATACAAAAGTGTGTGCTAACAATCCATATATAAGTTGGTACAATAAAATTGGATATGTGTTACATTAGATACTATGCATTATAAGTGAATGTAATAAGATACTGTTTAAAGAACTTGTCTCCAAATAAAACGTTATACTGACATCTTATTTGCATATGCAGATGGTGACACATTTATTTATTTTTAGCTTTTAAATGGAGTTTGTTGTCTTCAGCATATATTTCACTGTTTAATTAATAAAATTGTTAATGAAATCAACCTAGTGTTTCTGATCATTTTCTCAAGCAATGTAAACTTTATATAAGTAAGTAAATGAGTTAAAAAGAACAAAGGGGAGTGCAGTGGCTCAGTGGTAGAGTGCTTGACTCGAGACCAAGGGGTCGCGGGTTTGAGCCTCATGCATCACTGCATTGTGGTCCTTGAGCAAGACACATTTATCCTAGCTTAGTACTGGTTCAACCTAAGAAGTCCAGTCCCTGCTTAACTGAAAGATTGTTGATGGGACGTAGACAATCAAATCAAACAAACAAACAGCAAAAAAAAAATACTTCCAAAAAATTGCAAAATAATAAGTGTTAATGATGGATATTTACGTGTCAAAGATCGCATTTGATAGGATCATAACCACAGAATCAGGCTAGTTGTTACTTACGATACCAATTAAAATTTATAAGACTTTAACAGCCAGAATTAGGGCATACCAAATTTGGCCAGCTGACATTCAAGTTAAAGTAAAATAGATCTAACAATGTTCTTGCAGCATGTGGGATGGAAAAGTAAAACATAAAAAACAGTGCTGTCATGAGATCTTACTTGGGTTTTATAAATTAATGTCAAAACAGCTGATGCCAATTTCCACTATACAGAATGTGGCATAACCAAATTATTGCAGTAATCCTCAATAACAAAGCTTTATAGGAATATTGAACTAATAGAATGAGTTGTAAACACACCAGAGATTGGAAACAGTGCACATAAAAAAATCAACTGTTCCGACAAAAATAGTTTTGAGAGGCCACACTAGTCACTATCAACAGTGTTACCATGATAAACTTAGATGCAATGTTAACAAAGTATACATGATTTTGTTGATAAGTATCTATGTATTTCTGATTTCCATGGGTATTTTTCCTCAATTATCTCCAAAAGAAACCATATTTCTTTCACAATGAAAAAGATTTAATAAATATCAGATATATTGCAGTGCATTTATTGTCATATATGTTACATGTGTGTGAGATATAGTATATCAAATATCAAACCATATCTCAGATTTGCTCTTTGACAGTAGCAAAAGTATGAAAACTATTCCATTTAGATGGAAACAATACTTGCTGATCTTATTTAATGTAATATATAAAGTGCTCAAATGAAGATTTGACCAGCATGTGAGATTTTGGTACTTATCACATATTGGCAAAAGACTGCATTAATTGTCCATGCTGACGTAGTGGAGCCAGCTGTCTTAATTCTGGTCTACATCTATACTTAGTGTATACAGGAAGCAAAGGCTCTGGTGAGTCTACACATTTACACAGGCTAACATGAGCCTTCATTTCTTGAAACTGTGGTAAGTACCAAAATCAAATGTGCTGGCTCATTTGATTTATTCTTTGCGTTACTAGTTGTAATCTATTTAGATTGATTTGAGTTATGCAAATGATTAGAAGTATGTAATTTTGTAACCATGATCATATTTTCTTTTGGCATGCTAAATACAAATAAAACAAAATTTCACTGTTAGACTAAGTATAATTGACAGAAATAACTCAAAGCAAAATTACCAATGAATTTTTAAGTCCATTCATTTAGTAATATCTACAATAAAATACTAACAATGCAATGGAGCTTTCTATGTATAAGCCCTTTTAAATAATAGTTATATGACTAACACAGAACCTTTAGAACAAAACTTATGCTGTCATGTTTCATTACTTCACAAAATTGTATAACCAGATGAAACAGATGACAAGTGTTATATTCTTCTAAAATATTTGTGTTATGCATGTTACCAAGATAAAGTGTATACTGGACATGCTATAGATATAGTGGGATGCATTACCATAGGGGATATAACCATAGGGGATATAACCATATGTTTGACATGCTGGGTGCCATATATGGGTCAGAAATCACTATGATTGTAAAAAAACAAACAAACCTGTTTTAATTCTTCATTTCTCGATTTCGACCATGCTTAAATTGACTTACAATTTTAGAAATTTTAAGGTAGCTTTCCTTGATTGTTATCAATATAGTTGATGAAATCAATAGCTGATAAGCTATATATGTATTGTGTTGGCTTACACAATTGTCAATATAGTTTACTAAACTACTACATGCTTAATATCACGTTTCATCTAAATTGAACTGTAGACTGTGAGGAAAATGCCTTGCATATACAGTGTATCATTTCATGTATAAAAATAATTAAACATATATAAGTTTAAGACAGTTAAGTGATATTATTTAAACATTTAAGATACACCATTTGATTATTCGTCGCTTCAGTGCTATAGTGTTCTAAGTGACATTTTGGTCAAAAATGAGTTATGCATACCGTTGGAAAGGGGATCAAATGTTCTATCTACTGGTGAAGGTTTCATTTGCATATCTCTTCCCAGTAAGCTTAAACTCGAAGTGTTTTTTCTGTTCTATCTACAAAGCGACAATTTCGTTCAGTGCCATAGTGTTCTAAGTGATTTTCATCCAATGACCAATGATGATTATGTCACGTGACATAGTGAGTTCAGTGTCATAATGTTCTATCTACCAAAAATCACTCCCCTTGGAGAAATTGTTAAAAATTGCAGTTAGCTCCCTTACATAAATTTAAATTTCCTAAATTGAAGCGGTCTGTCGGTGTTATGACAAACTAATGGCTATATTGGCTACTTTTAGGCCCAAAATAATCTGCTCAGTCAAAATTATTATGCAAATTGATCCATGGACAGAATAATAAGCTGTAGAAAAAGATAACCTCCCTTACACATATTTAAACTGCTTTACTTTAAGTAATTTGTCGATGTAATTTTAAATCAATGATTAAATCTGCTACTTTCAGGTCAAAATAATCAGTTCAGTTTAAAACATTATACAAATTGACCTCATTGACAGAAAAATTAACTGTAGAAACAGATTACCTCCCTTACATAAATTGTAATAGCATAATCTGTGTGGTTTGTTACTGTTATGCCAAGCAAATAGCTAAATCTGCTATTTTTAGGTACAATTAATCATTTCTGTTCAGACTAGTACACGAATTGACTCCATAAACAGAATATTAAGCTGTAGGAACATATAGAACACAATAGCACTGAACACAGAAGGCGAATTTTAGGGCATAATGTTCTATCTTCAAACTGTAAAATGCCCGTAAATTCAATATTACTGTAAAATTATCTTCAAAACAAGGTAATTTACACTGTATGTATATATTTTAACCCTCTGGTATGATTCAAAGGTCTGTGATAAATGAGGCATTAAATATTAGGATGCAAAAATTTTCAAACTCGTTTTTCTCAAAAATTGTGCAATGGAAGAGAGAACACTATAGCACTGAAGCGACGCATTGAATAAGCATTTTTCTATAAGTGATGTTTACATATATTCGATAAAACAGTCGTAATTGAAATGACATTTATGTGCTTTAAGTTCAAGTTTCCTCCTTTTCATCACCCATACTTTTGTCAGAGTTTAATCCCACTTTAATTTTATGTTAAAAAGGCAAGATTTATTGTTTCTCTCATTTAATTGAGCCCCCAAATGGCAATCATCTACATCCTCTAGAAATTTAATCTCATATAATGCTAATATTGCACTAAATATTGTATTTAAAGAAATGTATCGTATGTAACGATTGCTGCGTTTAAGTAAGTGATTTTAAGTCCATCAGCATGTCGATAAATAAGATTTAGGTATAGGTTTGTATTTGCACAAGAGGATTGGAAGCTGTTATAAAGTAACGTAGTTAACAAGGCTGTAACACAGTAATGCCCCAACTGCCTGAGGATTTATATGTGTCATTTTGCATCATAGTGTACACAAATCCCCCTGGGGGAGGGGGTCTATTAGCAGCTCAAGGTCTATATTGTCTGACTGACACTGTCCAGGATGTTGGCCTATTCAAATTGTTTTTAAATGACCAAGGGCTTTATATGCGTGTAGACAATCTTAAACATAGCTAGTGTCCTAGATGTAACGAATTAACTTTTTAAGTTATCACCCTCCTCCTCCCTCTCATTATCATCATCATTATCATCATCATCATCATCATCATCATCATCATCATCTGACATTATCATCATCATCATCGAGGTGGCTCAGTGATAGAGAGCTTGACTCGAGATCAAGAAGTTGTGGGGAGGCACTGCCTTGTATCCTTGAGTAAAACACTTTAAATTCTGCTTAGTAGTACTGGTTTAACCAAGAAAGAACCGCCCTGATATGCCTAAAAACATCTGCTTCTATTTGCATAGTTGATATGGCGAACAATATGGACTCAGATCAGCAAGTTCATAGCGTCTGTACCAGTACTAATTAAGTAGCCTGATCTTGGGTTGAACCAGTACTAAGTAGCCATGTTCCCGGGATATACAGTACCAGTTTCCTGGGATGTACATGTACCAGTACTAAGATTGATCAATTCTCTATCAAGACTATGAATTTACAGATGCAACGTCTGCCTCAGACCCGTTTCATAAAAGTGTGCCAAAACGACTGATTTCTCCGTATCTACCGTCCGATTTTGCCCATATCAAACTGAAATACACCGACTGAAATCTCCCGTATGCCATGTGCCACCAAGCAACCAAATAAAATGATAAATACAGTACAAAAATTGTTGGTAGGCGGGTAACTGGAAGGCGGCGATCAAAGTTTAACTCACCGTTAAAACCTGGCATTCAAATTCAAGGTATTCAATGAATAAAATACAGAAACAACTTACCCGCCAAATGTCGCGTGCGGCAGTAAACAACTGTTTTCCCCGTATCCGACCGTTTTGCTACCGAATTAACAATATCGGATGTACACTGTGTATATTCTTCCTAAAAAGATCAACGATTTATGAACACGAAATATGACTGGTGCGAAACGACTTAAAGAATATTGATCTGCTTAAAGTATTTTTAAAAAAAACTATATCGCAAAACCCATAACCTTGCTGTGTTCGCGCAAGTCAGTGTTTACTCACACTACTGATTTATCGGATGAATGACAGCAAAAATTAGGCCAAGGTTAAGTAGCTTAAAGCACGAAATCTACATGCACATTGATATGTCAATTTTGACAATCCGATTAAGGCTATCGGCGGACATAGCTGAGCGTCTATAGGGTCTTAGCCCGATACTGAATTTTAATAGTAACATCAATCCTGAAAACATATGTTTCTTACTATAGTGTTGCCTATTTATTATTGTCTTTGAGTCGTTTCGCTGCCATTATAATCACATTAAATGCCTTGTATTGTGTAAGCTTTACAGTTGATAAGTACCAACAATATAAGCTGTCAGTAACAACAAAATCACATCCTATTATTGTCATCATAATGTTAACAGAACTACATGAAAGCATGCTCATTTCACCATGCTTGGGAATCCTGCAACAAGTGTAAAATTTTATGTCCATTGTTGACATATACCACGTTACATTTAATCCTATAAAAAATTTAAACCACTTTTGGAATTAACCCCTTGTAAGCCGCCAAAAAGCGCCTGGAAGCGTCGTCTGCTTGAGTCGTCTGCTACGTGCACTTGCTGGAATTGATGACTGGTGTAAGCGTAGGGGCAGACTGTGTGGACCAAGGTCAGAGTGCTTGGGAGGAGGCTGACATGGGTCCGCAGGGTCTGCCAAAGACGCTCTTTGGACGCTCCAGCAGACGGTGGGGCAGACGGCGTTTTACATTCACCAAATGGTAAAATTACAGCTGATTTTAAGAACTACCACTTTCCATACCTGGTGATATTACTCGAGCCCCAATACACATGAGCTAGTCCCGGCACTTGGTATAGTAGGGGAGGGCGGGTGTATACATGTTTCTATATTTTGTAGAAGTATATGCATGCCTTCTTTCACATATGGCTCCTGTGACCCAACACTGGCCCCCTTTCTCCTAATACTCCTCTCTCAGTTTCGCTTCGGTGAGAGGACCCGTGAGAAAGGGTACCGGATTTGGATGGACCCTTGATTTGCTCCAACGTGAGGGGAAGCCTGGGTCACACACATATAAAGATAGATGTATATGCTGATCCTGGAGTTCTTCCCAACGGCCTATGACCTGCTGAGGGATCCTTGCTAAGTTTCCCTCAGCTGATCCTAGGTTGTCACGCGGATGCAAATAAGACCACTATCGGTGAAACTGATTACAAAACGCATTTATTCGTATAGTTATACATAATGTTTATACCTTTTGTCATTTTCGATTAATCCTAAGAAATTAAGTTCACTTATCCCCAGCATGATGACCTGCATTTGTTCCAGTTGTAAGAATTAAACATGCAGTCTTCAGACTTATTAGAAAAAGCTTACCTATACAAAAACAGCCACGAGGGACACATTACCCCGCCCCTCCGTCTCCATCTAATATTGTGCTCGCATAGCATTGGTCAACCAAACAGACCGTGACAATAAATAGTGTGGAGCAGGAATCGTCTGCATTTGTCGTCAGCTGGAGCGTTTTAGAGGCATTTGTGACGAACAGTGAGGGCCTAGACCGGTCTGTCTATATAGGAGCAGTCTGATCTGGGTCCACGGTGTTTGTCAGTGGTGTTGGGAAGTTGTGTGCAGCGGACGACTTCAGCGGACGACATTTCAGATATATTTTGACGGTAATGGGCATGAGAAAATAAACATTCTCACTGCGCATCAAAGACATGTAGCAACCTGAACATGTCTGTAAGCATAATTTGTCATGACATGCTTCGGTATGCGCGCATCGTCTCAATCTCAACTCGGTTAGAACGATGTGCGTGTGTCGACACATGCCACCTAGCACTTTTTGGTACAAACTTAACAAATTGCTAATGTTAAAACCCCAAAGTATCTACTGAAATTACTCACCATGTTTTGACGATAATACTATACTGAGGGAAAAAAGTTTAGCAATTATTTATAATAGGGTTTCCCATAAACGATCTTTGAAGCATTAGATCTTTTTAATTGGCAGTTTCGCAAACACGCCAGTTGTTTGAAAATGACCTAACGGCTACCCGCAAGTGGTCAAAAGAAACCAAATCCGACTTCATAGTGAGGATTTGATCTGCTGAGCATTTTAATTTCAAACGTTATTCAATTGAAAGGGAGGTAATTTGGAAAAATATGATTTTCAACTAGAAACACTACGAGAAGTGTAAACATAACATTCAATTTTAAACCGTTTTTAACTTTCTTGCTTTTGGATCTAAACATTTAACAGAAAAATGAAACTTTAAGTCGAAAAATATTCGCACTATTGCCAGATAAGCTGTTTTAGCAAGGGGGCTTAAAATCAGACTTTACATTATGTGAAATGTCAACCTGATAATGTCATCGTACTCGTGAACGTTTGTCAACATATATTTTTGACACTATGAAATTTAAAGTCCTATTTCTTCTAAACTGTGAATCCTCAAAGCATATTGCTAAACTTTTTTCCCTCAGTATATTTATTTATTTATTTGCTGAAATATTGTGTGCTTTTTGACTTAATCGCGCTGGCAACTCTGTGCAATTTAAACCTATAACAAACTACACTCCTGTACAAGCAAGAGTAAGAAATTATTTAATTATTATTTAATTATTACCTACACGCCTGGGGCATCGATTGTGGCCACCCTTACGAGAACCCACGGTCGATCCTCTGGCGGATAGGAGGGAAACCTGGTCCCAGCAAAGTGCACATGCGTGCCGGCGCGAATACTGTAGACGTTGTTTGACAGGGTCTTGCTATGGCTTTGCTGAAGTACTAAACTAAAGTAGTTTTGGCTTATATACGTACTATGTATACATATAATTGTAAAGGCCATGTCGTGAATATATATGTAGCCAGGTCACGGCTTTTATATTTATATATTGAAAAAAAGTAATGAGTAAACAAAATTAAGCAGAATAATGCTATTAACACAGTTAGAATCAGAAGAATCTTCAAAATATAGCCTCCCCTTTAACTCTTGCAGAAGAGTTAAACACATCTAAATGATCCGTTTTAAAAATTACTGATACGTAGCAATGTTATTCTCCTGTTGTCGCCACCATGCTATGTTTGACTCATTTCATATGTGCTCATATGTAACAATTATTATCTGAGCCTAGAAATAAAGAGGTTGTTTGTTTGTTTTGGTATAGCTACGTACTAACAAATAAAATCAGCAAACGATACATATTTTCTTAAAGACATTTGCTGCCAATTCCCATGCGCATCATTTCTGCGTTGGATAACTTAATGTCTATTCTACAAGTGCAGTTATTGCGAACCACAAACGACCTGGCCTCTGGGCCTAGTAGTTAGCGTCTCAGGCTTTGGAACCAGAGGTTTTGGGTCGACTACCGGATGAGCACCTATTTGGCAGGGTTTTTCCTCTTGCTTTAGCCTATTAATGCTGAATCACTTCAGACTAGTAATATGGAAGTATGGAAATTGCATAAAAATAACTCCTTAACGTTTTATAATGAATTATGCTCGAAATCTGTGGGAATGGGGTTAAATTTGGCCCTCCTGAAAGATATATAGAGTGGTGACCCCTGATTTTTTCTGTACGGTAAAATGATAGTCAATGAAATAAAAAAAATCAATGTCAGATTTTTATTATATAGTTTACCCTAAAAATTCGAATCCTACGGCTTGGATTTTACATTTTCTCAAATCCTTGAGGTCATGAGCAGAAATTAAAACTAAAATAAAGAAGATGGGTGAAGATTACAACTATTTTAGCTTAGTATTTAGGACTTAGGTTATTCTTTCTTTTGTTCAGAAAATTAGTCAAATGCTGAAAATTTCCATATGAGATTATGAAAAATTTTCATGGTGACGTTTCATTTTTATTTCATAAATTGACAGTCCATGCGTAAAACAAACTGTATGCAAAGTATTGAACATATTTCAATGTGGGAAGTATTAAGAAGCATATGTTATTAAGGTCAATTAGATTGCTATTTTGAAAATAAAATGGTGGCCATACACAGTGTTGTGACTTCTGTTTTGGAGTATAGTTTCATACGGAACGACTGACGTAAGCAGTCGTCACAGCCACTAAAGAATCTTAACATTTTTCTTTCTTGAAAAAACAATGACTTCAGCTATTTGAATTGCATTCCTACACTGATCGTCTATATAGCCAAAGGTTAAATTCAGTGATTTATTGGTTAACGTCATTTATCGTCGTGTTTGCCGTCAGTTTGATTTTTAACGTCATCTATCCCACCAAACCTTGTAATATTGGCATTAGACGGAATAACGTCGTTTTTTTATTAAGGATTGAAATGCAGATTTTTAGCTTGCATTGGATGATGCAAAACATTAGGCTTTTTAATGTCTGTGAAGCCCGAAGGGCTTCTCGGAGACATTAAAATGCTAATGTTTTGCATCATCCAATGCAAGCTAAAAATCTGCATTTCAATCCTTATATTTACATTTTATATTATCAATCAAATATACTTAATTCTCTTCCACCCAGATTCGTTAGTTATCCTTGAAAAATGAAATATTATATTTGTAACGGAGGTGTTGGAACAGCCAGCGAACGAAAGTCCTGTACATAACGTCGTGGCGATACGTCAATGACGTCACACGAATATTGATAAACAAAGAAAGCTATTGGTTGACGTTGACGTTATTCCACCTAGAGGCGCGGCATAGACCACGTGACTGCTCAATGTTTTGCATCGAGAAATGCAAGCAGCTAGGAATTATGGTTTCATCTAAGGCAGCTACATTGAGAATGTAAATATTAATTAATGAACGTTCAAAACTTTAAATATGTGTTTCAGTCCAAATAAGTTTTACGGGAACTTCTAACGTTTTGCTCAAGAAAGCTGTCTCTTTATTCAATCTGATTTATCCACTTTTAACGACTGGCCTCCTGCCAGCGATATATTAAGCAACTGATCGCTATCAGTGCAAATCTTTTTCTTAAACTTAATTTGTAAAATATGTTTGTCCAAAAAAAATTAAGTCAAAGCCTGAATGTGGGGAACTTTCTTATGAGTCATAATCGCTTGAATCAAGCATGCGGAAACAGTGGAATTGCAGATCAGCTTCTTTATCACGTGACAGCCACGCGTAGTGATTTTGTCTTTACAGTCATGAAAGAGGTTCTAGCATTGAAGACAGATTGCACTATTAAAAACATTGCATGACAACACCAACAGAATGTTATGCGCGACCAATGAGCATTATGTACATAAAACATGTCAGTGGAGCAGTGTTTTGGATAAAAAATATTTTCAGGCTGAGAACAAAAATAGTAAGAGAAGGTCTGTTCCTGGAAGTTGAGTCATTCTGACCAAAATACTTCCTCTCTATTACAGCAAAAATAAGCAATGTCATATTATACAGTTATTTCATGCCTGTTTGTAGTATAGTCAAAACTATTACCCCGAGGTGCCGTGGACGACCTGATGCACTATTGCACGAGGCCGAAGGCCATGTGCAATAGTGCATCAGGTCGTCCACGGTATCGAGGGGTAATAGTTTGACTATACTACAAACAGGCATGAAATAACTGTTTTATTACCCAACCCATTTGACGAAATACTTAGCAGCGTTCCTTGAATGGAGTTGCTGAAGACGATGCGGTTTTGTTGCAAAACGAAAAATTTCACCAAATCTGCTTAATTTTAGTCTCAAAATGTTCCGCTCGTTCTAACTAAGAAAACGAGTACCCACACTTTATGTTTCTAACCATAAACAACAGAGTTATTGGAGTTTAAAGTTGCCAAACAATGCCTCATTTTCACCATTGTTGCATACGAGGGCTGTTCAAATATGAATGCAAGTGGCTTCATAAGTTTCTTCACATATATGCTACGACAAAATGGTTAACGTTTCTAAAAAGGACTATATGTCACCTTTAAAGTGGCACCAGACCTAAAGAAAAATACAGTATACTTATCGAGTTATATCCCTTTGAATAAGGGTCACGTGTGTATACTAACAAACTCAATGCTTCGAACATATACCAGTGATAGAGACGAGCGTATAATTATTCGAAGAACAGGTGAAAATTCTTGAAATTTTGAAGGAAGTATCCCCATATTCTTACATAATGATTCTGTGAATAATGCAAAAATCCGACATGCTTTTGTTAAATTACAACAAATCGTTTTCACTAAAGTCTCCTTATGTTTGCAAATAAATGGTAAACAAAACATCACCTTTCGGTTTTCAGTTAACATTATCTATAACAAAATGCACGAGGCAACATTTAAACTAGTTTTAATTCAAAGACAACATGTTGATCGCTCATACTGAGTTGTTGCTACAAATTAATGATGGATAGTGGGTAATTTTTTAACGCTGAAAAGCATTTTTATAAAGTCAAAAATGCCTTAAGTGAAAGGGGTTATAGAATTTATACTTATTTTTTTGTCATTACATTGGGGCTTTATTCTAAATTTGAACGTAAACTTTAAGTTTGACTACTATAGGCATTATTTATAATAAAATTACTCACCTGGTCTTGCGGACTAGACAGATTGAACATATATTAATTAATGTAAACACGTCATTAAGAAGCAAATAAATGCTTGAAAAATTATATAAAATGGGATAACTCTGTAAATAGAGGACGGATTACTTTGAAAACTTCCTAATGACATATTTAGCATGTTTTCAGCAAAACGCAAAGAAAACGACACAGCGATGTTTATTATTCCATCACCAGTAGATAACTCAAAATGACGTTTATCATAAAATAATGACGTCACAAACGTGCCTGTTTACTCGAGATTGAAGCAGGATTATATTAATTTTTTCCTGCAAGCAACTTTTGGATTGTTACTTAAACTTGCATTTTAAAATTTGGGGCCATTTTGTCGAAAACTTACAAAGATATGACACTATATCGCAGATGTAAAAAAAACGTGCATTGCAATTTGCTTCAGAAAAACTTCAGTATACAGGAATGGCCTTTATATAAGGGTCTGTAACTCAGAAATATAGTGAATGTTTCTTTATGTTTGGTGCCATTTTAAAGGCGACAAATAGTTCTTTCCAGAGAGGTATGACATTTTGTCATAGCGTATATGTGAAGAAATTTATGAAGCTACTTGCATTCATATTTGAACAGCCCTCGTAAAGTCTCCTTTCATAAACGAACCGTACGCGCATCGTCGTCGCGCATGATAATAAGCGCCTGTGCGTTTTTAACAGGGTAGCGGGAAACCAGGCCCATGGTATAGTGCCAGTCTATAGTCATATTTATTGACCGGTGGAATAGTTCAGTGACTCATGACATTGCAAAAAATAGACAATTACTCCGTATATAGACGGTTGGGTAATAACATGTAACTTAGCCTACTATTCATTCATGATATCTTGGCTCAAAGAAATCGTTCGTTGGATTTTACCATTACATCACTATAGGGTAGCTTCTTCTTCATGTTCAAGATAAATATGGTATTACATGCGATATACGTGATGCATTTTACAATCAATATGAGTGGTGTAGAGAATATGGTGGAGAACTATCAATCATATTGGGTTGCATGTTGTGCTGTTATGGTGTTCGAGTCCTGTGAAACCCTTTTTTTTCGTTTTGTCACTCGTATCTCGATCTCTCTCCAGATTTTCATGCTCATTTATGCTTTCACTCACATTTTTTCTCTGCGAATACTTCTCTTGGCTGTAGAAAATGTCTGATAGGAATACTTTTCGATCGCAAGCCAGACAAATTGCTGTCACGGACCCTATATAGGACCCGTGTTGCTGCGCATGTTATTTTAAAAGTACGCGAAGAAGATGCCATGAATGCACTATTTAATTACAGAGAGAGAGAGAGAGAGAGAGAGAGAGAGAGAGAGCAAGTTGACTGGCATACCAATCAAAACGTTATCACGCATCAAAGCTGAGTTTGAGAAGGTAAAAATTCGCCTTATTTTTTTTTTCTTCTAATTTGGTTCAAGAACTAAATAAGCAGAAAAAACAAGGCGATTTTTATTCTTCTTAATTTGAAGATATAATTCCCTGTATTGTGGACCTACTTTTTTGGATATATATATATATATATATATATATATATATATATATATATATATATATATATATATATATATATATATATATATATATATATATATATATATATATGGAAAATAACCACAGTGTCAAAAGTTAAGCACCACCAGAACGTTTTTTATTATTATTCATTTGTGACCTCTCAGTATTGACCTTTGGTCGAGTCCATGTTCCTGGGTTGAGCAGATAATTTACCGTTAACTGTTTATAATTTTTTTTTTGTATCCTTAAAAGCTATATTCAATTTATATCTGTCTCATTGGTTTAGTGGTTAAAACGCTCTCCTGAAAGACATGAAGTCGTGAGTTCGAGCCTCAATTCGCACTTGCTTTTTTTCTTGCAATTTTATATATGTATTGATGTTTAATTATTTTAATATAGGAAAGTATTACTAAGTAAAGTGATTTTTTCGTGCGTTGGGTACGAATCCGTCATTGTACCCAGCATGGAGTATGATCATTCTTTCACCTGAAAATATAAAGGTTAAGCATATTTAGTACAAGGAATAAATTAATTTAATGTAACGTGAAATCAACAGACAGTAATATGCGCGGCCAACGAGTTTGAATGAAACCCTCTTCCATAAAAAAGTAGCCTAGCATGCCAGTGGTTAGGGAATGACATATGCATGCAAAATGTGATTAAAATATACTATGTGGTCAAGAGCTATGAACATTTTCACGAACTGCTAACGGACGGGCGAGCGGACGAACTCAAATAGTGAGTATAGTGCAGACCCAAGGGTCGTACAATTCCACTATTCTTAAAATACCTTTAGAAAAGGGTATCTTTAGTCCAGTAGTACTATCTTCCCAGCATTTCGGGACAGCGTTGCTCGTATGAACGTAAGTTTCATCTGTGTAACCCTCCTCTCTCAACTCCCTGACCATGCGAAGGTATCTGATCCTGCTGAGGACTACATCTTGTCTCTCCATCAGCACTTTTTGATTCACCCCACAGCGTATATAAGCAGAGCTGGTTGCTTTACTTAATTTGTCTTCCTTGTGTCTCGTGATGGTTGAGCGGCTCTTCCTCCCGGTGCCAGGGGGGTTGTCTGCAGTTTGTGATTGTGGTATTTCCTGGTCATACTCACTATTTTCGTAAGGAAGGAAATCTTTGCGAAGACGACCATTGCTGCCAGTGTAACCAATACTCTGTTTGAGCTCTGTTCTGATGTTATTAAGGGTTTGCAGAACCTTCTTCAAGTAGTACATGCTGGCGATGGTCCTCCGTACAACACCCTGGTCAAAGTCATCCAGTGACACTTTCGACGTAGATGACGGTGGTTGCTTTGGCTGTTGCTGCTCGTTCTGTGTCTTCTACTTCTCTTCCACAATTTTCTGAGCGGTAGATCTGCCAACGCCAGTGAGTGCTGCAGTCCTGTCCCATAAACGATTCAGTGGCAATTTCATTCCAGACTTCTTTTCCTCCATGCAGAACTTGTACACGTTTTCAATAATAGCTCCTGCATCGTCGATGTATCTCCATGCAAGCATCGCCATTTTACTGAGTAAAGTCGCTTTACATGTGCATAATACATCAAAACATGCTTTTTTCTGCAAACAAGTAAATCGCGAAAAATTTCCTGATTCTTTGCGAAAGCAAAAAATAAAAAATAAAAAGGGTTTTAATGGGGCTCGAACCCCCAACTTTGGGCTCGAACCCTCAACTTTGTTTTCAGAATACAACCTTTATACTTACTGCGCCACCGAATCGCTTGATAATATTCACCTGTAAATACGAATTACTGCATTGCATAACGTTGTAACACCCCTGTTTTATGGAGCAGTTCATTATTGTTAGTCCAGTCACGGCCTGATGCTTTTAAGGCTATTATAGTGACGGTTTTCATGTATAATTCTCTTCAAAAGAACAATAAATTTGCACAACACTTCAGAGTCCATAATAATTCCGCCATCTTAAACAGAGCACTATAATTTCTCGTAACTCTTGTTTGGACTAAATGCGTATTTTTACATACATTTTGAACGTCCATTGGTTGATAAACGACGTTACGCCGCCTACGGGCAATGTTACAAGGCTGGACATGATAGATGGCGACAGAAAATCAAACTGGCAGCCAAATGACGTCACGCTAGTCCGTGCAGTGATTTATTAACCGACAACTTACTGAATTTAACCATTGGCTGCATAGGCGGTCACTTAGATAAAACTGCCATTTGATGTGCGAAAATTAAATCAATGTTGTAAAACTAAATAATAAAAAAGGTTATTGGATATTTTTGTGGTCTCATTTTTGCTAGCTTACAAATCTGACAACTGGCAAAATACCTGTAATTTTAGAAACTCCAGAGTATTGATGAGCTATCTTGTCAATCCCCTAGATATCTTGTCAAACCTTTTTATGCCTCTAAAACTATTAGTCAGCCTCAGTCGCTGCTCTACTTACAGATAAAGATTAATTTTAAATTATCTATTTTCGACTGCAGAATGATCATGAACTTAAAGAAAAATCAGTAGACTAATACCAGCTTTGGTGACGGTTTTAATCTTACTCTTTGTGACAAGCGGTTGTCATTTGTTATCATCATTTAATCCTTTAAATGTTCAATTTTCTGAAATCTAATTTTCCTGTTGTTAATATGGACTAATCCGACTAAGTTAACGATGAATACTGTGCTGAAGAAAGCTAAAATAGTTCCTGATGAGCATTCTGATCTGGGGTTCTTTTATTTGCACAAATTGATCCTGTCTGTAATTCGGTTCTAGCGCTTGGGAAGTTAAGCTTCACATAAGCAATCACTTCTGTATTTCTCAGCCACCAACAGCGTAATCACCTTCTATAAAATTTGATATAGACAAAGGCAAAACCACAGCACTATGCATCTACTGTGCCTTTATAGTCATAGACTGCAGTTCCGACTCTTTTGGTCAGGCCATGACAATCGGTAAAACATAGGTATACTAGGAGCCAAAGGACAGTTCCTTTGGTCAAATACAGAGTATATTTTTTTTGTATTTGCTTTTCACAGTGAATAGCCAAATCTCATTGTGTTTTAGACAAAAACACGAATCCTATATATGATTTTTTTCATTTCTGTGGCGTCTGCTTTCATGTAACTATACCCCGAGCAGAAAAGTCACAACAACGTATATTGCCTCAATTTGCAAACTACAAAGATTGCAAAGACTCCCCTCCCGCATATACTTGATTCATTGCATGATCCAGACTTGCAGAATGGTCTGTCAGGCATTCTTAAGCACTTGTCACAATTAACTGATGTTTTGCAGTCTCGTTTGCAAAGTATTTACACGCTGTCTCAGAGACACTTAATAAGCTGTCGTGGCTTTTTTGTTGGCAGCTTAGGGATGGTATAGTTACGTACTAACAAATAAAATCAGCAAACGATACATATTTTCTTAAAGACATTTGCTGCCAATTCCCATGCGCATCATTTCTGCGTTGGATAACTTATCTATTCTACAAGTGCAGTTATTGCTAACCACAAACGACCTGGCCTCTGGGCCTAGTAGTAAGCGTCTCAGACTTTGGAACCAGAGGTTTTGGGTCGACTACCGGATGAGCACCTATTTTACAGGGTTTTTCCTCTTGCTTTAGCCTATTAATGCTGAATCACTTCAGACTAGTAATATGGAAGTATGGAAATTGCAAAAAATCATTCCTTAACGTTTTATAATGAATTATGCTCGAAATCTGTGGGAATGGGGTTAAATTTGGCCCTCCTGAAAGATATATAGAGTGGTGACCCCTGATTTTTTTCTGTACGGTAAAATGATAGTCAATGAAATAAAAAAAAATTCAATGTCAGATTTTTTATTATATAGTTTACCCTAAAAATTTGAATCCTACGGCTTGGATTTTACATTTTCTCAATTCCTTAAAGTCATGAGCAGAAATTAAAACTAAAATAAAGAAGCTCGGTGAAGATTACAACTATTTTAGCTTAGTATTTAGGACTTAGGTTATTCTTTCTTTTGTTCAGAAAATTAGTCAAATGCTGAAAATTTCCATATGAGATTATGAAAAATTTAGCATGGTGACGTTTAATTTTTATTTTATAAATTAACAGTCCATGCGTAAAACAAACTGTATGCAAAGTATTGAACATATTTCAATGTGGGAAGTATTTAGAAGCATATGTTATTAAGGTCAATAAGATTGCTATTTTGAAAATAAAATGGTGGCCATACACATTGTTGTTACTTCTGTTTAGGAGTATAGTTTCATACGGAACGACTGACGTAAGCAGTCGTCGAAGCCACTAAGGAATCTTGACATTTTCCTTTCTTTAAAAAACAATGACTTCAGCTATTTGAATTGCATTCCTACACTGATCGTCTATATAGCCAAAGGTTAAATTCAGTGATTTATTGGTAAACGTCATTTATCGTCGTGTTTGCCGTCAGTTTGATTTTTAACGTCATCTATCCCACCAAACCTTGTAATATTGGCATTAGACGGAATAACGTCGTTTTTTTATAATTAATGAACGTTCAAAACTTTAAATAAATGTTTCAGTCCAAATAAGTTTTACGGGGACTTCTAACGTTTTGCTCAAGATAGCTGACTCTTTATTCAATCTGATTTATCCACTTTTAACGACTGGCCTCCAGCCAGTGATATATTAAGCAACAGATCACTATCAGTGCAAATCTTTTTCTTAAACTTAATTTGTAAAATATGTTTGTCCAAAAAAAATTAAGTCGAAGCCTGAATGTGGGGAACTTTCTTATGAGTCATAGTCGCTTGAATCAAGCATGCGGAAACAGTGGAATTTCAGATCAGCTTCTTTATCACGTGACAGCCATGCGTAGTGATTTTGTCTTTACAGTCATGAAAGAGGTTCTAGCATTGAAGACAGATTGCACCATTAAAAACATTGCATGACAACACCAACAGAATGTTATGCGCGACCAATGAATATTGGAACCAGTCTGTGCAAGAATCTTCACGCTTTGTCATTGTGTACCTGAGGACCCATTGTTTAATCACGCGCACAACGAAGACTCTGATCAAACTGGGCGGATGCCCAGTCTGATCTGAGTACTCGCTGGACGCACAGACTATTTTGTTTTTTTTTGCAATAAGCTGGGTCGTTTTATATTGATGCAAAACAGGAAAAGCGCTTTCGCTGTTTTAACTCTTTGCCTACTGGGTAATTTTGCATTCTTTTTTGTCGTTTGTTTATATTTTTTTCAAAACCAACTTTTTCGCAAGATTTCTTTCAGGAATACCACCAGAGTGTCAAACAGTTTGATCCTGATCTGGGTCCAAACTGTTTGCAAATGTTACCAGTAGACGTCACTGGTAGGTAAAGAGTTAACATTGCGCTACTTGTTTTATTAAATTTTAAGTGTTATAGTTCTAAGTGCACGAAAGCTTACTGCGATGTAATTCTTGGTTAACAATCGACTGTCTAATACATTACATAGAATTGCAAAAGACTGGATGATCGGTAATACTCGTAAAACCACGAAAGAACAAAACTTTAATTTCGAGAAACCCTGACTTTCCCGTATGCAAATAACAAACTTAAGGTGCATACGCGCAGTCCGATCAGCGTCTTTGTTTTTCGCGTTCTTGAATGTATTGTGACTCCACTTGTGACAAGCAAAATTTCAATGTTCTAGCTAGTCTGTCAGTGTGTAGCTATGCAAGTCGGTTTGGTCTTACATGTTCGAAAATCCTGAAAACAGGTTAATGGCCACAGACCTGTAATTGTAAAAAGGGCAGTGATTGGCTCAAAGGGTGGGTGGCATGACAATAAATCACATTTTCGCAGTTCATTTTAGCAGCGGTTTGTGAAAGCGGGAAAATGACTCAATGCGTTTCGGCCAATCAGATAATCCGTAAGAAAAAACACGAAAACAAAGTAACAGAAATCGGAAGTAGTTGGCTTGTCGAATGGTATCTGCCGTTTGCGAGAAAAGTAAAAACTGTCTACTTTTTCCTGCAAACCTGAGTTTTTAAAACTTGCTGACTATATCCCTAGATAAAGTTATCACCGATATAACGATTGACGGTTGGGTTGAAGAAAAACGTATACGTTTGAGGGGAGGAGATCCGCCCGGACGAGTTGACCCAGTTTCCACTTCAAGACCATGTCTCTATTTTTATACTTATAGAAACGAACGCTATATTTATCAAATTGATTTTTGTTCGATGTTTTCATGCATTTTCAGCTTCGTTTATATGCCGATGGTGCTTTCAACTTACTAATTAAGGTTTGGGTGAAGGAAGAGCATTGCCGAAAGTCGAACAACGAATAATCGCTTAACGCACAGCTCGTTTTATAAGTTTAGTCATGCAAATGGCCAACTATAACTTTACATGTATAATTAGACGCAAATGAAGCTGAAACTCTTTACCTGTCACTGATGTCCTTTGCAAACAGTTCGGAACCAGATCAGGCCCGACAATACGTCGGGCTTGATCTGGTTCCAAACTGTTTGACACTCTGGTGGTACTCCCTGAAGATAATTTTGAAAAGTTAATTTTGAAAACAGAAAATCACAGAAGAAATAAAATCACAAAAAATCGGAAGCATGCAAAGAGTTTATGGATACATCTGAGGTTGTCAATTCACAGCTTGTACTAATATTTGATCTAGTAAAGAAAACAAATGTTCATGATTGATTTTTCACGGAGAAAGGTCAGCATTCTTTGATATTTATTTACCAAGACTACTCATACCATGCCCACACTGAGTCATAATAGATGGGGGAGTAACATATTTAGCGATTATGGGTATTATCTTGTCTCGTGTATAAAAATTAACTCTAAGCTTATAACCTCAAAATATAGTGTTTTTTTGTTGTTGTTTTTTCAGTAAAATTGTATACGCTCCATACAAACAGTCACTAAAATGCATGATATATAGAGTCCGTGCTCGATAAGAGTAGAGTTATGTAGTTGGTCACGTTATGGTACTTTATGCACCTGATGGGACAAATATAGGGTTTTCATTCATTCTTCTAACTGTAGATCTGTTTCGTCACTCTACTCTTATCGAGCACGGACTATACGTTAAATGAGGGTCTGAATGGGGTATACGGATTAGTGAATAATGGCCATTTTTATAATGAATAGTGAATATTGAGCCAAAAAATAATAAATGGTGAATAATGAGGGCCTAAAAAATAATTAATAATCCTATTTTTTATGAATAGAAGAAAAAAAAATGAATGGTGAATAATCATATTTTAATGAATAATTGGTCTTAGTTTACTGAATAACAACAATATTTTAATGAGATAAATAATGGGCTAATCTTTTAATGAATAATGATTACCAGACCCCCCCCCCCCCCCATCCAGACACTCTAGATTAGAATGGGGCCAAACCATTGGTGGGCCCATCGTAAATATCCGCACTTACATTACATACATACCGCATAGTATGATTTTGTTAACTTGACTTTAGACTCCAAGGTTATACCAGATTCAAAACCTTCGTTGTTATCTACACACCATACGCAATCAGTGTCCCAAACATGAACTACTAATATCAAAAAAAACGTTAGGATGACCTTTGACGCCTAGGACATTTTTGCGATCCAAAATTGTCATTATCATCTATACACAATAGGCAATCATTGTGCAAAATATTAACATTTCCAATGTTACGAGCCCTAAATGGTTTAACGTACGTTTGACCTTTGACTCCAAGGTCATTATGACGGTCCGAAACCTCCGTTGTCATCTAAAGAAAATCATTGTACGAAATATGAACATCCTCCATACGAGCCATGGCATAATGGTCATATCGGCGATTGAAAATATTCGTAGTCATCAGCACACCATAGCTTATCATTATGCCTCGATCAAATAAAGGTAAATGGTGTAACGGTCCATGAAACAGATTTTAATGTATTTGACCTTGAACTTTGATTCCAAGGTCATACATGTATTGGCAGTCTAAAACTTTTGTTGTCATCTACACAGCATTAGCAATCATTGCGCCATATATGAACACCCTCCATAAAAATGTAAGAGGAGTAGGGTAAATTAGGACAGTCAGCTAAATTCGGATAGCGACGTTGTTTGTTTCATTTCTTAATAATTGTATTAAAATACATTAAATTAGCAGATAGTGAAAATCCCTAGGAGCCGTCTCCTCTGGATTCCACTATTTGCAAATGTATGTCGTAATTTACCTGATGTACGAAGTTACCTGACTTTACCCTATGCGTTACCAGCCGTAGACATACTTATGGGCGATATGGAAACTACGCGTGTTATGACCAGAAGGCAACACATGACACTGTTAAGAAGAGACACAGAACAAAACACAGTCAGTCACAATACATTTAATGTAGAGCAACCAGTTCTCTCTTCCTCAGCAAGATGATGGCTAAACTAAAACGGACACAAATAACCACAAAACAAGGACCCAACGCAAAGCCCCAAACAAATCGGGATCGAAAATAAACAATGAATAAACAACAACAGAATCACCTCGTCACAAGGGACAGCAGCCTAGGCCACCACTTAAATACTGGCTAAATCTTCGCCCTAGATTATGTTATTGCTCAAACACATGAAGACTTCCAAGCTTTAAATTTTGAATCACTATTATCCAAACAGCCATGCTTGAGAGTATCAATTTTATAAAACAATGACGTCACATTTAAGGCAAAATTTAAGGTCCGTTGATGAAACTTATCAAATTCTCGTTTAAGATTAACAATAAATAAATGATGAAGGGGCATATAAGTTAATGGCCCAAGAATGTGCCTAGTACATGAAAGCACGTAAATATGATGGACTGTCATGCTCAATGACTGATATGGCTTACATTAAAGTCAGCAAAAACGGTCATCATGAACGCGAGTCATATTGAGCTTCCTTGGCAATCGTCGCTAGTTAAATAGTATGAAATGTAACAACAGTTCCATCCACTTTGCAAAGCCATAAGAATTATTATATACTCAAATGCTATGCTAAAAGTGAAGGGAAAGTCCTCTCAATAAACACAAGGCATAAAGACATTTTTTCTGCAGTAAAGAGACGATTTTACAATGTTCAAAGAAGTATTTCGTGCCAACTGGCTGTGTCTGGAAACAAAGCAAAAGTGGCTAAGTTCCAGTGTCACACGAAATCGATGACCCCTATCTCAATTTGAGATTGTTGTCTCAACCTGAAATTAATCTTACAGTGATCATATTTCAGGAGGTACGAGACGTTATATAATGCACTAAAAGTCATAACCTTGGTTTGTTCAGTCTGAGAGACACTCATGATAACGTTTTGGTGAGGCGTTTCTAAAATTTTGGGCCTCAACGTTAGAAAACCTGTCTTCGGGGGTTTGCGAACAACACAGGCGCAGACCAGCCTGCGGATCCGCGCAGTCTGATCATCGCCTTTGTTATTCGCTTTTTGAAAAGTAACATATGTAATCTTGCTACAAGTGAAATTTCAATTTTCTAGCTAGTCTCTGTAGCTGAGGAGACTGGTTTGAAACTCGCTTTGTCGGAAACCCCGAAGACAGGTTTTCTCGCGACGAGGCCCAAATGATTTCAGTACGTTTGACGTTTTATAAGTAATCGTTTCTGAAATGTAATTTTACCGATTTAAACAGTGAAATTAAAAAGTATACTGTTTAGTTGTTCAATTGGCTCTAAAATAGACCATATACATTCTGCTTTATATATTACATTTTAAATAGCTTAGTGTTTGCAGGTACACTGTTAGACATAGTAGCGTATTAACTACATTTAATGAATACTATCACTATTGCACATCTGAATATCACTGTACCGACATTGATGACCCACAAAATGGACGCTAGGTTTATATATAGGTTAAAGAAAAGTTTAGCGCCTATGTAATAAGTAATACATTTGGAGCTGTGGCATGAATATTTGATTTTCTATATTATACAAATATATTCACATGCCTCGAAAATAGCCAACCCATAGTTTAAAGGTTCTTTTTACATAGGCGTTATGGCAATGGGCAGTTATACAGTGAGCCTAGACACCCACAGACAAACATTAATTTCCAGTATTTGTGTGTGTGCAGTGAGGGCTCTGGCAAGACTGCGTGGAAGCGAAGACTCCCCACTCTCATAAGTCTTCTCCGCTAGCAAATTTAACGCAAAATTGAAATATGAGCCGGTTGAAATATATTCCTGATTTTATTTGCTCCAAGAGTTCATCGTCCATTGTTATCTCTACTTATCCAGTTCAAATACAGGCTGACTTTACATGGTTATAAAACAAACCCTGGTTTTGTTGCGTGTGCATAACAAAGGCGCAGACCAACCTGAAGAGATGTTGGGTGTTGTTTTACTTTAATAGAATCCTTACATTACATTGGTGTGTCTGTCTGTGTTCTCTCGCCTCTTCCTCGTGGTGCTATGGGTTGGTCTCTGCCCTGTGGTTGTAGCATGCTCATTCGTTTTTATAACAGCAAACTGTGTAAACCATGATGATGTGAATCACTCGGTTTCGGTGGGTCTGTGATGGCAGAGCAAAATCCGAGGGTAGATGGTTTCAGTGGGCCTGTGGTGGCACAGTAAAAAAACAAGAGTAGATGTGATAGCACAGTAAAAACCGAGGGTAGATATCTACTCTCGGTCTTACTGTGCCTTCACAGCTCCACTGAAACCGAGTCTGCTGCTTCAATATTTGTTTCTGAGGTGAGCAAGAATCAATTTTATACCCATTGACCATAGGTGGCTATATGTTTGCTTAGATATATTGGTACGGATCCCTCTCGAGTAGCAATTGGACCCAGGGGGTCCAATTGCTTCTTGAGGGGGTCCGTACGACCTTGTGTAAAAAAAGTTGATACGTAAAAAAAAAGAACAGGACCTTCCCCTCTGACAGAATTTTCTTGATCAGCGCATAGCCTTGTCTATGTTTAATGTGCTCAGTAAGAAATTTCTTGAGAAAATGTGATTGACAGGAATTGATTTCAGACACCCACAAATTTATAATAGACCTTTTAAAACGTAAGCATGAAGCATCTAGAATCTATCAGCTAAAGTAGGCTACTATATATATGCTGCCCCCAGTGACCTAGATTTCCTAGCCGATATTGTGCAACACGGATAAGCGATTACACAGCCATGTAAACATGACGGCTGGACGCACAGGATAGAAAGGTTCTTTAAGCTGCTCTTTAAACTCATATTCCAACGATCAATGCTGTAACAATAAACTCAATGTCGTGCACGCAAATTGGCAATCATTATTGCTTTAACCTTTAATTGCTTTTAAATGGACTGATTTGTCAAGGAATAAAGAAAATCTTTCCGCAAAACCTTTATTTTTATAATAATAAGTAATCCTGCAAAATAAATTGGACCATTCCCTCCATGTTAACTATAATTTTTATTTTATGTACAGAACTGTACATGTGTTTACACTCCCGCATTCATTTCTCATTCGTACCTGCCTTAAAAGCACAATCCTTAGTCGTTCGCAAAGTGCAGGGGTGATACGGTTCAGGATTGATCAGAATTTCCTGATTGAGCATTGACATACGATGCATAGAATTTCATTTTGGTTGTAGCTTAATATATGTTTTAACTAATGTAAATCAGATATTAACCATAGAATATGCGTAGATTGGCTGATTTCTGTTGGTTTTTTATGCTTTTAAGCTTTAAAGAAGTGATTAGAGATTTATTGTTTTTATGCGCATATAATCCGATAGAGCATCTCAGTGAGCGTGTATGTAAGGTCAATGCCTTTTGACAAGACTGTAGCAATCAACCACATATAGCATGTAGGTATACAGTTTGCCACTTTAATTACGCACCACTTTTTCAGGGCCCACATTTTTTTAACAAAAATGCTGGAATCAAACATTCTCTATGATAATTTACTTATTGGCATTTTATCTGTTTGATGACATCGAAAACATATCGGAATCACTCATGCGAATCATTCAGCTGCTACACCAAATGCAATTTTGACAAAACCACATGTGCAACCTAAACGTCTATATTTTCTAGTTGCGTTTTTGTGCTAGGCATTATCCATGGCGATCGTTGTTACAGAAAAGCACTCAAAATAACTATTTTATTCAAGTATAACTCCTTTTTCCGGTCGTTGAATTTAGCAACAACGTTTTATTTTGAATCAATCAATCAATCAATCAATCAATTTATTACTCTCAGGTTACATAATATAACAACATAAGGAGCAATATGCATAATGTCACACATATATTGTTATGGCGGCACTGTGACTCAAAGAGTTTTACAGTGGTCTTAGTAGGAGGGCAACGGTTAATTTCGTTTCCAAATGATTTTCTACTCAACGGGTTTTGCACGAATTAATCGTGGGATAGCGTGGTTGTTTTGAACGCTTCTTGAAAATGATAGTTTTTGTTTCATTATTTAATGACTGTTTTGGATTTATTCAGCTTCATGGGATAGCAAGGTAGGCTATGATCATTTGATCTTTGTATAAATTTCCAACTGGTTACTCAGCGTGCGCTGCACGTCGTATCAATGCGAAAGTCGTTGATACGGCGTTAGGCGAACTCCGTCATCAGTATCGAGGTTTCGGTTAGTAGTTATATGGATGGATTAGAACTTGGTTTTTATGGCCTTTTAGTTGTCTTTGAGTCATTTGGGCCGCCATAAGAATACAAGCAAATCGTAAGGTTATTTAGTCTTATCCCTTTATGTGATGAGTATTTGTGTTGAAATGCTCTTCGATTTGTGCAAACAAGTAGTCCCAGATCAGACTGCTCCTCAGGGGCCAGGCTGATCTGGACCCATTTGTTGCTGATGCTTTTAGAAATGTCTCTAGCTCTCGAAAAGTTAACATTTAACAAAGACAGTTTCAGTCCTCACGTTTCAATTTCTCGGAAAAACCATATGTAGTGGCTCAAAAGAACCGTCTCAGTGAGTCGTCCTTTCGAGTGCCCAAAATATATCGGAGCTAATGGTTAAATGGAAAATGCTAAATAAATGGTATAGGATTATTCCATTCACAGATTTTGGGGCTAAATATGTATACATCCTTTATTTATACACAACGCAAAATACAACAAAGTATTACGCTGTGTTGCATTGCGTTGTATATCTATAAATAGTACACGTACATGGGTTATTATGAACATGTATGCTCGTATAAATATTTTTCGGAGTACTTCGTCTAATCACGTCCTGATGTATGTTATCAGGATCGCACCATTTCAATAGCACTGCCAGTGGGGCCTTTACCCCACTGACACTGCTAGTGAAGCTGGACATGTTTCAGTTCTGTTAGGCAGTCGCCTAGATGTGATTATTTGTGGGAACCACCCTAAAGGCTGTCTCCCGGGGGAGACTGCCAGTAGGTTTTCTTTTGGTATATATCAATTTTATACCTGCTGTTGTTCATAGCCACAGAAAAGCTATAATAGCGTAACTGAATAGAAGAAAAGCATTTTAAGACAAAAAATACTTGTCATGGGTGATCATGGAAATCGTCTCAGTGGGACGGGTTCCGTGGTCGCCATGCCAACTATTTTGAATTGAAAAACGGGGAAATACACTTCCCATGGTCCTTCTCTACGTAGTTGCCATACATATTTTCATGTTTTGTTTTTTTACGCCCCAGTCAACGAATTTCTTGTCACGCTGGGACCATTTCCTGTCTTCCTGGGTCGGACCAGTACTAACCAGCGGTTACATATCATTCACATGCACTATAATCGTACGATCATTACACTTAAACGTACATATACACTATCGTACCTGAATATGCAGCATGCTTGGTATATTACGAGAATGAATAAGAGCCGATCAAATGTGTAAACATTGAGTCATTGGGCGACGATTTGATGGTATAGTAATATGGTAATTTCTTGCTATAGATCAAGGACGTAAATGCAGGAGCAACAGGGTCAAAGACACTGTCTCGAACCTGGGCTCCCGCGGTCTACGCCCAGCATTCTAATTCGAGCTGGTATTTCAAATGTTTAAGAATTTGGTCTGAATAGGACTTTAGTGTTCAACAGGCGGCCAGTTTCTCACTGTTTTCATGATCACCTCGATAAATCGACACAACTTGTGGATTGCAGATTTACTTTGTTCATTCATTAATGACTGGAATTTGAGAGTGTTTGGGTATCTTGTGTAGTATGATTTTATGTAGTAGTTTCGATGGGTTTTTAGATAGTCGCACTGTAATATATAATGAAATTCGTCCCCTATGCTATTATTACAGAGCTTGCAGGTCCGTTCAATTAAAGGGATGCTGGTCCACCGCCCTGTTTCGATCGGTAGACGGTGATTCCGTGTTCTAAAAGCTGTTAGAATTCTACATTTATCATTGGGCAAATATTGGAAGTAAGAGTTCATTTCGAACGTAGTCTTGAAGGTACGATAATTCAGGGCACTTGACGACTGGTCGACCAAAGCGTTCCATGTTTGTAAATACTGATCTTTGACCTTTTGTTTGAATGATTTGGTAAACCAGTTTAAGTTAAAGTTGGATTGGTTGTCCCAAATGTTACTATAACCGTTAGAACAGATTAGTGTTTTAATATTTTCTAGCCATTTTGATTTTATTTTGCCCTGCTCGTTTAAGCTGTAAATCGCATCGTAGACGATAGCGGCTGTATCGTTTGTTCTGTTAATGTTTAATTTTGCCCAATAGGATATAATTCTGCTTTGGATGTCTATTTTGAGTGGGTATGCACCTAGTTCACCGTAGACCATGAAAGATGGAGTTTACTTTTTTAGGTTAAGAATATGTTTGTAAAACTTTAGCTGGACTCGTTCAATTGTGTCTATGTTGCCAAAACCCCAGATCTCACAGCCATATAGCAGTATGGGTTTGATGACCTTGTTAAATAGGTCAAATTGCAATTCGAGTGGTAAATTTAGGATTCTAATTTTACGAAGTAGTGAGAAAACAGCAATATTTGCTTGGTCGGCTATATGTTTTTTTGCACGTGTGAAAGAACCACTGCGACCTAGAAATACCCCTAAATATTTGTATTCCTTTACAATTTCTAATTCGCTACCCTTAAAGAAAAACTTAAGATTCTTGGGTAGTCTGCCACCTGAAAATACAACAATTTTAGTTTTACTTATGTTCACTGTGAGTTTCCACTCGGTGCAATATTTTTCAAAAACGTCTAATGCTAATTGCAAGTCTTCTTTGTTGTTTCCAAATATTATTGTGTCATCTGCGAATAACAGGACAAGCAGCTTTATATAAATGTAAACATCTTCTTCGTTTACTTCACATTTAATTCCAGGAACTTGATTACTAACCAAAAAGCTTTTTAAATCATATAGGTATATAGAAAAAAGCATGGGTGACAGGATTTCACCTTGACCCACTCCAATTTGGCAGGGGAAAAAAGCAGTTGAACCCTCGGATGTGGAAATTCTAGACTTTAGGTTACTATAAAGATTTCTAATGAAGTTGTGGAATTTGCCATTCACGTTATTTTTTAGTAATTTTTGCCATAAACCAGCCCTCCAGACTGTGTCAAACGCTTGTTTGAAATCAATGAATGCGCAAAAGAGTTTCGACTTATTTGCTTTACAGATCTCGATCAGACTTTGTAGTATGAAAAGATTATCTGTTGTTGAAAAACCTTTGCGGAAGCCTGCCTGCGAAGAGTCGATTATATCACATTCCTCAATGTATTTGTTCAGCCTGTTATTCAGTATGGATGTGAACAGTTTGCCAAAGCAACTTAATAGCGTTATCGGTCTGTAATTTTCTGGGAGATTTTCACTGCCTTTGTTTTTGTAAATGGGGAAAATACTGCCCTGGGTCCAGCTGTCTGGGACGATGCCTGTGTCGTAAATAATGTTAAAGAGTTTTACGTATATATGTGACATTACATTTATTGTGGTTTTTAAGTGTTCGTTCAAAATTTTGTCGATTCCGTGGCTTTTGTTATTCTTTAGGTTTTTGATAGCTTCTTGTATTTCTTTTTCAGTGATAGGTTGGTTTATATAATAATTGAAAATAGGGGTTGTATCAGGGGTTGTATCGGACGTGTTGCTGGTTTGGGTTTCCGCATTTTCGTCTATTTGGATTGTGTTAAGATTCTTAAAGTGAAGAAGTGCTCGTTTTGACGTCATATTAACGTCAGTTACAATAATCAAACCAGTTTTCCTTCGTAAATTGTTTTGTTTTGAGTCACTTGTTGACATATAAGCATCAAAATACTAAAACATCTAATCATTGACACGTCTTATAGCCTTGATAGTAGTGACGTTTTCACTAACGTCAATCCATTGACGCCAATAAATCCATTTATTTTTTTTAGAAAATAAACGACGGATACATGGTTGTTTAAAATGAAATTTTAAAATAAGTGTTTTGATAACTAGTTTACTCAGACACATACGAAATTTTAACTAACTTTAAAAAACTACTAAAACCAACTTTTTTCAAACCTTGACCAGCTAGGAACCAAAATAGTAAAACGTTTAAAAAATGACGAAGTTAACAAACAAACACATTCCAGTCTTAGATATTGCCAAGAATAAATTGGCTCTTATATCTGGTATACCCTGTAGCAGAAATGCGACCCTGAATAAAATGCAATGTGATCTCAGTTTCATTCAAACAAATGCAATGTGAAATGGTGTTTTGAGTGTAGTGCCCTTCAAGATCCATTTTCTCATTCGTTTCTGATCTGATCACAATGAAATGTCAATGGCTAATGCAAATATTAATGCGCTTTACGCTGATAGTCTCAGAATAAAAAATATTATATTTCTTTTTCGGGTATTTTTTACATTTTATAAGTGGTGCATGACTAAAGTGGCTCACTGTAGAGGCTTCACCAATGTTCCCATCTGCTAGCCACCCCGGGGACTGAAATTCCTAATTGATAGTGTCTTTATACCATATACACTTTATGATTTTATAACGAACTACCCAGCATACATGTACGCGTACAACTCAATTAAAAACTGTAAATTCGGAAATTTTCGCGCGGGTTTTATTTTCGCGAAACTTCGCGAACGCGGAGTTTCGCGAAAATAAAACCCTCGTGAAATGGCGAAAACTCTTTGCCCTTTACTATTGTAAGTGAATCATGCCAAAATCGCGATTTTTTTACTTGGCAAATATGTCTTTTAACGCTATTCGCGAAAATAAAATTCTCGCGAAAATTTCCGAATATACAGTAGCGATTCATTAGTGAGCCGATGATGGCCGACATTGAATGCTGGCTAGGTATAAGCTCCTTTGTGATGCATGTCTTGCAAAATCTTCTGAAAACTCCTTAAATATGAAAAAGTACGGAATTAAAGAGCAGGGAGTCTTCGAGCTGATCACTTCATTTAAGAAATGAATTCATTTTTTGGAAGGTTCATGGAATCATGAATACTTCGGGTCTCGTGCAAAGTAAGTGAAGCAAGAAGGCTTCACGTTAACTTTGCAAGAGACCCTAAGTATTCATGATTCCATGAACCTTCCAAAAATTGAATTTATTACTTATATTTACATTTTATATTATCAATCAAGTATCAATTTTCAATTTTCACCTAGCTTAGCTTGTTTTCCAGATGTTTTGAATTAAATCAGACATAACGTAGGGTTTTGAACAGCCAAAACGCCAAAATTCCGCGCTTTACGTCGTGGCGATAGATGTTCAACGTCACGCAAACGTAAGTAAACAAGCAACGTTATTGGATGGACTTGACGTTAGCCCGCTCAAACGGCGCGTATGTGGGTGTGGATTAAATCGAATTGTTCATGAAGGTATGAACCACATCTCAAATGTAAAGGTTCATTTAAAGACTCGCAGTGGAAATGTAAATATAAACTCCATGAATAACATTATATTGAGGTGACTTATTATAACCCCAGCATTGTCATAGTGTCGTGATTGCTATAAGAAAGAAAAACGTCAATAAGATATTTTGATGTACTACCACTAGACAAATTACGTCACTTCGACACAATAATTCTGCTTATAACCACATTTACAACCTTGTTTGTATTAATAGAAACATCACCTTTCAGATTTTAGATATCGTTAATGTCATTTATGCTGAATATAGTGCCGACAGAGGAAATATTTTTCTTATTTCTGACATGGGACAACATTCCAATCGATTTATTGTGTTTATGATTTTGTTACTAGGAGGGTTACGTGCTTTAATGATTTCACATGGGTCATTTGAATACAGAAGTCGAGGTTCTGAAAAAAAATCGCCCTAGCATCCGTTGCTGGATATTGCGATACATATCAAAATGCCATGTGCCTGTTCAAATATATTGCCATTGTTCAATAAAATATGGAACGAGCAAAACCTGTGTAAGCGGCCACTGACTCTCAAAAAGACCGAAAATTGGTTTTCAAGACCAATTATCGCTTAAATCAGGTCAAAAGTATTGCAGATTGCATTCTTCTATTGCAGAAAATACTTTTTGACATGCATTAAGCTACCATTTGTCATTTAGACCTTTGTTTTGTCTATTTTTGAGTGGCCGTTTTACACAGGTTTAACTGTACTTATACACGTAACGTATATTCCTTGTCAGCTTTTTCCGTCTTAGGCAAAACAATCCAGAAAAACAAAACAAACGTCCTAAGCTTAATATAGTCTATAACTTAAGGTGCTTAATACAGTACTTAAACCTCATTTCAATAATCATACATTCTGCCATTTGAGAGAATACCAGTAATAACCAAATATAGGAGAATATTTTTGTAAAGCTTTCTGTGGGATATTACATAACTTGCATACGGAACGGCCCATTGGAATATGGTACTGATCGCATATGTGCACAATACATGCACAAAGTCACTCATTAGATGTAACCGTACATATACATGTACAAAGCCACTCTTTACATGTAACTGTACATATACACGTACAAAACCACTCTTTACATGTAACCGTACATATAAATGTACAAAGCCACTCTTTACATGTAACTGTACATATACATGTACAAAGTCACTCCTTACATGTGACTGTACATATACATGTACAAAGCCACTCTTTACATGTAACTGTAAATATGCATGTACAAAGCCACTTGTTACATGTAACCGTACGTGCGCATGCACAAAGTAACTCTTTACATGTAGCCATAAGGAGCGCAGTGGCTCAGTGGTAGAGTGCTTGACTCGAGACCCAGAGGCCGCGGGTTCGAGCCTCACTGGCGTCACTGCGTTGTCATCCTTGAGCAAGACACAATTATCCTAGCTTAGTACTGGTTCAACCCAGGAAGACCCGTCCCTGTTTAACTAAAAGATTGTTGATGGGACGTAAAGAATCAAATCAAACAAACAAACATGTAACCGTACATGTACAAGTACATAGCCACTCTTAACATGTAACCGTACATGTACATGTTCAAAGCCACTCTTTACATGTAATCGTACATGCACGTGTACAAAGCCCCTCTTTACATGTAACCGTACATGTACATCTTTCTAGTGTGGCTCATGATGGCTAGAGGTCAAAGTTACGGTCTGAGTTTTCAGCTACATCGAAGATTTGAGTATGCGATGAGACTGCGCGGAAAAACGTATTAACCAGAATTGAATTATCACTTCTATTCAATGACGACATTTTTGTAATCAGCGACAGCATGTGATAAATGTATTGATGTGGGTTTTTTTTGCGCTGTTGTTTTTCTATCAAAAGGTAACCAATATAAACAAATAATAGGTATTGTGAGGTTGCGCATTATCAAAATCCAACATAAAACAAGAAACCAAAAATTTGAGTTCTAAACATCAAGTTGAGGTCATCATTTTGAACACTTTTATTAAAGCTGCATAGTCTGTAACTTTTGATCTTTTAATTTTCGAACTAATGTTTCTATTTTTCAAGAACACAGTAAACAAACTAAAATTCAGGTATACATTTTACCAATTTCGTAAATCTAAACAAATTATCAGTATCAAAACAACAGCATTTATGTTAAAATTAACTGTCTGTAATTATTGGAGGGACGCAAATAAATACCAACAAGAAAAAACACACCTGTTTTATAAGATAATTCACTTTTCCGTGCAGTTTTCAGCTGAAGTGAACAGATTTATTGTGAAAACATAACTTAATTCTACTTTTACAAATGATTTAAAAAGAAAATAAAAAAATTCGAAAAAATGTTTATAGTTGCAGACTTAGTCTCTTTAAATAAAAAGCTGTGTCGCACGATAACCGGCACAAACCCAAGTTCGAACAAAACAATTCACGTGTTGTTAATACACGGCTTTTTGACCGTCACAAAACTTGACGTCATCAACAGTAACAAGCATATAAGTGAACATTATTTAGTGACGTCAATATGATGAAAGCCTTTGTCTTGGAACTGGCGTTTGTTTTTAAAACCTACGCAGCTTTCATGTTTTTTGCATGTCAATGTATAGGTACTACGAAGATTTAATTGTTCACACATGTTTTGTTCTTTTTTAAGTTTTCATACAGCTAATTAAATTTACGCAATAAAAGCGATCAAATATGTTTTCTAATACATTGACATCTTTTATCACATGACGTCGCTTCTCGGAGTGAAATAACGCCATGCATTAAAATCGATAAACCACTAGTGGTTTACAGATTTTCGGGAAACGTTATGGCGTCCATAACAACGTTGCGTCCATAATTACAAAATTGTAACGGTTTTACGACAGAACTTAGATTTCAAAGTAATCTTAATGCCATATGATAAATAGAATCTAACATTCATGCTCTTGTATTATTGAATTTATTAAACTCGTTGCGAAAAAGAGATAAAATGCGAGGCAAGCCAACTCATTGGATAAATTCAATAAAACATGAGCACAAATGTAAGATCCTCTAGCTATGCCCCTCAGGCTTGGATTACTACATGCCCTTGTGCCCCATCAGCTGTTAATGCGTAGAATTTCATTATCTGTAAGTCCAATAAAGACCTGAATTGTTGGAAAAAGAATTGTCACCTAATTTTTTTCAACAGAAGAATCCATAAAAAAACAAAAAAAAGTTATAGATTGTTTAGCGAAGCAGTTAGTCTATATCGGCGCATATCTAATTGTGGCTGTGCGACATCAAAAAGCCCTAAAATTGCTGTCTTCCATTGTTACCCATTCTCTGTTATACAAAATATCTACACGTTTTTTATTTTTCATTCCTTTTGATTCGGTTTGCGGCAAATTGAATGGTCTACAATGGGTTTGCATTTCAGTTTTTCTTCATTTCAACGTTATGTAGAACGCTACTAACATAGTCAAGTGTTCATTTACACTCTTCCAATGGGCACTTGACTTAACATAATTTTGGAGTAATCAAAACAGTATCAGCTGCATCATAATTTTACGAAGTTTGCTGACTTTACACAGTCCACCGAGGTTATGCAAACTGTTAGTTCTCAAAAGATCTTGAAGAGCTGCATATTTTGCCAGAAGCTTAATGACTGATCGTGTTCTTCCCAACTCGTACAAGTACATTCTGCGAAGCTAAAGACATTTTTTTCTGGCGTTGAGGATCATATTATGACCTTTTTATTGACTATATTAAAGCTAAACTCAAAGGAATACGGCTTCCCATAAAGAATAAAATTAAGCACCAAATACTGTTTCGGGTTATAAAGCAAATCACTCAAAGGAACAATTTCGACAAGGTCAAGAAAGAAAACAGACCTATAGCCAATACGGGCAAAGCATCGTCCTAGCTAAATTTTCATCCATGCAAAACTGGATGATACTTGGGTCTCGTCGCGCAAGAAAAGCTTTTTTTGTTACATGTTAATGACAGAGGCACAGACCAGCCTTCGCATCCGCGTAACTTGACAAGCGCATTTGTATTTAGTTTTGTAGAAGGTATAATAACACAACAAAGGAAATGAACTCTAATAGCTGTAAAGCTTTCGTTCAGATCCTTTACATTGTTATATGCATTTCGTGTACCACTTTGTATCATTTATATATTTAAACTAACACAACTTGCTACGGAAAATCTACCAAACACAAGGCTAAAGCTAAGCGTATAGCATTGAAAGTTTAAGCCATTATACTTTCATCCTCACCATGCTCACTTGTGTCGTTTAAACTGGACTTGTGACAAAATTCCATTCTTATCCTCCCATATACATGTACATTAACTTTAAAAAAAAGGGACTCCATCATACCTAAACTTTGTGGCTGCACCTTTCTGTCAGAGATGGCCCTGTCATAACGACCTGTTGGTAGGATGAAAATTGCTTCACTTAGGCAAATTTTGGAGGGGGTCGGTACCTTTTAGTCAATCCAATTCTTCTTTTCTCTCTCCCTCTCTCTGGGAGGGAGGAGTCCGGACATGACTGAAATACTGCTGACTGGGACTTTAAGCCTTAACTCAATCAACCTCAGCAAGCAATCATATCTAACCCTTGAAAATGGCTCCCATATACCACAACTGTCAACGTCTACACGCAGTAAAACCTTTTTATACGGAAATCTGTTGTGACCAGATACGGTTCACGCCAGCCTGCTAAGCTACAGAAACTAGCTTTTTTAGTATGCAACAATTTGAGTTAATTATTATACTTTCCAGTGGGCGAATAACAAAGGCACTGACCCGACTGTGTGGATGCGCAGGCTGGTATGTGCTTCTGTTATTCATATGCAACAAAATCAGGGTGTCTTGCAATAAGATCCAATTATGATATATACTGATTGCATAGACTTGTTCTCGTATTAAGCTCTGTCTGTTACATGGTAAATCAGTTTCGTTTTAGATACCACACATCTTTCAAAGGTGCCAAAACATAAATGGCGAACAATAAAATATACAAGAAAATATTGCCGAGCAAGTAAATTCCATTATACAAGTGGCTGCTTAAGATTTACTATGTATTTATAACGATATACCATAAATGAGCCGTGACATAAGATTTCTAACAGTGTGGTATGTCCGACCAGCAAAGGCTCAGACCAGCCTGCGAATACGTGCAGTCTGATCAGAGAGCCTTTGCTAGTCGCTCGAATATTCTATGGAACTTAAGCCACTGATCGAACATTATTTGGAATTTCTAAGCTTAAAAGGAGGCTGCACAGGCTCGTCTGAATCTACACTTGTCGAAATGTAACATTGTTGGAAATCACATGTCGCGGCTCAAATGATTATAGGTTCATTGTGAGAAGTGAATGCGTTTGATCTTTGCGCATCCCAGCCAGCCTACAGTCTAGGACAATATCGGCCTACCAGCGAAAGGCCATTCGATATGTCTGAGGCTGTATGCTTTAATTTGCTATATATAGCCTCGATCACAAATACGAACTATGCAACCAAGAAGAAGAGAATACATGATAATAGCTAATCAAGTACCAAAATTGTCCAAACCTAACACTCTTACTCTGGACTGTGCCTTATAAACTATAAAGTCATGTGATAGAAGCCGACACCAGCGCCATCTAATGACACCATCATTATCCGATCATATTTCAAGACATGAGTAAAGCGCCCTCTACATATGTAATCTTCCTTTTAAATCAATCAAAAGGACGATAAAATGAGTGACTAAATGCCATAGCAATTGCGCAATTTTCCAAAGGTCAAAATGCTTAGTACTACATGTATGTATTGCGAAAGCCTACCTTGCCATGGTCATTTTTTGGTTGATGCAATATGACTAAACAAAGAGACGTTTATCAACGCGACTTTTAAAACATCCCATCAGAATTGACAGGCTTATCAGCATGACATTTAAGAAATAATAACAAGCTAGTGTCCAAATTCCCTAACAAAACATAAGCATATTAATGCTTAGTGTCAACACCATTACTGCTACAAAAACCTGTATTTAACTAAAACAAGCATTCACAAAAAGTGTAAATCAACACAGGTGATTTCAAAAATATTGTGAATCCTGTCCTCACCTCTTGATCCGCGCATCGCTCTTGGTCACGAGTCAGGAGGGGCTGTACCAACTGAGCTACGGTTCTTCCCAGTTTGTAAGTTCATTGTGCGTATGGTTTCAACAGCTAGGGTTTTACATGGAGAAGTGTCTGTAATGTTTTATTAGGTCGTGTGTTGATTAATTATAGCCTAGCAGATATGATAGACAATCCTGAACTCATTCACTAGACAAGCAGACAGTATTAATATGTAACTGATAGAGGCATGCCAGGGATCATAGAGAAACAAAATTAATTCATTCACCTCTTCGACTATGGTAAATTTTCTAAACGTAATCGGTTAGTTGGTGCCTGATGTTTTTCTGTAGCTGGGCCCACGTGGCTCAACTTGAGGAATTCTTTAGGTCTGACTATCTGTGAGTCGTGAGCCCTATTCTTTCTTTCATCATAGTGTGTTAATTTGATAAGAATGTTTCTCCATGATGATACATTGCAATATTTAGAAGGCTGCCATGCGAGCTGAACATTTCTTGTACTTCAACAACAGTATGATCTAGGGTGAAGATTTGGTACCAGTAAAATGCATTTACCCCCCCCCCCCCCCCCCGGTGGCTTAGGCTTCTGACCGTGCTAAGGCAGTGGTTCTGTGTTGATTTGTTGTTTATTGTTACTCCCATTGTGGGAGCCTGTAATTGTTCTATGTTTTGTTGTACGTTACTTTATGTCCATTCTAGTATTGCAATCATCTTGATAGGGAAGAGAGAGCTGGTTACTTTGCTTAATTTGTCTTCCTGGTGTGATTGATGTGTGGCTCTTTCTCGCGAAGTCATGGGCTTGTCTGCAGTTTGTAATTGTGGTATTTCCTGATCATACTCACTTACTCTTACTAAAATTTTGTAATTTTTTCTCATTCTGTTCTCAAATAAAACACTTGCTATATATTATCAAGGCTGGAATTCACAATATGGTTCTTCAGGAGCATTCTGATCTGGACCTGTTCTGTTTGTCTAGGCTTTTTGGCAGGCAAATAGAGAACATTTAACCATTTCTATAGATATACGAGAGAAATTCCCAGCTCGTGAAAGTATAGCCAGAGGCGGATCCAGGATTTCTGGAAGGAGGGCTCAGATGTGTATAGGAGGGGTTCGCTTTTCTGATTTTATCTCATTTTTCTTAAATATCCCATGAAAATGAAATAATTTGGTCTCAGTGAGACCAAATTGGATAATTAAAAACTGGGGGCGGGGGTTGGGGTTCGAGCGAACCCACTGACCCCAACCCCCTCCCCCCCCCCCCGGATCCGCCACTGATATCAAACCTCGATTTTCCGAACTTGGCGAACCCTGATAGCTCGAAATATCCTGTTAATCAAATCAAATTTGTTTAATCCATAAATTGGTTAGCTCAAATTGAGGCTTCCTCGCATATACTATTTTAATACTTGACTAGAATATTAACAGGTAGAAGTTGTAAATAATTGTTGGCCTCAACGTATTGTAGTAGGAAAGCTGGCACATCTTATGGCGTTAACTTACATGTATTTTGTTTACAGCATTAGCCACCAGAACCCAATCTGATCTGTGGGGCTTTAAACAAACAGGAAAAAGATTAGAAACAACGAGATCGTAAAAAGTCAGATTTAGTTAATCTCTTAACTACAAAATTGCCTTCTGCACACGGGTTTTTAAACTGTGATAGGGCTTTGGGATATCTCGTTAAAATTGCTTAGAGCAATATTTCCAATTTTCTATAGCAGTATTAAGCAATGCCATTCTTTTCAGCTTAATACGTATACCTTTCAAGAGTAATATAGACAAAAATGAATATTTCTCTTGGGCTTGATGTTTGAACCAGAACATCCTCGTAAATATAATTTTAACCCATATAAGCCTAACGTCCTTTTTGTGGAACATCGGCAAAACGCGGCTCCTGATCAGGTGTCTCCACTGTTTGCAAACAGATGTTTCTTTGTAAATTTGGGTAAAAATGAAAAATACTACCCAATAACCCTAAAATTGGAAATGGACTCGTGCAATTGAGAAGGGAGGGAAATTACATTCGGAATAAATGGGTTAATGGCACTAGCTAAATAAAGGGGCACATTGGGTTCAGAGAATGTGGCGGATCTATAAAGACTTTTAATGATATCCATCAAAACTTTTTGGTGCTACGCAAAACGTGTCAGTGATACATTTCACTGATTTAAGCAAACAGAAAAATCTTTTGGTGGGAAATGCTAGCGCTGAAAATGATTTTTGGGGGTTTGAATATTATATCATTAATGACTAACTCCATTTAATTCGAACTTATGATAGTTCGATGTTAAAAACGATGGTCATAATGATTTCCGACTGATTAACTCAATCTGATATATTTTGCAATTGAAAAAAAAATGTTTGACAGGATATAGAGGATCTTACATGAGTGCTCATGTTTTATTGAATTTATTAAACGAGTTGGGGAAAAGAGATAAAATGCGAGGCTTGCCGAGCATTTCATCTCTTTTTCGCAACGAGTTTAATAAATTCAATAATACAAGAGCACGAATGTTGGATTCTATTTATCATATGACAAATACTTTAAAAACTCATTTCTGGCGTAAAACGTTATAATTTTGTCATTATGATCGCAACGTTGTCATGGACGTCATGACGTTTCCCGTAAATCTATAAACCACTAGTGGTTTATCGATTTTATTGCATGGCGTTATTTCACTCCCAGACGCGACGTCATATGATAAATCGGCTTAAATATTATCTGAGTGTTTGTGATTTCTAAGTAATTTTAATCAGCTTCATCTTTCGCAGAATATATCTGCTTATTGATTTAAATAAAGAAGTATTCAATGTAATGGCAGTTCGTTATGTGATGAATCAATTTTCTCCAGACGAAAAACAGAGATAGCGAACGATCTGGCATCGGCATTTCATTTTGAAATTTTAATTCATTGTCGCAGCGCTTTCCTGTAAGATATAGAGTTACAAAACGGAAACTAGTCCCATGTATCGATAACGAATATAACCTTTAACGTAGAAAGGGCATTGTGTAAAACATGGAATTGAATGAAGTGGAATGGAATGGAAAGGAATGGCATTCCATTCCATTCCAGGTTTTACACAATGGAATGGGCATTGTGTAAAACATAGAACCACATGCATATGCTTACAGTCCCTGTTGGACAAATCATACTGATTCCTGCAAAAAAACTCATGATTTACATGTAGTCCCATGTTTAACACAATGCCCATTCCATTGTGCAAAACATGGAATGGAATGGAGTGGAGTGGAATCGAATCGATTCGTGAATCGATTCCATTCCATGTTTTACACAATGCCCATAGAAAGGCAGTGAAATCATACTGTGAATCAATTAAAGTAGACATTGCTATCGTTGGAACGATGTGTCGTCTTGTTTATTATTACTGTGTTGCTATTATTATTATTATTATTATTATTATTATTATTATTATTATTATTATTATATCATCGCCAGTTTTGAAAAAGAAAAGGAAACATAATACTATCATTTCCATTTTGTTTTATTTGCGTTTGAATGAACTATTGTACCCCTACATAGTAGTTGACTTTGCCTGATCAGCCAACCATCTGAGCTAATTAGTCACATGTTTTAGTAAGTAGAATGAGTTACAAAAGAAGCGCGTGGAACCTGAGTAGATGAAGAGACCTAAGTTTCATCCCCCGTGGAGCCATGTGCAGCGCCATGTGCATGAACATTGTTTTACATTATAACAAATCAAATACAGAGAGGTCACAATATAATTCGCATCTTACATGAATACGAAGACAATTACAATATCTTAGCGTACACTGCATGCTTTTATGTTACGGGGGCTGTTCATATATGAATGCAAGTAGCTTCATAACTTTCTTCATATATAAGACAACATATCATACTTTTCTGGAAAGAACTATTCGTCGCCTTAAAAATGACACCAAAAATAAAGAAGCACTCACAATATTTCTTAAGTTACTGATGCTTATATATATAAAGGCCACGCCTGTATACTGAAGTATTTCTTGTTCAAATTGCAATATACGTTTTAGTACATGTGCGGATATAGTGTCATATCTTTGTAAGTTTGAGACAAAATGACACCAAATTTTAGATGCAAGTTTAAGTAACATTCACAAAGTTGCTTGCAGGAAAATGTTTATATAATCATGTTTCCATTTCGAGTAAAAAGGCACGTTTGTGACGTCATTAATTTTTTTTAATAACGTAATTTTCTAGTAATCTACTGGTGATGTAATAATGAACATCGCTGTACCTTTTTCTTTGCGTTTTGCTGAAAACCCTTTGCTAAATATGTCATAAAGGTTTTTTTTCAAAACGCGCTGTCCTCTATTTAAAGAGTAATCACATTTTATATCACTTTTTAAGCATTTTATGCCTATTAATGATGTGTTTACATTAATTAAAATATGTTCAATCTGTCTAGCCCTCAAGACCAGCTGGTAAGTTTAATGTATATAATACCTATAGTGGTCAAACTTTAAGTTTACGTTCAAATTTAGAATAAAGCTGCAATGTTATAAAGAAATGTTTAAATGATATAATCCCTTCACTTAAGGCATTTTGGCTTATTTAAATTGCTTTTCATCAGCGTTAAGAGATTACCCACTATCCATCAATAGTATGTAGCAACAACTCAGTATGAGCGATCAGCAAATTGTCGTTGAGTTCTAACTAGTTTTACTGTTGCTTCATGCATTTTGTTAGAGATAAGTTTGACTAAAAACTGAAAGGTAATGTTTTTGTTTATCATTTATTTGCAAACGTGCAAACGATTTGATGTTATTCAGCAAAACATGCAGGATTTTCACAGAATCATTCTATAAGAACATAGGGATATTTCATTAATATGCAAGTAATTGTACCTGTTAAAGCTGCATACTCTGTAACTATGAACATTTTTCGAAAAAAAAAAATTTTCTTTTTAAATCATTTGCAAAAGTAGAATAAAGATATATTGTCACAATAAATCTAATTTCTACAGCTGAAAACTGCATGAAAAAGTGAATTATCTTATCAAAACAGGTGTATTTTCTCTTGTTTGTAATTATTTGCGTCCCTCCAATAATTCTAGACAGTTGATTTTTAACATAAATGCTTTTGTTTTGGCACTAATAATTTGTTAATTATTACGAAAAAGGTAAAATGTATACCTGAATTTTAGTATTTCTATTGTGTTCTTGAAAAATAGAAACATTATTTCTAAAATGAAAAAATCAAAAGTTACAGATTATGCAGCTTTAATAAAGGAATTATACGCTCGTCTATATCACTGTTATATGTTCGAAGCGTTGAGTTTTTTAGTATTCTAGAGTAATCCTAAATCAAAGGCTTATAACTCAATAAGTATACTGTACCTTTATTTAAGTCTTGTGCCAGTTTAAAGGTGATATATAGTCATTTTATAGAAACGTATACCATTTTGCCGTAGCATATATGTGCCGAAATTTATGAAGCTACTTGCATTCATATTTGATCATCCCTCGTCGTATTATTACTGTTTTGCTCTGTATTGTTTATGTATTGTACAAATAATAAGTTTTAAACCAATTGGGTTGTGATTATTCTGAAAATAAATTCCTTCCCCATTGTACATGTTTACAAATTTAATGGTTAAAAAATCTTATTTGCAGCTCAATTTTCAATAATTCTACTCATTATCGCCCACAGTGTCAACAGTATATTCGTTTGTGAATTATTGATAGGAGTCTACATTAATGATCTAGTGACCCATATTACGATATTCAGTACTCATCATAAGAACTATTATTCGTGTATGAATAACTTTCATCAAACTCTAGCCCTAGTTCGAATCTGGGTTTTTCCCTGAACGATAACAAGGTGGCCGCCAAAATGCTCGCGGCCTGTCGGTTTGCATTCTTAGTCATTTTTCATCCGATTTCTTCCAAAGTTCATATATGGATTACTTTGATCAATCTCTCGCCCATGTTTGAATATAGGTTTTCTCCGATGAACGATAATCAAGATGGCTACCAAAATTTAACTCTCCCCTTTCTACTGCAGGGCATTATTTTTGTCAGAGTCCGACTGTTCTAGTTTTATTCTGTTGTTGTTGATCTTGGTTTGTTTAATTGTCTTTTTATGTTTTTTCGATGTTTTTGCTTTTTTTATTCGTTTATTTGCATGTTTTATACTGTGATTATTGATCATATTTTTATGCCTCCTCCCTGGAAGGGTCGGGAGACATATTGTTTTTCCCCTTGTGTCCGTCTGTCTGTCGGTCACAAAATCGTGTCCGCTCTGTAACTTGATAACCGTTAGAGATATTTCAACGAAACTTCATACATTTGTAAAGTAGATTCAGACGCGTGTCATGCGCAAGAACCATAACTATTGCATGTTTGTTTTTCAAATTATTTCCCTTGTAACATTACTAAATGTAATTTTTGTCCGCTCTGTAATTCGAACACTATTAAAGCTGCATAATCTGTAACTTTTGATATTTTCATTTTAAAAATAATGCTTCTATTTTTCAAGAACACAGTAAAAATATTAAAATTCAGGTATACATTTTACCTTTTTCGTAATAATTAACAAATTATTAGTGCCAAAACAGCAGCATTTATGTTAAAAACTAACTGTCTAGAATTATTGGAGGGACGCAAATAATTACAAACAAGAGAAAATTCACCTGTTTTTATAAGATAATTCACTTTTGCGTGCAGTTTTCAACTGTAGAAATTAGATTTATTGTGACAACATAACTTTATTCTACTTTTACAAATGATTTAAAAAGAAAATATTTTTTTTCGAAAAATGTTCATAGTTACAGAGTATGCAGCTTTAAAGCAGCTATTTGGTTGAAGTAAGTAAGTATGCAACGATCAGGAATCGATACAATTAAGTACCACATCTGACCCAGGATACCTGAATGGGAAAGTAACAAACTCACACTTAGACACCACAAATGAGAGCCAAGGTGTCAGCCATTTCCCAGCAGGTGACCACAAGGCACAAATAAACAGACGCGTACAAAGGCATAGCAAACACAAGACAGAAAAAACATAAAGGATCCACAAAAGAAAAACCGCCTTGGAACGGTCATTAAAATATTTTACTGGAGGGCTTTAACCGGTTTAACAGTGCACCAACCTCACCCTTCTTACACTTCTAGAGCACAATGAAACAATGTGTCATGCTTAAGAACCATAACGCCGCTTTGGATATTTTTGGAGTTATTTTCCTTTGATCATTTGCAATGCTATTTGGTGTCCGCTCTATAACATGGTAACCCTTAGAGGTATTTCAACAAAACTTGATACATTTGTAAAGCACATTAAGGCAACGTGTCATGCACGAGAACCATAACGCTTGCATGTTTAGTTTTCAATTTACTCCCCTTGCAACATAACTAAATGCATTTTGTCCGCTCTGTAAGTTGAACACTGTTAAAGCTATTTGGTTGAAATTCTTACACTTCTAGAGCATACATGCACAAGAATCATAACTCTGCTTTGGATTTTTTGGAGTTATTTCCCTTTGATCACTTGCAATGCTATGTTGTGTCCGCTCTATAACTTGATAACCGTTAGAGGTCCGCTCTGTAAGTTGAACACTGTTAAAGCTATTTGGTTGAAACATTTTACGCTTCTAGAGCACAAAGAGACAATGTGTCATGTACAAGAACAACAACAGTATGCTTTGGCCATTTTGGAGTTATTTCCAATGGATTTTTTGCAATGCTATTTCGTGCCCGCTCTATAACTTGATAACCGTTAGAGGTATTTCAACGAAATTTCACATATTTGTATAGCACATTCAGACGGCGTGTCATGCACAAGATCCATAACTCTTGCATGTATATTTTTTCAAATTATTCAACTTGTAACATAACTAAATGTAATTTTGTTATTTTTTTTTTATTCCTTAAAGGAGCAGACGTCCGGTTTTTTTCGTAGAAAGTCAATTCTAGTTTATTGATTGGTAATTAGTTTGCCCTAAAATTCGCATCCACGCATCCTGATCAGTGCCTTTTTTATTCGCCTATTGGAAAGTATTACATCTAAACTTGCTTCAAGCGAAATTGCTATTTTCTAGCCAGTCTTTTTAGCTGAGGGGACTGGTTTTAGTCTCGCTTTGTCCGAAATCCCGAGGGCAGGTTTTGTCGCTTCGAAGCCCATATAACTTACCCTTTGCCTCATAGAGACGACTTTTAACACGTTTATCCTGCTCATAAATGTTAAAATGACAACAAGTGTTGGCATTTTAATATTTTATGAGCAGGATAAAAACAACATCTGAGAGACTTAAAGCAAGAAACTTCTTTATTTGTCAGTATTTTAGTTTTATGAGTTTTTTTAGTTTTAATTGATCTGCATTTTATTTATATTCATAGTGGGTGGAGTCTAGCATGAATACTCATGAAGAGATCACTGCTTTACTACATGTATCTGGCCCCGAGGTTATAAAACTCTTTCATGCTCAAATCAGCTGAGCAAGAAATTTATCCTGCTCATAAATGTTAAAATGCCAACAAGTTTTGGCATTTTAACATTTATGAGCAGGATAAATACAACATCTGAGAGACTTAAAGCAAGAAACTTCTTTTATCGTCAGTATTTTAGTTTTTATGAGCACTTGAAATTTCGTACTCAGTTGAGTTGAGCATGAAAAAAGTTTTATTACCACGAGGCCTGTATCAAGTGACATTTAAAAACAATGGGCTATGACAGCATCAACGGCAAATGACGGTAATAGTAATGAAATCAAACGTAGACAATGAGGTTAATTCTAAATCGGATGCATATCTTAATTTAATACTAAGAGCTATTCTGTTTTCTTAGCAAGAGTTTGTTTGTTTGATTTGATACTTTACATCCCAGTCAATATGTTTTCAGTGATGTCGGCACGGGCCTTCCAGGGGTGAACCAGTACTAAGCAAGGATTGTCTTAGCAAAAGTAGGGGGCGAAAGCTGCTCATAGTGAGACGACGTTTAAGTTGCATTATACACCACACATAGCCCATAGCACATGTATTTTTCACATGGAGTAAAAGCTGACCACCGCATCACAGATAAAAGTCTCTCTTCTTACTCGTCCCCGAGGAGAAACAAAATCAGTAAATCTTGAACTGTTATTGGTAATATGACAGAAAGAAATATCAATTTACTTCCGTGTCATTTGAAGTTAATAAAAAGCTGAAACAAAGATGATAGCTCCATCAATTTGAAACTGTCTAAAAATCAAATATTTTCTTTGCTGGTCGACCGTATTGCACTGGCATGAAGAGCATATGTACGGTATTTCATTGAGGCCACCGAATAGATAAGACGTAACCTTGTATTATAAAGCGTTTGGGTCACTGTAAAGGCGGCAACTTTAACATTCATATCTGGGCGTGGTTCGGCTATTTCAACCGCTCAATAGTGGAAATCAGGTTCTATTTATAATTTGTAAAGAGTTAATAAGTTGTAACGTGCGTGCATTTCATGAAAATCCTGACCGTATATACACTGAACTTGCATTTATTAACTCTTAAAGCGCATATCACAAAAAAGACGTATGCTTTTGTCGTCTGCTGAATTTTTTGAAGCCTCTTTGACAAACGGTGTAGATCCAGACCAGACTACTCCTGTAGGGGCAGACTGATCTGGGTCCATACTGTTTGCCTCTATACTTATTTTAACCAATAAACAGACATTTTCGGATGTAGCTATTTTGCTGGCGTTTTAAGAGTTTAATCATATGTTTTGTGTCTTCACTGTTTTTACTGAGGTGTTATGGCGCAAGATGATGCAGTTATATTTGAATTAAACCACGCATTGTTTTCAGTTTACCTATGTCTAAGGTAGATCAGTCCTAATTATGTTTTCATGAGGTGCCGCCTTTACATTGACCCAATAGCCTTATAATATACCGATAACCACTTAGATCGGTTCGTCGGAAAAGGATATCGTGAAACACGATGACACGATGATTGCGATACATGATACATTTGGGCCAGTGCAAATACCGTCAAAATATCATTTTATGGCTCAGTTATGTTCAAGTATAATGTTAAACGTATGACTGTGTGTGAGAGCTGGTGCGCCGTTGACGTAATGCACATTTTCGCTCAAATTGATCATGCGAATTATTTGCCTGCGAATACGTAAAGAAAGCAATGAATAAACGAATGAATAAATGAATATAAACCATCTTCTCGGCGCTCTTATTATGCCTGTGCATGTATGTTTTATGTATAATCAAATAAACAGACTTGGGTCGATGATTTGATATTACTTGGACCTTAGCTATACACAATAATAGAAAGTGAAGAATCTCCAATTAGATGACGCTTTAAACGTTACGCATATGACAAAACCCTCACCATGTGAAGAAATGGTTCCAATACGTCACTTTTGGCAAATGTGAAATTTACGTACGGTCAATTTCGATAATCTTTGGGGTGTAAAATTTGTGCTCAAATTTCACATTTTTATAGTTTTTAACGTGTGAAGAACTAGTACGATATGAAGAATTGGTAGTCCAAATTTTCACAAATGTGAAGAATAGGTAACAAATCCTCACACGTGTGTAGAATCGGTACCACATCCTCACATCGAGAAAAAATTGTATAGAATCGTCACATGTGAAACATTTGTATCAAAACTCACACGTGTGAAGAACTGATTCCAAACTGGTACCAAATCCTCACACATGTGAAAAAATTATATCAAATTATCACACATATGAAGAAATGGTACTTTATCGTCATAGGTGTCAGTGACAAAACAGTGACAAAACTGTGAAGAATCCGAATGCAAAATGCAGCAGATTTGGGGAGTATTTTATCAATGTGAGAAATACTCATGTATGCTATATGAAATTTGACTCCGTGCGTATTTTCACAAAGTTGGAGATATTGGTACGAAATATGTGACATATTGGTACCAATTGTTCAGGGTCTGTGATTAATCGGTACCAATTCTTCACAGTATGAAATTTACGAAGAGTGAAAAATGCGGTTCAACACGGCTTAAGCCATTTGTGGACCGGAAACATCCTAAATGGGAAGGTTGGCAAACAGTAAAGACCCAGATGAAATGCAGCATGATGCCGCATTTCACCAGAGTCTGTAATGTTTGCTATAAATTATAACCTGTGTCTCCTCAGTATCCTAACTGTATTGTGTTCAAGTTACATTTGTGGAAAATTCCATTGGTCTGAAAACGGTATTTTTTTTTAAATATTGAACTTTTTATTTTGTCTTTTTCAGGTTATTGGTTATGCTACATCAACAGCACCGTGAACCCCCTCTGCTACGCCCTCTGTAATGCCAACTTCAGAAGGACTTTCTGGAAAATGCTGCGCTGTAAATGTAGGAAAATGACCGGAAGCAGTAGAAATGGAGCGTGCCATTCAAGCAGTTTAATGGGAAATAGGAGATAAGTGTACTTGTCCATCAAACCATGGAATTAAGCGTACTTTTCCATCTAACCATGGAGTTAAGCGTACTTTTCCATCAAACGTGGAGTTACTATATACGTGTATTTTTCCATCAAACCATGGAGTTCAGTGTACTTTTCCATCTAAACATGTAGTAAAGTGTAGTTTTCCACTCAAAAGTACTTCAACAAATCGTGGAGTTAAGTGTTATTTCCGTCAAACATGGGGTTAAGTGTACTTTGCCATCAAACGTGCAGTTACTTTAAGTGTATTGTTCCACCAAACCATGGAATTTAGCGTACTTTTCCATCATAAACGGAGTTACTATACATGTATTTTCCATCAAACCATGGAGTTCAGTGTACTTTTCCATCTAACCATGAAGTTAAGTGTACTTTTCCACTTAAAGGTACTTCAACAAATCGTGGAGTTTAGTGTTATATCCGTCACACATGGGGTTAAGTGTACTTTTCCATCTTACCATGAAGTTAAGTGTACTTTTCCACTCAAAAGTACTTCAACAAATCGTGGAGTTAAGTGTTATATTCGTCAAACATGGGGTTAAGTGTACTTTTCCATCAAACCTGTAGTGGCCCAATGATAGAGTGTTAGACTTGAGATTGAAGGATTGCTAGTGTACTTGAGTAAGATACGTTGAGCTACGTTATATCATTTCCAACAATGTGGTATTTTGACAATTATAGACTCATACAAGCCTTTGCAGCCTCATTTAAGCTTAGAAACTCCAAATGATGTTCAGTCAGTAGCTAACAGTCCTAGATTATTCAAGCGAGTAGCAAAGGCTCTGATCAGTCTGCGCGTATGCGCAGGCTGGCCTGAGCCTTTGCTGGTCGCACATACCACATTGTTGGAAATCTCATGTCATGGCTCATTTATCCTCTGCTTAGTACTGCTCATATCAGGAAGTCAGGAAAATGTTCCGAAAATAACCCAACGTAACTGAAAAAATTGTTGACTGCGACGTAAAGCATCAACACAAACAAACATGAAGTTAAGTGCACTTATCCACCAAACATTCAGTTAAGTACTTTCATTCAAACACGAAGTTACTGTACTTTTCCTTAACACACGGGGTTGGGTTGGTCTGCAGTGTGTAACTGTGATATTTCTTGACCATACACATTTACTTTTCGAGTGCTCTCTTACTTTGGCCAGCGCATGGGTTTTGGTACTTGTCGAATAGGCGTGACTAGCCTGCTCATACGCACAGTAACTTGTCACATACATTAGTATGGAACGAGACGACTAGGACCAACATTTTGACCTCTAGCTTTGCCTGGCCCCAAGGTTGTAAACTTTTTTCATGCTTAACTCGACCGAGCACGAAATTTCAACTGCCCAAAAAACTGAAATACCGACAATTTGCAAATGACGAAACTTGCTTTAAGCCCCTCAGATGGTGTATTTATCATGCTAGTAAGTGTTAAAATGCCAACAATTTTAACATTTGTGAGCAGGATAAATGTCGTGCTCAGCTGATTTTAGCTTGAAAAAAGTTTATAGCCTAGGGGCCTGGGTATTTATAGGAGGCTTTTTGCGCATATGCGATAAATACCATCATCCTTGTTACATGTATTTTAATCATTTTAGCGAGACGACATATCGCTCATGCGTAGTCATATATTAACTTTTTGGCTATTAGTGTCGTCTGTTGATAATTTTTTGCAAACAGTTTGGACCCTGATCAGGCCCGACAGAATGTCGGGTCTGATCTAGATCCAATCTGTTTGACATTCTGATGGTATTTGGAAAAAAAAGTTTATCATGGAAAAAAATCAGCAGTCGCCAAAAAGCATGAAAATATTACCCAGGACGCATAGAGTTAAACGCGCACGTTCGGTTATTCAGTGATTCTGTGTACTGTATCTTCTATCTACTTTCCTGAAAGAGTAGTGAATAAAGACTGTGCGGCTGCGCAGGCTTGTCAAACATTTTCGGATCGCCTATGCCGTACGCTTTATAGTAATAGATTGCCTTTACTAGAAGTACCGATCATCTATATTGCTTTTTGCGAGGATATTGGGAATCCCTGTGAAAGTTTGAGATGGATGTATGTCTTGACCTGTCACAAACCCTCGCATCTCAGCGGTAGGTACATCCCCTATATTCGAACCGTAACCCACAGTCCGTTACGTCTTGTTTAAGTGACTGTCAAACCTTACAGGATAGCGCTAACGGACGTGTAACGGACGTAAAATTCTCTGTCCGTTCGTGTCCATTAACATGCGTTTCTTTCAATTCCTCATGCGGTGAATGCGTTCCATGTCAGGTGATATCCGTTTTGTCCGGTCCTATCTATTGGCAAGTTTGGACATGTTCAAAACTTTGAACGAACGCCACCCGATAAAGATGTTCGGTGGATGAACGTTAATCGTGCGTTGGTATGTGGTTTGTCTAGTTCTCGTGTCGTTTGTCCCGTTAACATGCGTTTGGCATCCTGTAGGTATCCTGTATGTATCCGTTGATATCCGTTCGACCTGAGTTGTGAACGGTCAACTACAGGACAGGTAACAGAGTTCCCCAGACGAATATCTCTGCGCATTATTTGATCGGTCAACGAATGTTTTGTCTGTTTCTTATGTGGTACATATTCGTTGTTTCTGTTATATATTCGTTACACAAACGTTTGTTGACCGTTCTTTGTCTGTAACTTGTTCAGCACGTATGCGCACCTTACGACTTCTACGACGACCTTCACCGCCACCGAGACAACTTCCACATTTTCGCATTTTTTTCTGTCCATTCGACGTCCGTTACCTTTACCCGTTAGGCGACTGTCACAGGCTTACCGGATAGTGCTAACGGACACATAACGGACGTAGAATTCTCTGTCCGTTCGTTTCTGTTTGCATGTGTTTCTTCTCCGTTCCTCATGCGGTGAATGCGTGCCATGCCAGGTGGTATCCGTTTTATCTGATCCTATCCTATCCGTTGGCAAGTTTTGGACATGTTCAAAACATCGAACGGACGCCACTGGATAAAGATGTCCGGTCAATGAACGTGACTCGTGCGTTGGTATGCGGTTTGTCCGGTTCTCATGCAGTTTGTCAGGTTCTCATGCGTTGGCATCCTGTATGTATCCGTTGGTGTCCGTTCGACCGGAGTTGTGAACGGTCAACTTCACGACATGTATTGAAGTTCCCCAGACGAGTGCCGCATGTGCATTCTCGTATACTGTACATATTCGTTTTGTCCCTTATACATCCGTTACACGTACGTTAGTTGACGTTCTTTGTCAGTTACTTGTCCGGTATGTATGGGCTCCATATGACTTCCGCGACGACCTTCACCGCCACCGGATAAACATTTTTCACATTTTTTCTGTCCGTTCGGCGTCAGTTACCTTTATCCGGTAACATGTGACAGCACCTATAAATAGAGCTTATGTGACAGCACCATAACATTGGTATGTGCGTTTTGGCGGAAAGTAAAATATTAGCTAGTTTTCATTTATTTTCCATTGTTGTAGTGTACTTCATCAAAACTTTTTATAAGTGTTTGTGACAGGTTGCGAATTACACTGCATATGTGTATAATTTTCTTGAATGCTTGCTATTTTAGAAATACCACCAGTGTACATTCGCGGATGAATCTCAAACTTCAATTATTAAAAAAAAGAAACATGTAAATGCATATGTCTATGAGAGTTTCAAAATTATGACATACCGATGGCACCGTACCGAATATATAGTAGTATATGTGCTGGTGGTTTCGCTTTTATATTCTGGCAAGGTTCACAGTATGTAAACTGAAATAAACATCCTGTACCGTTCCTCCGCTAGCTCACGCCCTATAAACATGAATAACAGCACTCGTGCGTAACCAGTAGTCGGAAAATGCGTGTATTTAGGTACATGTACACGTTTCGATTTATATTGCTAGCGATACAGACAATACACATTCGAACAAGGTAAGAAAAGCCATTTTATCTATTTTATTCCGTTTTATTCCATGATTTTAACGGTTTCCTCCTTTGCATTTTGCTTTGTTAAAAAACGACTTGCTCACAATCAGAGCCGTTCTGTGTCGAAAACGAGCCAGATTGCATGGTTTTAATAGAATTGGCAATAACATGTATACATGATTACATGGTTGTAACTGTAACAGTTACTTAGATCTATGGAAAAAATGAATTTTAATAGGTGGGCCTTTGCAATAACAGCTGTACCAACAACTCTCACATCACTAATTCCGACAACTGGTTACGCACGAGTGCTGTAATTCATAATGTATAAGGCGTGACCTAGGAGGAACGGGTACAGGATGTTTATTTCAGTTTACATACTGTGAGGTTGACCTGAGACTGAATATCAGTGATCTTCATGCATTTTTGTGAAGTATTCCGACCTGGCTCATATTTTCCGAAAACATGAATATAGTCTCCATTTATTCCTGCAAATATTCGGATTGCCTAGCTGTCAGTTCACTTGGTACAAAATCGCACAATCCTGGGTCGATTTTTTGAAAACCTCTTCTTTTAAATATGGTCAAATGTATGCACTTATTTTGGAAATTCAGATCGTTATTATATTTTGCTTCATCTCATGCATAACTGTACATATTTTCATTTATATTAAGTCCCTAATGAGTTCATTATTTCAGATGTTTCTTAAGTTTATCACTTTTATTTGCAAGCAGGTGCTTTAAAATTATACTCATCCAAAAATAGTGTGCTACGTGTGTATTTGACGCATATAGGTATGTCAAATTTATATTAAAATATTCATATACGCACAAAAGCAGAAGAAAAATAGATAAACCAATACAAAAATTTTATTAAAATCATAAATTCAAATTATCTGAGATTCGAACCCATGTCTTTTGAATGCTAACCACAGACTGATGTTCAGGTAGTAGCTTAACATACATAGACTATTCAAGTGACTAGCAAATGCTCTGATCAGACTGTGCATATGCGCAGGCTGATCTGAGGCTTTGCTGGTCGCACATAGCACATTGTTGGAAATCTCATGTCACGGCTCGTATGTACCACAATCTATAGCGTACTTCTCACGATGATTCACGAAGATTGCGGAAAAGGTCATTGAACATTCATATGTCTCCAACCAATCTTGCCAGACTATAACAGTTGACTTTGTATGAGTTCAGAGATATTGTTCAATTATAGGGTAAAGTCAGGTAACTTCGGACATCAGGTAAATTCGGACATTCATTTGCAACCAGTGTAAATCCAGATGAGACGGCTCCTTATGAGCCGTCGCATCAGGATTTTCACTGTTTGGTTAGTTTATTAATGTTTTATTCCAGTAATTAAAATATGCAACAAACAAGGTCGCTGTCCGAAATTACATCATGTCCGAAGTAACTGACCTTACCCTAATAATCGGGCCTCGACGCGAATAAAGCTGTCTTTGGGGTTTCTGATAAAGCGAGACTCAAACAAGTCTCTTCAGCTACAGAGACTAGCTAGAAATTTAAATTTTCCTTGTAACAAGTTTAAATGCAATACTTTCTAAAAAGCGAATAATAAAGGCGCTGACCAGTCTGCGCGATTGCGACCCCCCCCCCCCCCCCCCTTGAAGACAGGTTTTCTCGCGTCAAGGCCCATATCATGTCATAACTTGCATTTGTATATTGAGCATAATTTATTTGTAAATTATATGATTTATAGAAAAAAAGCCATAAATAAGTCTCTTTCTCTAACATCAAATGACAATATATTTTAATTTCTCCATGAAATCATTTGTTGTGTCATACAGCATATGAACCCGCGCATAAATTGTTGGTACTTATCGCAAAAGCGACTAGCAAATACTTAGACGAGCCTGCGTGTCCCTTCATTGCTCGCAAACTAAAGATGCCATGCGCGGATCCAGAGGCGGACAGGGGGTCCAGACCCCCCATGAATAATCACAAAAAATATAGGTTTTTTTAGTAATACTGGTCCGGATCACCTAGAAAATTACAAAACAACCCAGGCCAGCATTCAATGTTCGGCCACCATCGGCCCGCCAGCGAAATGCCATTTAAATGGCGTTTCGCTGGCGAGACGATGATGGCCCACTTTTAGTGGTATTTGGATCCTCTATCCCCTCAAAAACGTCGTCAGAATTGGACCCACTCTGGCAAAACTTTCTGGATCAGCGCATTGGTGTGATAGGTAGATATAACTTGAGCATAGCTTCGCATGTATCTTAGAGAATCATTTAACGTATTTGCAAAAAGTAAATTATTTCATCGGATTTAAAGAAACAAATGAAAAGTCCTTGGGACCAGAGGCTTTGTTTAGAATTATCAGTATTTCAAATTATAGGGAGGTAGACATAAAAATATATAATCCCCCAAAAAAGTATTGTCAGGTTTTTTTTTATCTATCAAACATACGTTTTGGACGCGACGTTTCTTTTACGCACCCAAAACTTATGTTATTATAGACATTTATTATCGGTCCTTTTCTCTGAATTCAGTGTGTCTCATTTGTTTTCTCCAATTAGCGAGTATTTCGAAGTTCGATTTTTGAGGTTTTACTGTAATAGGACGTTTGCCTGCTTCAGTGCTATAGTGTTCTATCTACCATTGCACAGGTTTTTGAAAATTTTGGTATCCTGATTTTTGATGTCTCATTTATCAGAGACGTAAGACTCATTCCAGAGTGTGAAAATATGTGTAAATGACATTGCATTAAAGAACACTTTGCAGATAAATCTATAGGTATTTTGCAGTTTTCAGATAGAACAGTATGCCCTTAAAGACATATGCGGCTATTTCCAATGCGCACCTTTCCCGCGTCTGCAAACGGGGAAAGTTGTCTGGGTCCTGTCTTTCGATCCTTGACGGATTCGGATCAACACAGCTTCCGATATTCTTATGTCATATCGGTGTTCCGACATTTTCTTCACAAAATAACTAATGAAAGTGTGTTCGAAATATCTATTGACATCTTTTCAGAACTGATCGTCTCAGCACTAAAGACAGATAAATGTATCTCAGTCGAAATCAAACGACGTACACAATAACCCTGGTTACGAATACGATAGTGGCCGAGTCTATACTATTTCTATGGTTATTTAGAGCGGCGCACGACCTGACCTCGTGGCCTAGTGGTTAGCGTGTCTGGCTACAAAGCCAGAGGACCAGGATCGATTCCCGGATGCGCACATATTTTCAGTGTGTTTTTCTTTCTATTTTAACATTTTAATGCTAAATTACTTCATATACTAGTAAAATGGCATCATCAAAACGAACGAAATGGTCATCCCCGAACTTTTTATATTGAATTACGCATGAAACCTATGGGGGTGGGGTTAAATTTGGCCCTCTAGAAAGAGAATTAATTCGGTGACCCCAGATTTTTATTCTTTTTTCTGAAAGGTATTATAATAGTCCATGAATTAAGAATAAATTTTCAAGATTTTCAATATCAGATTTTTTAATACATGATTTATTCTAAAAACAAAGTCCATTTTTTGACGAATTGTCAAAATATATCATGCAGTATCTTGTCACAGCATGGGATAACAAACAAACATGCACATTTTCTTAAAAGTTTGAGGTCATGGGCAGTAATTTAAGTTAAAAGAAAGAAGCTGGCTGAAGTTTACATCCGTTTTAGCTCGATAATTAGGACTAGTGTTATTATTTTATATTTCTAGAAAATTGGTTAAATGCTGTAAACTTCAATATGAGATTCTGAAAAAATAAGCACGGTGACATATCATTTTTATTTCATAAATGGATAGCCCATGCATAAAACAAACTGTATGCAAAGTATTGAAAATATTTCAATATGGGAAGTATTTAGTAGCATATGTCCTTAAATCACATTATGCGTTCAATGTAAAAGTGCTCTATCTTTTTCTACAGCTTATTATTCTAACCATGGAATCAATATAATATTTTGGACTTAACTGATCATGGGTACCTGTAAGTAGCAGCTTTATTCATGAGTTTGTCATTACAACAACAAACCGCTTGTATTTAGGCCCATTATATGCGTGTATATGAAACAAGGCTAAACGTACAAATGAACTCAGTTAAATATTTAAAGTATGTCAGCATGACATTGCACATTTTAACAAATGGCATTTTCGGTGTCTCATTGTATACATGTAAATACATACTTGTATCATGCTTTACTTGCATTTTGTTTATGTTTTTTGAGAACCATAAGGTAAGATTGCTCTTTGTGTAGCTAATTCCGTTATCCTCGTTAAAATTGTATAACATATAATTATAAGAACGATCTGAATTTACAAAATAACAGCTTATAGTTCTGTCCATAAAGACAAATTAATCATATATTGGACTATATGTAACCAAAAGTAGTAGATGTAGCCATTCGTTTGGCATTATACCTACAAACCGCTTCGATTTAAGCCATTAAATTTGTGTAAGGGAGGTAAGATTTTTTCTACAGTTTATTATCCTGTCCATGCGGACAATTTGTGTAATATTTTAGACTCAACTGATTATTTGTACCTAAAAGTAGCAGATTTAGCAATTAGTTTTGCATAACTAGAACAAACTGACCGCTTCCATTTAGGCCATTAAAATTTGTGTGAAGGAGGTAACTTCGAATTTTACCAATTTTTCCAAGGGAAGTGACAATTGGCAATTAGAAAAGTATGACAGTAGCTCAGACACTTAGTCGCGTGATATAAATCATCTTCGGTCCTTGGATGTAAATCTTTTAGAACAGTATAACACTGAACGAAAACAGTTTTTCCAGAATGAACAGAAAAACACAGCAAATTTAAGTTAAATGGAAGGAGACAGCCACACGGACTCATTTCCAGTAGATGGAGCATTCGCTTCCGATTCCAGCGGTATGCATAACTCAATTTTCACCCAAATGTCAGTTAGAACACTATAACACTGAAGCGACGGATAGCTGCATATTTTCTTGCAATAAGAATAATACCTCATATCACAGAGTGGTTAAAATAAATTTTCTAACTCAACAAAAACATACTTTGTGCGTACTCAATGAGACGGTTTTGTGAGCATCCAATGTTTAAATTGATGGATTAGAAAATATTCACAAGTTGTGCTGAAACGTTTTACAGTAAAACATGTGTAAAACGACCACTCTCAAATAGACCAAAAATTAGTTTTCAAGACCAATTGTCGCTTAATGCAGGTCAAAAGTATTTCAGAATGCTTTTGACCTCCATTACGCTACCAAATGTTATTAAGATCTTTGTATTGTCAATTTTTGAGTGGCCATTTTAAACAGGTTTTACTGTATTAAGCTGGACCTATGAATCATAGGCTGGCCTACGTAATGATGTAGATACTTCTTTTATTTATGGCTATGGAATTGTGTATGTACAATGTTACATGTTGGAAATATATTGCTAAAAAACATGATTTTCTAAACTGGATCGAGTTTGTCGTTTTTTATTGTCTAAAAATAACCTAAACACAAGAACAGAGTGAAAACTAACTTCACATACGATCGCAGAAAAGACATCCAGTCACATGAAAACAGAGACAAACAAACCAGTCACAGAAGTTCTCAACAAACCAACCCGACACATGCAAACACAGACAAACCAACCAGCGGCACAAGAACTCAATGTCATCAAACAGTTGCACATAAACACAGGAAAAAAACTGTCACACAAAAGAACGCAGGGAAACCAACCAGTCGCTACACTCACAAAAAATAACACACTCAAACAAGTACACAGTGAAACCAACAAGTCACACTGAAACAGACAAAACAACCAATGATACAAGAAGACAGACAAATCAGACACCAAAGAACACAACGAAACGAATCACTCACACACAAATACAGACAAATCAACCTGCCATACAAAATCACAACTAACAACCAGTCACACACACAGATATAGTTAAATCATCCAGTCACAAAACACAGTGAAACTAACCAGTCATACAAGAACACATTGGAACTAATTCGTCACAAATAACACAGAAGAACCCACCTGTCAAACAGAAACACGGTGAAACTAACCAGTCAAATGCAAAGACAACAAACAAAAAAAACAAGGACACAGTGAGTTGCAAAAAGAACTCATATTACAAAACAGTCACACAATAATACAGTAAAACAAAATAGAAACATAAGAAAACAAATAGACAAAACAGTCGCACAAGAACACAGTTAGACCAACCAGTCACACACAATAAACAGAATTAGAACAACCAGTAACATCAGAATAGAGTAAGGCATACAGCCACATAATGACACAATTAGACATCGGTCTAAACAGTCACAACAGAACACAGTTGCACAAACCGATCACACCAGAAGAAGTCAATAAGACAAACAGTGACAAAAAACACTGTAAAACAAAACAACCAAGCAAGAACACACTCAGGACAAAACAGTCGCACCAATTACATCTTTAGTCAAAACAGTTACGTCAGAACACAATCAAAACAGACAAGCAATAATGCAGTTAGAACAAATAGTCACACCAGATCACAATTAGACCAATGAAACAAACCATATAGCGATTGTACAAATATTTAAGTCAAATACAGTTAGACAAACTAGTGACATCAGAACGCAGTCGTAACAGTCACACCAGCTCACAGCCAAAACGGTCACACCAGAACACTGTTAGACAACGCAACCATATAAGAGCATAGTTATACGAACCAGTCACATCAGAACACATTTTGACAAAACAGTCACTAAAGAACACAGTTAGACATAATAGTCACATCAGAACACAGTAAGACATAACGGTACACAAGAACAAATTAGACAAACGAGTTACACAAGAACACATATAGATATAACAGTCACAGTTTGACCACCAGTTGTATTGGAAAGCAGTTCGACATAACAATCAGGTCAGAAAGCCAACAAGCTAGACTAACCACAGTTAGACCATAGACTTGTCAAAAATATGATAAAAATGGACAAAACAGTCACATCAGAACACAGTTGGACAACTAGTCACACAAGAGCACTATTAGACCAGCTAATCGGATAAGAACACAATTAGATCCACTTAGTACATAAACTGAGGGACTTTAGAAATGCACCACTTTACATTCACTGTCACTTCCACACGATTGACTTGAGGATATTTTCTTTATCATTTTATATCCTCTTGCAAAATGGACCATGATTTGCCATGATTTCGATTTACTCATGCTGTTCATTCTGACGTAATATCGACGTAAGTGTTTTTCAACGATTGTCGTCTGACAAACGTGGATTTGATTCATTTTGAAAACAAACACTTTAAGGTGGTAGCCAGATGTCTTAACAAATAAAAAAACACAACAGTTTTCAGAAAAAATCGTTTTATTACACTCCTTCTTGCAGCGTTTCTTTGCTAACGTCAGTGTTAAATTTTTAAACATCAATAACAGACGGGTGAAGACCGCGCATGTCGTGACACTTTTGTCTTTCATGCAACTGATTGAGGAGCATCTATTGGCAATAAAAAGATTTTGATTAGTCCTGATCCTTAGGATATAAACGTCCAATTACGTCAAAAATCAATGACGTCATGTAGACGTAATGAACGTTGCCAGAGGTTTGAAATATTTTTTCGTTCATAATGGAAGGTATTGCTACTCTGTGACTTTTTGAATTTGAGTTATCTCAGAATTATCGCGACGACACGGCAGTCACAAGCCACAGCGTTTCGATTTTCTTATTGAATGTAAGCTAGAATGACAGAACTTGTCAATTTTATGTTTCACATAATTAAAATAATCAATTTTCCACATAAAATAGCATTTAAGCAGGTGGTGCGTTTTTAAAGTCCTTCAGTATATTTAGACAAAACAGTCCGACAAGTACATTGTTGTACAAAACAGGAAAAATGACCTATAGACAAGCCAATCGCACCAGAATATGGTTCAACCAACCAGTCACACCGGAACACTGTAACACGAAGCAGTCACACCAGGGCACAAGTAGACTAACCATTTGAGCCAGTGCATGAGATTTCCAACAATATGGCATTAGCGACCAGCAAAGCCTCAGATCAGCCTGCGCATACGCGCAGTCTAATCAGAGCCTTTGCTAGTCGCTCGAGTATACTATGACTGTTAAGCTACTGACTTAACATCATTTGGAGTTTCTAAGCTGAAAATGAGGCTACACAGGCTCGTCCGAGTCTACACATGTCAAAATGCCACATTGTTGGAAATCTCATGCACTGGCTCAAATTTTACCAAAAAGCACAGTAAGACAAAACAATCACATCAGAAACTCAGTTAGACCAGCCAGTCAGACAGGAACTTAGTTAAGCAATAATGTCATACTGGAAAACAGTTAGAAAAACAGTCACACCAAAAATAGTAAGTGAGTATGATCAGGAAATACCACAACCACAAACTGCAGACAACCCCGTGGCACCGCGAGGAAGAGCCGCTCAACCATCACAAGACACCAGGAAGACAAATTAAGCAAGGCAATCAGCTCTCTCTTCCCCATCAAGATGATTGCAATACTAGAATGGACATAAAGTAACGTACAACAAAACATAGAACAATTACAGACTCCCACAATGGGAGTAACAATAAACAAAAAGTCAACAACAACAGAACCACCGCCTAAGAACGGACAGCAGCCTAAGCCACCGCGGGGCTTAAATGCATTTTACTGGTACCAAATCTTCGCCCTAGATTCTGCTGTTGTTGAAGTACAAGAAATGTTCAGCTCGCATGGAGGCCATCTAACTAATGCAATGTATCATCATGAAAACACTCTAATCAAATTAACACTCCATGATGAAACAAAGAAAAGGGCTCATGACTTACAGATAGTCAGAGCTAAAGAAAACCTCAAGTTGAGCCACGGTGGGTACAGCTTCAGATAAGCATCAGGCACCAACCCACCAATTAAAGCTTTACGTCAGAGCCGTCATAGAGTCTGAGGCCTGACCCACCGTCGTGCAATTAAAGAGGAAACCATAGCCATAAACCGTGATTGGGTTTAAAACTAGGCATGCAGACTGTCGCATGATATCCAAATTATATCCAACCCTTATATAACGTTTTACTATCTTATGAATTGATCACTAAAATTAGGTTTTCCAACAATTCGTTTGAATTTATAGACTAAATCACCATAAAATATAGGTTCTGATATGCCTTGTTGCAGAAGAGTTTTTAACCCAATGTTGTATTTAACAATTAACTCTGAGTGTCTGTGGTAGAATTTAGAAAATGCTTTTCGAATTTTATGATATCTATAACCTTGTTTTAATAATTAAGCAGTTAAAAATAAGTTTCTGTTGTTGAAGTCATCAACATTAGAGCACACTCTGGCAAAACGAATAAGCTGAGAAATATATACACCATAGGAAGGAGAGCGAGGAACATCTCCATCAAGAAATGGGAAATTTACTATTTCAAAATTAAAATCATCCCGTTTATCATAAATTTTAGAAGAAACTATGCCATTTGTTATTGACAAGTTCAAGTCCAAAAACGGAGCTTCAGTATCAGAAGAATTCGCCTTATTTAACTGAAGTTCAGTGGGATATATCTGACCTACCATTTGTTCAAAATAAGGATTATCAATATTAAGTAAGTCATCTAAATATCTGGAGGTAGAGTTAAAAACTTCAATAATATCAGCTTGATTATTGTCTGACAGAGATAACATAAAGTCTCTCTCATAACAAAACAAAAACAAATCTGCAACAAGAGGAGCACAATTAGTACCCATTGGAATACCGACAATTTATCTATATAATTTAGAGCCAAATCTTATAAATATATTGTCCAAAAGATAATGGAGCGCATCACACATTTTCTGACATGACCACAATTTATATCGTTTAGGTTGTTCAGAAGTAAAAAAGGCATTTTTATCATTACAAGCCAAATAAAGTGAGCCCTGTCTGTTAAATGTTTGTTCAATTAATTCTGCTAGTTTATCTTTTATTAGATTATGAGGCAATGTAGTATAGAGAGTAGAGAAATCATATGTAGACAAACCATATGCTAGAAAACCTCTAGACTTCAATTTATTAAGAATTTCACCTGAATTTTTAATAGACCAAAATAAATTTTTACCATTTCTTTCATAAACTGTTGTGCAATATTTAATGACATGGTTTTTAATCGCAGTGAGGCAAGATGTCAAAAGAATAGACAACTCAGTAGTTGTACATGCACTAGAATTAGCAATAAAACGTGACTTATAGGGCCGTTTATGAAGTTTAGGTAACCAGTATAACGTAGGAAGCTTGCTAAAATACCGTTTCACCAACCACTCACACCAGAACAGAGATAGACGAGTCAGTCACACTAGAGTACATTTAGACCAACCAGTTACTCGAGAACCCACTTAGATCAAACAGTCAAAACGAAACACAGATAGACCAACCGTTCACATAATACTATAGTAAGGGGAAATGGTCACAGCAGAACACAGATAAAACAGTCACACCAGAAATAGTAAGTGAGTATGACCTAGAGATGCCACAATTACAAAATACAGACCTATCCATGGCAAGGTGAGGATGAGTCAAAGAACGGTAACATCGTTATGACATTCAGAACAAAACAAACGTAAAGCAATCCGCTCTCTCTTCTCCAGCGAGATGATTGCAAAACTAGAAAAGACACAAACAGTGGGAGCAACAACAGAAAATAAATAAACAGCAGCATAACCTAATTAGACAAAACAGTCACACCAGAACACAGCTGGATAAACCAGTCTCAAAGGAGAAAAATACACCAACTAGTCACACAAGAACACGATTAGGCACAACAGTTACATCAGAACACAACTAAGAAAACCAATTACACAAGAACACAGTTAGACAAAAATATACAGTCAGACAAGCTAACAGTTATATCAACAAGTCAAAAGGCACACATGTACACCAGCCAGTCACACCAAAACACACGTAGACCCCAAACAGTCACATAAGAACATAGTTAGGCCATCCAGTCACACCTGATAACAATAGGGTCAATCAGTCACGACAGAAATAATTAGATCAACCAGTCACACAAAATCACAAGCTAACCAGTCACAAAAGAACACCGTTAGACCAGTCATATAAAAACAGTTGGAGAAAACAATCACACCAGAACACAGTCAGGTAATCCAGTCACATCTGACCACAAGTAGGCCAATCAGTAATGACAGAACATAATAAGACAAACCAGTCACACACAAACATAGTTAGACCAACCAGTCATATCAGTAAAAATGGACAAAACAGTAAAACCGAAGCACAGTTTTAAAAATCAAGATCACAGTACCACCTTGTTATTTCAGAAAACGGATGACAAACCGGTCATACAAGATCACAGATAGACCAACCAATTACAGCAGGACACAGTTAGTTCAACCAGTTACACAATACCAATTTCAGACCAAACAATGGCACAATAGCAGAGTTGGATAAAACAGTCACACAATAACACAATTAGACCAAGCAGTCGCACCAGAACAAGGTTAGACAAGAAGTGACACCAGAACACAGTTAGACAAAAGAATCACTCAAGAACACAGACAGACCAGACCATAGTTAGACGAAACAGTCAGACCAGAACACAGTTAGACTTAGCAGTCACACACAAGAACGGTCAAACCAGAACATAATAAGACCAACCGATCATACTAGAACACAGTTAGACAAAACAGTCACAACAGACCACAGTACGACAAACCAGTCATACAGTTAGACAGAACACAGGTAGACTAAGCAGTCACACCAGACCACATTAAGACAAACCAGTCAGACTGTTAGACAGAACACAGTTAGACAAAACAGTCACACGAGACCACAGTTAGACAAACCAGTCAGACAGTTAGACAGAACACAGTTAGACAAAACAGTCACACGAGACCACAGTTAGACAAACCAGTCAGACAGTTAGACAGAACACAGTTAGACAAAACAGTCACACGAGACCACAGTTAGACAAACCAGTCAGACAGTTAGACAGAACACGGGTAGACTAAGCAGTCACACCAGACCACAGTTAGACAAACCAGTCAGACAGTTAGACAGAACACAGTTAGACAAAACAGTCACACGAGACCACAGTTAGACAAACCAGTCAGACAGTTAGACAGAACACAGTTAGACAAAACAGTCACACCAGACCACTGTTAGACAAACCAGTTACACAGAACATGGTTAGACTAAGCAGTCACACGAGACCACGGTAAGACAAACCAGTCAGACAGTTAGACAGAACACAGGTAGACAAAACAGTCACACAAGACCACAGTTAGACAAACCAGTTACACAGAACACAGGTAGACTAAGCAGTCACACCAGACCACGGTAAGACAAACCAGTTACACAGAACACAGTTAGACTAAGCAGTCACACCAGACCACGGTAAGACAAACCAGTCAGACAGTTAGACAGAACACAGTTAGACAAAACAGTCACACCAGACCACAGTAAGACAAACCAGTCAGACAGTTAGACAGAACACAGTTAGACAAAACAGTCACACCAGACCACAGTTAGACAAACCAGTTACACAGAACACAGGTAGACTAAGCAGTCACACCAGACCACGGTAAGACAAACCAGTTACACAGAACACAGTTAGACTAAGCAGTCACACCAGACCACGGTAAGACAAACCAGTCAGACAGTTAGACAGAACACAGGTAGACTAAGCAGTCACACCAGACCACAGTAAGACAAACCAGTCAGACAGTTAGACAGAACACAGTTAGACAAAACAGTCACACCAGACCACAGTTAGACAAACCAGTTACACAGAACACAGGTAGACTAAGCAGTCACACCAGACCACGGTAAGACAAACCAGTTACACAGAACACAGTTAGACTAAGCAGTCACACCAGACCACAGTACGACAAACCAGTCATACAGTTAGACAGAACACAGGTAGACTAAGCAGTCACACCAGACCACATTAAGACAAACCAGTCAGACTGTTAGACAGAACACAGTTAGACAAAACAGTCACACGAGACCACAGTTAGACAAACCAGTCAGACAGTTAGACAGAACACAGTTAGACAAAACAGTCACACCAGACCACAGTTAGACAAACCAGTCAGACAGTTAGACAGAACACAGTTAGACTAAGCAGTCACACCAGACGACAGTAGGACAAACCAGTCAGACAGTTAGACGCAACGCAGTTAGGCTAAGCAGTCACACACAAGAACGGTCAAACCATAACATAATAAGACCAACCAATCATACTAGAACACAGTTAGACAAAACAGTCACAGTAATATGAGTTATACAAAACAGTCACATCAGGGCCCAGATTGACTATCCAGTCACACTAATGCATATTGGCCAACCAGTCTAGATAGGCTAGATAGACAAAAACAGTCACCCCAGAACACAGTTAGACAAAACAGTCACACCAGACCACAGTTAGACAATTCAGTCACACCAGAACACAGTTAGACAAACCAGTCACACAGTTAAACAGAACACTGTTAGATAACGCAGTCACACACAAGAACGGTCATCCCAGAACACAATAAGACCAACCAGTCATACTAGAACACACTTAAAACAATTGTTGGCATTTTAATATTTATGAGCATGATAAATGCAACATTTGAGCATCTGAAAGCAAGAAAAGTCTTTATTTTTAAGCACTTAAGATTTTATGAACATTTGAAATTCCATGCTCAGTTGAGTTTTTTTTAACCTTGGGACCAAGACATCCAGTTTGACGGGATGATTGCCAAACCCACAAATATTTGTTTTTAGAAAACTAGGATAAAAAAAAACCTTAACCCAATCGCACACACAAGGGAATCGACGAAATTAGACAATTTAATAATAGCAGAACTTTAAGACAAAAAGTTAGCATCGAATTGAACAAACTGACTTATCAATATCTTGACTCCGTGTAGTTCGAAGAAATGAACAAAACTTTTTTATACCTTCTTGACAATGGTAGCTCAGACAACTGTTTACTCAAATTGATTGATCTGGTCCATTTTCAATTTTTGGTTTGTTTGGATGTACTTTTCATTTTTATTTAAAATTTATAATTATTTTTATTTCACATATTTATTTCACATATTTATTTTGATATTATTTTTATTTCATTGAACGGTTCTTTTGAGTACCCACAACAATATGTTTTGGCCGAGAACTAAAAAAAAAGCGCAGTCGGTAACTTGTCTGGCAACAGATGTGAGTCTCCTGCAGATCCAGGGTCGCGAGTTCGATCCCGGCCCGGTCCCATACTTCCGTGGAGACTGATCATGAAATAATTTCTACGGTCATTCTCCTCTCTTCCGCTGAATCATTCAAGAAGGGTAACGATAGTATGTGAACGAAGTACTGGTTAACTGCTTGTTCAAGCTTGCCCTGGAAAAAGTGTGGTTAGGTGAACTGACCGTCCCTCCATGGTCATATAATAGCTGTTGAATTGGGACGTAAAGCAACAAAACAAAACTCGTATATCTATGTACCAAAAGACTTTTTCATGCGGTAATATTAAATTTTCAGAGTTATTAATAACAGCAGATACATAAACTGTCAATGAAACGAGACAAGATAGAATAGATGTTAAGGTTTTGTGGATTATGCAAAAAGAGCTGTCATGTTTGAGCAATGTGAACTTGGCAGTTTTTAAAAATATACAAAATCACCCAAGACATTAAAGATTTTATGGAATCTTAGAAAACAGGAAGACGTGAATTTATTTGTTTAATAGACAGAGTTAAAATCATCGTTTTGAAGGATAGATTGACACATCAGCCTATATTTGATATAAATCTGACAAACTCAATGTTCTTTTGAGGTCAAGGTTTAGTGTTAACATCTGTACGTATAGAAAGTTGACGTCTAGTTAAATTGAATTTGTACTCCGCGAGTAACCCAATTTCGCAAATATTTTAACGAAGCTTTGTTACACCGGATAGGCGGCAATCGAAAACGTTAATACTATCGAACAATGAAGATCAAAAATCGTTAGAAACAGAGTTTTCGATTGCCATTTGTCGCGACAAATACAACATCTGAGTGCTTAATCAGAAAAGAAACATTTGAGCCGCGGCATGAGATTTCCAACAATTTGATATTTTACAAGTGTAGACTCACACGAGCCTGTGCGGCCTCCTCTTAAGTTTAGAAACCTCAAATGAGGGTCAGTCAGTAGTTTAAAAGTCATAGAATATTTAAGCGACCAGCAAAGGCTCTGATCAGACTGCGCGTATGCCATGATAAAAGCGCAATTTGGTCGCACATACCAAATTGTTGGAAATCTCATGCCACGGCTCATTTTTAAGATGGCACCTGACTTATGGGCATGTGTCCAACAATCACTTTATCATGCTAATAAATGAGCCAGTGCATGTGATTTCCAACAATGTGGCATTTTGACACATGTAGACTCAGACGAGCCTGTGCAGCCTCCCTTTAAGCTTAGAAACTCCAAATGCTGTTCAGTCAGTAGCTTAACACTCATAGAATATGCAAGCGACTAGCAAAGCTTCTGATCAGCCTGCGCGTATGTGCAGGCTGATCAGAGGCTTTGCTGGTCGCACATACCACATTGTTGGAAATCTCATGTCGTGGCTCAAATGTTAAAAATGCCAACTATTGTAGATATTTTAACATTATGAGCAGGATATGTTTCATGCTCAGTTATGTTGAGCATGAAAAATGTTTTATTATCCCGGGCCTGATCAGCTACAAACTAAAACAATTAAAATAGCTACATTTGTATATGTATTAGAGGCATATATCTATCAACATAGAGCCCAATATTGCAAGGCATTTTGTTGCAAGGCAACTCAAATATCGTAACAGAGAGACACACAATATATCAACCTTAAAGCGATTGCAAAAACTGCATCTGAAAATATTGTCTCCTTGAGTCGTCAGCTACATTGCTTACATTATCGTTTATGTAAGTATAGAGGCAAACAGTGTCGGCACAAATGCAGTCTGTTCCGAGCCTACATTGTCAGTGGAAGAGCCTTTTTAATTAGTTCAGCAGAAGACAGAGCAGACGGTATCTGTTGTAATTGGCGCTTTACGGGTTAAAAGAAGTGTTGGGTATCAGCTGTGCTATTATCAAAGTCACGAAAAGAAAACTTGGCAAAATACAATAGCACGGTCATTTAAAAGTCTCAAAATTGGTCAAAAAGGACTTTTCCCCCTTTTTTAAAACACATTTCGGTGGCCTTTGCAACGATAAGCGTCGATCAAACACCAGACTTTTTAAATTGAAACGTGAGCTATTATTCAATCAATCAGAAGAGATAGCTGAGAAACATTTTTTTTTTATTTTTTTATCCCCAGATCATGTCTGTTTAGGGGGCAGGGTGGTGGTATTGTGCTTATATGTCTGTCTGTGTTATCGAAGTGTTTATTTATGAATAGGACAATTTTCACGTTCAGCATGAAAAAATGTTTATAACATCAAGACTTGGATTATTTCTGATTGTACTTTTGCTCATTTGCGCTTGTATCATGGTTTGTTTATGCTGTAATGCATCTTTCGTACTAAAATTCCAGTAACTGACACATAAACACACCGGATAGGGGGCAATCGAAAACGCTCTTAACCATCGACGAACGCAAATAAAAATCGCTACAAACAGAGTTTTCGATTGTCATTTGTCTTCCTGGTGTCTCGTGATGGTTGAGTGGCTCTTCCTCGCGGTGCCGTGGGGTTGTTTGCGGTTTTTGATTGTGGTACAATTTATTTCCTGCTCATACTCACTTACTATTTTAGAAACAGAATCTATTATTCGTGTGAGGATGGGATAGAAAAAACTGTCCCTCGGGATCACCGTTTATCACAGTGATGCCAAACAGTAATCCTCCGGACGCATTTCTCTTTCCCATCCCCACACTCATGATAGATTCTTATACTCTTGCTTTCACACGACGAAATGCCTTGCAATTTTCGTATGCAGCATTGAAACATTCCTACATGCATCAGAAATGTTATCAAATTCACGCTCTTGTCATATAAAGTCTTTGAATGACTGCCTCCTGAAGTCCGGGCTTTAAATCTATACTTAATTGACTTTATCAGAAAATATGACATTTAAAGATGAATGGTAAATCTCTTGTTCCATTTGCGGAATCCGTCGATATATTCATATCTACGTATTATCGCCATTAAATCAGTGTCTAGAAAATCATTTGCACTGATCAAAAACAGAAATAGTTTGAAACTTCAGAAAAGGTTCATTCTATCCACTATGGTGCAGTGGCTCAGTTGCTAGAGCGTTAAGGGTTGCTAGTTCGAGACTTACCGGAGTAACATAGATGGTCTAGTTCTTTGTGGAGTATGGAATGATTTTTCTTAATCAAGATCAGAGTGTAAAGTATTTTTAAACCAAAACTCATTTATTATTTATACAAATTATATTTGAGCCAGTGCATGAGATTTCCAACAATGCGGTATGTGCCACCAGCAATGCCTCAGATCAGCCTGCGCATACGCGCAGTCTGATCAGAGCCTTTGCTCGTCGCTTGGATATTCTATAAATGTTAAACTACTAACTGAACATCATTTGGTGTTTCTAAGCTTAAAAATGTGCTGCAGAGGCTCGTCTGAGTCTACACTTGTCAAAAGGCCACATTGTTGGAAATGACATGTCACGGCTCATTTTATAAATTACGTAGTAAGCTGAATAAAAATGCAAAGGACATTTTGGAAATAATTCTAGAAATGGGATTAAAACAAGAAAAAGCAACAGAAATTGAAACATCAAACATTTCGCTGAAAAAAAAATGTAAAATCGTTTGAGCGAACTATTATTTCGTTTGTTAAACATTATACCGATCCCTAGTGTTCGGTTTGTAATGACAAAACAATATAATTAGCCATTAAAATAGCAATTTTACCTATATTTTGTTCCAAAAGCCGTTCTGTTTTGGGTTTTTTTTGCTTGTGTTTTTCTTTTGTATTTTTATCTTTTATCTAATGTTCCTGTTTTAATTACAATGTACATACTGAATATATCACTAACCCATAAAGCGCCACTATAATTTGCAGCAGACGACAATTTCAAATTTTGCTGCTTTTTCAAAAAATAACAAAATGCATGATACTTCATGAGATTCGTCCGCTGGCAGACGATTCTCGATTCTGATGAAATATCATATTCTAGAGGACTCACCATATTTTTGTACTTTTCTCGCAAACCGTATACGCGATTGAAAAGTTACTACATATAGTAGATTTTAATGTGCAATCGAGAATTGGTATGAATCAGTCGTAAATTTGACTGCACTATAGCGCGACGTTGCTGATGACATCACATGGATACATACACCTTTCAGCACCATCCTGCAAAACCAGTTTTGATTGTTTTTTTTTTAAAAAAATTGTGTTTAGACTGTGGCGTGTATGATGCAATAACCAGCAACGCAGTTTATAGACTTTTTCTAATTAAAGCTGCATAGTCTGTAACTTTTGATCTTCTAATTTTAAAAATAATGTTTTTATTTTTCAAGAACACAGTAAAAATATTCAAATTCAGGTAAACATTTTACCATTTTCGTAAATCTTAACAAGTTATTACTATCAAAACAACTGCATTTATGTTAAAATTCAACGGTCTAGAATTATTGGAGGGACGCAAATAATTACCAACAAGAGAAAAATACACCTATTTGGTAAGATAATTCACTTTTCCATGCAGTTTTCAGCTGTACTCAACATTTTTATTGTGAAAACATAGCTTAATTCTACTTTTACAAATGATTTAAAAAGAAAATATTTTTTTTTCGAAAAATGTTCATAGTTACAGAGTATGCAGCTTTAATAGTAATTGATAGCTTCAACATTTCGAAAATAAAAGTCAAATTTGTACATCGGTTTACAGCTCCTTTTCAGAAACATCTCCATAAGTTAACTTTATGAACACTTTCCTTACTGATATCGACTACTTATCAGTTACCTCTCATATTAAGTGCATTGTCGCGCGCTGTCTGATAAACGTTGTCTATCTCACGGCATGTTGCCTTTATCAGGTCATGATGACGTTGCACTTTTTGAATGACGTCGCTAATGACGCTGAATCAACACAAAAACTGAAAATTACGTCATCATCGCTAGTTTAAAGAGCGAAACAAATGGTAAACTGATAAATAGAATACCAGGTTCGCGTCTTTTGATATCAAGTTTACCAGGCTCGGCTTTGAGAACGTATGTTGAATCGCTCGGCAAGCCTCGCGATGTCAACAAGTGTTCTCAAAGCCTTGCCTGGTAAACTTGATTTCAAAAGACACTCACCTAGTATTCTCTATTTACGCTGACAATCATGTGGAGAAGACGTGTTGATGTAAATCAGGGCAGAAGATATGTTGCCATGTGATCGAGAACTTCTTAAAAGTTTACGTTAACGTCACTTGCACAATAAATAGAGAATACTAGGTGAGTGTCTTTTGATATCAAGTTTACCAGGCAAGGCTTTGAGAACGCTTGTTGACATCGCGAGGCTTGCCGAGCGATTCAACATGCGTTCTCAAAGCCGAGCCTGGTAAACTTGATATCATAAGACGCGAACCTGGTATTCTATTTATCAGTTTACCCATTGTTGACGTAATTTATGACGTATTTTTTATTTTTGTGCTGATTAAGCGTCATTAGCGACGTCATTCAAAAAGTGCAACGTCATCATGACCTGATAAAGGTAACATGCCGTGAGATAGGAAACGTTTATTAGGTTATGTTGAAATAATTCAGATAATATTAGGGGTGACTGATAAAAAAGTTTACGTTAACGTCACTTGCACAATAAATAACAGACGTGGTACAAGCGCAATTTATGCATAATCCGTCATTTGTATATGCCCTTAGCCTCTTCCAACAAAACCGGCCGAAAACAATGAACCTTTAAAAGGCTCAACTTGTTGATATTTATTGCTAGACAATAGTAATTAGAGTGGGTGTGGTAAGTCTGCATTTTTAAAGGGGCGTTAATTTGAGCATAGCGAACTGTATATACATTTTGATCGTTCAATGATGAATGTGCACTTGTGAAAGAAGCCCATGACACATATCTGTTGAATCAGGAATCACAACTAAAGCCCGTTAACTTGTTGCTGAATCGGTGTCCTTCCAAATCGACCACACTTGTCTTAAAACGGATACTATTTCAAGAGTTTAAACTAATACAACCATGAATTTTCTTGGGCACACTAACAGTTGGGGCAGACTATGATACGCAATAACAATTATCATGCTTACATATTAATCAGTCCTTGAGAAATGAAGCATTTAATCTGGGCGAATCGTTTTCAGTCTTCCAGTATAATATCATACTATATTTTTTTCGAAAATTAAAAAGAAATGCGGCAAAATGTATCGTCTGCTGCAGTTTTATTGTTTTATTGTTTCAGATATATCATAAGTCGTTCAATGGATTATAAGATAAGCCAGGAAAATTTTGCCCTTTTTGGGTCATAGTATTACAGTTCTTGTTTCAAAGCATTGATTTGGACAATCAGGTGTTTTGGCCAAAATATTCAACTGTGTGTTGAATGGCGCATTTGCTTATCTAGGATTGTTTTTTCGGGGTACTTCATACATAGTGCACCATCGCGAGGATCCCCTGTCGGGACAAAATGGTTTAAGTTGTGGGGAAAAACACTGATTTAGCCTGTTTACTGACCGTTTTTACATAAATGGACGGCTAGAATGACCACAGTAAAACGTTTTGCCAGCAGTAAAAAGATAATGTTCATGGTTTTTGTTATTTATAGTTCTTCATCTCTGGAAACGATGCATCTCGCGACAAATCAAATTGTTCTGTCATTTTTTTTTACTTGAGTAGAGGGCCAAAATTTCAAAAAAATATACTGCCAGCAGTAAGATTGCTGCAAGAAGATAAATTGCTGCCATCAGCAAAAGCGTGGTATTTTAATTTCACTTAATATTTGAGCCAGTGCATGAGATTTCCAACAATTTGGTACGTGCGACCAGCAAAGCCTCAGATCAGCCTGCGCATGCGCGCAGTCTGATCAGAGCCTTTGTTAGTCGCTTGAGCATTCTATGCCTGTTAGGCTACTGACTGAACACCATTTGGATTTTCTAAGCTTAAAAGGAGGCTACACAGGCTCGTCTTAGTCTAGTCTACACTAGTCAAAATGCCACATTGTTGGAAATCACGTGCGGCGGCTCAAAATTTTCTCTGTCTCACTCATCGTAAGTGCGTCGTTACAAAATGCATTCAACTGCAACCCAAACTGTTCTATCAAACCTATTGCCGTAAAAGGTCTGCCAGCTTTCAAAGAGTGGTATTTTTAACGTTTTTACTTTATATTTCTCCTGATCTTAATCTCATCTGGAAACAATGCATTCCGCAGCAACCTGAACTGTTCTATCACACCTATTGCCGTAAAAGGTCTGCCAGCTTTCAAAGAGTGGTATTTTTAACGTTTTTACTTTATATTTCTCCAGATCTTAATCTCATCTGGAAACAATGCATTCCGCAGCAACCCAAACTGTTCTATCACACCTATTGCCGTTGAAGGTCTGCCAGCTTTCAAAGATTGGTATTTTTAACGTTTTTACTTTATATTTCTCCTGATCTTAATCTCATCTGGAAACAATGCATTCCGCAGCAACCTGAACTGTTCTATCACACCTATTGCCGTAAAAGGTCTGCCAGCTTTCAAAGAGTGGTATTTTTAACGTTTTTACTTTATATTTCTCCAGATCTTAATCTCATCTGGAAACAATGCATTCCGCAGCAACCTGAACTGTTCTATCACACCTATTGCCGTAAAAGGTCTGCCAGCTTTCAAAGAGTGGTATTTTTAACGTTTTTACTTTATATTTCTCCTGATCTTAATCTCATCTGGAAACAATGCATTCCGCAGCAACCTGAACTGTTCTATCACACCTATTGCCGTAAAAGGTCTGCCAGCTTTCAAAGAGTGGTATTTTTTACGTTTTTACTTTATATTTCTCCTGATCTTAATCTCATCTGGAAACAATGCATTCCGCAGCAAGCTGAACTGTTCTTTCAAACCTATTACCAAAGTATTCTTTGACTTTTCGCTTACTGTAAAGGCGGCACCTCATGAATGCGTAATTAGGACTGGTCAACCTTAGACATAGGTAAAAGCTGAAAATGAGGCGTCGTTTTATTCAAAAGTAACTGTATCATCTTGCGCCATCACCTCATTATAGACGCAAAGTCCTTAAAACGCCAGCAAAATAACTGCATCGGAAAATGTCTATTTTATACCCCTATTCCACACAGGCCCCGAATCCCACGAATTGACACGAATTGACAAATATTTGGATTCGTGGCTGAATCGTACTCAGTTCGTGAAGGTCTTAACTGATTCGCACAGTCCGTAGTGAGTTCTTGCAATTCGTAGGTCTATCGGGAATTCGGCTCAAAAGTTTTGAACTGTTCAAAACTTTGGCCACGAATTCCCCGATTCGAAAAATCGTGCGTGATTCGTACCAAATTCCTAAGGCATTCTTGGATATCGTAACTGAATCGTAATCGATTCGGGGGCGTTTTTGCATTGTTTATGACATTCGTAGCTACTCTTAGCTCATTCGTGGGGAATCGGGAGATTTAGCCGAACAATAAAACCAAGGAAGAGATAGTAGAAGGATTTTCCCTAAGGTTAATTACCCCGTCTCGCGCATGTAAGCAGTCCTAGAAGTTGAAACAGATTTGGCAGATTCTGGAGCACAATCAGGATCAGTCAGTAGCTCCTGGCTGGTGATTTTGCCAATGGCGAACTGCCATATTTTTCCCAGTCAAAGAGTCTGGGGAGGGGCCTCTCGACTTTAACGTAGTTGTTTTCTTCTAGCTATATAAGAAGCCGTTTTCAACACTCAAGTTGCAGGATCAATTCTACTGCTGCTTTATTTTGGAACAGATGCACCCGAAGCATAGATGGGCCTTTTTTATAACTATTGTGAGAGAAAATCTCGCGAATCGTGGCGATTCGTCGCGGATTTCTGTTAATTCGTGCCAGATTCGTGCTGCATTCGGCATATTCTTATCTGATTCGTAATTGATTCCTTAACTTTCGTGAAGCATGCTCTAATGTTATTTTGCTATTCGTAATGAATTCTTGTGCGATTCCAGCCGAATTGAGCCGATTCTCCCGAATATTCGTGCCGAAATCCTATCTGAATCGGGACTGACTCGTACACCATCACGATTGGAGAATTTTTTTTAATGAAACCTCACGAATCCCCCCGAATCAATAAAAAATCAATTCGTGGCAATTCGGGCGATTCGTGGCCTGTGTGGAATAGGGGTATAACATAAGCAAAGAGACAAACATTGAGGATCCAGATCAGACTGCTCCTAGAGGAGCAGTCTGATCTGGGTCCACAATGTTTGTCTATGAGGCTTCAAATAGTTTAGTGGACTGCAAAAAAACATACATTTTGTGATTATGCGCTTTAAGGGTTAATAAATGAGAGTTCAGTGTGTATACGGTTAGGATTTTCATGAAATGCACGCACGTTTGCGCAGCCCAAACAATTTATTAATTACTCACCAAATTATAACCTGATTCCCCTTGTTTAGCAGATGCAATAGCCGAACCACGCCCAGATATGAATATTAAAGTTGCCGCCTTTACAGTAAGCGAAAAGTCAATTGATAAAATACCAAAGTTTGATTTCAATAGTAAAATTGCTGTAAGCAGAAAATTTGCTAACAGCGGTAACATTGCTGCTAGCAGCAAAATACTATCCATTGTCACAACTCTCCATTCAAAGAACCCCATGCCCGCCTGGCGTTTTTAGCATGACGTAACTAACCCCTGCACTTGATGTGTATATCTGGTGGTAGCTTTCTTAACCCTTAAAGCGCCAAGAAAAAATGCATCTGAAAATGTCGTCTGCTGAAGTCGTCTGCTGCAAATAATTGTTTAACATTACTGACAAATTAAGTATAGAAGCAAACAGTGTGGACCCAGAACAGACTGCTCCTATAGGAGCAGTCTGATCTGGGTCCACACTTTTGCCATAGAGGCTTCTTAAACATTTCAGCAGACAAAGCAGACGACTTTTGTTGTGATTGGCGCATTAAGGGTTAATAACTGATTGTACTTAAGGATCTCATTTCTTGTTCAGGAAATTTCTTGAGGCATGTAAATATGAATGCATCTGTCCCCTTATATCAATATAACGAAAAAAGTATCATATTTTTTATTCTTGATTCAATGCAGCCTTTATCATTAGCCCTTTTCTCCTTAGGCTATGTTAGATCATGACAACAGTTTCTATTTCTAGATAACATTGAAAAAAGAAAAACAAAAAAATAAGTAAAGTTTTGAATACTTTTGAAAATGCTATGGAAAATGGAGCTTTTGTTCCAAATGAGCAAATGCTCGATATTCCATAATATTTCCAAATCGGCGTCAAAATGTGTTATTATGGAGTAAAGGATTAATGTGCAAATTACCATCAGAACAGTGTTCTCAGAGCTCAATGCTTTACAAGATTCACGTATAGTTGGTTAGCCCTTAATGCGCCAAGAAAAAAATGCATCTGAAAATGTCGTTTGCTGAAGTCGTCTGCTGCAAATAATTGCCTAGCATTACTGACAAATTAAGTATAGAAGTAAACAGCGTGGACCCAGAACAGACTGCTCCTATAGGAGCAGTCTGATCTGGGTCCACACTGTTTGCCATAGAGGCTTCTCTAGCATATCGGCAGACGAGAAAAGCAGACGACTTTTGTTGTGATTGGCGCTTTAAGGGTTAAGATTTTTATTCTATGATTGGCTTTGTGAGATGAAGATTAAGGTTCTCATTAGCACATCTCAAGGGTTCAATTTCTTGTGTTTCGCCATAAAAATCTAACTGCACATCCTTAAAAATGTTATCAAAGTGAATAATACCTTCTGGCCTCGCCGGACCCTTGCTGCATCCTTTCTACAAACAACTTCTGTTGAAATATTTCTTGATATTTTCTTGCTAATGCCTTTTGCTTTGTTTCGCCTTGAGGTGTAGGCAGGAAAAGAAAGCTTGGAAGAGCTGCTTACAAATTGATAACAAGTCACATGGTGACGCCATTTATAAGTGCCATCTTCATACTTTATTGACAGGGGACGAAAATTAATTAGTAATCTAATTACTGAAACTGATAAATAATTGAAACAAGTAAGAAACTTATTGCACATAATAAGTACTTTAATCCATTTATGCCTAATGGAATTCCCCATTATTATATCACCTTTACCAACTTTAGCATGAACTATCACTTGATGTGCAAGGTCTACACTGATGTAGGTGGTATAAAATAGTTATACCATGTTTTTCCACCTGTACGTAAGATAATCCACTCGCTAGAGCTCGTGGATTATCTCCACGTACAGGCGGACAACCCATGGTATAACTACTTATCAAATGGAGCAACCATTTCCGTTTTAAGGGTAGGTGGGTGGTATTTTTCATTTTCATTAAAATATTAATAGAAACTTTTGTAAGCAAAACAGTGGAGGCACTGATCAGATGCCGCGTTCTGCGGCATCTGATCTGGGTATGCACTGTTTGTCCATGTCCCACAAAAAGGACGCTAGTCGTTTATGGGTTAAAAAGCATTGACGACATTGATACCCCACAATAAACCGAGACTACTGTTTATAGCAGTAGTCATCTTTATACACCAGCTCTTATAATGATAACGTTGGTTATCACGTGGTCCTAGCCAATTAATTATCGATTCATTTGTCTGCAATTTATAGCGACTTTCAACAAAAACATGTTGATATGTCTGAGAGAGCCAAGCATTGATCGGCAGAATATAACTGCAATCCTTTCTAAATATGGACCGCTATAATACTGTGTTTTTAGGCTGGTAGGGCGGAGCTTTACTATGTAACTGCCCTTAGTGCGTTCATATAAAAAAGGTAACTAAGGTTAAATTTGCAATCACACACCAATGACAAAATATTTAAAATTGTAATTGTAACTGTCTTAACCATTTAAGCTGTTAAGAAAATAAAGGAACATGAAGATGAACAATAATTGATTTTAACCCATTAATGCCTAATGGAATTACCCGCCCTTTTCAATCGAACGAATTCATTTCGATTTTAAGGTATTTTCGACAGAAATCAGTGAAAAGATGTAAGTAATGCACGGTATGCATACACAAAACAGTATTTTGTGCAATTGCTTTTTTACAGAAATTTACTAGTAGATGAAGTCATTTTGACAGTGAGCCACGTGATCGCTAAGGCTCCATCCACCCTGTCAACATTAAAACATACATCTATACCAAAGAGTGATAGAAACGGAACATGCCTCTTAGAATAGAATTTGAGCCGCAGCACGAGATTTCCAACGATGTGGTATGTGCGACAATCAAAGCCTCAGATCAGCCTGCGCATACGCGCAGTCTGATCAGAGCCTTTGCAAGTCGCTTGAATATCCATTGACTGTTAAGCTGATGACTGAACATCATTTGGAGTTTCTAAGCTCCAAAGGAGGCTGTACAGGTCAGTCTGAGTCTACACTTGTCAAAATGCCACATTGGTGGAAATCTCAGGTTGCGGCTTAACTGCTTACTGTTCTGTTCTGTAGATCCCGCCAATCAGTGGTGCACCACTGCACCACTGATCCCTCGTAGAAGAATCCCCGTACAATTAATCCAAATGAATAGATTCATATTAAAAGCATATCACAAGATCAGGCACTGGCTGAAATATTTACATTTTTTGGTTTCTTTAGGCATCTGAGAGGGGACTGCCATATTTATTACCATGAAAAATTATTTGAAAAGTTTCTGATGTAGTTGTAATCTCTTTATATGTAATTTATGGCAGAAATGTCTACCAAGCATCTCCAAACGTTCCAGGAAGCACTCGCACTGAGTCTGACTCTTTATATTGGTACTGTCAACACACAGGCGGACAATCTGTGGACCAGAGCGGGTTAACCACCAAGACGATCCTAGATGACTGATCAATAGTTGTCTAATGGAGGAGAACAAGGGACTCCTAACCTCGGAGAGAGCCGGGCATCTCAGTAGCATATGTTGAAGGTCCTCTGCAGCGAGCCTACAAAGTGGGCATATTTGTTCCACCTCATACTGGTTGAATCTTGATTTTGTCGTTTGAAGCATACAAACACCAGTCAACATCCTAGCCTTGGTGATTCCTCTTTTTACACCAGTGGTATTATTGCCAACATTATTCCAGATTAGATGAGATTTACCAATGGTCATCTCTGTGAGGTTACAGTTAGTTAAGGATGATTTGTCAGCCGCTTCCTCCCTTAGTTTCTCTGTCCAATATTGTGACACCGCTCGTCGGCTAATATTTTTCCATCTCAACTTTGTAAATGACTCAAGAGAAGAGACAGTAGGAAGCTTGTACAATTGCAAGATACACCGTGCAACACAGAAGAAACTCTCAGGGCTGCCGACCGCCAGTTGTCGAAACATCACATCTTTAATCCTGGTGTTACTGCATCGTATGATGGAATGTATTAGGCTCAGCTGTCGTCTATGAATCTCCGCCTCTATAGGTAGGGCTCCAAGTAGGAGTTGTACAATGGATGTTGGTGTTCTAACTGGAAGGGATTGTAGATTTCTTAAAGTTGATATATGAAAGCGTTGTAATTGATTAAGTTGGGTTTTGTTTAGATGTAAAGTCTCTAGGTTAAAAAGTAATCTTGGTAAAACATATGCTTGGTTTATCCTATATGATACTTTGGAGTTCAGACCATTACTACCATGAACACCAGCTTTAATGAGTGCATACAATGTTCTTCTTGCCAGGCTTATTCTGTCACTAATATTTATATTATTTTCTATTTTTCAGACCTAATAAGGCCTAAATGTACAGTTTCGGATTTTACATTGAACCCAATTTCCATTCTGAGATCACTTCCTGGTTTAGCTTAGCTCTGGTCATATTTTTACGCACAACAACAGACTTCTGAGGATGAATGTGGTATCTTTTTTCTTCTGATTTAATATATGAAAGGTTGAACATCAGTTGCAATTCCTCATCGTCCTCTGACAGAAGAAGAACATCGTCTGCTACTGTTGGACAACCAGTATAGATTGGCCCAATAAACTTTCCTAAACATCTATCCTCTAGTTCTAATTGCAGGTCATTACGCTGTGGTTTGCACATTAAGAAATGGAAAGAATAACGACATTAATCTGCGAATGCCATCCTTCTAAAATGGTATCTCTTGGTTGAAAATCAGGACTAATTCACTCAAGACCTATTTATTCATCACGCTTAGTTTGATCAGCGCCTTTTTATAATCTTACTGGATGATATTTATATCTGTACATAATGCATCAAAATTGCATGATTTTTGCAAGTCTCTGTAGCTGAGCAGGCTGCTGGTAGAAGATCCCGAAGACAGGTTTTCTAGTGAACGGACTCCTGTGAGATTAAAGGCTATATGATGCTTTGAGCACATTACACAATTTTATTGCGGAATCCAAAGTAATTGCAGAATTTCCAGTTTTTGAAATCACAAAAAATGATCATCAATGCTTCTTAGCGCAGGAGAAAAATTTACAGATCCTTAAAGAGTTCAAATATTGATGCTGCCAAATGAAATTTACCCTTAAAGCGCCAATCACAACAAAAGTCGCTTGCTTTTCTCGTCTGCTGAAATGTTTAAGTACGCTCTATGGCAAACAGTGTGGACCCAGATCAGACTGCTCCTATAGGAGCAGTCTGTTCTGGGTCCATGCTGTTTGCTTCTATACTTAATTTGTCAGTAATGTAAGGCAATTATTTGCAGCAGACGACTTCAGCAGAGGACATTTTCAGATGCATTTTTCTTGGCGCTTTAAGGGTTAAAGAGGATTTTCCTGAAATATGAAACCAATAAGCAGACAAATATGCACATGCGAAATGGGTGACAGTGTAGATTACTTGTATTGGCCTTGTTAGTTCCAAATGATAGAACCTTCCATGAACATATAACTTGGAATGTTGGTTGGTTTGGGATGTTTCAATATACTACTTGAAAGTAATTTGGGGGTTTCAGTAGACATTATGGTTTGTGGGTTTTAAAAAAGGACTGGTTGTTTAGTGGTGTTTCAGTGGAATGTTACAATGAACGGGATTTTTTCCAGAGAAACGGGTTGTTTGGGGTGGTCCAATGGACTATGTGGTTTGGAGAGTTTCGCGTTTCTGGGTGGTTGGGGGTATTTCAATGGACTTTGGGGTTCGTGTGTTAAAATGTAAAAGCTGGTTTGGGGTGTTTCAGTGGACTGGGTGATTTTGAATGTTTCAATGGGCTTGATGGTTTACGACATTTGAGAAGACTGGGTGGTTTGGTCTGTGACAACGAGCTGGGTGCTTTGAGGTCTTATAGCTGTAAATGCATTGGGTGGTTCGAAATGTGTCAATATGCATGATGGTTTGGGGTGTATGTTTTTGGAGTGTATCAGTGCACTGATTGAGTTGTACCTTTTCAATGCACCGTATTGTTTAGGGTGATTTGGTGGCCTGTTGCTTAGGAGTACATATTTCAGTGTCCTATGGTTTTATTTTATTTCAGTGAACTGGGTGGTTTGGGGTGTTTCAATGGACTTGTTGGGTTAGGTGTTTTAGTAGACTATGGGGTTTGTGTGTTTAAATGGAGCGGGTGGTTTGGAGCGCTTCAATGGACTTGGGAAGTTTAAATGGACTCAGTGGAAGGGGTTGATTCAAGGTTTGGGATGTGCTAGTTTTGGGGGTTCTGTAAGACTGAATGATGTGGAAGTTTCGTTGGATCAGTGGTTAGGTATTTCAATGGACTGTGTGATTGGAGTGTTTCAAAGGAACTGATGGTTTAGGGTGTTTTAGGGTGTTTCAATGAACTGAATCATTGAAGGTTTTGCAATAAACTATGTGATTTGTGTGATGATACATTGCATTTATTAGGAAGCCTCCATGCGAGCTAAACATTTTTTTGTGTTTTAACAACAACAGAATCTAGGGCGAAGTTTTAGCGCTAGTAAAGTACGTTTAAGCCCCCCCCCCCCCCCCCCCGGTGGAATAGGCTGCTGTCCGTTCTAAGGTGGTGGTTCTGTTGTTGTTGATCTATTGTTTAATGTAATTCCCTTTGTTTGTGGGAGTTCTGTGTTTGTATCTGTTTTGTTATGCACTACTTTGTGTCTATTCTAGTTTTACAATCATCATGAAGAGGAATAGAAAACTGGTTGTTTCGCTATTATTGTCTTACAGATGTATTGTTACTATAATTATTATGTCGCTCTTCCTCACGGTGCCGTGGGTTGGTCTGCAGCGTGTGGTTGTGGTATTTCCTGATCATACTCACTTACTTTTTATGTTACAGTGGCCTGGATGGTTATGTGGTGTTTCAGTAGACTAGGTGATTTTGTGTGTTTCAATGGGCTGAGTGGTATGTGTGTTTAAAGGAATTGAGTGGTTTGAGTGTTTAAGTTGACTAGAGGGTTAGGTATACTGACAGGTTTGGGTATTTTAGTGAACTGAGTAATTTTGAGCGTTTCAATAAACGGGTGGTTTTACGTGAAATGTGGCTATGTGGGGTTTTGTTGTTTCAATGAACTTCTCGGTTTGGGGTGTTTTAGTGGACTTGATGGCTTTGTGTATTTCAGTGGACTATATGGTTAAGATTGTTAAGTGTATTGTATGACTTAGGGTGTTTCAGTGGACTTTGTGGTTTAGTGTATTCCGTGGACTAGGTGCTATGGATGTTTCAACTGACTGGTGGTTTAGGGGTGTTTCAGTGGAACGGTGGTTATATGTGGTATAAGGGTCTAGATGGTACCCAATGCTTCAATGTGAATACATGTATATATAAATCTATCCAAAGGGCTACAAAAGTTGCGTTTTATCAACATTATACCCACATTTTGCTACCCCATTTAGGCAATAAAATGCGTTGTAGCACTGTAGACCAGCATTTTGTAACCCTGTCAACGTAGCAGAACGGTAGCCAGCCACAAAGCGTCATAGCAAATAGCAAGGAGCGTGATCGAACAGAAATAGAGTGTACGTGACACTGGAATTTATTTTTATTGTTTGTTTTTTGTCAAGGTCGTTTATTCTTTTTTCGACAGTTAGTCAATTCCTTTAAGCTACTTAATTGTAGCAAACTTTTAAAACGCAATAAATCAATCACAATATCTTTAAAACAATAAAAAGCATGTTTGAAATGTTTTTAATATTTAAGTCCTATTACGGAAGTTAATTTTCTAGGAATTTTATACATGCTCCAAAATGCCATAACTCGTTAACAAACACAAGAAGATGTAGTAACCATTCGATTCAGTGGCCGAAACTTTGAAACACATGGTGGAATAACAATTATTTGTGTAAACGTGTTTCGCTCAAAATTTGGTAAGGTGGGTCTATGCGACTTTTAAAAACGTCATATAGATGGTATATATTGAAGATTTTTATATAAGAACCATGTGGGGGTAAATATGGGTAAATTGTAACCGAGGGTGTTCATATTCACATGGTTAGTATATTACAACGAATGTTGCAGATCATCGATCAGATGATCTTGGAGTCAAAGGTCAAGGTCACATTTACTTATACTCTGTTTTATATGGTGTACCAAAAGGGTCAAAAAGCACCGAAGTGGTCGACCACTCGGTGTACGCCTATTTTGATATACACGTCCACGTCTAAATATAGACGTGCACGTCTATATTTAGACGTGGACGTCTAATTCTATATACACGTCGACGCCTAAATATAGACGTCCACCCGCAATTTAGACATCCACGTCTAAATAGACGTGGACGTCTATATGCGGGTGGACGTCTCTATTGCGGGTGCACGTCTATTTAGGCGTCGACGTGTAAAATAGGTGTACACGTCTATATTTAGGCGTGGACGTGTAAAATAGACGTACACGTCTATTTAGACGTGGACGTCTAATTTGCAGGTGGACGTCTATATTTAGGCGTCGACGTGTATATTAAAATAGACGTCTACGCCTATATTTAGACGTGCACGTCTATTTTTAGGCGTCGACGTGTATATCAAATTAGGCGTGCACCGAGTGGTGGACCACTTCGGTGCTTTTTGACCCTTCTGGTACAGTGGTAGCGGTGGACGAATATTGCAATATTGAACGAACCAATCAGAAGGCAGCTCTTATATCCGGATTGTAGGCATGCTGTGTAGCCGCACAATGGTAAAACACACGTTTAATTCAATGATGAGTACCTATAGAAAACGATGGAAAATCAATTTATACACATATTCATTTATTTATTTATTTATTTATTTATCTATTTGTTTATTTGTTTATTTATTTATTTATTCATTTATTTATTTATTTTTATTTATTTATTTATTTATTTATTTATTTATTTATTTATTTATTTATTTATTTATTCAGTACCGGGTCCAGAGGGGGTTAAAGGCTGTCGAGTTTTGTTTAATTTTCATAGAAATTTCTTAGTTAAATGTAATAAAAGATTTTGGTAAAGTCGACCTCTCCCCATCGCCTTACCCTCTCTAATTATTTGTTTAATTAGTGATTACTTACTTATAGATTCGTTAGCATGTACAAGACTGACACCAACCCAAACTCGATTATTAAATCATACATGTAATTATAAAACTCTCCATCTACTTACCCGTTTCCAAGCCATTATAAGTAACCCATAAATACATCCATTGTAACTGAATGATTTCGAAGAAATAAGAACTGGTAAAAAAATCTGCGAACTTTTTCATGATTGTTTGATAGAGTATTTTATGACAGCAATAAATACCGTTACAATATACATGAACATCATGTCATAAAATGTCAAGTTTTTAGAATTTTCACACCTTCATAGATAATGTATCTAAATACCTGCGTACCGAAATTATGAACTGTCGAGAAAACCTGCCTACGGAGTTTCCTGTGAGATATCATCCGGCTTTGAAGGGCAATTTGTACTAAGTCAACTTGTCCTTTAGTCACCTCAGTGGCGGATCCAGAGGGGGTTCAGGGGGTTCGCTCAAACCCCCTCCACGCCGCCCATTTTTTAATTTTCCTATGAAAATGAAATCATTTGGTCACACATTCATGGTATATTTGACAAAAATGAGATAAAAACAGCAAGGCGAACCCCCACACTTTTATACATAAGAACCCCCTTCCCAGAAACCCTGGATCCGCCGCTGCAACTCGTACCAATTTTGTTCAACCCTAATATTAATTAGAGCCTTAAAGTTATTCGACATGCGACTTTAATGCTGTTTTCATCTTTATTGTCTTCAGTTATTGTTTTATCCCCAGAGAAGATGACACGAACCTCATATTTTATTAATCCAAAACCAGATAATCGCACTTCAACCATGCCATGGCAGCGCAGTGGCTCAGTGGTAGAGTGCTTGACTCGAGAACGAGGGGCTGCGGGTTCAAGCTTCACTGCCAAGCGTCCTTGAGCAAGACACATTAATCCTAGCTTAGTACTGGTTCAACATAGGAAGACCCGTCCCTACATAACTGAAAGATTGTTGATGAGACGTAAAAGAATCAAATCAAACAAACAAAAAATCAACCGTGCCATTACCAATCTTTTCTTAACTCTCAAATTCTCTTCATGTTACAAAAAACATGTCAGAACCGATGTCTATTGAACGTGACCGAAAATGCATAATTGCAATAATTCGCACATACGAGAAGAGTGTTTTTGCGTGATAAGCACGTTGGGATATGTATGGACAGGGCTTTGGGTTCGGGTGAAGATCGTACAATGTTGGCAGTTTAAGTGGTCGCTTTGTTAAATTGTAAGCAGACAAAACACAAACAGTATTTCCATAGATTTCAACTGAAAAGAGAAGTTCAAAAGAATTATTTTTTTATCGGTTCATCAAATATTCGAAAATAAGTTTCTATTTTACCTACCTACCTACCTACCTGCCTGCCTGCCTGCCTGCCTGCCTGCCTGCCTTTTTGCATTAGACTATTCGCCGGAATGGCCTTATCTCACAAGCATAATAGTGAGTACCAACAACGTGGCATTTTGATATGAATAGACTCCGACCAGCCGGGGTAGCCTTCTTTTTAAGCATAGAAACTCCTATTCTGGTCGGTCAGTAGCATAACAGTCATATAATATTTAAGCGACTTGCAAAGGTTCTGATCAGGTTGCGCGTATGCTTATGCGCAGGCTGATTTGAGATTTTACTTGTCGCAAATTCCGCATTGTTGGAAATCTCATGTTTTGGCTCAATTATTTTTGAATTCATATTGGAATTAAGCCATCGCTTCTCTGGTGTTTAACCAGTACAATGGAGAGCAAATAAAGTGTCTTGCTCAAGGACACACTCGGTGGTTTCGAAACTTATCGTCGTGTTGGCACATTTACTCCTCGAAAATACTGGATGTTGTTTACCTAGGAATACGTTGCTCCGTCCCGACATGAATGAAAAATTGTCGACTGGGACGTTAAGCCACAGAACGATTACAACACACGGCAGCGATAAGTTTTATACCCTGACCGTTCCCTCAATGTCCGCCTCTCTACCACCGAGCCACTGACTCCCCAATATTATGCTGACTCGTTCGTAAATAGCATTTATGGTGATAACTATTATCTCGTATTTTGCCTTTTTCAGTGAGTAAATTAACAAATTTAAACTTCTCCTTTGGATTTTTAATCCCCCCATCACCATTTATGTAGTGCATGCGCAAACGCAGAGGGGACAGGCGTCCGGACCCCTTCCCCTGGAAAATAGTAAAGCTTTAGGGTTCCTGGTCCGGATCCTTTAGGAAATCGAAGCTACCAAGCCAGTATTCAATGTTGGGCCACCATCGGTCCGCTAGCGAAACGTCATTTAAATGACGTTTCGCTGGCGGGCCGATGATTGCCTGCTTTTAATGTATTTGGATCCCCTCTCTCCTCACCAACTAAACAGAGAAGAAGTTTGTCAGAGTTGGGCTTTTACGGCTCGTAACGCGATCTCCTTTGCTTGGGGCGCTCTCGCCGCAAGCATTTGTGTCGGAAAAGTGATACCCCCTACCTGGTTGTCTATTTATATAACATACTGTTAGCATAACGGTCGTGTGTATGGGAACAAATAGTTCAACGACAAGACAACTCACCGACAGCAAGCAAAACATAGTGATAAGACAAGGTTCGTACGGAAATGGTAAAACAGAATTCCAGGACTTTTCAAGGACTTTTTTTTTCAAGGACTCAATTTCTTCCCAATTTTGTATAAAACAACGTGAAACTGCACTTTTTTCAGCCAGAAGTGTCGAGATGAGGCCCTGTCAATTTCTTTGAATGTGACACTGGTGTTAAAAACCAGAACTTCCGCAAAAATTGAATAGAATAGAATACGGGTTGCACCTGGCTCTTTGACGCGTATCTAGCGATTTTCACTTTTTTTTAGCGATTTTCACACAGTTTTTCTGCACATCCCATAAATCTGAAAGGACTAGTTGTATTTTTATATTTTTCAAAGACTAATTCATATTTTCAAGAGCGATTTTATAAAATTCCAGGACAATTCCAGGACAAAAGGCATTTTTTTCAAATTCAAGGAGTTTTCCAAGACAAGGTCAAATTCAAGGACTTTTCCAGGTCTGTGCGAACCCTGTAAGAGCATGTCTCATATTATATGCCAAATTATCCCCCAAATTCAATTTGTGGATATATGTTGGGGTCATGGAATGTCGCTAACTGTTTTCATCCACTGGGACCTTGATCTCAGGAGTCAGTTCTTGAAGAAAATGCACCCACAGCAGATCGCCTATTTTATTTATGGTAGCATTCCATATTTGGTATGTAGATACATCTTGGGCCCTGACGAGTCACCAACTGTTTCCAGGTCACTGTCACCTTGACCACTTGTTTCAGTTATAGCAAGGTCGAGCTCAGAGCATATCTGTGTATAATTTGAGGTAGGAATCCTAAATTTGGTTTTGGGATCATGGCGTGTCGCATACACTTCTGGGTCTCTTTGACATGTAGCCTGTACATAAGCATGTATAAATACGCTGCAGCTTTAGTTTTATAACTTTATTAATCATGCCATGATTGTCCGAACATGAACGATCTGGTGCAATTGGAATGATATTGGCCCACTTTGAATCGAACTAAAGTTCTTACGTAATAGATGCGTGCGTACGTTTACGCCCGAATGGCTACAGTTGCGACCTTTTAGTTAGTTGTCAAGTAAACAAAGAGAACAGCCCTGTATGCCCCACCTCAATTCTTCATCGTAGACAAAAACTGCACAGCCTACTCTAATCAAGAATGACGAATAAGAGGGACCGCAAATAGAACACATCAAGGATTTATTTTGAAAAAATAAAAACATTTTGAGGCTATTGATAGATCTTGAACCCATCATTGCTAGACAGGTCTAGAGGAAGGAACCAGACAAGCTACTAGAGTAACGGTGCTCTGACCCACCCTTGATCTATAGTAGGTTCCTGGCGTCTCTATAGTAGCGACTATCGATGTTCAAACTGAACTTTAGGTACGATAGTAGGAACTAAACTTCGATTCGCAGTGGGCCGTTATAATTGCCATCAGTCAACAATATAGAATAGCTACCAGTCTGATAATAAAAAGGGTCATTAATACAAGTAAAATATTGTAATAATATTTCTTTCTTTTCCAAATGTTTATGTTCATGGCTAGTCTATAAATGTGATTGTCTTCAGTGGAGTTGTAAGATTATCAGAACTTAGCACCAGCCTATGGACTAGCAACAAATGAGGGATATATTTATATGGAAAAAATGAAATGACTATTTGAAAAGTTCTAGGCCTTTGGGAAAGGCGATCCAATACAGCGCCTCAGAGATCGTTATCAGACTACAGGGACAGTTAAATATCGACACAGGACTGGTTAACCAAAATGACGACCTGACGTTAAGACGGCAACTTACGTCAAGTGTATCAACGATATTTGCATCGACGATATCCATTCTGGCTGGCTATCGTCAGTTCCAGACAAATAATAGGGCTTCGAGGGTAATTTGTATCCAGGTTCTTAATAAAAATATTTTGATACAATTACTTTAAATCACGTCTGATTCCTAGACAAATTACAATTTGCAACTTTAGAATCTAAGGGTATTGCTATCCAATAGACTGTTGTCTTAGCATTATTTATTATTTTGGCATGAAATTAAAAACATGTTTTGTGGACATGTTGATGTTCACTGTTGCCAAAATTCAAAAAATTGATACATTAAATATAAGTAAATTTTATTAATTTCATTTTTTGCGTTGTTAAAGTCCTTCGGTGCATGTGGCTAGGTGCAGCTTTAGAAAACTGTTTGTGTTTTTCTTTTTCCAGAAGAGTATCTTACCCACCGACTCAATAACTATTGTTAATGTTTGTCTATGACGTGGTATTAGTGAAGTGTAAACAATAACCAAATTCGGAGGTGTTCCCAACATACAAGGTGTACCTGCTGTTTTTTCAACTAGGCAAGCCTTTCTTTAAAAAGGAAAATTTATTCATTACTTTACCGAATGTGTTCACATTTGGCACAGTGGTTGTCTATATGCTGTGTAGAGAACAACAAAGGCTTCAGATTACCGCCATGGCCTTGGAGTCTCAGCTCCCGCTGTTTGACTACTAGTATGCGATAAGTGCGTAAATCCCATGCTGGTGTCGAAGTATATAGTTGCATCATAACACATGGGCAAGGAAATGAACAAAATACAAGTGGCAGATTAACCCCTTGCATACTAATGAATTCTTCCTTCTGGTTTGATACAATACACTTCGGATAGTCCACTGTATATATCTAGGCGTGCCAGGTTATAATTTTTAAAAAATATTGAACTGTTTTGTCTGAAGATCTTTTTTACCTTAACAAACAGTGTAGACCCTGATGAAATGCAGCATTATGCTGCATTTCATCTGGGTCTTCACTGATTGCAAAAGTGCTCGTTTAGGGGTTTCCCAATACAAAGGGTTGAATGAATGTTTATTTTTTCAAAGCAAGAATTTAATATATCCTTAGATTGTCGCGACTGTTCAATTAAAAAATGAATTTCATTTCCGAAAAATGAAATTCAATTTCTTAGTTTTTATTTATACCTTCGGCTACAAACCAATTATCTAGTGGGGTTAAAGGTTTGCCTTTTACTTTATCCTTAGTAGCGAAGCTTAATAGCGAAGGTTCTGGCGAGACTGCACGGATGGTCGGAAACGCAGGCTCACTTTAGCATATGCGATATCAAAACCTCATGAACGGGCTCAAATGAATTCAGATGATAGGTCAAACCAATTTTTAAGCGCGAAGCTCTACTAGATATATGTAGCTGTGCATATTTTAACGAATCAACCCTTTGTATTAGGGAAACCCCTACACGTGAACTTCTACAAACAGTAAAGACTCAGATGAAATGCAGTATTTAGTCGGGGAACCAAAGTCGCCTATCGTGCAAAAACACACATTTTTTGCACCCAAAAGGTATACGGCTGGAATTTTGTATACTGATATTCTAAATAGTGCTTGATATGAAACCACTGTATAGCAATGCGACCAGAATTGCATTTCGTGGAAAAATGCGTTTTTGTATGCCATATAGGTCATGTTAAGCAATCATTCATTGCATAGAAATTGTGATGGTTCCCATATCAATAAGTTAAAGAGTGTGCTTTTGGTCTTCAAAAGAACCGTCTCATTTAATAGGTCCATTTAAGTACCCACAACATATGTTTTGGTTGAGAAATAACATAACTAATTTTCCATTACGCACTCTTATCTGGAGGATGGGTATGAGAAGCCGTTTGACTGTTCGATAATACAATAATACACTATCAAATGCATTTAAAAGTATGGGCAGCCATTTGTGCAACAAAATAGTCTTCTTAGGGGCATTCTTGTCTTTACAAATACTATGCGGTTACATTTCTGCATCTCAGACGGGGACAGGCAGGTATTTATGGTGATATGATAATAGTTATACGAGCGTTTTCATATTTATTTTACCACTGTTAAATGAAACTATTGTTTTCAGTAGATAAAAATCCACTTGGTCCCTACAATGACCCTCTGTTTCAAAGCTGCTGAAAATATTGAAGATAAACATGCTTTAAACCATGATTCATTTCACTTATGTGTAAAAATGCTCTTAAGTTGTCCTGGTATTTAACTACGCAAGAGCTGGCATGGGATAAAATACTAAGTATCAATTTATCGTGGTTTCATATTTTTACCTTTCAGCTACCTTTTCTAGTTTGTCATAGAAAATAAAATGAATTGTCTTAAATTATGTCCCAAACGTCTGTCTAACTGTATGCAGTGCTTAAACACATTCAATTTAAAATTTATTTATTTATGTAAAAAAATATGAAATTCAAACCACTTCAGCGAGAGGATAAAAGTAAATAAGAAAGCACACAATTTTTTACGAGATATGCTTCCAAGCGATATATAAATAATTATCGAATACATTTTTGGCAATAAATGTAGTTTTAATGAGATTTGAAGAAAAGAAATCTATAAATTTAATTTCAAAATGGGGATGCCCTAATCTACATGCTTTAAAAATCAATAAGCAGTATTCTTAGATAACCACCACTGCTTCTGAGGTCTACGCCGATGTTGTATTATTATATAATCTCAATATTTTTCAATCCTGATCTTTTTTGATAAAAATATATAACATTTTGAAAAATCATATTTTGACATGTCCTTGCTGGGCTTCCGTAGAAAGTTGACTGCTCTGACGTAGTGCAAGTCGACCGAGTCTGCTATACAGTGGTTTTAGATACACCATAGAATAACCTTTGCAACCATACAAAATCCAGCTGTATACCTTTCGGGTGCAAGGGTTAGCATTTTTTCTACCTTGGTTCCCCGACTAATTATGCTGCATTTCAGCAGGATTTTCACTGTTTGTAAAGGTAAAAAAGATCTTCAGACAAAGAAATACGATATTTTTTTTTAATTATAACCTGTCAACCCCAGATATCCTAAATGTACTATCCCACGTTTATTGTATCAAATCAGAAGGAGGAATCCATTAGTTTACAATGGGTTAAACGAGAAGTTGCTGGTCAACATTTTATATGTGCGTCTAGTCGAAAGAGACTTAAGATTACTACTGACACCTGGGCAATTTTTTTCCGAAAAATAAATTTTCTTCATTTTCTGTAATTTGCTGTAGCATTGTTTTAATAATTATATAAATCAATAAAAAATCAATGTCAACGTTAAGTATTTGAACTATGGCTCTTCCAAGACATGCATAAAACGCCCATTTTCTCCAAACATAGTAAGTGAGTATGATCAGGAAATACCACAATCACAAACTGCAGACAACCCCGTGGCACCGCGAGGAAGAGCCGCCCAACCATTACGAGACACCAGGAAGACAAATTAAGTAAAGCAACCAGCTTTCTCTTCCCCATCAAGATGATTGCAATACTGGAATGGACATAAAGTAACGTACAACAAAACATAAAACAATTACAGACTCCCACAATGGGAGTAGCAATAAACAAAAAGTCAACAACAACAGAACCACCGCCTTAGAACGGACAGCAGCCTAAGCCACCGGGGGCTTAAACGCATTTTACTGGTACCAAATCTTCGCCCTAGATTCTGCTGTTGTTGAAGTACAAGAAATGTTCAGCTCGCATGGAGGCCATCTAACTAATGCAATGTTTCATCATGGGTAAAAACACTCTAATCAAATTAACACACCACGATGAAACAAAGAAAAGGGCTCATGACTCACAGATAGAGCTAAAGAAAACCTCAAGTTGAGCCACGATGGGTCCAGCTACAGATAAGGATCAGGCACCAACCCACCGATTAAAGCTTTATGTCAGAGCCGTCATAGAGTCTGAGGCCTGACCCACCGTCGTGCAGTTAAAGAGGAAACCATTATGATAGCTATAAACCGTGACTGGGTTTAAGACCTTTAACCGGTTTAAGCCCTCCAGTAAAATATTTTACTGACCGTTCCAAGGCGGTACTTTTTTGTGGATCTTTTATGTTTTTGTTCTGTATTGTGTTTGCTATGTCTTTGTGCGCGTCTATTTATATGTGCTTTGTGGTCACCTGCTGGGAAAGGGCTGACCTCTTGGCTCTCGTTTGTGGTGTCTACTGTGAGTTTGCCACTTTCCCATTGGTATCCTGGGTCAGGTGTGGTACTTGATTGTATCGATTCCTGATATTTGCACCCTTACTTACTTCAAAACTAGGCATTCAGACTGTCGCATGATATCCAAGTTATATCCAACCCTTATATAGCGTTTTACTATCTTTTTGAATTGATTCCAAAACTGTTCAGTGCCAAAGTAAGAGATAAACAGGTCTATGATAACGCATTTGATCTTAATGGCATATTGTGAATAATTGCTTCAGAACAGCTTTAGTTTTCTTGAAATTGATGCGAATCTAGCCATTATATTTCTACTGACCAACTTTTACTTTAAAAAAAATAGCCACAATTATTGCATTTTTACGTTCGATCGCTACATATTCAAATATTTTAGGCAATTCCATGAAATATATTTTTGTGAAACATGTATATCACAAACATCATTACGTGAGGTGAATCAGTGTGAAATTTGAGCAATTTTTGCCGTCTCAGAAAAAGAGATATTACTTGTAATGCACAATTTCAATTTTGTAACTGTTTAACTGCATAACAAGGAATAAACGTACTTTCAACAGACCAAAGGTTTTTTTTTTAATAATGCTTTGATGCTCTGTATGTGTAAAAACTATTTTTGAGAAGATTGACTAATAAAAGAAAGTTAATCCTAATAAATAAATATATAGTGTTACCCCATCCACTTTTTTCAAAGGCTATCTACTCAGACGCAATAAAAGCTATAAAAATAGATCGAATAGTTACATATATACAATTCAGTTGTTGATATATAGAGACAATTGCAAAGGTCGTCGAAATATAAAAAAAATAGTAGAGTTATTCAATATTTGTTCAATAATTTGGGGTCATTGACGCATTTATAAGGCCTATTTTTATGATTTTTTTTCACCTCAAAATGCAAAATTAATGGCATTCACTCTTGGTTGGTGCAAAAATTTACATTTTTATAAGTTAACAGATGTAGAGATCTATCAAACCAAATATCTTGTATATGATTTTACTGAAATATAATCCCTAGTAAGCAAGTTATACAGCCATTCCTCAAAAATTGATACAATTACAAAATGAAAAATGGTGAAAAATGAACTTGTCTTGATAAGCATGCATTTGATATAAGCGAAATGTCTATTACCTCTATAATCACATGTATAAATATGACCCACACCATTTGTATTGTTGATGAGTAACAGAAGTTCAAAAAAGGAACCTCTTTGTGAGAGTTATGGAGCATTGTGAGAGTTATTTAGCATGGTAAGTTAGATTTTCATATGCAATGCTATGATTTTCTTGACACTATGCAGTCAAACTTATGTTTGATCATATAAAACAAAGAATCAATGTGCTAACGAGCTAGATATCATTTTATTAGGATCAGCAGTGTTACAAATAATTGAACATTGATATCATCATCAGTTTGTGATTAAATGCAACTGCACAGACCAAGGCATATCTCATTTATTATTTCATCGAATGTTTATCAAAAGAAAAAACTTGATTATCATATTGGCTAGTCATAAGATATGGTACATAAAAACAATTTATCTGATGTTTCAAAATGGAAGCCTTTGTGAGTTATTAACATTTCGCATTTGTTACGGAAAATAGATGCAAGATTGTTTTGTTCTTTAACCATCATTTAAAAAGTGCCTTTTTCAAACATAGGTTTATTAAAACACCAGCAGAAACTTGTATATGATCTGTAGGAATATTAAAAGCAAACAAATAATGATAAAATACAAAAATAGCATGCTTTTGGGGCGGAATCCTCTTTCCCATTAACAATAATACACTTGACAATGTCAACATTGCAAGAATAGGTTAAAGAAATGACTCAGGGTTATTTAATCTACATGAATCATGCTTTACAAACATCAATTATGATCATTAGGTATGTTTCACCACCAATTTTAGTTTATCTAGATCAAGTGGCTGGGATTTGTCTTTGTTATGGAACATATACACATGTGTAATAATCTGTACTTGCAAAGTTAACACTTAAGCTTCATAAAAAGATTTAAAAAAAATTATATATTCTGGGCTTTTATAAAGCTATATATCAAAATGTTGATTAATCAACATTCTAACTTTCTCTTTGAGCGTGTAACTTCTCATTGTTCAGCCTACTGTTATGAACTCTTCAAAACTATATGAATATTAGCCATGAAACGCTGCAAAATTAATCCAAACAGTAAAATTAAGTTATTGCATAAACTGGTCATTGGCGATTGAACATTTTTCAAACATATTTTAGCAAAACGTGGGAATAACCGACATATTTTCATATATATATGTTCCGTATCACAACATCAATGTTCCGTAACATCTTAGGGCATTTTTAGTAGATACATCATTATGAATATGTTTCTGATAATGATATACCATAATTGTATACATAGTAACTTCAAGGCTCTAGTATTGAATTAGCCATAAACATTTGTATATTACATGGAAATGTGTGATCACTCTAAACATCAAAATCTATGCTTCAATAACAAGTTTCCTGCGATTTTTAAAAGTAATTAGATTAAATCAGTGTCCAGAATGCACCTTATGTCAAATTCATAATATTTATACCATTAAAACAAGATTTGAGGAATTGTTCTCCACAATTAATCAAATAAAAATGACCAACAACAAGGCATTAGAAAAGCTCTATAAATCGTAACGGACTGAATGTTGGCAGATTGCAATGCTTCTTCAAAATATTCGCTGCAAATTCATTTGTATTTTCATAACTTGCATTTAAAGGGATTAAGTATAAAAAAAAAGAAACTTATTTGATGTCAATGTTGCTTTTGGAGTAAACTGACGAGACAGGTGTATTAAAGTACATATTTCAAAACAAAATTTTAAAATGTATCATCCTTTTTATCCTGTTAGCAGACGTTTATTTACGAAAACACATTTAAATGGTGCATCAAGGTATCATTTTGATGAAATGTACTCATTTTTGTCCTTTCATGAGCATTTGAAGCCTTGTTATGGAAAATAGAAATTATGGAGGCATAGCGACATGGGGACATTTTACTTACCAAAAGCTATACACAACTGATTTCGATTGTTACTCATTTTTATTTATTTCAAATAAACCACCATACAAAGAAATATGGCCATTATCTACATTCAGAGGTGCTTGTTTTCAAAATATAAGCGTTAGGGAAGCATATATTTTGAAACGTGACATATTGGTTATTGCCCTGTTTGCAATGTTTTTGAGTAACAGTGAATAGCAAGCTATCTCCGTTTATAATATTTTTTATCTTTAATCATTTTCAAATTTATTTGGCAGCAACAAGTACCTGTAAATGAAATATATATCTTTTCAGTATCACATTTAAAAATAGTAACGGCTACATAGGCATATTTGGAGACACATACATTTTTAATGATTATAACTAATGTAAACTTTATGGCCCAATTATGAGGCTGTTTCTGGAATTCATTTGAAAGGAACAAAAAGGATTTTGGGGAAAATATGAGACGTTCTTTACATTTGTTAAATAAATATACCAAATGTCTATAAAAATAGCTTGGCGACATGGTATTTTTGGCTAATTGCAAACATTGATCAAAACATTCTTTTAAAACAAATACTTTGATGCTATCCAAATTTGTTTTGAATTACCAACCAATGCTAAGGGACTGTGGAATTGTATGATTTTAGAGAATTCAATCATATTTAAGCAGGAATAAGAATGGAAATACTGGAGACATGGTATTTTCAAATATGGGTCAATTTTGGTGGAGTGGCTGTACAGGAGTTACTTGAATATGTGTCCCATTTTCTATATATATTTTAGCATTAAGGGGTAATAACTCATGTTTGAAAAAATAAAAATGTGGCAGGAACACCTTTTGACCTACAGTGTGACACAGTTATGGTTCAAAACAGCTTTCACCCGATTTAGCTAATACATTTTTCAATTTATTGAGCTTTTACTCTCTTTACTGCAGTTTCCCATACAAAACAATGGTAAAATAATAAACAAGGGCAGTAACTTCAACTGATATATGTAGATAGTTTAATGCGTTATAATTACGTCTGGCATGCTAAGTCCATTTATCCAACGAAGTTTCAGGTATATACAGTAACAAATAGTGAAGTTATAAGGCATAATGTGTTAAGTCATGCAAGAGTTATGGTTATCGGTGTCAGTAGTGACCTTAAAGGGACATATATAATTTCATTCTATTCTATTCTCAAAAAGACTAACTTCGGCTTCTTACTAGTTATGACCCCTTAAATATATAATAGGAGACCCAATCTTTATTGTATCAACATGTATGGCGAGTTGACCTGAACAAAAAGGGTGATTTTTTTTGGCGGAGTGTATAAATATACAATATTTAGAGCGTAGAAAGGAAATCAAGTCTGAAATATTCCTGACAAGAGACAGAAACCGGCCAAATTACGACAATATATGTCGGAATTGTTCCTGGGCTATTGTATGTTTAGGGAAGTTATGACATATCTAAGACTACGTCTGCATTAATTCTCTTTGATCGTCTGGAGTAAACATCAATTTTGAGACTATCGAATATACATTGACTCTTTGCATAATGGGAAATATTGCATACTTTTTTGTAGTCAGCTTTTTTTCAAAGTATTTTTAAGTATACTTTAAGTATTTTTGGTTTTGTTTTGTTCTAGGCTTATGGGAGTATAGACTTCCGAGCAAATATCACATTGAGCCCAATTTTGCTTTTAAACCAAGTTTTGTCTTACCAAACAGAGCTGACCCTGTTAACATGCTGTTCAAAATGTTGTCTTTGTTCTCCTGTTTCTCTCAAAATTTGCCTTTTATTTCTCCAGTTCCCCAAAACTTTTAAGAAGGCATCTTTAACATATTTCGGTCAACTAAATATAGGCAAGACGCCGATGGTTTTCATCCCGAAATAATCATGATAACACATTTTATCTACTAACAAGACCCAATTAGGGCCACTGAAGTTTTGACCAAGATGGCATATTGGTCCACTTATCATCAATCAATCGTCCTCTGGAGCAACTGGACCTTGCAAAGATCTCATCGTTAATGATCACATTATTCATCAAAGATGTCTAAACAATACAGAGGATACTTTATGTTTACCATTTAACTCCCATAAGCCTAGAATTATTTTTGAGGGACACAGGCAAATATTGCAAACCCATATCAGACACCGTAATACGCGGCGTCTGATCAGGGCCTCCACCGTTTGCTTACAGAATGTTCAATTAGAATTTTGAATATTTTTTTTAAAAAACAAAATGCTACCCAGAAACCCCTAAAACGGAAATGGACTGTTCCGAATTGTATAAGTGGGAAATTTCATTCGGCTTTAATGAGTTTTAAACCCAATGTTTCGTTATGCCTGATAGGAGAAACTAGGAATCGAATGCACTTTCGTATTTAGATCAGCATCAATACTTACGAAGAGTTTACATAGCCTTACTGCACCGTACGGTACATGCAATCGATTAATTATATCGATTAATGGGCATCGATGTTCTAAATCCGAGGACAGCCGAATACTGTATCGATATAAACCACAGCGGCGCCTATTTAACCTAAGTTTACACTTTGATGGACAAGTAAATAAAAATCAATCACACCGATCTTTCTTCCGTCATATGTCAATATTGGTTTCCTAATAATACATTGATTGATGAATTTGAAGAGTGCGACCAATGCTCAGTGAGATGTAAAATTGCTCTGTGCTTTTTGATATATATGTTTTACGCAGGGTGATTCCATGCCATTGTCGAACGCTAATCTAATATGACAGTGAACGTCTAAAGACATAGATTGATATGGTAAATTTTTTCAAGGTGGAACTCATGTTTATGACTGCCAATGTTTTTTTTTTTTTTTTTTTTTTTTTTTTTTAATGTTGCTCGGGTTTTAATGGCAATAAATCGCCTGTGCCAAATGGTATCACGCTTTTGTTTAATATTTATCCTTAACCCTTAAAGCACCACCTATAATTTGCAGCAGACGACAATTAAAAATTTTGCTGCTTTTTCAAAAATAACAAATAAGGCATGATATTTCATGAGAATCGTCTGCTGGCAGACGATTCTCACGAAATATCATACCTTATTTTATTCGAAAAATAAGAAAAATGTCGCAAAAATTGTCGTCTGCTGCAGTCGTGATTGGCACTTTAAGGGTTAATTCGCCTTCTAAAATTTGTAGAAATTGGCAAAATGACATTTTAGGGGGGTTGTGTTTGTTTGTTTTGTATTTCAGACGCAAAACAGCTCGCACAAATGTCCACCTCACTGCGACAGCGTGCAGATTGAAATTTTAATCATCTTATTCCGAGGTTAAGGTTATAGCTTGAGATCTGAAGCCGAATGTTCTGAAATTGTGCCTCAAACCCTGGCCTAGGGGTTATAAAACTTGACTTCATTCTCAAACTCAAAATAAAGCGCAATGATTGGCTGCTTGCGGCCACGTGTCCGCAAGTAGCCAATCATCGCGCTTTATTTGAGCATGAGACTGTACTCCAGTTTTATAACCTCGAGGCCTGGTCTGATTCTGTTGATATTTCACTATCACGTTTTACTCAATGACGACGTGACAGTAAAGGTTTAAGCAGCAGTCAAAAAGCGCTCTACAGCTCAAGTTTATGGTGCGATATGTCATCTTCAAATCTTTTCCCCAGAGTCAATTTCAGCTGTACAATGACAAAGTGATGTTAGCTTTACGCAATCAAACTGAACTCGTCCTTGATACATTCTGGAAAATAAAGTGCAAACTGTATCCTAATGGAGTGGACAATACAGCAACATTTTACGATCTTTTTACGAATGTCATAGACAGGCTTCGGCTGCTGTACGTTCTATCGCGGTGGCTCTGGTTTTTGTTGATTTATTGTTTATTTTTTTCCATAGGTTGTGGAGGTTTTTATGATCCGTGCTTGTTTTGTTGTGCTGTATTCGATGTCCTTTTTAGTTTTGCAGTCGTCTAGCTGGGTGAGGTGGGGGCTGGTTACTTTACTTTAATTGTCTTCTTGATGCCATGTGGCTGTAAGTGTTCTGTGACTCTTCCTCAAGGTGCCATGGGTCGGACTGCAGTGTGTGATTGTGACATTTCTTGGTCACACTCATGTACCTTTTGGAAGGGATGAGATGGGTATATTTCGAACAAATCAGTATGGGCTTCTATATGCATATGCAATATTGCATTCTAACAAGGCTGTTTCTTTCTGGCTCAATCTTATTTTGTGGCATTCTTCTCACAAGCATATACCGGTCTGCACATATTCTAATTGAATGCGAATGAGAGGTAGAAAGGTATACAATGCGCAGGAACTGATACAATCAGAACCGAAATCTAGCAGTGTAATTTTATCTGGATCAAATTGGTTGTGCAGATGTAAAGTGGTCAGTCCATTTGAGATGGGTTCATCCTGCTCTCAGACAATAACCAATAACCAATGAGATGCATCACTCTATTTCTCTTGACACCAAGACAACTTACGGAAGAAGCTCTGGAGGTTCAGAAGCTATGGGGTAAGCCAGATGGGCTTCAGAAGATATCATATACAGTAAAACGTGTCTAAAACGGCCATTCAAAATAGACAAATCTAAGACCTTAATGACAAATGATAGCTTAATGAAGGTCGAAAGTATTGTAGAATGCTCCGCAATACTTTTAACCTGCATTAAGCGATAAATGGTCTTGAAAGCCAATTTTTGGTCTTTTTGAAAGTAGCCGTTTTAGACAGACTTTACTGTATACCGTTTATCTTTTATCAATAGCGCATCAAATCTGCAGTAAAACACAAACATCAGTTCAAAAATTAAGTGAGTATGATCAGGAAATGCCACAATCGCACACTGCAGACCAACCCATGGCACCGCGAGGAAGAGCCACAGAATATTTATAGTAGCAATACATCTGTAAGACAATAATTGCAAAACATCCAGCTTTCTCTTTCTCATTAAGAAGATTGCAAAAATAGAATAGACACAAAATAATGCATAACAAAACAAAACAAACACAGAACTCCCGCAAACAATGGGAAATAGTATCAACAACAACAGAACCACCGCCATAGAACGGACAGCAGCCTAAACTATTTTACTAGTGCTAAATCTTTACCCTAGATTATGTTGTTGTTAACACAAAGTTGTTTAGGTCGCATGGAGGCTTCCTAAGTAATGCAATGTATTATCACAGAGAAACAATCAAATCTAATTAAACATTATGATGATACAGAGAAAAGGGCTCATGACTTACAGATCATCAGAGCTAAAGAAAACATCAAGTTGAGCTACGATGGGCCAAGCCAACGACAAGCATCAGGCACCAACCAACGGAGTATAGATTTACGTCAGGGGCGTCATCCAGTCTGAGGCCAGACCCACAGTCGTGTAATTAAAGAGAAAACCATAGCTATCAGCCGTGATGAGGTTCACAACCAGGCATGCAGACTGTCGCATGATATACATGCTGTATTCCACTCTTTTATAACGTTTAATTATCTTTTTTAATATATATTAGGCTTATATAAATGACACCTATAGTAAAGTTAATGCAATATATGAATGTTAAATACAAATCCTGATTGGCCAAGCAACAGATGAAAACCCTGCAGCGAAACCAAATAAAACGAGTAGTCTTATGTCTGGGCCATCATCTTGATGAAGTTATGAAAGTGGGAAACAGCAAAGAGCTACGTGCATTAAAGGGCTAATTTGGTCCCATAAAAGGCAAACAAATAAAAGTTGTTTTTCTTCCATATCTTCCAATTAGTTTATTAGGACAATAGCTTAAGTGTAGAATTCTAGTATTTATTTGGCTTTGTTTGTTACTTTCCCATTGGTATCCTGGGTCAGGTGTGGTACTTGATTGTATCGATTCCTGATCTTTGCACCCTGACTTACTTTCACTGTTGCTATGGTAACAGAAAATGGCCGCCGAAATCGGCTAAAAAAGGTAAATTGTCATTTTGGGCCAAATTTGAGACATTTGACAGAGAAGTTAGTATAGTTCGACATGATAAGAAAGACTGGGCGGTTCTTAGACATTTCCGTGTGCAAATCGGTAAGACAGGTGTACTTATTCACCTGTGAAATGCTGTACACCTACAGATTAACCAAAAGCTTTTAAGCGTGACTCTATTTACAATATTGATATGTTGTTCTAGAAAAAAGGGTTTCAGGCATTTATTTACATTTACTATGAAAGCTTTAACATACACATTTGTTCCAGCCGGACTGGTTCATTTTACGCATTCTGCATCATTGGTTTGAAATAGAAAGACCCAAAGGTCATTGATCAGAGGTCGTGGTACATCTATATATTTATACCTGTTGTTTTTGAGCCCCAGTGTGAGATAAAAGCTTTTCGAATAATTGTTGATATAGAGAAAAACAAATATAAAAAAGATTGTGGTAGTTCATACTCAATTTCTTTTTAACAGATGGCAAGTATTACTACGATACGCAACATATAAAAAAGGTTGTGTTTTTCTTTTAATAGTTAGCTATGCTTATGTCTAATTCTTTACAAAACAGTCTGTTGAAGCCTCATATTTGGTTCAAAATGACCATTTCTCTATTTTAGACTATTTTGGAGACCATTTTTCTGTTACCAAAGCAACGTTAAAAGTCAACTAAAAACCAGTCATATACACTTGGTCATTGTTTTAATAAACCAACCAGAAGAAATTGGTGGAAAGCAATTTCATTTTTTTGGCACCAGAGGGAGCCAAAATAGTCCCTTAATGCACGTATGCGATTCTTATCATTTGCGATTGGGTCAATCATTCAGCATACAGACTGTTGTGTCAGTTTTATGTTATAGCCGAATGATGGCGTGCATGATACCTTCTTCGTTCATTGAATCTTTACATTTTCTTTATTCTTTCTTTTTTAAATTGTTTGCACGTCATGAACAGCCTTACCATAATACAATTTCATACAGTAAGCATATTTTACTTACTTTTTGATGGTCTTAAAATGTAAACTGTAAGGTTTGTTTTTATGTTATTGTAAAAGTTATTTTCCCTCAAGAGGAAGATTATTAAAAACTTTGCGAGCTAAACAATTTATGAATTTTAACAAAAATAGAACCAAGTGCGAGGATTTGGCCAGTAAGATTAATTAAAGCCACTCCCTCGGAGTGGCTGTGGCCAATGTCAGTTTAAGATAGTCATTCTGTTACTGTCAGACCAATGTGTATGGTTCTGGTTTTGTGAAAGAAGGTTTCCAAACAACTCCCAGAATGTCACTCAAAAGTCATCTGATAGTGTTTAACTGACCAATGCAACGACGACTTAGCATGTGACATAGTCCTTCAAACAAAATCGCACGTGTTCAATCTTCCAACACTAATCGAGGTTTGTCTAGTGGAGTTAACTATTTGCATGCTCTGTATTTTTCATGCGTTTTGCAGTATGCAAATCTATTTTCGAAAACCACTTTCAGGTATATCATCAGATTGCCAAACAGTTTGGATACGGATAAGGCCCTACTGGGTCCAAAATGTTTGCAACAGTTATTAGAAGACAACACTAGTAGTTAAAATAGGGAGCAAATTTATCAATTGTTATTGGGTTAATAATCAAGCATGTAGACTATTGTGTCATCTTCAAGCTATAGCCAAATAAGTGTGTTTCATGATACTTTTTCTTTCATTGAATTATTACATTTTCTTTCTTTTTTAAATTGCTTGCATGTCATGAGCAGCCTGCTAACAATGTTGTGGTCTGTCGGATGAGACTTTAAGCCGTTGCCCCGTCTTCTGAGACGCTTTAAAACCAAAACCACTGCCGGTTAAGCCTTCGGGAGTTCCTGGACATAGAACCACAAAAGGCATAACCCACCCGGCCAGTACTGGTACAGCCAAGGAACACGGCTACAAAAAAGGTACTATATTAACACCCTAAAGCAGGCACTTAGCACTGCAAAAACATATGAGCATAACAGGCTTGATGAGACATCTAACGTTGATAGGCATCGATGCCATATGGCTGCTAAGTTTGGGTTGTTTGTTGATGAGGACCGTAGCATGCTTCCTACGTTATACTGGTTACCCAAACTTCATAAACGGCCCTATAAGTCGCGTTTTATTGCTAATTCTAGTGCATGTACAACTACTGAGTTGTCTATTCTTTTGACTTCTTGCCTTACTGCGATTAAAAACCATGTCATTAAACATTGCACAACAGTTTATGAAAGAAATGGTAAAAAATTATTTTGGTCTATTAAAAATTCAGGTGAAATTCTTAATAAATTGAAGTCTAGAGTTTTTCTAGCATCTGGTTTGTCTACATATGATTTCTCTACTCTCTATACTACAATTCCTCATAATCTAATCAAAGAAAAACTAACAGAATTAATTTTACATACATATTACAGAGAGGGCTCACTTTAATTGGCTTGGGATGATAAAAATGCATTTTTTAGCTTCTGAACAAAACAGCCACCAGTTTTTTTTTGCCACACCAGAATTTGGCAAAATCACATCATCTTTCTAGTGATGCAAAAGACTCAAAACCACTAAATTACATAAATACAGACATTAGGAAGCAAAACATATATAATTATGACTAAAAAAATATATGCCATCATGGTGAAAAAAATGGTCAAAGTTAAAACCCCCGCGGGGTTTTTCAAAAACCCCGCGGGGTTTTTCCAACCCCGCGCGGGGTTTTTCCCCCACATTTTCAAATGGGGGAAAAACCCCGCAGGGTTTTTTCAAAAAAATAAATATTAAAATTTGTTCAAGAAACAAGTTTGTTTGATTGTAATTATTGCAGAAAATGATTGATATGGCTTAATTCCAAACTTTGATTTCCCCCGCGGGGTTTTTCTCCCATTTCAGATTGTGGGGGAAAAACCCCGCAGGGTTTTTTGAAAAATTCAAATTGACTTTTTTGAATTATTATTCATCACAATGCATAATAAAAGGTATATCAAAAACTTTCAGCATTATATTGTGCCTCTAGAGGAAAAAGAAAATTCCCCCGCAGGGTTTTTCCCCCGCGGGGTTTTTCCCCCACAAAATAAAATGGGAGAAAAACCCTGCGGGGTTTTTTATCCAAAAATAATTGTTTCAGTTTTTAGCTCAAAGAAGCATTTTACACTTTGTGTTCAAAGTTGTGAGAGTTTTATATCAAAACAGAGAGATTTCAATTTCTCCCTTGGTGAGAAATCCTAAAATATACGTTACCGAAATGGCAATGTATCATTGTTAGACTGATGGCTGAGAATGTTTTGCTCCCCGTTAAAGAATTTTGCAGACACATCGTATCTAAAAAGAATATTTCAAGCTGCGTAGAACAAGAGATGTTTGCATGTGTACGATTGGGTGTTTGCCTCTAACAGTCTGTTACATATGTTACCATATAAAATTCAGAAAATGAAAAGTAAAAGTCTGTGCAATAAGAAGGCATTAAATTCCCGATTAAACTCACTATTTAAATTACGCATATAGTTTGCCTACTGGATACCTAGAATACTTATAAAAGTTTTAAAGCAAAATAACTGCATCCTAATGTGTTATGTGCGTTACTTAAATTAAACTACCCTTAAAAATGGTAATTGTGACCAATATTATTTGCTTTTACAGCTGATTTGTGCTTTTTTAAAATGCTTTTGATCTAGTTGTACTTACACACTCATTTGGCTCATAGAAAAAACAAAGTGTGTTAATCTATCTTAAATATGGTGCATTATATGAGCAATTAAACAACACTACCCTAAGTTTTAAGGAGCCCAATTCGGTAGGTATTATTCAAGTAAAAATATATGAAATCTTCCATTATTTGATAGTCGTGCTAATATAATAAAGAATGATAAATTTTGCAAGTTCAACAACAAGATAGGAGAACTTGTTACAGGTTGTTACTGATGTTACATAACATTATAAATAAGCCAGGACATAGACTTGGTGTAAGAGATGATATTTCAGGGCGAAATGAATATTTTTCACTTAGTTTCCTATAAATCTCTAGGTTTTGGTGCTTTAATCTCAGGAATTAAATTATTACTGATTATCAAGACCTTTTTACAGATGTTATATATATCAACTTTTTCAATATTCCTTGTGTGTATAATACTAAAATATAGATAGAGGGACGTGAAAAATAATAGTTTATATTTTAACATGACAATTAAGTATTTGTTTTGGTTAAATGTAAATATCTAAACTAATCCTTATCCAAGACATATAAAATATATATCCTTATCAAAGTGACCCAAAATGATATTCACCACTCCGCCATCCCAAGAGGAATCAAAACACCAAATTTGGGATTCATACATCAAATAATATAGGAGATAAGATCCAGACACGATTATTCTAGAAACTAGGTCATAGTTCAAGATCGCAGTGACCTAAAAATGGTATGCCACACATCAGCATCCAAAGATATATCCATACAGCAAATTTGGGATTCCTCCCTCAAATAATATACGAGATATGCTCCTGACAGGATTATTTTAGATATAAGGTCAAGGTCACAAAACTGAAACATGACACACTGCCAGCCCAAGATGCAACCACATACCAAATTTAGGTTTCCTAGCTCATACAATATGGAAAAAATGCTCAGAACACGGTTATTCTAAAACTAGGCCAAAGAAAAAAGTCACAGTGACCCGAAAAGTGTATACAAGACTTGGCCATCCCAAAATGCATCCACACACTAAATTTGGAATTCCTACCTCAAAGAATAAAGAAGTTATGCCAATTCTAGAAACTGGGTCAGAGTTCAAGGTCACAGTGACCGGAAAATAGGACGGGACAATCCGCCATTCTAAGATGCATTCACACATCAAATTTGGGATTCCTACCTCAAATGATAAAAGAGATATGCTCCATATATTATTATTCTAAAAACCAGGTCAAAGGTCAAGTTTAAGGTCACAGTGACCCAAACATGGTACGCAGCACTCCGCCATCCCAAGATTTATACACATGCCAAATTTGGAATTCCTATCTCAAAGAATATAAAAGATATGCTATGGGCACAATAATTCTTAAAACTAGGTCAGAGATCAAGGTCAAGGTGACCCAAAAATGGTAGTGACACTCCATCAACCCAAGATGCATTTACACACCAAAATTGGAATTCCTATCTCAAAGAATACAGGAGATATGCACCAGACTCAATACAGTTTCTAGAAACTAGATCAGAGGTCAAGTTCAAGGTTACAGTGACCCAATTATGGTATGTGACACTTCTTCATCCCCAGATGCATCCACACACCAAATTTGAGATTCCTACCTGAAATAATATGAAATACATGCTACGGGCATGATTATTCTAAAACTAGGTCAGAGGTCAAGGTCACAGTGATCCGGAAATGGTATGAGACACTCCACCATCTGAGGATGCATCCACACACCAAATTTAGATTTCCTACCTCAAAGCATGTAAGAGATATGCTCCAGGCACAATAATTCTTAAAACTAGATCAGAGGTCGAGATCAAGGTCACAGTGAACCGAAAATGGTATTTGAGACTCGATCATCCCAAGATACATTTGCATACAACATTTGGAATTCCTCTTTCAAAGAACATAGGAGATATGCACCAGACTCAATGCAGTTTCTAGAAACAAGGTCAGAGGTCAAGTTCAAGGTCACAGTGACCTAATTATGGTACGTGACACTATGTCATCCCAAGATGCATCCACACTACAAATTTGAGATTCCTACCTCAAATAATATTAGAGATATGCTCCGGACACAATTATTCTAAAACCTAGGTTAGATGTCAAGGTTGCAGCGACCCAAAAATGGTATGTGACACTCGGCCATGCCAGGATGAATCAACACACCAAATTTGGAATTCCTACCTCAAAGAATTTAGGAGATATGCACCGGACACAAAGCGGGACGGACGGACAGTGCAATTACTATATGCCTTCCTAAGTTCCTTTGGGGGCATTAAAATGTAAAAAAAATCAACATTTTTTTTTCCTTTAACCAAACCACAACATATGTAGTGTGTTTGTTTGTTTGTTAGATTTGATTCTTAACTTCCTATCAATAATCTTTCAGTTATAGTATAGTGGGTACTTAAAAGAACCATCTCACTGAGACCATTCTTTTGAGCACCCAAAACATATGATGTGCGGCTTAGAAAATTTCCAAGTAAATGGAGTAAACATCATCCAGACCACCTTTAACCAAACCACAACACATGTTCTGGGTTCTCAAAAGGGCCGTCTCAATGAGACATTTGACTCTTGAACAACCAAAACATATGATGTATGGCTATTAAAATTCCCATTGTAAGTAAATTGAGTAAACATTAACCAGACCTCCAGATAAGATTGTGTGCTGTAAAATCATTTTTCCTTTTACCAAACCACAACACATGTTTTGGGTACTCAAAATAACTGTCTCACAAAGACAAATGTTTTGAGCACCTAAAACATATTATGTGTGCCTTAAACAACTTTTAAGTAAATCGAGTAAACATCCACCAGACCTCCAGATAAGAGTGCCAGATGCATAATCACCTTTCCTTTTACCAAACTACAGCACATGTTGTGGGTACTCAAAAGAACCCTCTCACTGAGATCACTTTTTTTAAAGAAGCAATCTATTCAGGGACAAGTATTCTTTCTTTTTGTATTTTATCTATTGATAGCTAATATGTATTATAGAACTTTTTGATCTCTGTAAAGGCGGCACCTCATGAATGCGAAATTAGGCCTTGTCTACCTTAGACATAAGTAAAAGCTGAAAATGAGGCGTGGTTTTCTTCAAAAGTGACTATCATCTTGCACCATTACCTCAGTTGAGACGCAAAACATTATTTAATCCAGCTTAGTGACTTCATCCGAAAATGTCTCATTATTGGTTAACGTAAGTATAGAGACAAACAGTGTGGACCCAGTATAGACAGCTTCCAAAGGAGCCATCTAATTTGGGTCTACACTGTTTGTCAACGTCGCTTCAACAATATTTTTATATTGGCGCTCTAGGGGTTAATAAATGTGAGTTCAGTGTATAAACTGTTAGGATTTTCATGAAACGCACGCACCTTTACTGGCTCAAACAACTTAAACTCTTAACCAAATAGATAGAACATGATTTCCCTTCTTGAACAGATGAAATAGCCAAACCACACCCAGATATGAATATTAAAGTTGCCCCCTTTACAGTGACTGAATAGCTCAATAATATAAGACCAATTCCCCAATTGGAAGATTCCATTTAAGAAATAAGAATCTTAAGGGGTGAATGATGGAAACTAATGTTCTCTTTCTAGGCTAGTATTGCTAAATGAGCAGTCTACTCAGGGACAATATTTTTTCATTTTTTGGCAGCTAGTATGGATTAAGCCAGTTTACCAAAGGGAAGATTCCATTTTAGAAATTTTGGATCTAATGTGGTGAAACATGGAAACATGATCTCATTCTAAGATCCACTAAAGAAACAATATATCTATTCCACAAGGGGAAACATACATTTTATTTAACCACTTCAATTGAACATATGAGTATTAAATTTCATTTAAAAATAACTCTGGACATGCATTTCCATCATTATTATTATTATTATTATTATTATTATTATTATTATTATCATAATAATAACTTAGCATCATATAGAATCTTTCAATATTGAGAAAACCTAAAAGTTTATAAAAAACACACACAAAAAAACAACAACAAAAAAAACCAGCAAACTCGCAATAGGTTTCGTTAAGTTTGTATAAACACATTCCTTGTAGCACATTCCTTGTAATAATCGCCAATTTCATTCTAGACTTACACATACATATCGATACAATAAACAATGATTTGCCCATTTTGTATCTGAAAGGGTCACAGGTTAAAATTTCTATATTTCAAATCTTTGCATTCTTGCTGATTGTTTTATTCTTATTCTTAGTTGTAGTCTGCTGACTTATTTCATTTTTTTCATTTTAATATCTTTCAGGAACACTAACAGACTGTCAAACATTTTGAATTCAGATCAGGACCGACATCTTATTAGTTTAGATTCAGGTCAGGACCGACAAAATGTCAGTCCTGGTCTGGATCTAAACTGTTTGCAATTTTGGTTAATAACCTATTTTATTGAACCACTTCATTTGAATATATGAAAATAACTCTGGACATTTCCATCATTATTATTATAATAACTCAGCATCAAAAAGAATCTTTCAATAGTAGTGAAAACCTAATAGATTACTATTAAAACAAAAAAAACCCCAGCAAACTCGCAATCATTTTCCTTAAGTTTATTCGAATTCTGATATGAAAAAAAAAAAATTCATTGTAATAATAATTATAACCACTTTCATTAGGATAGATTTTTACATACATATTGATACAATATACATGGATATGCCCATTTTGATTCTGAAAGGTGTCACAGGTAGAAATTTCTGTATTATAACTATTTGCATTCTGTGTAATTGAATATTCTTATTATTTTGTTGTCTTCTACTGACTTATTTCATTTTTCCCCAAATAATTTTTTCAGGGACACTGACAGAGTGACAAACTGTTTGAATTCAGATCAGGACCAACATTTTATCAGTTTGGATCCCAGTCAGGACTGACAAAATCTCAGGCCTGATCTGGATCCAAACTGTTTGCAAAGGTTAACAGCATATGACATCAAGCTAAAGTGTTACTAACTGTCCCTGAAGAATGATTGATTTATGTTTTTGTTTGTTTTGTTGCTTTACATCCCAAGTCAACAGCTATAGTCATGGCGGGACGGTCAGTTCACCTAAACACACTTTTTTCCTGGGCAGGCTTGAAAAAGCAGTTAACCAGTACTTCATGCACATACTTTCGCTTGTAACTGACAACAACCCTTCTTAAATGATTCAGTGGAAGGGAGGAGAATGACCTTAGATCAATCTCCATGAAAGTATGTAACCGGGCCGGGATCGAACTCGCAATCCCTGTTGCCAGACACGTTACCGACTGCGCTACGCGGCCCGGTGATTGATTTAGTCACTGTAATTTCGAAATATTAACTCAATGGATTCCATAACTACATTGCTCAATTAAAGCTGCATACTCTGCAACTATTAACATTTTTCGAAAAAAAATATTTTCTTTTTAAATCATTTGTAAAAGTAGAATAAAGTTATGTTGTCACAATAAATCTATCTTCTACAACTGAAAACTGCATGGAAAAGTAAATAATCTTATAAAAACAGGTGTTTTTTCTTTTGTTTGTAATTATTTGCGTCCCTCCAATAATTCTAGACAGTTAATTTTTAACATAAATGCTGTTGTTTTGGCACTAATAATTTGTTAATTATTGTGAAAAAGGTGAAATATATACCTGAATTTTAGTATTTTTACTGTGTTCTTGAAAAATAGAAACATTATTTCTAAAATGAAAAGATCAAAAGTTACAGACTATGCAGCTTTAAATACAAGACCAGCTTGAATAGTCCTAGACCAGCCTGCAAGGAGCAATCTACTATGGGACAATTATTCTTTTTATATTTCATTTATTGATAGCTCGTATGTAGAAATTCAGGATCTTAAGTGGAGAAACTAGTGAAGGCTGCTAAATGAGCAGTCTATTCAGGGACCAATATTTTTTTTTCTTTCATTTATTTGCAGCTAGTATGGATTAAGTCAGTTCACCAAATGGAAGATTCCATTTTAGATATTTTGGATTTAAAGGGGTGAAACACGGAAAAATGTCTCATTCTAAGTACCGCTGAAGAAACAATATATTCATTCCACAAAGAGAAATGCACATTTTATTTAACCACTTCATTTTAACCCTTAAAGCGCCAAGAAAAAAATGCATCTGAAAATGTTGTCTGCTGAAGTCGTCTGCTGCAAATAATTGCCTAACATTACTGACAAGTTAAGTATAGAAGCAAACAGCGTGGACCTAGAACAGATAGGAGCAGTCTGATCTGGGTCCACACTGTTAGCCATAGAGGCTTCTTAAACATTTCAGCAGATGAGAAAAGCAGATGACTTTTGTTGCGGTTGGCGCATTAAGGGTTAACAATTGAAAAATAGACTTCTTTTTAAAAAATAACTGGACATTTCCATTATTATTAGTAGTAGTATGATTAACTCCATATAAACATCATAGTTAGCTCTGAATAGTTAGACTGTGGACACAGTGCGCTTATAGGGTGGAATACAGCTAATACTTGATTTGAAAGTGGACATATAATAAGTCACCTGGCCATAATGAGCTCTGTAAAGGACCTCGGACAGTCTTAATGAAGGATTGCCCATAAAAATGACCAGAGAAAAGTTTCAAAGAAAATGATATTTTTTCTATGAGAAAGATAGTAGGTTCAATCCTCGACTTATCCACAAAAGCCGTTTTCTCATTGGACAAGTACCTATTGAAAAATATGGGCTGAAAACTCTGTTTTTGCTATCCAACATATAGAAAATAGAAAAAGTTTTACTGAAGTGCTTTCCCCCCCGTGACCAAACTAATCCTTTTGCATACAGTTGTAGTTTTACATTTCACACATCATATAAAAACGGCATGATTGGTCACGGGGGGGAACGATGTCAAAATGCTCAAAAACGCTTTATTATAAAACCTTATTAGAAACTTATTTTGTAAAGACCTGTAGGTAAATGGCATGTATCAGAGCTTTAGTTATGAGTGCTTACAAAGTAATTAATTGTCTCATTTCTCAACCAAAACATATGTTGTGGGTACTCAAAAGAACCGTTGCAATGAGATAATTCTTTTAAGCACCAAATTGTAGATAAAATCTGATGTGTAAGAAAAATATTAACGATTTTACGCTCAACATCTGTGTTTATCTAGACTATGATTTATACAGTATGCAGATATGATACACCTCAGTGCACAAGTCAACTGGATGAACTTGAAACATTACAGGTAATAGTGAAAAGTCATTGACAGCACACTTCTTTAGATGAAACAATGTAATCTTCTCAACCCGAATTTTATGCAAACCCATCACTTTCGCCTCAATTTTTATGCCGCAAACATAATATTTACATGTATTTAGGTGAATACTCGACGAATCTTTGACTTTCTGTGAAATGAAATTTGGTCACATAGATTACCCCCACCCCCTAAACCCTAACTTCCTGGCATAGTTATGCAATATTTTCAAAATATTTTTATATTGCTAGGTTCACTAAATGTAAGGGTTTGGTTTAAGCACAAAACTATAGTTGTCAGTTATGCATTATCCTAGCCACAGGCTGTCAAAATTTGGGCAGATTGAATAGGAAACTGTCCGAGGTCCTTAACCAATCTGTACTTTTGGTTGCATGAATGTGCAGATACTGCAGAGCATAGATAAGAAACCACTTATACTTAGATTAATCTAAGATTATATACTCAGAATGATACTATCAAGGTTTTTTGGGTCCTGTAAATAAAGGTCCTGTTAATTTACAATAGGAAAAGGTTGAAAATATCTTGAAATCAAGCCTGTAAAGTAGATTTTTCAGCAGGACAAGGGTAAACCATGGTCAGGTTTTTCTGTACTAGCAGCAGCTTTTGTCATCTGATGACATTTGCAAACAGTTTGGAGCCAGATCAGGACCAAAAGAATGTTGGGCTTGATCTGGATCCAAACAGTTAATCACCTTGGTTTTGTTCCTGAAAGATTTTTTGAAAAGAAGTCAGCAGACGGCAACAAAATCATGAAGAAGTATCCAGGATGTAAAGTATAAATAAAAATATAAAATGCTAACAATTCCTCCTCTTTTGTGCTTTTGTCCCAACTTGTGTCAACAATTTCTCCTCTTTTGTGCTTTTGTTCCAGCTTGTGTCCCAGTCATTTTAAGGATTCAAAGAAATGAGCATTAGCATATTATGTTAACCAAGATCAGAATATCCATAAAACAGAAGTCTGGTCAGACTTTACAGGAATTTGAATGTAGGACAAAACATCCCGGGACAAAACATCCCATGCCATTTTTTGCCACCCCGGACAAAACATCCCGCATCGATTTGCCACCCCGGACAAAACATCCCATGCAGTTTTTGTCACCCCGGAGTGGCGAAAATGGCATGGGATGTTATGTCCGGGGTGACAAAAACAGCATGGGATGTTATGTCCGGGTCGACAAAAACAGCATGGGATGTTTTGTCCGGGGTGGCAAATCTTTGTGGGATGTTTTGTCCGGGGTGTCAAAAAATGGCATGGGATGTTTTGTCCCGGGATGTTTTGTCCAGCTCCCCAGGATTTTACATTCACTGAATTTGGTCACAGTTAAGTCCTGTTCAAAGGGTTTGATATGTAAAATGTGTAATACCTGCAGGTGCAGATCCAGGCTTTCTGGAAAGGAGGCTAGTATGTATAAAGATTTGAGGGAGGGGGTTTGCTTTGCTGATTTTATTTCATTTTTATTAAATATCCTGTGAAAACGAAATAATTTGGTCTCAATGAAAAATACATTCAAATGATATTTAAAAGCGGGGGAGCGGAGAGGGGGTCGAGCCAAACCCTCTGGATCCGCAACTGAATACCACCATAGGGATCACACATTTCAGGGTTTTAAATGAAATCCACGACCATGTAATTTTACACCTTGTAAGCAGTTTAGACAAAATGTCCAGCCTGGTCCTGATTTATGCTCAAATCAACTTAGCATGTAATTTATCATGCTCATGTTAAAAAAAATGAAAAGTAACCAATAAATTTTTTCGCCATATTTTGTTGAATTTCATCCCCAGTTGAGTTTTTGAAAAAAAAATTAACCTCCAACCTGATCTGGATCCAAACTATATGCCACAAGGAATTAAACAAGTGAGATAGGTAAGCTAATTTCTCAGATTGGCTTGAGATCAGCATGCTTCAAGAAGAGCAGCCTGATCAGGGACTTTTTTTCGGTTCTGTGAACAAAATAATTTATTCAATAATTTTAATTACAGGAGGCTTTCTTAAAGAATTTAACTCTTTCCTTGTTAGCTGTTTATTAGTAAGCGACCAGGTGATCGCTTCTCACCATGTGGTCAAACGCATGCAATATGTTGTCAAGGTAACAAGAACATCCTTCAATTTAGATGAACAATAAATGTCCAGACCACATTATTGTTTTGAGGACTGCTGACTTTTTAGAAATTGATTTTTAAAAAAAATATCTTTTAGGAACACTTTCAGATTGTCAAATGGTTTGAATCCATCTCATTTTTCCTAAATATCCCATGAAAATGAAATAATTTGGTCTCACCGAGACCAAATTATTTCATTTTCATACGATATTTAAAAACAGGGGGGCAGGGAGGAGGAATCCAGCGAAACACCCTGAACACCCTCTGGATCAGCAACTGCTTGACCATTTAAACCAGAAAGATTTTTTTAACCAGTTGAATTTTTTTCTTGCTTTTTGTCATCTGCTGACTTCTTTAAATGAGCTTTTTTCAAAAATTCTTCCAGGAACACTTTTAGAATGTCAAACATTTTGGACACAGATCAGGACTGACTTTTAATCAGTGCTGATCTGGGTCCTAACTGTTTGCAAGGTTATCAGCAGACGACATTGTCAGATAAAATGGACTTGATCTAGACCTTCATTGTATGTCTAATAAAATGTTGGACCAGGGTCTTTCTACACATTTCTGACATTATCTGTATAGAATTAATAAATGCAAGCTCCACCTTAATTTCATCCCTTAAAGCAGCACCTATAATTTGCAGCAGAGGACAATTGCAAATTTTGCCACTTTTTCAAAAATTTCAAATGAGGCATTATATTTCATGAGAATCGTCTGCTGGCACGCGATTCTCATGTAATACCATACCATATTTTTGTCAAAAATTGGGAAAGGTGTAGCGAAATTTGTAGTCTGCTGCAGTAGTGATTGGCGCTTTAAGGGTTAAATACAATACAAATAAACCAGAAAGATTTTTTCTATTATCTTTTTGTCATCTGCTGACTATTTTTTTCAAAAAAAACTTTTTTCCATAAATTCTTTTAGGAACACACTATCAGAGTGTCAATCGGTTTGGATCAAGATCAGGAGTGACATTCTTTCCGGTCCTGATCTGGGTCCTTACTGTTTGCAAAGGTTAACAGCACATGAAAAAAGTCTCTGCTATAAGGAAAGTTAAAATGTTAAAATGCGGACAGAACATCGGTCCTGATCTTGATACAGACCGTTTGACACTCTGATAGTGTTCCTGAAAGATGCTTTGAAAAAGTTTATTTTGAAAAAAAAATCAGCAGATGACAACAAAAGTATTAAACTCACCCAGCGTGCATGGAGTTATTTCGGCTTATTGAATTTATATACATTTCTATGTGTGTGTATTTGTTGAATAAACATATGCCAGATTCAAAAAAATATATCCATGTGTACACAAAAGCAAGAATAAAGACGAAGAAATTAGCAAATTTAAAAGAAAGAAGAAAAGAAATGAAATGCTACTGGACTCGAACCCACATCTTTATCCATTAGGCTATCAAGGAATTTTGATTTTTTCATTCATAAAAGAAATCATGCCACAATCTAAAGCACCCATTTTACGAAGATTACCGAAGATTGGAAGAAAGGTCATAGAATATTCATGTCTCAGCCGTAGACAAATAATGAAGGAATAAAAGTGTCCCATTTAGCATTGGGAAGTAAAACTGATTCAATAGCTAGATCCTTTGAAGGGCATAGCATAAAGTGTCCAATTATTGCTTGCGGCGCTCTCGCCGCAAGCATTTCTGTCGGAATAGTGATACCCTCTACCTGGTTTGTCTATTTATATAAACAAACTGTTAGCATAACAGTCGTGGTTCTGTCAACGCATTGTCGCACAGGAAGTCCGCTAGCACGAACTAACCTGTCGCCTTTCGCTCTGTGCGCACTGGGATTGGGCCGCCATTTTTATTGAAAATATATTATGCGATCACTGCTTGCATGACTCGAAGCTTTACATCCAGAAAATATTAGCTAAAAGAGAAATGATAAACTGTGAAAAAAATTTGTTTTTGCTATTTTTAACAATAAATTCTGTCACTACAGCAGTGCGAGAATTGAACGGGACTAGCCAAATATCGCTAGTTACCCATGATGCAAAGGGCGAAATGCGAGAGACCTAGATGAGGTATCGTCAGGTCTCGCGAGAATGTCTGTCAACGGTGATAAAAACCGGGACTACCGCACAAATTGAATAGAATAGAATACGAGTTGCACCTCGCTCTTTGACGTGTATCTAGCGATTTTCATTCACCTTTTTGCGATTTTCACACAGTTTTTTAGCGCATCCCATAAATCTGAAAGGACAAGTTGTATTTTTGTATTTTTCAAAGACTAATTCATATTTTCAAGGATGATTTTACAAAATTCCAGGACAATTCCAGGACAAAAGGCACTTTTTTCCAGGACCAAGGCCAAATTTTTCCAGGTCTGTGCGAGCCTGTAAGAGCATGTCTCATATTATATGCCATATTAACCCCCAAATTCAATTTTTGGATATATGTTGTGGTCATGGAATGTCGCTCACTGTTTTCATCCACTGTGACCTTGATCTCAGGAGTCAGTTCTTGAAAAAATGCCCCCACAGTAGATCGCCTATTTTATTTATGGTAGCATTCCATATTTGGTATGTAGATACATCTTGGACCCTGGAGAGTCACCAAATGTTTCCAGGTCACTGTGACCTTGACCTCTGGTTTCTGTTCTAGCAAGGTTGAGCTCAGAGCTTATCTGTATATAATTTGAGGTAGGAATCCTAATTTTGGTGTGAGGATATATTTTGGGATCATGGCGTTTCGCATACACTTCTGGGTCAATTTGACATGTAGCTTGTACATAAGCATGTATAAAAACACTGCAGATTTAGTTTTATAACTTTATTAATCATGCCACGATTGTCCAAACATGAACCATCTGGCACAATTGGAATGATATTGGCCTACTTCGAATCGAACTAAAGTTCCTACTAAAGATCTTACACAATAGATGTGTGCGTACGTTTACACCTAAATGGCTACAGTTGCTCCCTTTTAATTAGTTGTCAAGTAAACAAAGTGAATAGCCCTGTATGCCCCACCCCAATTCTTCATCATAGACAAAAAGGGTGTGAATAAACTGCACAGACTACTCTAATTAACAATTACGAATAAGAGGGACCGCAAATAGAACACATCAAGGATTTATTTTGTAAAATAAAAACATTATGACGCTATTGATAGATCTTGAACCCATCTTGCTAGATAGGTCTAGAGGAGGGAACCAGATAAGCTACTAGAGTAACGGTGCTCTGACCCACCATTGATCTTTAGTAGGTTCATGACGTCACTATAGTAGCAACTATCGATGTTCGAATTGAAAATTAGTTACTATAGTAGGAACTAAACTTCGATGCGAAGTGGGCCATTATAATTGCCATCAGTAATCTATACAGAATTGCTACCAGTCTGAGGATAAAAGTGGTCATTAATACACGTAAAATATTGTAATAATATTTCTTTCTTTTCCAAATGGTTACGTTCATTACTCTATAAATGTAATTGTCTGCAGTAGAGTTGTATGATTATCAGAACTTAGCATCAGCATAAAGACTAGCAACAAATTAGGAATATGTTTATATGGGAAACATGAAATGACTATTTGAAAAGTTCTAGGCCTTTGGGAAAGGCTATCAAGTAAACAGCCCTCAGAGATCGTTATCAGGCTACAGGGACAGTTAAATATTGAGGCAGGTCTGGTTAACCAAAAATGACGACCTGACGTTAAGACGGCAATTTACGTCAAGTGTATCAACGATATTTGCATCGAAGATATCCGTTCTGGCTGGCTAACGTCAGTTCCAGACAAATAATAGGGCTTCGAGGGTAATTTGTATCCAGGTTTTTAATAAAAATATTTTGAAACAATTAATTTAAATCACGTCTGATTCCTAGACAAATTTCAATTTGCAACTTTTGAATCTAAGGGTATTGCTATTTGATAGACTGTTGTCCTAACATTATTTATATTTTGGCATGAAATAAAAAACATGTTTTGCTGACGTGTTAATGTTCATTGTTGCCAAAACCAAAAAACTTGATACATTGAAAATAAGTAAAATTTTATTAATTTCATTTTTTTGCGTTTTTAAAGTCCTTCAGTGTACGTTACTAGGTGTCGCTTTAGATAACTGTTTGTGTTTTTCTTTTTCCAAAAGAGTATCTTACCCAACGACTCAATAACTATTGTTAATGTTCGTCTATGACGTGGTTTTAGTGCAGTGTAAACAATAACCAAATTTGGAGGTGTTCCAAACAAGGTGCACATGCTGTTTTTCAACTAGGCAAGCCCTCCTTTAAAAAGGAAAATTTATTTATGGTTTACATATTCACGAAAGCTACCTAAATGAGATAATACACTTAGCAGTTTTAAAACTCTTAGCATGCCAGCAGAGAATTTTGTCGTCTGCTGATAGCCTTTGGAAACAGTTTGGAGACCAACAGAATGTCAAGCTTGATCTGAATCCCAACTGTTTGACAGTCCGATAGTACTCCTAGGTGATTTATGTGTAAAAAATCTTGATTTTGAAAAAAGCCAGCAGAGAAAATGAAAGCATGAACAATTACCCAGCATGCAAATAGATTAGTACAGGACCTTTGCTATAGAATGTTTTATTAAATAACAGCGAACTTTTTTCTTATGAAAAATGCATAAACCTTACTAATTCTACGTTTACACTTTATTTACTTCAAATTAAACTAGCACAGAATACAAATCAATTTAGAAGGTTGGTGCTAGAGAATTTTAGTGCTGTCATTACTTCTTATTCGGTAGAAAAGGCACTTTTAGGGCTTAAGCCCTGGTTTTTGCAGCTGCTGAACATCTATGAAGAATTTAATATGGAAAATGGATTTCACTGTCAAAGTACACAGGTCAGGGTAGCTTCACGGCGCAGAAAGGAACGATTGACAAACTTTAATTTTTACTAAAAACCATAGGCATTTACCCATAGCAGGTGTCAATGATCCTCCAATTTCCAATGCTTATCAATTGAACCCATCCATCTCCTGTTAGGATTATAATTTCACTCAAATATTAAAAGTACCTAATGTAAGGAAACAGTGCAAAACCTTATGAGGGCCACATTCTGTCATATCTGATCTGGCCGATGTCCCATTAAATGAACTCTATGCTTATAGTATCCTAGCTTGGTACTGGTTCAACCCAGGAAGACAGGTCCCTGTTTAACTGAAAGATTGTTGATGGGATGTAAAGAATCAAATCAAACGAACAAAAAACAAACTATGCTTCTATGAGTGAACCCTTGTCCTGTTGAACCAGGATATGTCATCTTTAGAAAAGAGTGTAGATGAAGAATCAGCTGGCTTAATCTAGTGAATCCATCTGTGGACAGGAAATCTAGATCAGCACTGCTTTCCAGACAGCATAAGATTCATCTGTATTATATTGCAATCATACAAATGAACTGGCTGGAAACAGAAATCAATGTGCCATATCATTTGCATTGTGTCATATAGAGGCTCTTGAAGGGCTATTGAGAGCTTTACCTATACATGTGTACTATATGACTAATTTCCCAGTATGGGGCCCCTGTCAATTGATCTGATTTCCTTGATTTGGCTGCAGGCAGTCTCTTATCAGTTGAAAGGGAATGGCTAAATACACTTTAAGTATCCAGGTGAAAGTGCTTAAAAATCATTTTGTTATTTCTCAACCAAAAAACAATTTACTTGATGCTCAAAAGAGCCGTCTCAATGAGACGGTTCTTTTGAGCACCCAAAACAAAGGTTCAAATGGATGAAAAATTGCAAGTGTACTCACAATTTTGTCTATAAAAGTTCACTTATCTGGACCTATGTTTTACCAAACTCCACTTTGAAAAATTATACAACTTAAAATTATGCATTTTATTATAACAGAAGACATTTGATTATATCAGTTTTCTATTTAACCCTTAAAGCGCCAATCACAACTGCAGCAGACGACAAATATGGTGACAACTTTCCTAAATTTTGAAAAAATAAGATATGATATTTCATGAGAATCTCATGGAATATCATGCCTTAAAAGCAGCAAAATTTGAAATTGTCGTCTGCTGCAAATTGTAGGTGGCGCTTATTGAGTTAACTTTTTGCCCACTAATGTTGTCTGCTGATCGCCTCTGCAAAATCTAGAGGGTGCCACCACCCCACTTTTGTATCAAATGGCTCCTTGCTAATTAAAGCTTCAACATCATGCAAATGGGCAAATATTGGTGTTTAATTTCCATCTAAAATCACATGAAAATGACCACCGAAAATTTCGTAGATTTAACATTGCTGTCGGTCCAAAATCTGGATCCAAAATGTTTGTTTATGGATGATTTGTTTCTTCAACCAGTGAACAATTTTTCAGTCATGTCCGGATGGGTCTTCCTTTGTTGAACAAGTACCAAGCAGTCTCAGTACCACTCCTGATTTCCTGCTGAAATTGAAGCTGGCCATCATTCGACAAGTCAATCAGTTTGTCCAGCAGAACTTGCTTCTTATTTAACACATCCAGAAATCATGGGTTAGGGATTCAATCCTAATGGCCAAGTAAAATGTTATAGGTTCAACTCTTGCTGAGACCATACTGAGTAATTAAAATTTGGCTCAGTGAGTAACAAATCTGTACTGTTATCAAACATTAAAATGAAAGAGTTATAATTCCCTTGATATCACATCAGATATTGCTGTATGTTGATAACTGTGGTCAATGGACTCCTAAGAACTGGACTTTCTCTGAGACCAAACTATCTTATCTGCGAGATGCTGTTCACCCGAAAAAATTATTGCACAAACCAACATGACATATTGTTATATGACTAGAGAGAATCCCGTCTCCTGCTTCAGTGCTATCATTAACCAAAATCAACAGAAATCACCAAAATCACCAGAAAATCACCGAAATCACCAGATAAAAGTAAAAAATCACCTTTTTATTGTTAACTTAATGCAATAATATGATAAGAATTAGTATAATATGCTTATTTCTAGTCCGTTTTTAAAAATATGTTGATAAAAAAATCACTTTCAAATTGCTATAATGTGATGCTATATTTTGTATTGAAATATTTATTTGCTGGCACATTAAAATATAAGCCTTTTGTAAACTTATCAATTATTCTACTATTATTTATATCTTATAAAGGTATAAAATTAACATTAAAATGGATATTTTCTTGTTTTCTGGTGATTTTTGTGATTTTGCCATGCCTTGAATTGGAAATTGAAATGTACATTTTTTTTTCATATTTTAATCAAAGTAGAAATAAGCTTATTATACAAATTGTTATCCTATTATGGCATTAAATTAATAATAAAATTGTGATTTCCTATTTTTATCTGGTGATTTTGGTGAATTCGCTGTGCACTGAATTTGAGAGTGAAATCATAACATTTTTTCATTTCTTTTTAAAATCAAAGTAGAAATAAGCTTATCATACTAATTCTTATTATATTATGACATTAAACTAACAATAAAATGGTAGTTTTTCTTATTTTTATCTGGTGATTTCTGCTGATTTCGGTTAATCCTCGGACCCTCCTGATTGACTCAATTTGTCTTCATAAATCTCTATGTCTACCTGAAAACCGGTCTAAACTGGCCTACAAGTTAATATTGCATGAAAACCAGCTCAAACTAGTTTCCAGAAGTTAATATTTTGACACTTTTTGTAGAGCTAAAAATAGCATGATTAATATAAAATTAACATGTGCTGCATGAAATTGACATGATTTGCTATTTCACATCCCAACAGGTAAATTAAAGACTTTCATGATTTTTTTAAAAACAGTTTTGTATTATCTTGTTTGTTAATTTATATCTTTGTTTTGAAAAAACAAAAAGTATAAAAAAAAAAGTTTTATAGCAATTAAATTTTACATTCCACACTCAGAGAATTAGTATACTTTTCAACATGCAAAATACTATATGTTTAAAAATTTAATAACAGTTGATAAAACTTGTGAGAAAGTCCTTAGGCTGAAGGTTGAACATAACTAAAACAACAAAACAAAAAAATAGAAAAGTTTCATTCTTAGTTGAAACGCCATACAACAAAACAGTTATTGACTTCAACTTTGGTAGACATAAGGATTATCTACCCTGTTTCATTCCCTTTAATTTGATATGCAACACAACTAATTCACACTGGGTAGGCGGCAACATCGAACGCTGAACACAATCGAGGAACTGCGATCAATATGTACAGTCGCTGTTATAAATAAGTCAGTTTATCTGTTTTTTGTTTTTTTTTTATAATTTATAGCAGAATTTTAATAAAATTGGTTTCGCCTATCTATTCTGAAATGAATCATGATTTGTTCTATGCAGGTGTTGTTTCTGATTCCCAATTATAAATGTTGTGATATTAACTGATCATTTTTTACAATGTTTTCAAGATGAAAATTCAGTTTAGTGATGTTTTTCTCTTTTTGAAAAGGGATAATACACAAGTGGCTGGTCGGTGAAACATTTGAATGTCTTCCCTAAATACCAGACAAATTTCACCATGCAATGTGCAATTTTAATTGAGCTACATATGATTTAAAAAGGGAGAGGTGAATCAAAATGGCAATCGAAAACACCTTTTCAAAAATTCATTTTCAATTGGTGAACGCTGCTCATAGCAATCGATGAACTAAACATTAAAATAGCCAAAATGTCCTAAAATAAGCTTTAAATGCATTGTTTTGGACCCAAAGGCAGTAATTTGGGTCCCAGACCCAGTGGACCCCATTGAATGTAGTGACATGCGTATACTTCATATGATTTTAACTTTTCATTCACATGAATGGGGCGTGCAACAGCGAAAAAAAAATGCCCTGGTCCCTGGGGCCCGGGGAGGGGTTAAAAATCATTAAATTTCAGTAAAAATTTACTGTCAGCCAAAATTTCTACAATGCAAGGGAAACAACTCATTGCTAAAATGCATCACACTATCATCATACAATATGGGCTGCAGGCCCCCCAACTGAAAATTATTTATCTTATTTCGCGACCCAAACATATGTTGTGGGTACGCAAAAGAACCGTCTCAATGAGACGGTTCTTTTGAGCACCCCAGGTAGGAGCTTGTAGCTGAAAATTATTTATCTTATATCTCACCCAAAACATATATTGTGGGTACTCAAAAGAACCGTCTCAATGAGACTGTACTTTTGAGAACCACTGATATGAGCGGGTAACTGAAAATTATTTATCTTCTCTCTCAATCAAACCATATGTTGTGGGTAGTCAATACAGTCTTTTAATACTTTTTCAGAGACGGTTCTTTTGAGCAACCAAAACACACTGCTGCAGGACCCCAGATAAGAGCCTGTAGCAGCTAAAGATTATTTATCTTATTTCTGAACCACAACATATACTGTGGGTACTCAAAAAGACCGCCTCAATGAGACGGTCAATGAGACGGTTCTTTTGAGTGACCCCAAAACACACACTTTTACTGATGGATAAAAAATAATTGCAATTTCACGCTGCTGGCTGGTATAATGGCACATGTCAGATCGTGTGTTCGGGTTTTTGCACCTAAAAATGAGCATGTCTTTTCTTACGGTTTCAGTGGAGACTCTGACTGCTACAGACTCCTTCATACTAGAAGGCTATGGGACATGTTGAATGAGGTTTTTCACCAACACCAGCAAACAAGCCCTTCCTGTGGTGGACGGTTAGATTTTGATTATGCAAGTGAACAACAGAGGATGCTATGTTGGAGAGAAAAAGTAATCTGTGATCGCTGTCAGTACGAATCGCAGATGTATAACCTGTATGAAGAGATAAAAACCGGAAAGCCCGGAAGAAAACCTGCCACGGCCAATGTCGGACTGTCTGCAAAAAATGTGCAAATGCAGTATGCAAAATTATTGAAAATGTCAACAAGAGTGACATGAAAGCAAGGAGAAAGTCTCTGAAGACCATAAATTTATTAAGATGACAGCCAGAAACAGATATAGCCATTCAGTCTGATGGAATGTTTAACAACCCTCTATATTCAGGGATAGGGAAGACTCCATTCCAGCCTGCAACACAGTGCAGCTACTCGGTTGTTGAAAATGTGACGAGAAAGAAGCAAGTTATCGCCATGGAGAATGTAAGCAAATTGTGCAGTAAACATGTTTACCACTCTTCAACAGATGAGATACAGTGTGACATCAAGTCAGAAAAATGTAGTGCAACCATCCCAATGGAGCAGAGTATTGGGGATGAGAGACAGTGGGCGAAATCCTGTTTACTCCAGCTAAAAGAGGATCAGCTACAAGTACAATACATCACTACGGATCCAGACACCAGTGCGTTTAAAGCCGCAGAAGACCTCCATCTTGCAAATATGTCGTCTGTTGCCCCAGTGCACCAAATTGATACACGACATCTTTCACAGAATCATCGAAAGCATATAAAGAGTAGAAGGTCTCTTCTTAACATGATGCCTGGGGTGACAAAAAGATGTAGAGAGAAGAAATTAAACAGCTTTGCTGTTGATCTAAGCATGCGCTGCCAATCGGAGTTTCAAAACATTCATAGAAAAGTAAACGGTGACGCGCTTATGCTTCAAAAACACATAAATATGACTTCTGACGCCATCATAGCATGCTATCAGGGTGACCACAGGCTATGTCTGTCACAGTCTACTGTCTGTATGGGAGACAGTGACAACAATTGGCTTGTTAAAAGTGAATATTTACCTTAATTTACTTTTTCAAATTGAAGGTGAAAATAGGTTCGGAAAAAGTATTACGAGACTGTATTGACTATTGTCTTGGGGCGAGCATTGTGGAAAAGACCAAACTTAATTCAAACTCACAAAAAGTTGAATCTGTGAATAATGTTATTAGACATGCATTGCCTAAAAATGTGACATTTGCCAGGAATTTTTCAGGAAGGGCTCATTGTGCAGTCTTCAAATGCAACAATGGTCCCGGAGAGGCAATATTGAAGCTTTGTGAAGCAATTGGCTGTTCTATCCCTTCAAATAGTAAAGTGTCGGCTGGACTTTTGGCCGAACAGAAATGTTTTGAAAACAACCAAGTGCTTTGTGGGTCCGCAAAAAGAAAAATCAAGCGTAAATTTAGGAGAAATAATCTTTTCAAAGTTATATGAAAAGCACCAAGAGAAAATATCTTATAGAAAAGCCCAATTGCTTCTTAAAAAGGCCAAAACAAGGCAATTGAGAGCCAAAGTAAGCAAGGACCATTGTTACACTTTGAAGAGCTGCACATTGAGACAAACAACTAAAAAAACAACTAAACAGGATCACACTTACAGTATAACAACAAAAAGCAATCATCCTATCCCAAAATGCAAGATGGAGAATGCTCCGTCGTGCAGCTTCCAAGTCTAAAACAAGCATCATGTGACATATTTTCTGAATGACGTTCGAAAACCAGGTGATCTGGGTTTATGCACAGTTTCTCATGGCACAGGTGGCTGACGTCCATTAAATCACCAGCATTATTGGTACGGGGAAGCTCTGTTACCTTTTTATGTAGCATATAGGCCACTCTGTGAGCCAGTTCAACTTTTTGCTTGCCTGTTGTGCACCAGGTTACTGTCTTTCGACCATATCCGTGGCGGTCAGAGCTACCCGACCACAATATGCAGCCCCCACCCCCCTTTTCAGAGTACTTTTGAAGGCTCCTTTCAATTTTTTCCCAAAATATGTACATGTGTTCCATGTTTAGGTATTAATTTATCAGCAGCATGCTCAAAGCATTCCTAGAAATGGACAATTTACCTCAAAAGCAACAAATTTCATCCACTTGAAGAAATAGTATAGGGCACCGTGAACTAATTATTTCTCCCATAGACCCCAATGGTGAACCCCTAGTATTCGACAGTTTATTCTGCATCTCACAATACATGTGGGGCATCACCATATGCCTTAAATTCAAGCCAAACCATGAATAAGGGGAATAAGAATTGAAAAAACATACATTCACCTGCTTTTTTTTCAACTGTTGCATGTTGATTAATGGCTGCCATATTTTTGGAAAACCCCGTCCCAGTTCCTATTAGAAATCACTATTTTTACTTTTTGCTCTAAAAAAACAAAATATAAATGCATCTGGTAGTAAACTATGTACCAATTTGAAGAAAATTAATTTTTGCATCTGCTAGAGAATAAAATATATTTTTACTTTAGCCTCATCATCCAATCAGATGCATCCATTTGCCAGATGATAGCCTCGGAGTTCCTCTCAGCTTTTGACTCCTGGGATATGTTGATATAATTAGTTCCCGGTCCCCTTAGAGGTGATGCTACATACCAAACATCTAAGCCTTGTGGTTTCAGACAAGAAGATTTTTTCAGGTTTTCCTTTTTAATGCCTATGTAAATCATGTGACCACTGAGGCGGGAACATTTTTGGCCCCAGGAGTATAACTTGAACAAAGTTGGTAGAGGTCTACTAGGTTATACTTCATATCAAATATCGAGAGTTTGAGAGTTTTGAGAGTTTTATTCATTGACCAAAACCCCTAAGCAGGGTGCAAGTCAAAACATACTAACAAATAAACATTTGAGGAAAGTTTAAAATATGATTACGAGAATCAGCATTTTCTCCTCAGTGGGTATTCATGTCTACTTGAAGCAAACTCCAAGCAATTAAACACCACTTTAGATGAAAATAGCCAGGCCTCCAGATAAGAGTGCGTATTGGAATATTATTTTCTTTATTTGTTATCCAAAACATATGGCGTGGGTACTCAAAAGAACCGTCTCAATGAGACGGCCCCCTTGAGCACCCAAAACACATATTCAAATTAATGGGTAAGAAAATTAAAAGTTTGCGCAAATAAAATTTCCTTATCTGGATCTATGAATAGCAATACAAAACATATGGTGTGGGTACTCAAAAGAACCGTCTCAATGAGACGGTCCCCTTCAGCACCCAAAACACATGTTTAAATTAGTGGGTAAGAAATTAATTAAAAGTTTATGCAAATAAAACGGCCAGGCCTCCAGATAAAAGTGTGTATTGGAATATTATTTTCTTTATTTCTCATCCAAAACATATGGTGTGGGTACTCAAAAGAACCGTCTCAATGAGACGGTCCCTCGAGCACCCAAAACACATGTTCAAATTAATGGGTAAGAAAACAATTAAAAGTTTACGCAAATAAAATTTCCTTATCTGGATCTATGAATAGCAATACAAAACATATGGTGTGGGTACTCAAAAGAACTGTCTCAATGAGACGGTCCCCTTCAGCACCCAAAACACATGTTTAAATTAATGGGTAAGAAATTAATTAAAAGTTTACGCAAATAAAACAGCCAGGCCTCCAGATAAGAGTGCGTATTAGAATATTATCCTCTTTATTTCTCATCCAAAACATATGGTGTGGGTACTCAAAAGAACCGTCTCAATGAGACGGTCCCCTCGAGCACCCAAAACACATGTTCAAATTAATAGGTAAGAGAATAATTAAAAGTTTACGCAAATAAAATTTCCTTATCTGGATCTATGAATAGCAATACTTCAGTGCAAAACATGAAGAAACCCTGAGAGATCATGCAGAATGTATATGGTTTCAATACTCATCAGAGTATCTTGACTAGTTCCATGATGACTAGACGCAAAAAAATTCATTAACATGTATTATAATGGCTGTGAGATCCATAATATGTCAATGAGATCTATACGAAATGGTGTAACAAACACCTATATATTCCTGAAAATTTCTTGAAATGTATTTAGCACTATTTTACAGTATTTTGCTATCTTGAATAGTTCCTGAGTATCACCTGAACACATAAGGTGCCTAAAAGTATTTGGTCTAGCAAGCAAGTTCCTTGGCAGATAAACCCTTCTAGCATCACTAAAGTAAGAACACTCAATTAAATACATGTAATGATATTCATCACCAATTTTGTTATGAAAACATAATTCACATATCCTGCAGGGGTGTGGAAATAGTAAAATTTTCTACTTGTCCAGGGACAAGTAAATGGCCATAATGTACTTGTCCAAAGAAAATTTTACTTGTCCGATAGTGTCAGATTAGCTTAGGCCTAAATGAAATATATGTGTGGTTCCTGTTGCATACCAACAAAATTTAGGGTAGGTAGGTAGGGAAATTATTGAATTTTGTTGTAACATTTCACAAAGAAAATAGTGATAAAAATCTGAAAAAGTGCCCATTTTAGGTATTTTTCTCAGAAGACCATTTTAATGTTTAGGGGGTTGAAAAAAATAGGGTAGGTAGGCAACAGGAAGCACACATATATTTCATTTAAGCCTTATTCCTATCTGTGCTTAAACAATTTACACTTTCGAAAACAGTATGAAACCATGCAGATATCAACTCTCTTGTAAAAAGTGTAGATCCAGATCAGTGTTCAGGATCCACACTGTTTTCAATGCAACATGTGAACTCATAATAATTAATCTAATTATGAAATACAAAATTTTATTAACTTGATGACAAATTTTGCACTTGTCCAAGGACAAGTAAATTGAAATTTTCAACTTGTCCTGAATGAAATGGGACCAGGTCGGACAAGTTGGGCATGGTATTTCCACAGCCCTGCATATCCTGTCATCCCTAGATGTATCGAGGCTCTATGATTTGTGGTTCCATACAAGAAGATTTTTTCATGTTTTCAATAAGCCTGTGTAAAACATGTGGCCCCTTGGGACAGGACCATTTTCGGCCCCAGGATCATAATTTGAACAAACTTGGTAGAGGTCCACTAGTCTTGGTGATGCTACATACCAAATATCAAAGCTCTATGCCTTGTGGTTTTAGACAAGAAGATTTTTTATGTTTTCCCTATAGAAGCCTATTTATCACATGTAACCCCAGAGACAGGCCCATTTATGGCCCATGGGCATAATGGGCATAATTTGAACAAGTTTGGTAGAGGTTGACTAGATGATGCTACAAACCAAATATCAAATCTGTATGTCTTGTGGTTTCAGACAAAAATATTTTTTAAATTTTACATCTTGAAAATCTATTTTTAGCCTGTGTTGACCAAAATTATTTGAACAATTATCAAAGAGGGCTATATAAAGATCATTCCTGCCAAGTTTGGCCAAATTCCAGAAAGAAGTTTAGGAGATGTCCTTTGATGCAAATGTTGACCACAGACAACGACAGACTTCTAACGATCACAATAGCTCATTAAGTGCTTTGAAGCGGGATTTCTGTGAAGTTTGGTGAAATACCACCAATTGGTATAGGAGACATTATTTAAAGGAAATTGTTGACGGACATCTTATGATCACAATAGCTCATCTTGAGCCTATACAATTGACTAGTAGTACTTAGTACATAACCATTGGTGACTTGCAGTGCTCTGGAAGAATGTGGGTGGGGGATTTGTGCTAAACACATCTGTTTTACTTATTTAGATAATTGTACAGCTACCTAGATTCTGGGTCAGTCTCTTAATGTATTGCAGTAATCCAATCAGCTCAAAAATATTTACTACAGTACTAAGGTCAAAATCTTACCTCATTTATCACCATTCAGCATGTTCAGCTGAGGGACCAAACTGCCTGCCTGATGTCCCTCTTGTCAGTGAAGTATGTGTTCACCATAGAAGCCTCTACAGCCTCCTGGCTACTGAAAACCATGTTAATCCTGCATTTCTGACATAGACTGCTGGATGGCAGCTGCTGCATGTTGATGCTCTGAAGAACATTTAAATATAAACCAAGTCCTGCTGAGTCTGCCCTGTGGATTTATCCTTTTTTTCAAATACATGTACTGTCAATTAAGATCAGCTGGTGTCTGTGGAGCTATCTGAGCAGAATCCTTACTGTTTTTCAGTCTGACTGAAAATATACAAGGCTCTATATTAGGTCAGGCTAAACAGTGTTTAATCTAAAGCCATTGACCCCTTGCTGAAAAGCTAAGGTGGGCCATCTTTAACAAATATATGTGAATGGGGAAATATTGAGTTATATTATCACGTGAAATCGAATGAATATCACCCAGATTTCCAAGATTGAAGACTGGAAAAGTATTATTAGGCCCAACATCCAGCTATGAATCTTAAATGATTCGGCAGTTTCAATTGGATTAAATATTATATTTTATTCAAATTAATTTGTACATGGTATATACAGCTTGAAACAATAAGATAAGGATATGAGCACTTGAATTCCGAGAATCGGATGTGTCGCCTTGCCAAACAGATGGCAATCAAGGCAAATTTGTCGAATTTATATCCCGGGCAAAGGGTTACTTTAGAGAAACTTATAAATGACAAAATATAAATCCCATTTCTCCAACCCCTAAGTTCACCTTGGGTATCATACAGATCAAAGTTATAAGCCTATCAACTAGTTTTCAGCGGTTAGTTCAATAAAAAATAAACTAATCTGTATAATTTCAATATCTGACTTCAACCTGACCCATAGGTCAGGGTTGAGTGTAAGGTCAAAGTGTTTGCTTCTATGTTAGTCTATACTGCTTTACCCTAAATTTGATATGCAACATGACCACATTCAGAATTTTTACCCTTTAATCCAAACCGCAGGTTGTGGGTCTGTGTGTAAGGAGAGAATATGTGCTTGCATGGTGCTCTATGCTCCATTCCCTGTAATTTGTTATGCAACATGACCATGTTCTAAAAAAGTTGACTTTAGACCTATTGACCCCACCCCCAGGGTCGAGATGGGAGTGTAGGGGGAGGTCTGCAGACAAAATATATGCGACCATGTTGCTGCATTAGAGATTCCCTTTAATTTGATATGCAACATGACATTGATTTGAAAGAGTTAAAGTTTGACCTTTTGACCCCTAGGGTCGGAGGGCTGGGGTCGGAGAGCAAAATATTTACTACCGAGTTGCTGCATTTGCGATTCTCTTTCTTAATTTGATATGTTCTGAAAAAGTTGAATTTGACCTACTGACCCAATCCCCAGGGGAAGGGGGGGAGGGGGTCTGCTGCCAAAATATTTGCTACCGTGTTGCTGCATTTTGTGATTCCCTTTATTTGATATGTAACAATGACCAAGTTCTGAAAAAGCTTGAACTTTGACCTATTGATCCCATCCCCAGAGTCATGGGAGGGGGACTGCAGTCAAAATATTTGGGACCATGTTGATGCATTCTTGACTCCAGTTAATTTGATATGCAACATGACCATGAAGAAACTCTCAAATCCATCTATTTAATGCCCAGGTCACACATTCACGGATCACCTCGTAGTCCGATATGGATGCACAACGCAAGTACTACTACGTATGATTACGGATGCAATATGGAAATATACAGACTAATACGGATTGCCACGGATGATGCAGGATCGTATCCTTGGCTAATCCTGCGTCAAAACCGTGAATGTGTGACCTGGACATAACATTTGTCCTGGATGCTCAAAAGTACCGTCTCCAAGGAGATGGCCCTCGTGAGCATCCATGACATTTTTTTCCATTGTAAACAAGAAAACCGCCCTCCAACTAGGCAAACTGGAGAAACTATGATCCCATCCATCAATTTCAATTTTAACACCTGTTTTGGGTGCTCAAAAGAACCATCTCAATGAGGTGATCCCCCTGAGCATCCACAACATGTTTTCAATCACAAATATTAAAGCTAAATTTCAATTACTCAAACAATGAGACCATTCTCCTTAGCTATTCTCCAATCGGGTGCAAGACAGTTCACCGACAAGACAATTCGCCGACACCTATTTTGAAGACAGTTCACCGACAGAATTGAAGACAGTTCGTCGACACATTTGAAGACAGTTCGTCGACAAATTTATTCGTATTCAAGGATTTGAAAAACGATTTATTTTTATATATCAATCGGTATAAACAATGCTTATGACACTTTTCTTCGTAAGTAAATAATTTAGGGAACTATACATGTGATTGATTTTTAGGAGAAACGGACACAAAGCTTCTGATGCCGTACAACCGCGGATATACTTTATTTCTACAACATTTACAAGATATGAAAGATTTGAGTATCTTTGAACAGTCACGAGGAAATGAAAGATACAAATTTATATGAACATACATGAGGAAAGAAGCATGAAGAGGAAAATGCTTACAAGTTAAATACTTACCGATGCATATATATTCCCTATAATACAACAAAATTTCCAGCAAACATTATCCGTCCGACTTTCAGATAACAGTGTAATATTCGTGTTTAACTGTACTTAGAAGACAAACATGACAACAAAAAAGAGAAAGAAAAAAAGAAACAATTTTATTTCTGATTAAGTCTAACTCCATTATCATCAAATTTAGAATATCAGAGTGAGTAATAGCAATTAGGTCTAATGATTGAGTGGTCACTAATTAATAAACGTTAGTTAATAGTGCAATCAGGCCTAATGAGCGTGTGGGAGTGGTCACTAATTAATAAACGTTAGTTAATAGTGCAATCAGGCCTAATGAGCGTGTGGGAGTGGTCACTAATTAATAATTGATTAATTAGAGGGACTCGAACTCAATGTCAGCTCAAATTACTCAACTCACCTGTCAGCTTGCGTGTCGAGTGCTTTCACGTGTATATAAGGTAGATAGCAACGGAGCTCATCATCAGTTACTCTCAACGTCTGAAAATGGATGCTGCGTGTATAGATTGTTCCAGCGAAGTCAGACCGCGTCAACATGCTCTTCAGTGTGATGAATGTGATAGATGGCAACACAGAAAATGCAATTCAGGCAAGTATTTTTTAATATCATTTTTAAGGTTATCTTACTCTGTTGCAATCGAAAAGAACAAAGGCGCTGACCAGCATCCGCATCCGCGCAGTCTGATCAGCGTTTTTTGTTATATGATCTTTGGATAGAACGATGGCCAATATAAATCTTATAATTTGAAACGTTTGAGATACGATGACTAATATGTGCAAATCCCATTATATTAGCTAGTCATTATAGCGTTGAGTCTTTTTTCAGAGGTTTCGAAAAGTTAATAATTTGAAACGTTTTAATCCCATAGTCCGGCTCACATAGGGTTCATTAAACATGCTTGCTATCTCGTTTTTCCCTCCGTAACCTAGTAAACCATACATATTTTTACTTAAACGGATGTGAGAGCTCTGACGAAGCTACGTAATTCCGTTAGCGTCGCTGTCTAAGTTTTTACTAATTATGGTACACATCGGACCTATGGCCCAAGAATACACTAGATAGATCCATCATTAGACCATTACACCCTATATGCATGATTCTATGGACTGATCAATTTATTTCTGTGGCCCAGCGAGAATATGAAATATAATACTTGTTATTCATAGATGTACTATTATTTTTCAGGAATCAGTGTGGTCCAGTACCGAGTCATGATGAAGCAACAACGAGACGGGGTAGACGTATCATCGTGGTTCTGCAAAGGTTGCACGAATAGACAGCCATCTGATGTAAGTATATGTATATATGATATCTTTTGAAATACAAGGTATGACAGATCAGCCGCCGCAGCGGACTGTTACACCCTAATTCTCTCGACGAATTTATACAAATTAATTTTTTACTATTCAATTACACTTACTAGGGAACTCAACAGCAAATGTTTTATATATGCACTTACCAATAAATGTTTTTTTTTTCTCATTATGCAAATGTACACTCTAGAAAATATTGTATATTTTGAATTATCATCGACAATTTGCATAGCATGCATTAAAAAGTATTCCATACATGCAACTTTTTGTCGTTAGTTGGTATATCGCCTTTCCAGTGTAATATAATCTGCCCGGTCTTTCAATTGCATAATTGAGTCAGTGCATGAGATTTCAAACAATGTTGTATGTTCGACCAGCAAGGTCTTAGACCAGCCTGCGCATTACGCGCAGTCTGATCAGAGCCTTTGCTAGTCGCTTGAAAATTCTATGACCTGAACTCCATTTGGAGTTTCTAAGCTTAAAAGGAGGCTGCAGAGGGTCGTCCGAGTCTACAATTGTCAATATGTAAAATCTTATGCCACAGCTCATATATTTAGAGAATGTTTTACCTTTTTTATTTTCAGGCTGTCGTAAATTCTACTACAACTGAAGATGGCGAAGCACCGCATCTCGACGCTGAACTATCCACAATTATACCTGTGCTTGAAGATACATCCTCGACACCAACATTAATCTACGATGACTGCATGCCCATCCTAGAAGATTCCACCGTGACAACACTTCAGTCCTCATTCTATGAAGAACCACCACTTCTCCAGAGTTACCTTGAGATTCCCACCCCTGCTTATGAGAGCGATAGTTCGATGGCTGATGAGTTGATGGACATGGTGCGACGTTCAAATGATGAGTAAGTTTTTTTTGTTTCTATACATACGAACGAGCAAAGTGTCACAGCAAATTTTGGTATTTTCGTGGCTGCGAAATGCCAAGGTTCGTGCGAGATTGTACATACGCACAATCTCACCAGAGCCTTTGCATTATAGAAGTGTACATTTTATTCGATTAAACTATAATGAAGTATGTGACAATAATGCGAACTTCGTTTTTCTTAAGTAATTGGGTCATAAAATACTGAAGTAAGTGTTACTATAGTGCGAACTTTGTTAACTCTTATGAGTATACTCGTCGTAGTGTTCTGATTTGAGTCAACAACATTCGTTTTCATAAAGTTATTCGATCATAGAATACTAGAGTATTTTACTATAGTGCGAACTTTGTTAACTCTTATGAGTATACTCGTCGTAGTGTGCTGATCTGGGTCAACAACATTCGTTTTCATAAAGTTAATTGATCATAGAATACTAGAGTATGTGACTATAGTGCGAAGTTTGTTAACTCTTATGAGTATACTCGTCGTAGTGTTCTGATTTGAGTCAACAACATTCGTTTTCCTAAAGTTATTCGATCATAGAATACTAGAGTATGTTACTATAGTGCGAACTTTGTTAACTCTTATGAGTATACTCGTCGTAGTGTGCTGATCTGGGTCAACAACATTCGTTTTCATAAAGTTATTCGATCATAGAATACTAGAGTATGTTACTATAGTGCGAACTTTGTTAACTCTTATGAGTATACTCGTCATAGTGTGCTGATCAGGGTCAACAACATTCGTTTTCATAAAGTTATTCGATCTTAGAATACTAAAGTATGTTACTATAGTGCGAACTTTGTTAACTCTTATGAGTACACTCGTCGTAGTGTGCTGATCTGAGTCAACAACATTCGTTTTCCTAAAGTTATTCGATCATAGAATACTAGAGTATGTGACTATAGTGCGAACTTTGTTAACTCTTATGAGTATACTCGTCGTAGTGTTCTGATTTGAGTCAACAACATTCGTTTTCCTAAAGTTATTCGATCAATAGATACTAAAGTATGTTACTATAGTGCGAACTTTGTTAACTCTTATGAGTACACTCGTCGTAGTGTGCTGATCTGGGTCAACAACATTCGTTTTCCTAAAGTTATTCGATCAATAGATACTAAAGTATGTTACTATAGTGCGAACTTTGTTAACTCTTATGAGTATACTCGTCGTAGTGTTCTGATTTGAGTCAACAACATTCGTTTTCCTAAAGTTATTTGATCATAGAATACTAGAGTATGTTACTATAGTGCGAACTTTGTTAACTCTTATGAGTACACTCGTCGTAGTGTGCTGATCTGGGTCAACAACATTCGTTTTCCTAAAGTTATTCGATCATAGAATACTAGAGTATTTTACTATAGTGCGAACTTTGTTAACTCTTATGAGTATACTCGTCGTAGTGTGCTGATCTGGGTCAACAACATTCGTTTTCCTAAAGTTATTCGATCATAGAATACTAGAGTATTTTACTATAGTGCGAACTTTGTTAACTCTTATGAGTATACTCGTCGTAGTGTGCTGATCTCGGTCAACAACATTCGTTTTCATAAAGTTATTCGATCATAGAATACTAGAGTATGTTACTATAGTGCGAACTTTGTTAACTCTTATGAGTATACTCGTCGTAGTGTGCTGATCAGGGTCAACAACATTCGTTTTCATAAAGTTATTCGATCTTAGAATACTAAAGTATGTTACTATAGTGCGAACTTTGTTAACTCTTATGAGTACACTCGTCGTAGTGTGCTGATCTGAGTCAACAACATTCGTTTTCCTAAAGTTATTCGATCATAGAATACTAGAGTATGTGACTATAGTGCGAACTTTGTTAACTCTTATGAGTATACTCGTCGTAGTGTGCTGATCTGAGTCAACAACATTCGTTTTCCTAAAGTTATTCGATCATAGAATACTAGAGTATGTGACTATAGTGCGAACTTTGTTAACTCTTATGAGTATACTCGTCGTAGTGTTCTGATTTGAGTCAACAACATTCGTTTTCCTAAAGTTATTCGATCAATAGATACTAAAGTATGTTACTATAGTGCGAACTTTGTTAACTCTTATGAGTACACTCGTCGTAGTGTGCTGATCTGAGTCAACAACATTCGTTTTCCTAAAGTTATTCGATCATAGAATACTAGAGTATGTGACTATAGTGCGAACTTTGTTAACTCTTATGAGTATACTCGTCGTAGTGTTCTGATTTGAGTCAACAACATTCGTTTTCCTAAAGTTATTCGATCAATAGATACTAAAGTATGTTACTATAGTGCGAACTTTGTTAACTCTTATGAGTACACTCGTCGTAGTGTGCTGATCTGGGTCAACAACATTCGTTTTCCTAAAGTTATTCGATCAATAGATACTAAAGTATGTTACTATAGTGCGAACTTTGTTAACTCTTATGAGTATACTCGTCGTAGTGTTCTGATTTGAGTCAACAACATTCGTTTTCCTAAAGTTATTTGATCATAGAATACTAGAGTATGTTACTATAGTGCGAACTTTGTTAACTCTTATGAGTACACTCGTCGTAGTGTGCTGATCTGGGTCAACAACATTCGTTTTCCTAAAGTTATTCGATCATAGAATACTAGAGTATTTTACTATAGTGCGAACTTTGTTAACTCTTATGAGTATACTCGTCGTAGTGTGCTGATCTGGGTCAACAACATTCGTTTTCCTAAAGTTATTCGATCATAGAATACTAGAGTATTTTACTATAGTGCGAACTTTGTTAACTCTTATGAGTATACTCGTCGTAGTGTGCTGATCTGGGTCAACAACATTCGTTTTCATAAAGTTATTCGATCATAGAATACTAGAGTATGTTACTATAGTGCGAACTTTGTTAACTCTTATGAGTATACTCGTCGTAGTGTGCTGATCAGGGTCAACAACATTCGTTTTCATAAAGTTATTCGATCTTAGAATACTAAAGTATGTTACTATAGTGCGAACTTTGTTAACTCTTATGAGTACACTCGTCGTAGTGTGCTGATCTGAGTCAACAACATTCGTTTTCCTAAAGTTATTCGATCATAGAATACTAGAGTATGTGACTATAGTGCGAACTTTGTTAACTCTTATGAGTATACTCGTCGTAGTGTGCTGATCTGAGTCAACAACATTCGTTTTCCTAAAGTTATTCGATCATAGAATACTAGAGTATGTGACTATAGTGCGAACTTTGTTAACTCTTATGAGTATACTCGTCGTAGTGTTCTGATTTGAGTCAACAACATTCGTTTTCCTAAAGTTATTCGATCAATAGATACTAAAGTATGTTACTATAGTGCAAACTTTGTTAACTCTTATGAGTATACTCGTCGTAGTGTTCTGATTTGAGTCAACAACATTCGTTTTCCTAAAGTTATTCGATCATAGAATACTAGAGTATGTGACTATAGTGCGAACTTTGTTAACTCTTATGAGTATACTCGTCGTAGTGTTCTGATTTGAGTCAACAACATTCGTTTTCCTAAAGTTATTCGATCAATAGATACTAAAGTATGTTACTATAGTGCAAACTTTGTTAACTCTTATGAGTATACTCGTCGTAAAGTTCTGATTTGAGTCAACAACATTCGTTTTCCTAAAGTTATTCGATCAATAGATACTAAAGTATGTTACTATAGTGCGAACTTTGTTAACTCTTATGAGTACACTCGTCGTAGTGTTCTGATTTGAGTCAACAACATTCGTTTTCCTAAAGTTATTCGATCAATAGATACTAAAGTATGTTACTATAGTGCGAACTTTGTTAACTCTTATGAGTATACTCGTCGTAGTGTTCTGATTTGAGTCAACAACATTCGTTTTCCTAAAGTTATTCGATCATAGAATACTAGAGTATTTTACTATAGTGCGAACTTTGTTAACTCTTATGAGTATACTCGTCGTAGTGTGCTGATCTGGGTCAACAACATTCGTTTTCCTAAAGTTATTCGATCATAGAATACTAGAGTATTTTACTATAGTGCGAACTTTGTTAACTCTTATGAGTATACTCGTCGTAGTGTGCTGATCTGGGTCAACAACATTCGTTTTCATAAAGTTATTCGATCATAGAATACTAGAGTATGTTACTATAGTGCGAACTTTGTTAACTCTTATGAGTATACTCGTCGTAGTGTGCTGATCTGGGTCAACAACATTTGTTTTCCTAGAGTTATTCCATCAATAGATACTTAAGTATGTTACTATAGTGCGAACTTTGTTAACTCTTATGAGAATACTCGTCATAGTTTACTGATCTCGGTCAAATTATCTTTAACAAAGATTTTTTGTATTATTTCAGAATTGTAGAAGAAGACACACATGAAGATGAAGCAATGGAAGATATTACCATATCTCCACCAGACCCTAGTTTGATTGATGAACTTTCAGTTACTGACTATAATGTGCCATCTGATATAGAGGAAGACTCCATTGTTGATGAGATACCATCTGTTAGTGATAATTCTGAATCAGACTCCGAAACTGAGTGGGAAATTATTGAAAATGGTACTGAAAAGGGTAAACCTAAACTTGTGAACCAAAATGGATATTCATATACAATTAGTAGGGTACGGAATGAGACAAGATATTGGGTGTGTTCAGTAAGAAATAAGAATACGAAGTGTAGGGCTACAGTTACAGAGAAATCGGGTGTGTTGAACGTTTCAAATATTGATCACTGTCACCAACCTGTTGTTGGAGCTTTAGCATTAACGAAAATGAAGGTGGCATTTAAGGAAAGGACACAAGCCGAGCCATTCTCATCAACACCGCTAATCGTTGACGATGCTTTAGACACTCATGTAAATACATCTAATCCGTGTGAACTACCAAACCCAAAGTCTCTCTATAGAACCGCGAACAGAGTACGACAGGCAACTAGACCAAATCATCCAGAGAACTTGAAGTTTGATTTAAATTTAGACGCTATTCCAGATGACTTCGTGCAAGCTGACATTAAGGTTAAGGGCAAACGACATCTACTTATTGCAACTTCTTTCATGCTTTCGCTTTTGGTGACTGCCAAGAATTGGTTCGTTGATGGTACTTTCAAGGTTGTGCGTGCTCCTTTCACTCAGCTGTTTTCTATTCATGCTTTCATTCGACAGGGTGATAATCTTAAGCAGATCCCTCTGGTTTATTTCTTGATGTCGGGCAAGTCTACTAAAGACTATGAGGCTATTTTTAAAGCTCTTCTTGGATTATTAGCTGGTGAGAATCTTGGCGTTAAAACTGTCACTTTGGATTTCGAAGCTGCAACTTGGCTAGCGTTAAGGAATGTCTTCCCCTCTGTTTGTCTGCGAGGCTGTTTGTTCCATTGGAATCAGGCTATTTGGCGACACATACAACATCTTGGTCTTGTCAGCAGTTATATGAAGAAGGAATTAGCCTATAAATTTTGTAGACGTGTCATGGCTCTTCCGTTTCTTCCTGCTGAATCTATCTACCCTATGTTTTGCTCTCTTAAGTCCACTGTTCGATCGGGTCCTTACGCTAATTTGATGGAATATATTGATCAAACTTGGATGAAAAGCTCTGTTTGGCCTATTGAATCTTGGTGTGTTTTCAAAAGAACTGTTCGTACCAATAATGATTGTGAAGGTTGGCATCGTCGATTGAATAACTTGGCTCCGGGACAATCAGGCTTGAATTTGTACTTTTTGATTCAGATTTTGTATAGGGAAACTCGGTTCATCAATCGGCAGGTTAGGTTTGTATCAGAGGGGAAGATTCTTCGGTACCAGAGGTGCAGATATGTCAGGCACCAGGGTGTGATTGTTAAGGCATGGGAAGATTTTGAAGCAGAAAACTTAACTTTGAAGGAACTCCTTCGTATCTGTGCTCGTATCAATGGACCTGTTGCATTAAATTAAAAACTTTATCCCCAATATGTAGGTCTTATATGGGCCTTGGCGCCAGAAAACTTGTCTTCGGGGGGTTGAAAATAAAAGCGCAGACCAGCCTGCGCATATGTGCAGTCTGATCAGCACATTCGTTAGCCACTTATCGGAAACTTTTATACCAAAACTTGCTACACACAAAAGTTAATTATTCTAGCTAGTCTCTGTAGTTGAGCAGGCTGTTTTGATTGTCACTTTGTATAAACCCCGATGACAGGTTTTCTCGCGTCGCAGTCCTATTATGTTATGGTTTACCAAAGACGATATACATCTGAGACATTTGGTCATGCTTACATCAATTGAACATGAAATTCATCAGGCTCATAAATTCTGTAATGCTAAACAATACTTGGCATTTCAACTAATTTATACGAAGGATGAAAACATGAGTTTTATGGCAGTTGAAATTTCATGCTCAGGTGAGTCACATTTGAGCATGAACTAAGTTTTAAATCCCCTGTAGTTCAAAATACTGAAAAATCAAAGTAGAGTTCATTCATTTGCAGATACTGTCTGTCAATAGTTCCAACTATGTGTCATAAAAGGTCCAAAAGATAGTGTGTATATATATATATATATATTTTCGAGTTTTACTTATATTTGGATCCAGATCAAAGCCGACGTCTATCTGTTTGCAAAGGTTATCAGCACACGACATACAAGTCGCCGCTATTTACAGTTAAGAAGCTCACATAATAGTAATTCTTAGGCGTAGCTACAATATACAAAAAACGCATTTGCGTACAAATTTGACTAGAAAAGCAGTATTCCAGTTCTGAAGTTAGTTTGAAGATACGCATACAACATGAGCGGATCCAGAGGGGGGACAGGGGGTCCGGAAAATATAGAGTTTCTGAGCAGTACTAAGCTACCAAGCCAGTATTCAATGTTGACATAAGAATCTCATTTTAATTTGTCGGCGAACTGTCTTCAATTGTGTCGGTGAATTGTCTTCAATTCTGTCGGTGAACTGTCTTCAAAATAGGTGTCGGCGAATTGTCTTGTCGGTGAACTGTCTCGATTCCTCTCCAATCTACCACAATTCCATCCAATTTAATACTTGTCCTGGGTGCTCAAAAGTTATTAACAGCCCTTTGACTGTATTGTCTCGCAAGTAGTCAACTCTTTCACTCAACTCAACTCAACACAAATTTATTTGCAAATCACAGTTAATCACTGGTTATTTTCTGTGTACAGAGGCAGGGCCAGGGGGTGGGGAACTTGTCAGCTTTTATGCAAAATGAAAGAAGCTAAAAACTAATTACCAAGGCAAAATCAATTTACCTTTCATCAGCTAGTTGTCAAAGTGAACACATTCCGGTAATACTTTTCTTGTAAATCTCCATACTTTTGTAATAAGTAGAAAATAGATTGCCAGGCAGATTTAGTAATCGTGTCTGCCATCTTAGTTGTTTTTTTTTATTCCCAATCCGTACTCCCCAGGAGTCTGGTGCATTGCTATAGGACCCACGTCATGGACCGTTGGATACATGGAAGACACTGCGCGGGCCGGAATTGGTACATCAAGATCTGTGAAATTGGCGTGCTTTAGACCAGGATCTTTCTATAGGATACTCACAGGGTTGTAGAAAAGACCCAAATTTCTTGAATCATAGAATGGGTTGGGTATCTTGTCTTCCGCACAAGACAAGATGCCCAACCCATTCTATGATTCCTAAACAATCAATGTAGACCGTGATCAGATGCTACATTCTGCTGCATCTGATCCTGGTCTGCACTGTCTGTCAATGTACTACATATTAACTAGTTTATAAGATTGCAGTTATGTATGACCCGTACTGCAATGGCCGTTATTAATTGTATTGCCTTTATCTGCTGTTAGAACTGTTTCAACCCATAAGACGCATCCTAACATGACGGATAAATGGTTGACTGGGATGTAATGAATCATGCTAAACAAATAATATCAGTGCTACCTGAACAATATTTTTTGGGCAGTTCGATGGTGCAAACTTGGTAGTGATCATGGCGGACGAGGGGGGGGGCGGACGAGGGGGGGGGGGGCATCGAGGGAATTGTTTTATGGCCTTTAATTACTGTAAAAACTTAAATTATATGAGCTCTAACTGTATAACTGATCTCAATCATTAATTAAACTGATAATTACTCTTTGGTGAAAACCCCGCAGGGTTTTTCTCCCATTTCATTTTGTGGGGGAAAAACCCCGCGGGGGTTTTCCCCCGCGGGTTTTTTTATATTTTGCTTGAAAGGCTTCAAATGATGAGAAAAACTTCAATTCAGCTTCTATATTGTTTTGTAAAGCAATACAATTAAAAACAAACCTTTTTATTTTTTTAAAAAACCCTGCGGGGTTTTTCCCCCACAATCTGAAATGGGAGAAAAAACCCGCGGGGGAAATTAAAGGTTGGAATTAAGCCATACCAATCATTTTCTGAAATAATTACAATCAAACAAACTTATTTCTTGAACTTATTTTGATATTAATTTTTTTGAAAAAACCCTGCGGGGTTTTTCCCCCATTTGAAAATGTGGGGGAAAAACCCCGCGCAGGGTTTTAAAAAACCCGCGGGGTTTTGAAAACCCCGTGGGGTTTTCGAAAAAACCCGCGGGGTTTTTAACTTTGACCTTTTTTTTCACTATGACAGAATTTTTATTTTGGGGTCTAAATGCATATGTTTTACTAATTTAAGACTGTATTTATGTATTAAAGTGGTTTTGAGTATTTTGTACCACTAGAAAGGTGATGTGATTTTGCCAAATTCTGGTGCGGCAAAAAAAAACTGGTGGCTGTTACAACCTAACCGATATAAATTGTGGTCATGTCAGAAAATGTATGATGCGCTCCATTATCTTTTGGACAATATATTTATAAGATTTGGCTCGAAATTATATAGACAAATTGTAGTTATTCCAATGGGTACTAATTTTGCTCTTCTTGTTTCAGATTTGTTTTTGTTTTGTTATGAGAGAGACTTTATGTTGTCTCTGTTAGACAATAATCAAACTGATATTATTGAAGCTTTTAACTCAACCTCAAGATATTTAGATGACTTACTTAATATTGATAATCCTTATTTTGAACAAATGGTAGGTCAGATATATCCTACTGAACTTCAATTAAATACGGCAAATTCTTCTGATACTGAAGCTCCGTTTTTGGACTTGAATTTGTTAATAACAAATGGCATGGTTTCTTCTAAAATTTAAGATAAACAGGATGATTTTAATTTTGAAATAGCAAATTTCCCATTTCTTGATGGAGATGTTCCTCACTCTCCTCCCTATGGTGTATATATTTCTAAGCTTATTCGTTTTGCTAGAGTGTGTTCTAATGTTGATGACTTCAACAACAGAAACTTATTTTTAACTGTTAAGTTATGAAAACAAGGTTATAGATATCATAAAATTCGAAAAGCATTTTCTAAATTCTACCACAGACACTCAGAGTTAATTGTTAAATACACTATTGGGTTAAAACCCTTTCTGCAACAAGGCATATCAGAACCTGTATTTTTTGTGATTTAGTTTACAAATTCAAACGAATTGTTGAAAAATCTATTTTTAATGACCAATTCAAAAAGATAGTAAAACGTTATATAAGGGTTGGATATAACTTGGATATCATACAACAGTCTGCATGCTTAGTTTTAAACCAAATCACAGTTTATAGCTATGGTTTCCTGTTTAATTGCACGACGGTGGGTCAGGCCTCAGACTCTATGACGGCTCTGACGTAAAGCTTTAATCGGAGGGTTGGTGCCTGATACTTATCTGTAGCTGGACCCATCGTAGCTCAACTTGAGGTTTTCTTTAGCTCTGACTAGTTGTGAGTCATGGTCCCTTTTCTTTGTTTCATCATGGTGCGTTGATATGATTAGAGTGTTTCTCCATGATGATACATTGCATTACTTAGATGGCCTCCATGCGAGCTGAACATTTCTTGTACTTCAACAACAGCAGAATCTAGGGCGAAGATTTGGTACCAGTAAAATGCATTTAAGCCCCCACCCCCCGGTGGCTTAGGCTGCTGTCCGTTCTAAGCGGTGGTTCTGTTGTTGTTGACTTTTTGTTTATTGTTACTCCCGTTATTTTATTTCCATTCTAGTATTGCTATCAATTTGATGGGGAAGAGAGCGCTGGTTGATTTGCTTAATTTGTCCTCCTGGTGTCTCGTAATGGTTGAGCGACTCTTCCTCGCGGTGCCATGGGGTTATCTGCAGTTTGTGATTGTGGCATTTCCTGATCATACTCCCTTACTATTTTTGGTGATAAACCCATGCCATCATACAAATTAATTCAGTTTACATTTTTTGCTTACTGTCTATTGATGGTCATGCAATTTCAACTTAAAAAGGTTTACCTTTATTATTTTTGTAAATGTTATTTTCCCTCAAGAGGAAGATTATATGCATATAAAACAGTTAGTTACTCTATCATTGCCTCTGCGAAATGAATCCGTCATTTTTTCGTTGACTTTAAAAGACATGTTTTCCTATATGTTGCTAGCATCTTATGTATGGGCTCCCTGTAGACAAATAATTTACATCCCTCACTCCCCCCCCCCCCCATCCACGCCACGAAAAATGAAAATCTGGAATGTGAGAGAGGCTCTCTTTGGTTAAATCTTTATTCTTTTAAAAACTTATTATTCAGTATTCTTTTTTTTTCTATTCCTTAATTTTAGGGCTTCATTATTCTCTACAAATCATGAAATATTTTTACTTTTTATTCTCTTGTGCAGAACAATATTATTTCTCGTTCAATTGTTTTATTTGGCTTAAAATGTAATTTCAACAAGTCTTTTATCAATCCTTTTGTGTAGGCTAAGCAGCAAGGCGTTTCAACGCGAAACTGCGTTGAACTGCTTTAATTCGCGATGAGCTTACAGCGCAGTACAACACATTATCAATAATGAGTTTTGATTGGCCATTATCGATTTCATGTTGAAAAATTAATGCGTATTACGCGCGTTTTCAGCTCAAATTGGACTAGTTCGTGTAATTTTGATATTTATTGCATATGAGACCACACATATGTTAGGGACGTAGATGGGGGCCTAGAACAAAATTTCGGACGTTATCCCTACTAGCTACCTGCACATGCATGTTCGAAGAATAATTTTACGCATAATTATGCTGTTCATACGCGGATCCACATATTTCCGTCGGGGGGTCATCGACGTATTTCACAGAGAGCATATCTCGGCGGGTCCGTACCAGTATTTCTTAGGAAACATATAGCAACTTGTGATTTTCCAGGTGTTGAGGGTTCCGGACATACGCCTAGCTGTAAGTGTGGTGGCGAGTACATTTCGATAACGAAACCGTGCTCCAAGTGTAAACAGTCTGGACACTTGGGACGTTTTGACAAAAGAGCTTTGTTTGCTTGTCTTTTTTCATCAATTTTCTGACCTTGTTAGTGTCTGCAGAAGAAGAATACAGCCGCGTTATGCTAAAATGGTGTTAGTACCATAGGCATGCAAGACGTTTCATTATAACTCTCAGTGAGACGTTAAAATCTATAGGTCTACTATGACCTCTGAATGTTCAGTGGTTCGGATGATTCTATTTATCAGCACAAGCAATGGGAATCAAGCTGTAGTACCGGTATATATGTTAAAAGGTCTTACCTGTAACATAATATCGATGTAAGATATGGGGCTTTTGAAAGTAGCCAAATTATTGAAAAAATTACATAATGATTTTCTCAGACAGCTTGTTGGTTCGAGAAAAAGTACCCCAAGTATATGTTACATGCAGAATCGGGACGACACCCTAATACAAGAGGGTCTGGATGGGGGGTCTGGTATTCACTATTCATTAAAAATTTAGCCCATTATTCATCTAATTAAAATATTGGGTTATTCATTAAAATAAGATCAATTATTTATTAAAAGTAAGAAAGGTGGCAAAGAAATCTGATTATTCACTATTCATTATTTTTTTCTTCAATTCATTAAAAAAATAGGATTATTCATTATTTTTTAGGCTCTCATTATTCACTATTCATCATTTTTGGCTCATTATTCACTATTCATTATAAAAAAGGGCCATTATTCACTAATCATTATACCCCATCTAGACCCTCATACAAATCAATATCAAGTCACGAATGATAGGATTTGGGATATCAAGTGTTCATGGAAAAGAATCCAAATTCTCAAAACTGCTGTACACAGTAATGCTTAAAGCTGCATACTCTGTAACTATGAACATTTTTCGAAAAAAAATATCTTCTTTTAAAATCATTTGCAAAAGTAGAATAAAGTTATGTTGTCACAATAAATCTAATTTCTACAGCTGAAAACTGCATGAAAAAGTGAATTATCTTATAAAAACAGGTGTATTTTCTCTTGTTTGTAATTATTTGCGTCCCTCCAATATTTCTAGACAGTTGATTTTTAACATAAATGCTGTTGTTTTGGCACTAATAATTTGTTAATTATTACGAAAAAGGTAAAATGTATACCTGAATTTTAGTATTTTTACTGTGTTCTTGAAAAATAGAAATATCATTTTTTAAAATGAAAAAATCAAAAGTTACAGATTATGCAGCTTTAAAGACCAAGAGAAGGGGTTTATGATCTTAAAAGGATCCGCTGCATTAATGACATACTTTCTCTCTGTCTCACCAATGGAAATGGGGAAACATCATAAAAAGAGGACTGCAACTTTACAAACAAACAGCGAAAAAAGGAGTAAAGAACAAAACACACTTACATTGTAACACAAATTTCTAATTGGTCGCCTTACATTTTTACGCTGGACTAAGTTTAGAAAGTAAAAATCGGTTATACAAAATTCATGCTTTATAAATAAACCAATGCTTGGCCGAGACTCTACAGGTCATTTCTTTTAAAATGACTTGTACTTCTTGCACAGACGACGCTACGTCACTGCGTTGTGTCTTTGAACAAGACGCATTAATCCTTGCTTAGTACTGGTTCAAACAAGGAAGACCCGTCCCGATATAACTGAAAATTGTTGACAGGGACGTAAAGAATCAAATCAAATAAAAACATGACGACGCTAGAGTAAAGGTACCATAATTTCAAAAAGTCACATTTTTCTACAATATGAATTTATCCTGATTTCCATTTCACGTGCTATACCTTAGACTTGTCTACTATTTGATCCTTCAGAGGTCAAAAACGGATTATATACACTTGCAACTGTTGTTGGCATTTTTAAAATTCATGAGCTGGATAAATTTCAAGTTGAAAAGGAAAAAAATAACAAAAAGGTTTTATAACCTCGAGGTCAGATCAATTGAACATGTATGCTTGGGGCGTCCATCATTCTTGATAACCATCGTGTCAAGAAATGGACAGAACCATGAGCAGCATTGCCTTGATCGATGGCCCGAAACAACGTTACATCAATGTCAGAGAATGGATGATGCTAAAATGTTACAGAGTAAAAAGGATAGTTGTTGATATTTCGCGGTCTTACTTGCGATGCTGGCTGATTAGGAGCCTGTCAACGAAAGTTGGTGGAGTACTATAGCATCCGGTTTGTCCGTCCGTCCATCCGTCTGTTCTCTTTTGTGGATACTATAACTAATTCATTTGCAACCCGATTTCTACCTAATTTCATAATATCATATATTTGAGCCAGTGCATGAGATTTCCAACAATGTGGTATGTGCAACCAGCAAAGCCTCAGATCAGCCTGCGCATACGCGCTGACTGATCAGACCCCTTGCTAGTCGCTTGAATAGTCTATGAGAGTTAAGCTACTGACTGAACATCATTTGAAGTTTCTAAGCTTAACAGGAGGCTACAAGGCTCGTCTTAGTTTACACTTGTCAAAATGCCACATTGTTGGAAATCACATGTCACGGTTCAAATTAATATCAATCTCTTGCAGATTAGTTTAAATATTTAAATATGGGTATTATCCGATGACCGCTCACCTAGATTGCCACCAAAAAGGCCACCGTCTAGACTTCAAGCTAAAAAAAGGTCCTGCCCCCCCCCCCCCTAGGGAATTTGGCAGACCTATCCTATCTTAAAGAAAATTTCAAGCCGCATCTTTTAAGAGATGTTTGCACTCTGTGCTCCGGGGCGTTGGTCTCTGACAGCCTGTTTCATATGTTACTGTAACAAACTAAGGAAAAAATCAAAATGAAACTTTAAGCTACAGAAAGAAGACATTAAACTATCTAATTATTCAAATTTCTTATGTAGTTTGCAAGTCGGATGCCTCAGCTACATAAAAGCAGCATTTTAAACAAAATTACAGCCTTCAATGGTGTTATATGCGTTACATAGATGAAATTTCCCTTTGAAAGTTGAAATCGTGACTAACATCATTCATTTTACAGACGATTTGTGCACTTTTACAAGTGTTTTTAATCTTAGTTTACTAAAATACTTATTTGACTAATAGAAAAAAGAAAGTTCGCTTTTCTATCTCAAATACATTGTTATATATGAGCTATTAAACAACCCTACCCCCAATTTTAAGTATCCAATTTTGGTATTTATTATTGAAGAAAAATATATAAAAATATTTGACGCTCGTGGATATCTTACATTTTTGGCACTGTCTTGCTAATGCAATAAAGAATCATACATTTGCAAGTTTGACATCAGGATCAGAGCACTTATTAAAGTATGTAACATATGTTACATGGCATAATGAATGAGCTAGGAAATTTTCTTGGAAGTAAGAGATGATATTTCAGAAAAATACCGTTTTTCACATGTTTTCCTATTAATCTCTAGCCTCTGGTGCCTTAGTCTTAGTAATTACAGTCATTGCTGATAACAAGCCCATGGAATTGTGTTACCTATGTTATATATAACCTTTTTAATCACATATTATCCTAATGCCTATAATATTAAAATATATAGACATATAGATAGAAAATAATAGTTCTCATTTAAATGACACAATATAATAAATATAATGAATATTCCTATTAAATAAAATTATTCAAAAACAATCTTTATTCAAGTCACTCTCACAATGTCTATCATTGTGTCTGCTTCTATTGCAAAATAAACACCCATTTAGAACCAGTAGAATCATGGCATTGTATTAGGACTGCAAACTGAGTACAATCCTGCACCTCTCCACCCTTTTGGGAATTGTGCAGACACATCCTACCTTAAAGAACAATTCAAGGTGCATCAAATAAGAGATGTTTGCACTCTATTAACTAGGGGGTTAGCCTGTAATGGTATGATACGCATGTTACCATATCAATTTAAGAATAAATGAATTGAAAGTCTGAGAAACAGAAAGAGGACATAAAACTATCTATTTATTTGAATTATTCATGTAGTTTGCATGCTGAATACCTTTGATACATAAGAAAAGATTTTTTAACAAATATACAGCTTCTTATGGTGTTATATGTGTTACATTAATTAAGATTACTTTTTAAAATTTGTAATTGTGACTAACATCACTTATAAGCATTTCGTGTGATCCTCCTCTTTAGCCATCAAAAGACTTAATTTTCTTTGCATGTGTGGCCAGTGCCAGCGTCAAACAACTTAAATCAGCCAAACTTGAATCCTTAGCATTCTTCAAAAGCAGAAACAGCATGTCAGTGTCATGGGATCAAACACCTAATTAAATATGAGTTTAATGCCATTTCACATATATGCATACAATGGAGTATGACTCTGGTATATATCTCTTCCCGTGAAGTAGCAACAGCAATCTTACTGCAGCTTCCTCTGCATCCGTGCTAGTCAAATGATAACTTTGCTCTGATTTTGCAAAATCTATGTCTCTACCGTGTACCTCTAAGAATACTTTAAGATTTCTGACATTGGTCAAACAGAAATTTGATAGGTCGCTTTATTGCATCATTTGCAATGGAACCTATCCAGTCTTTTGGTGCTTAAGTCTTCAGGTCTTAGATCAATAGTATTTTGCTGTGCCCAAAGAACTTTATAAGTTTCCTTTAGTTACAATGTTGACTCTTGATGGTTTTGGAAGACCGTCTGAAACAATTTCTGTTACACCTTGAAAGTTATCTGGTATAAGAGAAAGAATATGAAGTTGGACATTGCCATCAATTATGCTTGCAGTTGGTTGTTTTTTTATGTCAGTATTTTGAAGCATGTCTTAAATTAATGTAAAACCTATGATTTCTCAGTTTTTGCAGCCATATCATTAGCTGTTGCATTCAAAAGAAGGAAAGTGGACTATAGGTAGAATGGGATAGCCAGTAGCTCTATATTATGCTCTATGGGAGATTTATACAGAGTAAACAAGTTGATAAGGTGCCTCATTTCATGATCCATTGAAAACACTGAAATTGAAAACACTTGCCTCTGACTGTGTTATCAAAAAGGATGTCACGACAATGCCCTTGCTTTTTTACTATGACGAGTTATATATGTTACATCCTTTAATAAGCGCTCTTATCTTAGAAACTTAGTAAATCATTGAATTGAAAGGGTCTAATTTGTACTCTGTTCATCCTGCATTTCATTGCTTTACCTGCTGTGATACATCTAGTTCCTTTATCTGAAGGGAAAGAGTTACCTCGGTTTCAGCACTTCAGAAGTACTAAGACTTCAAATAAGTTTTTGAATGCTTGGGGAAAGAAAATAAGTGCAGATACATTATTAGATGAAAATATGTGGGTTGCATGTATGGAAAGGCTACATTTATAAAAGTTAACCAGTTAAGATATGATTCTTTATCACTGAAATATCAAGGTACATCAGTCCAGGTACTCATTGCTCTTAATGGCATAGTTTTTCTCCTTGTAAAGCTTTAGTCTTTCTCCTTCTTGCAGAGTATCACTTGAAACATATACTCTATTAGGAATTCATATCAGTTTCCGAATGTTCCAAGCCATAAATGGCAAAATTGGAAAGTTGATAATGGCTCATCAATTTTGAGCAGACTGGTGGTAAAATTGAATAACAGTAAATGATTGAAATATTGTGTGATGAATCTACTAGTTGCAAGGAGGCGTGTGATATTAATGATTACCACAGAAGCAGACAACGAAAAACATTTAACATGAGTGTTAAGTCGATGAGAAATAGTTTGGACCATTTCATTTATTGTATTTTCTTGTAAAAATGTAAAACTAATTTTTCTGTTTGTGGCTCTATATTTAGCATTATATGCACAGTATTAGGAAATGTGTCCTAAAGGTCATTGATAACATCTGTAACACCAGTCCATGGGCTTGATAATCAGAAATGAATATAATTTCTAGTGTTTTGGCACCAAAGACCTATAAGTACACATTAAGTGTCCTGATCTTTAACTTAATGACATCTTGCAGATATATGAGCAAGACAGACTAAGAAAATGAAAAATATCCACATGCTGTAATCGCTTTCATGTGTTATACTAAAACGGTAATAACAAAATTCGCTTCTCTGTAAAACTGGGAGTAGGGCTGTGTATTAGTTCCTATAAGACAATAATTATATTTAAGATAGAAAAGCAACTTGGTTTTTCCTATTCATCAATTGAGTATATATTTGTAAAATCTAATAAAACAGTTTGAAACCAAGTCATAGTAGTTGTTTAACTACATGACGATAGCCACAATTATAGCTTTTAAGTTATAATTAGGTTCATGTAACGCACATAACACCACAGTTAGCAGTATTAATGTTAAACAGCTTCCATATGTAGTAAAGACATCCAGTATAAAGACTATAAGAATGTCAATTTATTATATAATTTTAATGTCTTCTTTTGGTAGCTGAAACATTCAAATTTCTTATTCTCAAATTGATTTAGTAACATATGTTACAAGCTGTTACAGGCTAACGCCCTGACTTACAGAGTGCAAACATTTCTTATAAAATGCACCTTAAATGGTTACATAAGATGTAATTTGTCTGCAGAATTCCAAAGTGGATTAGGATGGAGCAGGCCCTTACAAAGCTTGATGTCAAAATACTGTTTGATGATTTTACTTATCACGCTAACAAATGTAACTCTCTCTGATCTTTAAAACTTGATGACAACTAGCAGATCTATAAGTCTTTATCTTAGGAGCCAGTTTAAAATCCCTAAACAATGTAAGATATCCAACAGCTGCAAGTTTTTTTCACAATTTTAGCTCAAACTTTCAAACTACATTTCCTTTATTTGATATAGTAACACATGTAACACGCTGTTTCAGACTAACGCCCCAACATAGGGAGTTCATACATCCCTTATTCGATGCAGCTTGAGTTGTACTATAAGAAGGAATATGTCTGCAAAATTCCCTCGAGGAGATTAAAACATTTTTAGGCATATCTTACGTAAAGACAATGAGCTTGCCCATTTATTACATCAGGTAACATATGTTACAGCCTCTGATATTAAAAATTTTGCAACAAACTTGCAGATTTATGAGTCTTTTCATATAAGCAAATAAATCCCAAACAATGAAACACATTCATCAACTGCAAATATTTTTAACTGTTTTTACTTTAGTTTCAATACCAAACATTTCACCTTAAAACTGGGTAGGGGTAGGGTTGTTTAATTGCTTATTTCAGAAAAAAATATTTAAGCTAGGGAAACAAACTTTAATTTTTCTGTTAGCCAATTGCATCAGCTAGTCAGACATGGTTAAAAACATTTTGCAAAACACACAGAGAGATTGTGAATGTAAATGATGTTAGCCACACTTGCAATTTTTAATGGGTTATCTGATTTATGTAACGCATATGACACCTTAGGAAGCCGCAATTTTGTTCAAATGGCTGTCATACGTAGTTAAGATATCCAGTATGCAGACTATATGAATGATTTTTAGAAATAAATATTTTAATGTCTTTAATTTGTAGCCCAAACTTTCAATTTACTTTTTCTTAGTTTGATTAAGTAACGTATGTTACAGATTCTTACAGACTAACGCCCCGGAGCACAGAGTGCAAACATCTCTTAAAAGACTCGGCTTTCAATTCTCTACAAGATAGGATATGTCCGCAAAATTCCCTAGGGGGGAGGGGGCAAACCCATTCTCAGCCATCCGTCTAGTCTGTCCGCTTACGCTTGTAGATACTATCGCTTTATCAATTGTCATTTGAGTTCTTTCAAATTCCATTATATACATTACTTTTATCAATTTCTCGCCCAAGTTCGACACGGGTTTTGTCTCACCAATTGCAAGATGTCTCCTAAAATGGCCACCGCCTGTCATTTTGCACTTGTGATCACTATAACTAATTCATTTGTTACTTGATTTCTTCCAATTTTTGTATATGATTTATTTTGCTCAATATCTTAAACATGTTCAAATACGGGTGTTGTCAAATATACCCATATTTAGTGTGCAACAGTTGCCCTTTTCAGTGATTGCATTATGCAGGGTCTAAAATCAGTCCAACAGCCCCTTGTTCTCCAACGTTTGCAATAATGTTGTTTTCGTACTGTTGCTTTGTTCATGAAACAGTTTGGTTGTACGCGTGTCCTTGTCTATTGTTTTTTGTGGTGTGGGGGGGGGGGTTCTTTCTTTGTCTTATCGCATAATTGTAAGGACATTTTTTTAATATTTCGCATGCATACGCAGCTACATGTATCTAGTGACACTGAAGGCGTAATTTTTGTCTGAGCCTTCAATACTCTGACGAGACTGTGCTTGGACAAGCTCGTCTGAGCTTTCGTCAGTCACGAATGCATTGTAAAATAGATGTAAGTGAAAATAAAAATTTGACAGCAAACAGGGCAGCCACCACTTTTGCTAGTAACTTACACTCAAGTATTTAGCGCCTTCATTTTTGAATGGATCTTGAAGATAACAAGGACAACAAATAAAGCTTGGACGATTCATCAACTACGGAGTAAGCTGTCCTTGAGCGTCTTAAAAAATTTAGTATGTTGTAACTATTCTTGCGCCTTCAATTTTGGATCGTCTTCATTCTTGTAGGTAACAAGGACAACCATAAAGGCTTGTGACCACTCTAGCGCCTTCATTTTAAATGGATCTTTCTCATTCTTGCAGGTTACAATGACAACCATAAAAGCTTAGATAAGTTTGAACTTTGGTCCCATCCCTCTACCAACTACAAAATTAGCTGCCATTGAGAGTCTGAAAAATCAATTTTTAATGTTTTGGCCACTCTAGCGTCTTTATTCTTGCAGGTAATAACAACCGTAAAAGCTTGGATGAGAAAGAATGTCACCCAGATCCAACTTGCGACTGTGGAGTTAGCTGTCATTGAGTGTCTGGAAAAAATCACCTTATACTTACAATGGGAGAAATGTTGTTGCCACTCTGGCACCTTCATTTTAATTTGATATTCTACAATCTTTTAGGCATGCATAAAGACATGCATAAAATTCTGTATGAGTTAAAATTTCGATCTGATCCCACCACTGACTACGGAGTAAGCTGCCCTTGAGCGTCTGAAAAATAATCTCCGTTTTTTTTAATACTTGAAGATAAACAGAACTGGCATAATATCTTGAAAGTTTGAATTTATGCCTGATTACCGTTTCAAGTTAAGAGTTACCTGCCTTTAAGCATAGTAAAATATGGTGTCTCAAAACATTATGCTTGCTCTCAGGTGAGCGATCGTTGCCTTTGGGCCACTTGTTCTTGAGCTTAACGCAGTGCTCTATCACGCTGTCCTCTACAAAAGTTGCTATGGATCTATTATAAAAGTTCAGATGTTAGCACTGTCCATCCTAGTGTCGTGCCAACCAAGAGTGACAGTGACGTAATATTTTGTTTACTATTGTTTAGTAAAGAATTAACTTGTCCACTCCCCTTGAGCCAAGGCGAATCGACAGATCACTGGTGTATTAATCCTATCCACAGGATAGGATTAATACACAAGTGATCTATCGATTATAAGTCCCTGATAACTTTGTAAACAAAACACGACATAACTGTCACTCTTGGCTTGGGGGACAGTAGTGGTGACGTTTGACCTCTACTGATAGCCTTTGGAAACAGATGGACCAAGGTCAGGACCAACAAAACGTCGGCCTTGATCTGGTTCCAAATTGCTTGAGACTCCGATGGTATTCCTAAAAGTAAATTTCAAGAAGAAGTCCGCAGATGACATATAAACCGCAAAATTACCAAGCCTGTCAGGAATCACATATAGCAACATCTATCAATCAAGTGTGGTCAAGGAACCCATTCTTGCTTATAGTCTTGGAAAAGACGATTTTTTTTCTATTACAAATACGGATTGTATTCTTATCTCTACGTAAAGACGCTTGCGGTTTCTCTTTCTGGAAGCTGAGACGCATATGTGCGCATAGACGCCAGCAAAATTGAACATATTAGAACGTGTCATCGTGTTCTACAGAATACACGACACAATTGTGATTTTAATAAGTTTCAAATGTCAATTTTCGTGCCATAAGAGTTCAAAACCTAAGAAAAGAAATTTTGAATTTTGAATTTTAAGGGAAAAAATAAACTCTTGGCTGATTAATATACGAGTGTGTTTATAAGCATGTTTCCTTAAACACTATGATTATTCAGAATATAATAGTCCTTGGGCCTGTACTTTATAAGTTTCTGAATAACTGCTAGAGAAAAAGCATCATAACAGTCGCACAGACTTTTAATTTCCTGTCCATACTCACTCCTTTTTTCTTTGTTTTAAATGCACACTAGATCACTTTTATATCTAAACTTGCACCAACAAACTAAAAACAAAAAATTACACGTCAAATTGATATATTACGATACCAGATATGATGATGTGTTATACGTATATTGCATCATGTTTGCTGTCAACCGTTAAGATAAGTCAAACATGTCTTAAGCAGCCACTCAAAATGAAGTCCAAAAATTGGTTTTCAAGTCCGATTATCGCTTAATGCAGGTCAAAAGCATTGCAGAATGCTCAAGGGGGAGCATTCTGCAATTCTTTCGACCTGCATTAAGTTACCATCTGTCATAAGATCTTTGTTTTGCCTATTATTGAGTGGCCGTTTTACACAGGTTTTACTGTAAGTTATGAACTGACTGAAACAATATGTGTATAAAACCATGAAGGACACAGATCACAGACTAAGTCATGGTACCTTGAGGAAAAGACACTGGAGTTCAGACAAACAACGATACAAAAATGCAAAGACAACTCGATGTATCCTATCCCTGAGATTAGAATTGCAACCCAATTGAGCACATCTTTTTATAGCCAGTAATGTCACCATAAAGTCTGCATATTCTTATTTCTTCGTGTTTTCCTATTGTTTTATAAAAATGCTTAAATTGACAAATTTTCTCAACACTATACAAAACAGAAGATATGGTACATTGATAAAACAGATGTGACAGCTGAGCTGCCATATATTTAGGTGTAAATATACACGCTTTCCTATTAGACCAACGTAAGGCCATCGTTCCTCCAGTGATGACTGTTAAAGACTTTTACCTGTTACTGATATTCTCCGGATTAAAACCTCTTAATTTTCGACGCCATTTTTATTTTGATCCGCTAATTGATATAAGCGACCTCTTCTGATGTCATATTACGCTTGGCTGCACAGCACATTCTATTGTACTACGCTCGACGACAATATGTGGAAAGTCAGAGATACTTCGGTTAGAATTTCTTAATTTGATCTTATTTGGTGTAGTTTTAATTATTTCACTTATTTCACAAATATTCGACGCTTTTGGACGTATATATTTTGCGATTACAACCGTGGGAAAATACTGTCACCCCAGGAAGGTGAACTGACCGTCCCGCCATGACCATAGCTGTTTACTTGGGACGTAAACCAACAAAACAATAAAAAACAGTCAAATATTTTAAAGTCACATGACTACCATGTGATCCAAATGTTTGCCAAACACAAAATATTTACCACGCTGTAGGGTGTACGTTTGAAAGAAGTGATCATATATTTTTTCAAGCTGTTTATGGGTCCTCCCTCTTTTCTGTTTCATAATTCAAACTAGATAAACATCCTTTTAATATTATGTTTCTTTGTATATTTCGCGCAATGAATGGACATGTGTCCGCAAGCAGCCAATCATTGCACTTTATTTTGAGTCTGAGAATGTACTCAAGTTTTATAACCTTGAGGCCAGAAAAGCTATGTTCATCAATTCGAAAAGCGGGTTTTGTCCTTTTAATCCTGATGTTATTGACCCTATGAACTTGAAGCCCTACGTGCCTCTACAACAGCTTACTGAAGACATGCCTATTTGCACTCCTGCTATAGATCTACATTCAGCTACAGAGTCCTCTTCTGGGTTCTTTCCTGCCAAAGACGCCACAGTTAGAACAAAGAAGCCACCCACCAAGAAACGACGCTATCTGAGTTATGTTGTTAGTGGCAATGCGATAACTGAGGATAGCATGGTAGATGCCATTATTCAGCATGAAAGCAGCAAGACCCAGAAAGGAAGTGCAGCTAAATGTACATCTGACAAGTCAGCGCCAAAACCAAGTTCTTCTGGCACATTTAAACCTAACAACCTACAAGCTTGCAGATCTGAAGACTTCGATTCTGACGCTTCAGACACTGCCATTAATGTATGCTGCGTTAGTAACTTGTTTACCCCACAGAAAGAACGCAAGAGCTCATCTCTTATCTTTGTCAAACAGGTCGAATGCAGTAACCGTGAACATATCGCACATCTAGTGTACTGTACCAAAGTTAGGGTTGTCAGGAGGGGTGACAATTTTCATGCCCTCATTGTGATCAAACTTAATAAAAAAAATGTACTCTAATCAGTGTATTATTAAACGGAGTGGCTGCTGCCAGTTAACTGGTAGCAGCGATTTTACGTTAAAATGGCTGCTGCCAGTTGACTGGTAGCAGCGATTTTAACGTAAAATGGCTGCTGCCAGTTAACTGGTTATAGCCATTTTAACGTGAAATCGCTGCTGCCAGTTCGCTTCAGTATTTTTATTGCAGTGTGTATAGAAAGTTATTTTGCATCGACTGAAGTAGCAAAATGTTAGTGAATGCCTTACTTAATGAGTTGTTTAACGTGTTTCCGAATTTGTTTCATGTTAAAGTGTGAGTATAGGCTATGTTGAGCTTCCAAAAACGATCGTAGTCAAATATGTTTAAATTATGTCACAAAAGGGCCTAATGTATTTGCTAACATTAGTCGTTAATTTTTTGTTGCCTTCTATACAATGTTTGTACGATATATATATGTTCTTCAAAAGCAAAATAAAATTAATAAAACTTAAAATCCCATTTTGTTTCCACACCCTCTGTGAATAATTACATGCGCGAATCCAATGGGGGAACTGCAGATCCGGACCTCAGACCCTCCATTTTAAATTGTGCAACTTTGTCTGAACCACCCTGGTCTCCAACTAGACACCCTCTCCCCTCCTGAGACACATTTCTGGATCCAGGTTTACATTATTGCATGTATAAACACTGGTTTGCACCATGCGTCACCGACTCAAACCTTCTTGTCAAAATAAAAATAAAAAAATTAACTGGAAGCAGCGAATTTACGTTAAAATCGCTGCTACCAGTTAACTGGCAGCAGCGATTTTAACGTAAAGCAGCGATTTTAACGTAAATTCGCTGCTGCCAGTTAACTGGTAGCAGCGATTTTAACGTAAAATCGCTGCTGCCAGTTAACTGGTAGCAGACCTTGCCATTATTAAATTAATATAAAATACGTAATTTACCTGAAAATAATAATGTAAATATAAACCAGAAAATATGTTTAATCGTGTTGTTGAATTTATGGTTTGCTAGCCCAATATCCAGTTTGGCATACAGGATACACAAGCCAAACGACCAGCCAATCAAAAGACGCCGTTTCTTATGAGCGCCAACAAACATGGATGCTTCCATAGTCAGTCGGAAAAATGCAAAAAAATCACCTAATAAGATCGCAAATAACTGTAATTGAGCTTTGCATTTACAGATAACATACTGTATTTACTATAAATTGTATTTATCCAAGCAATTGATTTATAAGACAAATGTTACATATTACAAATGTTACATAGACCAATGTGCTTAAGGGCGTCGAAAATGTATAAAGATTTAGTGGCCGCAGACCAAATGAGCAAGCACATGCTATTTTGGTACTTATCGCATAATATGCAAAAACCTCCAGAATATGCCAGTACTGACTTATGCAGCAGGGACCCGGGTCTAAAACTTGGTCTGAGTCTTAATCTACATTCACACTTTGCAGACTCGCATGAGCCTTCGTTGCTCGACGATGCAATAATTACCCAAGTCTCACGTGCTGGAACAAATTATAAATTTAACCTCGTCGCGAGATAACCTGTCTTTGGGGGTTAGCGAACAACAAAGGCACAGGCCAGCCTGCACATCCGCGCAGTCTGACCGTCGCCATTGTCATTCGCTTGTTAGAAAAAATCATATCTAGACTTTTGACCAGCGAAATGACAATTTTCTAGCTAGTCTCTGTGGCCGAGCACACTGGTTTGAACGTCGCCTTGTCGGAAACCCCGAAGACAGGTTTTCTCGCATCGAGGCCTAATTATTCTTGTCCCTTTGGCTAGAAAGCTGGAGATATGCAGAGAAAAATCAAAATGTCAGCGGTAATTTCATTACATACTTACCTTAGCAATTATTAGGTTACTGATCGTGACGAGAAAACATGTATTCGGCATTTTCGACAGGGTTACACTGAAACCTCTCTGTTCAGCTACAGAGACTAGCTAAAATCTTTGAATTTTGTATGAGGCATAATTAGCTATTATGCTTTCTGTGTATAAAATAACAATGTCGGTGATCAACATACGCGGACGCGCTGACTGATCTTGGTATTTTTGTTCGCGTTCAACAAAACAGGTTGTCTCATGGCGTGGCTAAAATTAGAGACCAGTTTTCTGATCAACTTATCCTATAAATGTCACAGACTGTTTTGACCAATCGGATTACGCAGATTCATTCAGATAGATTCAAAGTGGCCAACGATTTCAATATGATTCTGATTTTCGATCCGACTTCGCTGACTGTTTCGAGCTTTGACGTCTCTTTCAGGTTCGATCTGTATGCTACTTTGATATGGCTAAGGGCGGAAATACTTTACGGAAGGGTAATGTTCATCCGCCGTCGGTGGGGGGGAGATATTCTGTTTGAAGCTTGAGAATTGCTCTGTGTAGAGTGTGTGTGCGTGCGTGCGTGCGTGCGTGTCAGTGTGTGTGTGTGTGTGTGTGTGTCATTTCCTGGTCACACTAACTTTATCACTAGACTTAAAGTTTTATTGAAAACTTTATTTCTCGGACACTTTGGAAGTTTAGATAATTTTTCTTTCTAATAGCTTCTCTTAACCCAATTAAAGCCGAATGCACTTTCCCACCGTAATCAATCGAAACTGTACATTTCAGAAAAAATAAAAAAATGGGTGGTATTTTTCATCTTTATTCAAATGTTGATAGAACATTCTGCAAGCAAACAGTGGAGACCCTGATCAGACGCCGCGTTCTACGGCGTCTGGTCTGGTTCTGCACTATTTGCCTGCGTCTCACAAAAAGGACACTAGGCTTATATGGGTTAATTGCGGTTTGCATATAAACTAATGTGAAAGATCGATAGTGACCAATGTGTTTTTGCCAATGTTCTAATATCTACTCTTAAACTACTCAGCCAAATTAAGTCAAATTTTATCTTGAACTTCTCTCATTTTGCAGAATTAAAGTTCTCTCGAATGGTCCTGGTCACATGACGAAGATGTTTGTCATTCATATTCAATGCAAAAGAAAATAGTATTTTTACGTGTGGGCAAATCCATCTACATCGGATCTTAAATTTCATTTTCTGGCATTAAGATACAAGCGCAGCTCATCCGACAAGGATTTCCATTATAAAGAATACAGAATTTTCAAACGCAGCGGCTGTGCTAACGTGACGTTAGATTTTGAAAAGACAAGCGGAGAAAGTGGGCATTTTTGATCATAATGGGAATCCGAAACCATTTTCAAGCGATTTTTACAGGTAGTCCACTAAAACCAAGAAAAAAGCAAAACTAATCCTGAAACTTGCTGAAGTTTCTAGGGAAGATATAGAATCAAGTTTTCACAAGTTGACGTTTTTTATCATGTTTTATGACATAACTTAATAGGATAAGGGAATAATAGTATTAATACTGCCAGAACAACTTGACAGGTTGGTTTGTTATCAATAAGAGTATAGGAAATCCTGGTAGGGACATTTCTTAATTATTTCTAACTTCTTACAGTAAAACCTGTGTAAAAAGGCCACTCTCAAAAGACCGAAAATTGGTTTTGAAAACCAATTATCGCTTAATGTATGCCGAACGTATTGCAGAATACTTTCGACCTTCATTAAGTTACCATTTGTCGTTAAGATCTATAGTTTTTGAGTGGCCATTTTACAAATACTTATACTACTTAAAGTCTTACTTCTATCTTCAATGTTTGTATGTGCATACGAATGTGCGCGCCCGAGTCCGCATCGTGCATGCATGCGAGCATATCAGCGTTTTCTACTCGTCTATTTGTTCATCCGTTCGTTTGTCCGTTCCTTTGTATCATATAATATTTGCTTCTGTCCGCCTGTCTGTCTGTAAGCGTCTTATGCAAGTAAGTCTATGTGTCCCGTCATCTTTCCGAGAATCCATCTGTCTGATTTTCCGTCCGTATGTACATGTACGTATGTCTGTATGTACGTATGCATGCCAGACAGACAGACGTTCGTTCGAACGTTGGTATCGTTCGTTAGTAGGTACTACATACATACAGACGGGTGGACACACAAATGGACACAATATCAGCCAGATGGACGGACTGAAATTGGAAGGACACACGTAGACATTAACTATTTTACTGACCGTTCCTAGGCGGTACTTCTTCTGTGGATCTTTTATGTTTTTTCCGTCTTGTGTTTGCTATGCCTTTGTGCGCGTCTATTTATTTGTGCCTTGTGGTCACCTGCTAGGAAAGGGCTGAGCTCTTGGCTCTCGTTTGTGGTGTATAACTGTGAGTTTGTCACTTTCCCATTGGTATCCTGGGTCAGGTGTGGTACTTGATTGTATCGATTCCTGATCTTTGCACCCTTACAAGATACAGACGAGCCTGAGCCTTTGCTGCTCTCAAACACACACACACACACACACACACACACACACACACACACAGAGAGAGAGAGAGAGAGAGAGAGAGAGAGAGAGAGAGAGAGAGTGTAGACCGAGGTCGAATGTCAGTTATCTAGCTTATCTAGAAAGCCACACCTACCTATTTCAAGAATGATTGCACGAATATGCAATAAGAATCAAAATTAATTTAATCTCATATGCTGGTCCATATTTTGTCTTACGTCCAAAGTTCTTCCGCATTTTACTGAAAAGACGCTCTGTGTCAAATACGTTTTTGTTTTTCTAGGACATCTTTTAGAAAATCTAGCATAAGCCTTACGGATACTGTACTATTTTATCAATAGATCATATCAGAATTTTGAAGTATATTTGAAGGACTCTTAACTTCGTTAGAGATATGCTCAAACCAGCCTGCTCAGCTAAAAAGACATTTTACAGTCTTGAAACGGCGATATTGTAGATATAAATAACAAAAGAACCAGGCTGCAAGCAGCAAAGGTGCTGTCTAGACTGCGCGGATGGGCTTGTATCTGTATCGTTCCCTGCAACATTGCCGCACACATATTGAATAAGCAGCTTTTCTCAAGACATGCCCGAATTATTATTTTACCATTCCATAAATCAGAAAAGTATGTTATGGCTAGTCTGTATACTAGTACTTGAATTTATTGTTACAACGATCTGGCTTTTATGTCAAGAGGAGCTCGAGAAACCCCACACAGCGTTCTTAAGTAGAATAAAAATGTAACGCCGCGATTGAGAGTTGCTTTATTAATGGTCGCCGAAACGACGAAAGCATTTGCTATATATATAGCATAATTTTAAAGGTGTATACCCCACAGTAACGATTCACTGTGCGCCTGAAATGAGTGAAATCGACTGTATCGGTAGAATCGAGAGTTTTTGGCCTAAATTTGTGAGGGGTGGTAAGTATTTTGACATGTTTTCTTATAGTTAGATTTGTCCTTCCGCCATGGATCTCATTATATTTCTTTTATATATGCATACATGTCATAATATCGTGCAAAAATAACGACAGTGTATCGTGGGAGCGCAAGAAACGCATTCTTTTAGAGGGATAGTTGTCAAAAAAGCGAAAATCCGCAGCTTTTTATCATCCCGTTTCGAATTTAAACAACTTAGCTAAAAATTATTTTCACCAGAAGTTCGAGAGGTATATGATCCTACAATACCAGAAATCTCAGACTGATCCGTTTTTTCGATTTTGAGATATTCAGCTATATATGACTGAACGCCCTTATAGCAGTGAATTAGAAACTGTATCGGTAGAATCGACTGCTATTTATTTAATGTACGAAGTAAAAACTACCGACTGCACGAAGTGAAAGCAAATGTTGGTCATAAATCTTCGAATTTAGAGCAGAAAGTAGGCTATTTCACCCTGTGTATACCATTGGCTTCTAAATGTGTACTTAGGCAGACAGTGAAGACCCAGATATAATGCTGCATCATACGGCATTTCATCTGGGTCTTCACTGTTTATTTATACAAATATGATGTTCAGAGAAAGAAATGCAACTTTTTTTAATAAAAACCTGTGACCAGCAATATATATATTGTACCACCCCAGGTTAATTGTATATAACCAGTAGGCAGAATTCAATTAGTTCATAAAGGGTTAACAATACGTCAATCTGTATCACTTTTTTCAGTCTGTTAGAGACTCCCGTATCTGCTGTCTGTGTGTAGGTTTGTAGGCTTACATTTCAATTATTTCATCCTGCTTTAAGCAGCTGTATGGTAAGATGAAATGGCAGTGGAAAGTACATTTCATAAGACCCACTGTGGCAAACCCTTTAATACGGCTTTTTGCGCCCAGCGAGCAATCATATTACATCGAGTGCCAAAGACACGAGAGGGGGGATTAATCCCCCTCTCAACAGGGGGGTTTAGGGGGTCTCCCCAAGTTTTTTTTAATTTTGGGCGCTTCTATGTGCGTTTTAATGGGGTTTTCATGCATTTGGGACCAGATTTCAGTCCTTTTGGTAACGATTTTTTGCTAGAAAAGATATTTCTTGTCACGCGAGAAACCGAATGCTGGACAAAATTGTTTTCAGACAGTCACGATTTTTTTACTTTTTTTCTACAGCATGTTTCTTTGACATTATTTTACCTATGTCCCCGCAGGTTTTGCCACGACGGTGGGTCAGGCTTCAGACTCTATGACGGCTCTAACGTAAAGCTTTAATCGGTGGGTTGGTGCCTGATGCTTATCTGTAGCTGGACCCACCGTGGCTCAACTTGAGGTTTTCTTTAGCTCTGACTATCTGTAAGTCATGAGCCCTTTTCTTTGTTTCATCATGGAGTGTTAATTTGATTAGAGTGTTTTTCCATGATGATACATTGCATTAGTTAGATGGCCTCCATGCGAGCTGAACATTTCATGTACTTCAACAACAGCAGAATCTAGGGCGAAGATTTGGTACCAGTAAAATGCATTTAAGCCCCCCGGTGGCTTAGGCTGCTGTCCATTCTAAGGCGGTGGTTCTGTTGTTGTTGACTGTTTGTTTATTGTTACTCCCATTGTGGGAGTCTGTAATTGTTCTATGTTTTGTTACAAGTTACTTTATATCCATTCTAGTATTGCAATCATCTTGATGGGGAAGAGAGAGCTGAATTAAGGGTGAGGTTGGCGCCGTTAAACCGGTTTAAGCCCTCCAGTAAATTATTTTACTGACCGTTCCAAGGCGGTACTTCTTTTGTGGATCTTTTATGTTTTTGTTCTGTCTTGTGCTTGTTATGTCTTTGTGCAGGTCTGTTTATATGTGCTTTGTGGTCACCTGCTGGGAAAGGGCTGACCTCTTGGCTCTCGTTTGTGATGTCTACTGTGAGTTTGTCACTTTCCCATTGGTATCCTGGGTCAGGTGTGGTACTTGATTGTATCGATTCCTGATCTTTGCACTCTTACTTACTTTGCTTAATTTGTCTTCCTGGTGTCTCGTGATTGTTGAGAGGCTCTTCCTTGTGGTGCCATGGGGTTGTCTGCAGTTTGTGATTGTGGTATTTCCTGATCATACTCACTTACTATTTTTTGAAAGTACTTTTAGCACTGATCCTTGGTGGTCCTTCAAAGAGTTTTGTTTTCGAAAAGATATACACCAATTACATGTAGAACACCCATTAAGAATGCAGGCTTCATCTAGATTTTGGCTTCCGTAGGCATAAGATGAGATCTCTGGCTTCATCGTAATGGAGCCAGGGCCTACTGTCGAACCATGACGGATAAACGCTTCTCTGCTCAGGCTTCTTAAAGTCGAATGAAACGTTGGTGGAACCGAAAAGTCTTGGGCTGAATTTGAACAGGTGGGACCTGTATATCTGTAACAGAATGCATTGTAAAAACACAGGCTCATGATGCTCAAATATGTAAAGTCAACACGTTTTAAACACACTTTATCGCTCGACATGTTAATTAGAAGAAGAAAAAACAAATTGTCAATTTAAGGGATAATAGAATTATCTGGACCTCAATAAGAAGACCTGTCTTTGGGGTTTCTGACCATGCAAGACTCAAACCAACCTACTCAGTTACAGAGATTAGCTAGAATGCTGGAATTTTGAGTGTAGCAAGTTTACAATTATACTTTCCTAGGAGCAAATAACAAAGGCGCTGATCAGACTGCGCGAATGTGCAGGCTGGTCTGCGCCTTTGACGTTCGCATGCAGCTACGTCGGGTTTTCTCTCGACACGGTCCATAAGTATGACAATATCCATTAAGACCATCTGATTATGAAATTAAATAAGCAGGTGTCATTATAATTTTTCAATGTTTTCACACGGGCAACGCGCGTTATTAATAATTGCATCAATAAATGGTAAGCACAGAGTTAAGTGAGCCAAAACCAGCAAAAGGGACACCGCGGAGAGCATACTCGGCCAAAAAAGTGGTTGGGCACTCGAAGGACCTGCCGGACCGGCGATGACGGCCTTGTGTACAGGTAACATGCTACTGTAAACATAGCATTTGTAAACCACCAGTTTCTAATTGCATGGTGTTATGCTCCACTGAGTGGGTAGTATAATATACAGGTAAGTTCACGTTGTGCTATACTTCCACAAAACGCTTTGAGGCGTGACTGTAACGGTAAATGCATTGAATTAATCGAGTGTCATTACTTAGAGGTCTTAGTAGAAGTATACATGTATCGCTTTGTTACATGAAAATTTATGAAGGTTGGATGTTTACAAAAATAGGTTTGTGAATTTTCGTTACAGCATCTTGACAATAACACACACACACACACACAAACGCACGCACACTCTCACGCACGCACACACACGCGCGCGCACACCACACGCACGTGCACGTGCCACAATCGCAAAAAATCAACTGAAAAACCTATCAACAAACTAGCAAACAAAACATTATCTCTATTGTTTTGGGCTTGTCCATCCGTCCGTCTGTCTGTCCATTTCCGTGGTCACTCTAACTTAGTCATTTTTAATCAGATTTTTTCCAAATTTCATATCATCATCAAACTCTCGTTCAAGTTTGAATACAGTTTTTTTTCTGTCAAACGATAAGCAAGAAGGCTGTAAAAATGGCCGCCACGACAGGTCTCTCTAACTTAGTCATTATAATCGGTTTTCTTCCAAATTTCATATATGGATTGCTTCCATCAAACTCTCGTTCAGTATGTTCTTAAAAATGTTATCCTTTTGAAGCAAAGAATGCACCAAAGAACTGAAACTAGAGTGTGCAAATTTTCTGGGCCAGACTAGCTAGTTTCGGCCATTTAGGCCTCGTCAGTGACCCTCTAATAGTTTTAAGTTCCACAATGAAACCCATGATCCCAAAGGACAAGAAAATAAAATCTACACTATAGTGAAGGGCATGGAGACGTTCTACCACCACCACAAAGTCCCAATCAACAGCTGTAGTGAAGTCAAATATGTTCTTAAAAAGTTATCCTTTGGAAGCAAAGAATGCACTAAAGAACTGAAATTAGAGTGTGAAAATTATCTTGGCCGGACTAGCTAGTTTCGGCCATTTAGGCCTCGTCAGTGACCCTCTAATAGTTTTAAGTTCCACAATGAAACCCATGATCCCAAAGGACAAGAAAATAAAATCTACACTATAGTGAAGGGCAGCCAGTGAGTGAAGTCAAATGTGTTCTTAAAAAGGTTATCCTTTGGAAGCAAAGAATGCACCAAAGAACTGAAACAAGAGTGTGGAAATTTTCTGGGCCTCATCAGTTAAGGTCTAATAGTTTCAAAGTTCCATATTAAAACCCATGATCCCAAAGGACAAGAAAATAAAGTTTGAATACGTTTTTTTATCTGTTGAACGATTAGCAAGATGGCCAAAAAATGGCCAACGCCTATCAGTGTCCACTACTTCATTTTTTTTATCAGAGTTTTTTCCAAATTTCATATATGGATTGCTTCCATAAAACTCTCGTTACAGTTTGAATACGAGTTTTGTCCGACGAAAGTTAACCAAGATGGCCAACGAAATGGCCGCCACCTATTAGTTTGCACTTATAGACACTCTACCTTAGCATTTATTACCTGATTGCTGCCAAATTTCACTTATATATTACTTTTATCAATCTCTCGCCTAAGTTTAAATATGGGCTTTGTTTGATAACCAAGATGGCCGCCAAATGGCCGCCACCTGTCAGTTTACACCTATGGACACTACTTAGATGTATGAGTGGTCTTCGATATTTTGAAGTATTTCCTCAATGAGTGACAATGGAGTGTTTTATGACTTATCAAAGTCAGAATAGAAAGGCAGTTGTGGCATTTGTATCCTGGATTTTCCATTGTGCTATAGAAACTCACGAGTATTGGTTTACTGAAACGAAAATGTTTCAGAAGTGAGACTATATTTAACAAACTATGATGACATGTGGCTTAGGCTGCTGTACATTCTAAGGCAGTAATTCTGTTGTTGATTCGTTGTTGACTATTGCTCCTGATGTGTGTTCTGTGTTTGTTCTATGGTTTGCTATGCATTGCTTTGTGTCTTTTCTAGGTTTGCATTAATCTTGATGTTGGCGAGTGCTACGAGTATGTGGGAAAGGAGACTTGACTTAAAAGTATATGTATTTTTACTGACCATTCCATGGCGGTGCTTCTTTTGTGGATCTTTTTTGTTACTTATGTTTCGTGTTTGTCATGCTATCTTGTCGTCTAATTATTGCAGTCGTGTGGTTACCTTCTTGGAAAGGGCTGACCTCTTGGCTCTCTTGTATGTGGTTATTTGTTGTGTTTTATCACTTCCCAATGGAGTGTCCTGGGTCAAATGTGATACTTGAGTGTATCGGTTGCAGATCTTTGCATCCTTTCTTACTTTAAGGAATGAAAGTAAAATAATTTTGTGTTTCAAACGGTGACCCAAGAATTGCTGCTTGGCTCATATGCGTAGGAAGCTTTTCAATATTGGGGGGGAGCCAGCGATGCCAACTTCAATACTTGTGGAGGGATATTACAAAAATGTACATAAAAGCATGCATGCGCACACATATCAATGTACATATGAAAACACATGTACACGCTCCTAAATTTTCATACTCCCATGCATATATGCATGCATGCACACAGATATGTATGCATGCATGCACATGCAGTTACATCAAAACATTTATATTTACATTTTTTCATGAAAATCAAAGCTAGCGCTCTTTATGATATAGAATTCTGAGAATCGGATGTGTCGCCTGGCAGAACAGAAGTCAAACAAGGAAAATTTGTTGAATATATTTTCCCGGCAAAGGGTTATTTTAGAGAAACTAATAAATCACAAAACATAAATCCCATTTCTCCAACCCTAAGTTCACCTTTGGTATCATACAGATCAAGGTTAAAAGCCTATCAAATAGTTTTCAGTGGTTAGTTCAATACAAAATAAACTTATCTGTCTGACTTTGACCTGACCTAGAGTTCAGGGGTGTGTGTAAGGTCAAAGTATTTGCTTCTATGTAAGTCTATACTTCTTTCCCCTTAATTTTATATACAACACGATCGCATTCAGAAGTTATTTTATGTTAAAATCCAACCTACAGTTAAGTGTGAGTGTAAGGAGAGAATATGTGTTTGCATGGTGCCCTATGCCCTATTCCCTTTAATTTGATATGCAACATGACCATGGGGGCGGGGTCTGCGGGTAAAGTATTTGCTACAACGCTGCTGCATTTGTGATTCCCCTTAATTTGATATGCAACACGACCATGTTCTGAACAAGTTGACTTTTGACAACAGGGTCAGAGGGGCGGGGAGAGGGGATTTGCGGCCAAAATATTTGCATGTTGCTGGTTTGGCGATTCTATTTAATCTCATATGCAACATAACCATGTTCTCAATAAGTTGAATTTTGACCTTTAACCCCACACCCAAGGTCGATTGGGGTAGAGAGAAGGTATGTAGGCAGAATAATTGCTGCCATGTTTCTGAACTCGTGAATCTATTTAATTTGATATGATAATATTCTGTAAAAATTTAATTTTGACCTTCTGACCACCAGGGTTAGAGGGGGTGGGAGGGGGTTCCCGGACAAAATATTTTCTACCATGTTGCTGCATCCGTGATTCCCTTTAATTTGATATGCAACATGACCGTTTTCTAAAAAAATTGAATTTTGACATTTTGATCCCATCACCTAAGTCCACCCAGGGGTCTGGCACAGGTCTTAGATCCAAAATCACGATTAATATGTTTCATATTTATTGTACCTCTGTCTGCAGTTGCTACCATGTTGCTGCATTCGCAATTCCTTTGATGTGCAGCATGACCATATTCTGAAAAAATTGAATTTTGACCTTCTGAGGGGAGAGGGGGGGCTGCAGGCAATATTTGCTACCATGTTGCTGCATTCGCGATTCCCTTTAATTTGATATGCAACATTATCATGTTCTGCAAAAGTTAAATTTGACCTTTTGACCCTAGGGTCGGGGGAGGGAGGGCTGCAAGCAAAATATTTGCTACCATGTTACTGCATTCGTGATTGCCTTTAATTTTATATGCAATATGACCATGTTCTGTAAAAGTTGAATTTTAACCTTTTGACCCCCAGGGTCGGGGGGGGGGGGGGGGGGGGGGGTCTGCGGGCATAATATTTGCTATCATGTTGCATGTTGCTGCGCCTGTGATTTGCTTTAATTTGATATGCAACATGACAATGTACTGAAAATGTTTAATTCTACCTTTGACGTCACCACCTAAGTCCACCCAGGGGTCGGACACAGGCCTTCTATCAAAAATCAGGTTGGATATGTTTCTTATTTATTGTACCTCTGTCTGCATTTGCTACCATGTTGCTGCATTCGCGATTCCCTTTGATATGCATCATGACAATGCTCTGAAAAAGTTTAATTTTAACCTTTGGACCCCAAGGGCCCTGGGGGGGGGGGGGGGTCTGCGGGGGAAATATTTGCTACCATGTGGCTGCATTTGTGATTCCATTTAAGTTGATATGCATCATGACCATGTTTTAAAAAAGTTAATTTTGACATTTTGACCCCACCCCCAGGGTTGGGTGGGGGTAGGAGGGGGTCTGCGGGCAAATTACATGCTACCACGTTTCCGCATTTGTGATTCTATTTAATTTGGTATGCAATCTGACCATGTTCTGGAAAAGTTGAATTTTGACCTTTTGACCCCAGGGTCATGGGATGGGGGTGAGTGGGGCTGTGCGGGCAAAATATTTGCTACCATGTTGCTGCATTCATGTTTCCCTTTAATGTGATATGCAACATGATCATGTTCCGAAAAAGTTGAATTTTGATGTTTTGACCCCACCTACTAAGTCCACCTAGGGGGTCTGGCACAGACCTTCAATCAAATCTTGCGTTTGATATTTTTCTTAGTTATTGTAACTCTGTCAGCATGCGAAGTTTCTGTAAAAAATAATGACAACTGACTGAGTTATTGCGAAATTTACATATTTGACCTTTGATCCCACTTGGGGGAGGGGCTGTAAATTTTTAATCAGGGTTATGCTTATCTACAGGCACTGGGTAATCATTGCCTATAGTGAGAAGTTGTAAGATATAATAGTTTTGGAGAAATGTGATGTTTATTCTACAAAAAGTCAATATAGCTTTTGCATTAGCCTAAACCTAAGTAAAAAAAGGGCCAAAACTCAGTCAAAAATTGGTGAATTACCTCCAAATTCGAACTTGGCCTGTATTTTATTTTGCTTTATCAGTGTAAAATTTGAATGACAGTGTCCCATCCCTCCAAAAGTAATTGATCGTAAGCCACAATTTAGCCAAAATCTCAATCAAAAAGGGCAATAACTCTTAATAAGTGTGTGGATAAACGCCACTTTCGAACTTAACCTGTATAATTGATGCTTTACCCTTCTGCAAAGTTTGATGGATGATTAAATTGATGAATCCCTTCAAAAGTTATCGATCACAAACCAAAAGTGTGACAATGCAATACGACAACGACGCCCAAGACGCTGATGGACACATGATTCTTATGTGTTGATTATGCGACTCAAAAAGCGGATACGTTTATTTGTGGAAGGGGCAACAATGCAACGAATGTATATACATGGGGTCTTTGCCACTATAAAGAATTATCTATTGTCATTATACCGTGTTAGGGTTTTAAAGCCCTTCCGTATATCTCACATCAAACTTGGGCCTCTGTCGTGAAAGAACCTGACTCTGTCGCATGTGAACAACAAAGGTGCAGACCAGTCTGCGCATCCGGACAGTCTGATGCGTGCCTTTGTAACTTGCTCCCTGGAAAGTAAATAGCTAAGCAGCTGAACTTGGCCCACTAAAAGCTTCAAGCTTCTATCTAGTCTCTGTTAACAACAAGACTGATTTTAGCAAGATCTGGTTGCAAACCCTGAAGAAAAGAGACGCAGCACATATTGAGCCCACACATTATCCTTACCAAACTGTTACTTTTCAAGCTGATTGAAGGCACTTTCGTGCTACATGTACATAATTGTTAATATTTTGCCAGTTACCGACAGCCAACCTTTTTAAATCAACTGAAGGAGAAGAACAGCCAAAAGCATTTCATGGAGGGTGCACAGTGGCTTTGTCATACAATGCTTGACTCGATACCAAGTAGCTCCCTGGTATACCCACATCTGCGTCACTGCGTTATGTGTTTGACCAAGACACATTAATACTTTCTTACTACTGGTTCAACCCATGAAGAACCATCCTGACATAACTGAAAACGTGTTGACTTGGACGTAAAGAATCAAATCAAGCAAACAAACAAGTGTTTTCATCCAAAAAAAATTAAGAATGTGCCAAGCGTAAATTTGTTTACAAACTGAAGTTTTTGACAAGCTTTTATTATATTTTTTATCGCACAAAGGTTGTGGGTTTGATGCACAAAGTTTACGCATATTTTAGTTCTACTTGCGCTTGAAATTGGCCCAGAATAGACGAAACTGTCTTCATTGTTCCCTTTCACTGGGCACAGTACCTCTTATGAGTATCGATATTACTTCGTTCAGTGCGTCGATTCTACCGATACAGTTTCTAATTCACCGCTATTAGGGGGTTCAGTCATATATAGCTGAATATCTCAAATTCGAAAAAACGGATCAGTCTGAGATTTCTGGTATTGTAGGATCATATGCCTCTCGAACTTCTGGTGAAAATCATTTTTAGCTAAGTTGTTTAAATTCGAAACGGGAAGATAAAAAGCTGTGGATTTTCGCTTTTTTGACAAATATCCCTCAAAAAGAATGCGTTTCTTGCGCTCCCATGATACACTGTCGTTGTTTTTGCACGATATTATGACATGTATGCATATATTAAAGAAATATAATGAGATCCACGGCGGAAGGACAAATCTAACTATAAGAAAACATGCCAAAATACTTACTACCCCCTCACAAATTTAGGCCAAAAACTCTCGATTCTACCGATACAGTCGATTTCACTCATTTCAGGCACACAGTGAATCGATACTGTGATACCCGCGTGAAATATATAAAATATATCATTTGAGGTAAAAATTTTACAGTTTTCAAAATTATGTACATTTTCCGTAAGTGTAACAGCACAATAGAACGATTACATGTACGTGTTATTCAAGCTTTTTCTTGGAAATTTTGGTAAAATATTTCTGTATTCTCGTTTCACTATTTTACAGAAGAGCAGCCACCTATATAACTGAAACCGCCGATTAGTCTATTTAGGCTATATAATATTAAATAATTATTGCCTGCAATGAGGAAGACATGAGGATTTATCTACCCGAATATTTCAAAATGCTTTTTTCAAATGATTTTGAGATACATGATAAAGTAAAAGGTTGATCCTGCATAAATAAAGTGTTTTCTTGGTAGAGCCGTTGACCACGCCTTATTTGATGCGTGGGGCGACTGGGAAGCAATACCCTAGTAGGAAGTATATTTTGAAATTAATCCAAGACCAATTTAGGGTATCGTGCACCCCAAGCACAACTTTTCATGGGTGCAAATTCTTTATCAGGACCCCCTAAATACAAACAAGGTCCTCTTCGAATATAAATAATCTGAAAAAAACGGATCCTTCAGAAATAGTGAGGAAAGCAGCAGACTTGGTTTTAATGAGTCTGTTAACGAGAACTAATGGAAAGTGCAACAATGTTTTGACTAGGTTATAATGCATGGTTTCCATGACAACTCATAGCGGATTTTGGAATAGGTACAAAACTAGACATATCTCAGCTGCTACTTATCCTAGACTACTAAACCTGGTACCAAATTGAAGCTTAGATGTGCGCCTATTATCTATTTGTTGCATATATGTTCATAAATATTCATGGAAACATTAAAAATGTTTTTCAAGAATGGGGATGTACCTACAATATCAACTATATCTCAGCATAGACTACAAAAGGTGGTATTAAATTAAAGCTCAGATATAGACCTTTTATTCCATGATAAAATATTTATAGTTTCTTACATCCATACTTTGCGTACTCATGACCTTCATTAAAAGTGTAAAAAATGAAAACCTTTAATTGATCACATGTCCATATTCTCATGGTCACATGTTGTTATCTCATTAGTTATACATTTGTTGTTATATCATCAGTGATACAATTTAACAAGTCTATTCATCAAGTGGTCCTTCATGAATATTATCTCATTTCATAATCATGAAAATGCATGAAAGCTAAAAAAAATGAGGGAGAATCGTGTATAAACTATAAACTCAGGGAGGAGGTGAGGTGGTTGACCTATGTTGCACCCCTAGATTATTTTATTATGCATCCCACATTGTATAGTAGGACCACCTTAGTGCGAAAAAAATCCTCAAAAGCTGTTTGGGCTTTGTGAAAACGCATGGTTTCCATGGCAACCCAAAATATGATTCTCAATTAACTCAAGTCACCTACAAAATAAATCATATTTCAGAAGCTACTAATTAATCCTAGACTATTAAACTTGGCACCAAAGTAAAGCTAAGGCACATGCCGCTTATCCAATATTCATTTATCCAAATTATCTTCATGAATATTAATGAAAACAATAAAAATGAGAGAAAAACTGCAAAAAAAATTACCTACAAAATAAGCTAGATATTAGATGGTGATTGTCCTATAAAACCAAACATGATACCAAATTGATGCTACGAAATGGCTCTTTTTATCAATTGACCAATATGTAACCTACCTAAATTGCATATTCATGAATATTAGTAAAGACATCAGAAAAAAGAAGAAACAAATATACTGGTAGAAAAATGAAGGGTGTACCTGCAAAATTAGCTATATCTCAGCTGCTAAGTGTTTTGGTACCAGATTTATGCTACATGTAACACAAAACAACTTTTATTTACTTCACGTATAGTAGCATTAAGATAATTAGCAACTGAGATATAAGTGATCTTGTAGGAACACTCCCATTAGTTAGAATTTGATTTTATCTCATTTTTTTAAGTTTTCAGTAACATGTATGAATATTTGAATTAGATAATTTACCTTAACAGGACAGGACTAAAAGTAAGTTATCTAGGCTTTGATTAGTTTTAACAGGATTGGCTGTTTTCCATTCAGTTTATGGACTGTACCATGAGTAATGGAATTGGCTGTGGTTCTGTTGTTGATTTATTGTTTTATGTACCTCCCATTGTTTGTGGGGTTCTGTGTTTATCTTTGCTTTTGGTATGCATTACTTTATGTCCTTTCTAGGTTTGCTATCATCTTGACCAGGAAGAGAGAGAGAGAGAGAGAGAGCTGGTTGCTTTGCTTCTATTTTCTTTTGGATGTCTTGTTACTGTAAATGCCCTGTACCTCTTCCTTATGGTGCCATGGGCTAGTCTGCAGTTTATGATTGTGGTATTTCTTGATCATACTCACTTACCATTTGCTTAAATTTAGTTATAAGCTTAAATTGATTGGGTTAGCAAATTAATTTGGATAGTTCGTTTAAAAGTGTTCCCTTTTTTGTCTGTGTGCAAATCAAATTCTATTATATTTGAGGGCCTCGTTGAAGATTAGTTGTATTGCTAAATGTTGTAATCAATTTAAATAAAAACTTAACTTCCCTACTGGTACTAACTTACTTACTTAAGCACCAACTTTTGAAGTTTGTAAAACATGCCAGCTAAAAATGAACAGGGGTTTGCATTAGTTTTTATACGCTTTTCTCTAATTTTCTAATGTTTTTATTAATATTCACAAATGTGAGGGCAATGTAAGAAAGTCTGCAGGCACGCACCTATTTTTCTACTATTTCCCTAGATCATTTGCATATATTAATATGGACTATTTCGTAGCAATCAGGACCAATAGCGAAGTGGGTAGCAAGTGCGACTGCAGATCCAGGGGTCGCGAGTTTGGTCACAGCCCGGTCCCATACTTTCGTGAAGATTGATCATGAAATAATTTCTAAGGTCATTCTCCTTCTTCCGCTGATTCAAGAAGAGTTGTTGTCAGATATAAGCGAAAGTATGTGCCCAAAGTACTGGTTAACCGCTTAGTTCGCAAGATTGTCCAGGAAAAAGTGTGGTTAGGTTAACTGACCGTCTCGACATGACGATAGCTGTTGACTCGGACATAAACGTCAAACAAAGTAATAGCAAACTATTTCTTATCGTTAATTTGGAGCTAAGATTAGTTCTATAGGGCAACTAGCAGCTGAGATAGTTATAATTTAAAAATAATCCCTCTTATTTTTCTTGCAATATTTCTCCCATATCTAATGTTTTCATTAATATGTATGAATATTTAAAATCAATAAGCTTATCAAACAATAGAATAAAAGTTGATTATCTATGCTTTGATTTGGTACCAAGCTTTGAAAGTTGTGATAAATGAGATATGAGAAGTTTTGTAGGTACACTCCTATTAATTGTTCAACGAGTTTCTCTGACTTATAATATTTACACTGGTATTCATGAATATGATAATCAGATCATTTGCATATCATTAGGTACAAGGGGTTATCTTGGCACTTATTAAATTCCAAACTTGGTAGTCTAGGACAATGAGCAACTGCAAAATCATTAAAACTGTTGGCACACCCCTCCCTAAATGTTCCTACTATATCACAGTGTTGTGTAGAAGCTTTGATGTAATCTGACAAGTAAAGATATTGTGACATAAGGGCAACGTTTATCTGTTATAATAGTTGTCCCTTCACATAATTAATTTGAGGGTCATTAGAACGTTTACACAGAAAGAGAGATTTAGGTAGAAGAACAGTTTTACGAATGCTCCTATTGTTGTTGTCATTTTCCGTTTGTTTGTGTATAACATTCCTAATTATATGAAGAAAAATCTTTTACTTACACGCATTTGCAGTTTTGCAAACCTGAAAGGCTACGTTGTAGCTGAAAAGTATCATCTTAGGTAACTTTCTATGTATCTCGCCCAAGGAGTTATATTGAAAGGAAAGCGTCAATATTTTAGAGTTCTTTTAGTGCTTTGGTTTTCTTTTTCAAATTTTCCTCCTGAGTCCAAGCTCTACACATTTTGGTTCGAATTTAGTTCTAAACATATATGTGACATATATTTTTGGAAAACCATTTAAAACGAAATGGTTAAATTACTCCCAATGTCACTATATCTGCCTTACAAAGTTAAAAAATACTATTTTCATCACATGAAAATGTACATGTCAGGTTCTGGCCAGCAATTAGAAAAAATGTTGTCGTTTTCTCATTTTTTATCACCCACTGAACAATTTTATACATGTTACCAAAAATTACATTCATACCCACGGGAACCACATATGCTCCCGGACTTAATGACTTTTCAGCTGTGAATGAAAGTTTTCTACTGTCACTTTTATATCTAGATTTGAATTGAAGTCATGTTCAACCTAAGGACTGCTCACAAGTTTTAGCAGCTGCTTTTAAAATATTAAAAGTTGTATTGGCATTTTAAAATATTTATAAATTCTCTGAATGCAGAATGTAAATCAAATGTAAATCATAAAACACGTTTTTATCTTGTTTATTCAAGCAAATAAAAATGAACAAACAAAACAAAACTGTTATTAAAATTCACCAAAAAGTCTTTAGTTTACCTGTTGTGAGATAAAAAAATAAAAAAAACAGCAAATCATGTCAATTTCATGCAGTCATTGCTAATTTCATACTCATCATGCTATTGTAGCTCTCTGGAGGGCGATATTAGAAAAAATGTTAAAAGTAGCGACCTCTGGAAACTAGCTTGAGCTGGTTTTCATCCTATATCACACTGAATGCCAGTTTAGACCAGTTTTAGGTAGATATAGAGATTATAAAAACAAATTGGTCCATTCAGGAGACAAAATTCTCTCCAGTCATATAACAAAGTATTTTATTAAGTGTAGAAGTCACCGTTTGCGGTCCACGATTTGATGTATACACTTAGAAAAAAGTTAAGCATCATTTTGTGTTCTGAGGAAATGTTTTGAATATTTGAATTTCCATAGCTTGACGATATTGATATTTTTTGGACTTATATTTCAAAGCATCTTCTAGGTGCAGCTTGAATTATTGAAGCTTATCATATTAGGTTTTGAGCTACGGCGGCGGATGAAATATGCCGCACGTGAATAATTTTAAGTTTTCTGAAAGTAAGTTTGCACTTTTGTTTCAGCAAACGAAAGAAAACAATTTTGGGAAGCAAAAACAGCATTTAATGTAAGAATGGAACATGCACAATGAAAAGATTAATTTGGTTTCGGAAAGTAGTGTATTAGCTCCGAACCACATTACCGTAAAGTTTTTGCATTTTGCACTAATTTCTATGGAAACAGAAATTCATTGATATTTTCCAAATTAAGCCTTATAAGGATAATTCTGCTGTGCCTCTGTGACCAGACTGTGTGTTATGAAAATCTTGAAAGACCATGTTCAATTTCTTGCCAAAATTTAACAACTTCCAAAATGTTTAGACAAAGAACGAAATATGTTTTTGCAACCTGCCATCGGCTAAGTATGGCTCTACCGTCAACAGTAGTTCAGAAAACTAATAAGTGGTGATTAAAGTTTGTTCAACAAACTGTCAGCTCCAAGGGCGAATAAAAAATGAGACGATCAGACCTCGTGGAAGGAACGTAGCACAATAGATTTCAATATGGTCATAAAACCAGAAACTTATTTTCTGTACCTAAGATGGCGGCTGTCTATCACAGGTGTTGCTAAATCTTCGTCATTTTAACGCAGAAGTAACCTTGAACTATACAAATTGTCATTATTTGCAAAATGTTTGATGAAATATTTTTAAAATGTTGAAAAACTTTAGTTTAAAGGTTACCCTTGCATTAGCCAAGGTGATGTTTAAAATTTTTCCAAGTGTATAGTTTCCATATTTTTTTTCAACTTTACTGAGGAGCGGTCTCTCTATCAATTGTTGCCACCTCTTCTTATTGACAAATGTGTTTACTTATCTGTGAGAGGTCATATACTCACACAGGTTTAGACAAACAAAAATATTCAGCCTAAAATTGTAAATATGTTCTTATAACTATTACCCATATTTTAGCATATGTTGTGGGTGCTCAAAACAACCGTCTCATTGAGACGGTTCTTTTGAGTACCCACAACATATGTATTTGTTGAGAAATAAGAAGATTATTTTCTGTTACGCACTCTTAACTAAAGTCCTGTTAATAAACTCATATACGCGCACTCTCGTCAGAGGCATAGACAAAATATAGAATTAGGTGAAGCAATAATGATTTATCTGATGGAAGCAGCCGTTTGTGTGCATTGATAGGAAGATTGTGAAGCATTGTAGATTTTATTCAAGAATCCCCATTGCGCTCCTAGGTAGGGTTTTTAGGGTGGGCGGGCCAAATATCACTGTTTATCAAACAAAGGTATGTGGTGCCACAGCAGCACAAATATAAAGCAGCATTTTACCACAAGATCCTGAGGTTGGAGTTTTGGAGTAACTTGCATGGATGTTTGCCTCAATAGTGTACTATCATATGTCATCTTATCACGAGACTTTGGTCGCAAATGCAAGGTTTATGGCTTTTCTCATTTGCATAAATTTTAGTGAGTCAGAACACAAGCAAGAATTTCGACAGTAGACGAATTTCTAGTTAGGCCTTTGAATGGCTATGAGACAATCTAGTGCCTGTCATAAAATAATAGAATGATGACTTTTGTAATCATTGGATGGCTTTCAATGACATACCGTATTAACCTTCTGTTTGCCAACGGGCCACTTTTGGGCCACCAGTAGTACTCCTTTGAGTGCCAACGGGCCACTTTTGGGCCACCTGTTTGGTTTTGATTTTTGAGAAAACTCTACTGCTATGTATATCTTAGTTGTTTTCAATGTAAAGAAAAATCCTTTTTCAGCAAAATATTTTTGGTTGGGACTCTTTTCATGAAATGCACTAGGCATCAGAGGAGATTATATGAAGGTACTGTCAGTAAAAAATGAACATGCCGTTGCTATGTTTTTCCCGCTTTCTATGACTTGACGTCATAAATCTCACGAGACGCCAATTGTAACGTGCGACGGCGCGCAGTAGACAAGGGACGTCCAGAAAGTGTTGGTTTCGATGAAATAATTATTATTTCTCGACACAAAACAGTGTTGTAGTTGTTTTTTCATTCTTTTTTCTCCTTTCCAAATATATTTGTAAAAGAAGTGAATGAATATAAAAACAAATCAATAAATGCATGCCACGAAAAACAAATTTGTTAGAAATATTACATTAGCTGTGTCCCCGATATGTAGTTCGCTGAAGCAATTGGATCTTGTAAGAAATGCGATTAGGTACGGACTCATTGTTTTATTCCATCCGGGTCATTACCAGACCTTTATCTTTAGTGGGTGTCTCATCCAGCCACGACAGGGAAACTCAGGATAAACATTTTTATAACCACTGACTGAACTTATAAACCAACTTAAATTTTCGCATGTTTTTGTCTGTGCTGAAATTTTGACGTGGAATCATGTTCGTGTTTTGCAAAACTGGGCTATGATATAATAATACACAGTATGTATTTATGGACATGTTCGCGTGTACAAGTTTTTTTTCTTTCTCACTAAACTCGCGAAACTACATCGCTCTATAAAATAACTAACAAAAAACGCGCAGATGATTGTGGACAGTAAAGTAACTAACACAAAAAGGAGAGATGACCGAAAGAAAAAATATAACACCTTCCTCTCGAGCAGAAAATGCTTATATGAGACTGCACACACATGTAAGCGTATTCCTGCAAGAAAACTTACTGCAATCAAATAACAAACAAAAAAACGGGCAGGCGATTAGATACAATTACGCGCTTAAAAATACAACACTGTCCTCTCCAGCAGCAAAGGCTCATACATGCGCGCATTCTCGTAAGAACGTTTTATCGGACCCAAGGTCTCTTGTGCAGACTCATCAGTGTATTCGCTTTTTGGTACTGTGGCGGACGGCTCCAGTGAGCCTGTGCAATGGTCAGGCTCGCTAGAGCCTGCGCTGCTAGCATAAATGAAACCCTAAGCACCGTTTGAGTTGTACTTAACGCTTTGTCCAGTGACTAAGGCTCAGACGAGCTTGTACAAAAGTGCAGACTCGTCATAGCCTTTCGCTGCTCGCTTACATAGCAAACTATCGCCATTGGAGCCAGCATTTCAAACATTGGTATTCTGCATTGTCGAGTGAATATAAAAATGACCAGACCCGTCAGAGCATTCGCTGCTCGCATTAACTTATCGCATTGTGCGCCATACGCCATTTGATCAAGCGCTCGAGATTGGGTTTTGTGACTAAGGCTCAGACGAGCCCGAGTCTATGCAAAGGTGGTTTCTCGCCATCGACATAATGTCTAACTTTATGTACGCCCCTTCTATTCAGACGTTAGCGGGAAAGTAAGACGTTATATTCAGAATAGTCAGCGAGTTTTTCGCGCCAACACTGAATGACGTTCCCGTTGTTACAGACGTCGTAAACAAGTACAATACGTCGAAAACAAGTGCCGTCATTTTGGCAAGTACTAAGAAATTCGCTTGGCATCGAAAGGGTTAAACCTAAGTACTCCTAGTTTTATTATTTCAAACCTACTTTTGAGCCAGCTCACGATCACTTGGTACTTATGGCATAGGCGAGCAACGAAGGCCCAGGCACACAATATCACCAGCGGTTCACTGCTCGCTCGCTCGCAAACACAAAGTTCGGGGAATGGTTAAAATTAAAGTCAAAGTGTAGGTCTCTAGCCAGACTAGATAACTGTGCACGTACAGTTAGAAAATAGCAAGTGAGTAAAGATTAGGAAATACCACAATCACACACTGCAGACCAATCAATTGCGCCTTGAGGTAAGCCACATAACACTGACTGTCATAAGACTTCATGGAGACAGTTTAAAGTAACTTTAGACAATGTCCTAACGTCAATTGTACACCGTGGCGGGATTTCGACGTCAGTAGTAAGTTGTTTACTTTAAAATAACGTCGACGTCATCAACAACTTGTTTATTTTCAAGACGTCGACGTTATGCAAACTTGGCACTCATATAGGGAATATGCTCGGCACTCAACTGGTCATTGTTTACAATAAGAGTAATTAAAGAATATATGCCATCATACAAAGTAGAATTCAATTAGAATGTTTTAAACATTGATCCAGAGGGACGGCCCTAATCCTCTGTCATTGTAATCAGTTATAGTTAGCGGGGCAAAAAAGTTATAGAAATGTTCACCGGTCTTTGTTGTTCTTCCATTAAAAAATCAGTAGTAGTAAGCTTGAGACGGCTAGCTATACACTAGTTAACGCTACAGAGTGATGCCCCTATGAGTTGAGGTCTTGATTGACCAAGAGACTCTTAAGACACATAGAACTAAGTAGCCTTGACTATTACACACACCATATGTCACCAAAAACTATACCTCCTAAAATGACTAAGTTATTTTCAAAGCTGAAATTAACTAAGTTATATATTTCCACAACAGGACCAGGATACTATCATACCACCAGAAATCTTTCACAATCATACACCAAAATTTATTCGCAGCCCAATGCTCAAGTCTACAAGGGATTGATTGGAGAGAGGGTATAAGTCAAATTATCAAATGTGTAGGTGTGGAAACTCCACATTGTGGAGATGTGGAGATGTGGTGGATCCACATTGTCAAGATGTGGAGATGTGGTGGATCCACATTTAAAGTGTGGTGGTCCACACATAATTCGTATTTATCCAAGAATGAACGTAAATCTCCATTATTCTGACACGCAATATATATGCATTTATTCACATTTAGAATGTGGAAATCCACATTGCTCCACAATACATCCACATTGCTCCACATTACATCCACATTCAAATTGTGGAGATGTGGTGGATCCACATTGCATCCATATTGTACGAGTGAAGGTCCACATTGCATCCACATCTCAATCGATATGGACACATTCATCAACATCTGATCATTAAACCCCAATACTATTACATGCCAATAATGATTATCTAAGATATGAACAGAAGCTCTAACTTAATCATAAGATAGATACTAGCTATCAAATACGACTTCATGCAAGAATCTGAAAAAGTATAATTCTTAAATACTTTCAAGCAGCCTAATCATATCTAAGTACACACCTACTCTAGATAAATTGACTAAGTTATTTTCAAAGCTGAAATTAACTAAGTTATTTTATATATCACCACAGAAGAGCCTTCATCCCCCTTAAAATGACTAAGTTATTTCCCAATAGCCCAGGAAACTATTATAATCACAACCCAACCAGTGGATATGACCAGGAGCTTATCATAATCACAATCATAGACCAGAATAGACCTCAAATAAACTAAGTTATTTCCCATTAGCCCAGGAAACTATTATAATCACAACCCAACCAGTGGATATGACCAGGAGCTTATCATAATCACAATCATAGACCAGAATAGCTCACAAATAAACTAAGTTATTTACCCAACAGCCCAGAAAACTATCATAATCATAGACCCGACCAGAAAAGACCTCAATAATAAACTAAGTTATTTTCTAATAGCCCAGGAAACTATCACAATTATAGGCCCAGCCAGAATAATCCCAAAAATAAACTAAGTTATTCACAGCTAGTCACTCAAGCTTACCAGGGTAGACATCTCTAGGCCAATTTTTTAGCCTGAAAAATTCTCTAAGTTCTTTTCAGGCCTAAAAAAAAAATTGGCCCAGAGTGGCACCCATTACTACTCAGGGGGTCCGGACCCCCTGCCCCCCCTCTGGATCCTTGCATGTATGATATAAATACCAAAATCTCATGAACCTGCTCTTTTACTCACCATATCAGGTAGCTATATGGACTAGGGTAAAGTCAGGTAGCTTCGGACAGCGGGTAAATTCGGACATACATTTGCAAACAGTGAGCCGTCTCATCAGGATTTTCACTGTTTGCTTAGTTAATTCAATTTGTATTCCAATAATTCCAAAATGAATGAAACAAGGTCGCTGTCCGAATTTAGACGACTGTCCGAATTTACCCGATTTTATACCCTAGTTTCGTTAGTAATATTTAGGGTTAGTACGGTACCGTCTTTTACAATTGCAAGTCAATAAGCAGGGATGTTATGAGTATTAATAAGCTTATACTATGAATAATCAAACAATACATTGGAAACGGATATCCGAATGCTATTGGTATTGTAGCGATCATCTGGCCAGTGTACTTTTAGCATGAGCTCATTTGGCATATGAACTATGTGTAAAATAATGTACTCTTCCATCTGGTTAGATACAATGGACATAGGGGATAGATACCTCATTATGCATAGTGTACATATTTAAGATGTACTTCTGCTCAGTCCCAAAAAACGTTTTGTGGGGGTTCACTTTGCTGATTAAAACTCATTTAAATATCCCATGAAAATGAAATAATTTGGTCTCACTGAGACCAAATCATTTCATTTTCATAGGATATTTAAAAACCGAGGGGGCGGGGAGGGGGTTCAAGAGACCCTGAGCCCCCTCTGATAATGGGGCATGCATGTTCAAACAGTGACTTCAAATATGGGATAAGTACATTCAGGGACCAAAAGTAAATCCACAAAGTCAGAAATCCCATAGACGTCAATTGTATTTTCACGGATGCATGAAAATAGCCAACATATCATTATGATTCTGATGTCATTTGCAAGTTCAATTTCATCCCTACATATTAAAGCTGCAGATATTTAAAAAAAAACAATTAGCAAGATTTTTTTGGTCAATTTTGGACAATGTTACCATTGGTGTCAATGGAAATGTGGCATTTTCATTTTTTTTCTAAAAAGTAGAAAACTTCACCAAAAATGTACAGTGAACGCATGTATTATATTAACTTTACAGCAATCTTGTTGTTACACAATTAAGCGATTTTTGTAAAAAAAAAAAAAAAAAAAAAAAAAAAAAAAAAAAAAAACAATCAGCAAGATTTTTTGTCAATTTTTGGACAATGTCACCATTGATGTCAATAGAAAAATGGCAATTTCAATTTTTTTTAAGAAACTAAACTGTTGTATTTTAAAAGTGAAAAGTCTTTAAGCTCAGAAACTCCAAATGCTCATATATCTTTCTTTTTTGAAAACATTGTTGATCCAGATCAGCTGGATTCTGAAGAAGCCATCACACCAAGATCCACACTGTTTTCCACGCTGCTCTTACAGCTTGAATGCTGCAGGTTAACAGGATCCTAAATGGGGAGCAATGTAGTACATAAAATGTTCAACATGACAAGGGTTAACATTATATGAGACTGTACATGACAAAGCCAACTACAATTTACTGTACGCCTGGTGAAGAAGACACAGATCAGCCTGAAAAGCAACCATGTCGTACATGTTTTAGAGTATTTTATGGGAACTTACCCAGTAGGCACATAAAGGCGAGCCACTATCAACGCAATTTAAATGGCGTTTAGCTGGTGGGCCAATGGTGGCCCTATATTGCATGGTTGCTAGGTAATAGGCAGATTAAGACTCAAGCTTTTTTCCGTGCGGGCAATTAAGACTCATATATGGTGCATGCGTCCAATATGTTCAGATATTTTACTTGACGCACATGTCATTACCGTTTAACATCCTAAACAATGATTATCAAACGAAAAAACGAATGTTCGTTTCGAACACGTTTTGCCCGCCATAACACTATGAAATGAAAAATGTGTTGTTGTTGTTGTTGTTGTTGCTGCTGCTGCTGCTGCTGCTGCTGCTGCTGCTGCTGCTGCTGATGATGATGATGATGATGATGATGATGATGATGATGATGATGATGATGATGATGATGATGATGATGATGTCGTCGTCGTCAAAGAAATGTTTTAAAAGTCTGCCGGAATACGACTCTGAGCTCTGTACAAAGAGAGACAATTCCATTACGCTTGTCATCCTCCGTATGGATGAATGGTAAACCCTTGACAACAAATGGTCTGATTTTTTAAGTCTTCAGTGCTTGTGATCTGGTAAGACTCAACCTATCCTACTCAAATAAACGCACTAGTTAATGACTCGATTTCTTTGCACATAGCGCATACAGCTAAAGAATCAATTCTGAATTCGTCCTCTGCAATTTTTTGCTAACATTATTTGACTAACGTAAGTAAGGAGGTAAACAGTGTGGACCCCAGATCCGACTGCTCCTACACTGTTGGTCAAAAAAGGCTTCTTTAACATTTTAGCAGAAGACAAAAGCACACGACTTTTGATGTGATTGGCGCTTTATAGGTTAATACTAGTACTTTCAATATACAGAAGCACACGATGTTAGGCTCCTTTGGTGATCATGTACAAGAAAATCGAAGCCCTCACATCAGATTGCGTATCTGCTCAGTCTGACCAATGTTGTGTGCTCTATCGATAGCTTGAGACATAAGTTTCTCCCAGCTCTTGTCAAAATCTGTCCTGTGCGTTTAACGCCCCATACCCCTGCGCTGGTGGTATTGGCCATTTCCGTTCTAAGGCGATATTGGTGTTGTTGTTGACTCATAATGTGTTGTTGCTACCGTTAATTGATGGGGTCGTGTGTGTGTGCGTGTGTGCGTGCGTGCGTGTACGCGTGTGTGTAAGCGTGCGTGTTGGATTGGTCTGTGCTCTGTAGTTGTGGCATTTCCGAATAACACTAACGTCTTTAATATTGCTGTAACGTAGATGATGAGTGTGATTAACGCATCTCCTGGTCAATATGTTAGCTTTAGTGTATAATCTTTGAGTGTATTTACAAATATTCCCTCTTGTAGGCAGGACGAGTCGAAGACGTGTTTTCCGCTACAAGAGGGAATATTTGTAAATACACTCGTAAAATTGTACAATACAATTCTTGAAACAATCAGCTTTTAATTTATTCATCAGATTTCAAGTCACTTATGAGCTCCGCCCTTGACAGAGTCTTGTGGAAATTATTGAACAGCTTAGATCAAAGGAAAGGCGGCAAAGTCATGATTCAAGACGGTATTGGTTCATATAATAACTGGATTGTGGCAGTTTAGTAAGAATCCAAAACATTGAGTTAATGAGATCGCAAGTTACAACTACAGTATAGTACACTAAAGAATGTGTATTTAAAGTATTGGAGTTTACATGCTGACTCCACTGCGTCAAAAAGGTGCTTGTCCCAAACTTGAAATGACACATCACGTGACAAAAACATGACTTAACACGAAAACGACAAAAGTAAGTTGTGAAGAAACAAACACTTTAAGATAAAGTAACTGCCAGCCAACCACCTTAGAATGGCAGTTTTTTTTACCGTATTGACATATAGATGGTGGATAAAAGTATTCGTCACTTGGTTTTATTTACATTTTCAAAGCAAGCATTTAATTACTCTTTAGAATTTTTCAACCGTTCATAGCCTCATGAACGAAATATCAAAATAATTTCACTTTCGGATCTCAAGACGGACGCGCATTTAAAGTGAATGTAAATTGTTAAATATTCTGTTTCCCATTGACGCTGAATTTATTGTCATCGAAAAAAAGACATTTTAATAATCGGTTAAATAGGGAGGAGTGTAATACAATATGCCAACACTGAACAGGTAAATTCTCTAATAACAATATGCCAAGTGAGCAATAGCTGGTACTTTGGCATGGGCGGTTCCAGAGGGGGTCAGGGGGTCCGGCCCCCACCCTGGAGAATCACAAGTGGCTATAGGTTTCCTTCGAAATACTGGTACAGACCCCCCTCGAGAAGCAATTGGACCTGTCGGGTCCAATTGCTTTTCGAGGGGGTCCGTACGGCCTACTTTGATGACTTAAAAAGGTTATTAGGATCCGCGCATGCTTTGGCCAAGCGTCGTCGTATGTGTCTTTTAACAGCTGTTGACTTATTTCCATTGGCATCGTAGTATCTTTAAAAACGTCTTCTGAAAGTTGACATTACACAGAGCGTAGAGGACAGGGTTGATGGCGGAGTTGATATAACACATCCAGTAAGCTGAAACAGATATGACACAATACTTGTAAATTAGTGGGGGTTTTTTTTCACAACCGTATTCAGCAAATCCAAATACGTCGGAACTACGTCGAATCTACGTCGATGCGACGTCCACAGGAACTAGTCACAAACCCTTAGAATGAAAAAATGCCTATATTTACTTTTATAGAGATACACGTCTACATTTTTTTGTAAAAGTTTGTGACTGGTTCCTGTGGTGACATCATACGTCGCCCCTCGACGTCAATACGGCGTGGATATAACGGTTTTTGCCTTCTTGGTAGTTACAGGAGGCTATGTTGAATCGCATTTCACACTTCGTAACACATTTTAGTGCAAGAAAACCCAAGTGCACCATCACTGTGTTCACAAAACATGACCGCTTTAGCCCACTTAAGCCGAATCACGGGTGGTAAACCTAGGAACTACCACGAAATTGTGTTAACGTTAATTTGTTCCCAAGCCACACCCGGGACACGTCGTGATAGTTTCCAGGCCGAAAATTGGATAAAAGAAGGTTGGTGTCACTTTCATTTTTGTTTTATTTTACAACTAAGAACGAACAATGGTGAAATCCGACAATGTGGTTCCGTGTAAATATGTCTCAGCGTCCCCTCTAGCTCAAAATTTTGTTTGAAAAATTATTTTCTTTCTTTAGATTCGGACCAACTTTTCCCAAAGTTCGAAGGATTTTAGCCCATATCTGTCAAATTAAATGGAATTTGATATCATTTGACGATGGAAATGATAAAAAGACCCTGAATAAGCATTCCTAAACAGTAAAAAATCTGAGCATTTAGTCGTTAACGATTCATGCCCCATTCGTCCTGTACGGTAGTTTACAGCTCATCGTGGTAGTTAAAATGCTATCGTGGTAGTTTCCAAGACTTTGTAGGATACGTTTCTGAAGTGTTACAAAACATTATAGTGGTTGTTTGTTTCGCATGATAACCCTCGAACTCGTCAATGAATTACCACGGTAAACAAATAAATCACATTTCAACACCATGAAGAAGCTAAGCTGAGGACTCAAGAGATTCAATGTGATGCTTGACAGGTGAAGATCATGCCCTGGACTGCCGTCTTGAAATCTAAAGCAAAAGAAGGTCATCAGTTGAGCCGTGGTGGACCAAGCAACAGACAAAAAAAATGATATAAAAATTGCGTCACTCGCTACGTTGTTCGATGTTCAGTCAACTTTAAGATAAAATGGCAGGCTAAGACTACTGGCCCAAAATATCGTTAGTACTTGCGCTTCAGAAAAAAGGGAAATAGCCTCGGGTTGGGACACCTTTTATATACATGTGAGTGTGACGATGAACGGGCATGTTATTTGATAATTAAAAAGAATGTTTATTCAAAAACAAAATATGTGAATATCCCTTCTTTTCATTCTTCTCATCATTTCAATAGCCCACTAAAATTAAAATTCAGGCAGTCGACATTTGTTATCTGACAAAAGGTTGTTTAAAATGGTCTTCGTATGAATAAGAGGGGTATTAAAGGTTCGAACCGCACACACTGTCTTTATAAAATTGAAGAAGCCCCTGAATAGTGAACATCTGCTGATGTGAACTACTACTAAATTCCTACTAAGTCTTGGAAACTACCACGATAGCATTTTAACTACCACGATGAGCTGGAAACTACCACACAGGATGAACGGAGCATGAATCGTTTACGAGTAAATGCTCAGATTTTTTTTCTGTGTAGGAATGTTTATTTAGGGTATTTTTATCATTTCCATCGTCAAATGATATTAAATTCCATTTAATTTGACAGATATGGGCTAAACTCCTTCGAACTTTGGGGAAAGTTGGTCCGATGCTCAATGGGGAAACACGAATTTAAAGAAAGAAAATAGTTTTTCAAACAAAATTTTGAGCTAGAGGGGACGCTGAGACATATTTACACGGAACCACATTGTCGGATTTCACCATTGTTTGTTCTAAGTTGTAAAATAAAACAAAAATGGAAGTGATCCCAATCTTTCTTTATCCAATTTTCGGCCTGGAAACTACCACGACGTGTCCCGGATGTGGCTTGGGAACAAAATTACGTTGACACAATTTCGTGGTAGTTCCTAGGTTTACCACCCGTGCGAATGAACTTTCCTATCTCTATTGGTAGGACAAGTCTATTTCAAATCTTAGGGGTGTTGGTGGAATTTTTCATTTCTATTCAAATACTAATAGAAAATTCCGTGAGAAAACAGTGGAGACCCTGATCAGACGCCGCAGAATGCGCTGTTTGCCTATGTCCCACAAAAAGGACGCTAGGCTTATATGGGTTAAAAGCTTAGTTCAATGAATTATTAAAAATGTGTTTACATCATTATCACAGAACAATACAGCTTGTTATTAATACAGTTTTATCCTATGTCATTAAATTCTAGAGTTGCTATTTCAAAGAACAAAACTTGTCATTTCCAATGCTAATGGAATCTTGATAACAGTGGCAGAAACTTAGGGAATTAACAAGGATCCATTGTTTTCACATTACTATTGAGAAGTTCAATTATTGAGAAGTTCAATAGTTATGGTAAATAATACGTCATTCATTTCAACGAACTTTGGAAGGTTGTTAAACATTCGTTCAACACATAACCGTTTGTAGAAAGGAAACCCCTAAACGGGTACGTTGGCAAACAGTGAAGGCCCACGTATGAAATGCTGCATCATGTTTCTTAAGACAAAATCGATTTTATAGAAAGAAATGCTTTTTTCTTTTATTATTGTTTGTGACCCCTCAATATATACAATGGACCATGATCCTCGCGTACGGTATGTAGCTTTATGAAAAAAAATCCAGTGGTCTGAAAAGGGTTCAGCATTACACTTGATATTCCAGCAGATAACATTTTAAAAAATCTTTTGAAGTTTATAAATAATAATTATCTATGATTCTTGCAAGTCGTACGCTGAAGTCACCAGACGATTCTTATTAGTATATAATGCATTTTAAGCCCAAAAAATACAGAAGTATATATAACACAACAGCAGTTGTTTCTATCGCTGTAGTTTTCAAGTGCCGCCTGTAAATGCATTGGATGGGTACCTTTAATCTGCAGTTATACAGTGGTGTTAATCATACAGGGAGAGAGAGGGGGGGGGAGGGGGGATAAGATTATGATGAGAAAACTTTAAAAAGTAACGTTAAAAGCCCTGCAATAGCGACACAGGCTCCTAAGGTTGCAAACAGCTGATGCATATTTCTTCATTCCAAGAAGCAATGAATATAGTCTAAAGGCGCTAGAGAAAGCATACCGAATTGTAATGCATGTGGAACTAACAAAAATACGTTTTGTTGTTGAATGTCCTTGGAAGGTCAAATATTACCTTTGGTCACGTACACTAAAGCGTCTCCAAATACATGTAATGTACTTTAAAATTACTTTAATGTAATCTTGGCATTCCATTCCAACTTAGAGTCAGTTTTGTCCGCAGTATAATCAGAGATGGAGATTTTAAATTAATCCTTATTAGTGCTATTAAATAGGTCATATAGATAAAGCCTGGACATATCTCTAATAGATTCAGATTTTTTTAATGGCGTCAGTGGTTAAAAGTAATAGCGTGTGAGCCAGGGTGTGTCACGGAAAAACTGTTCTATTTTTGTTGTTTGTGAATAATAAAGGTGCAGATCAGCCTGCGTACCCACGCAGTGTGATCAGGGCCGTTTTTGTTCGCTGTATTGAAAGAATGGCGGCTATACATAGTATATTTAGAATGTTCAGGCTTCTAACTGGTCTATGTAACTGAGCAGTTACTAGGTTGAAGTGCTCTTTGGTCACAATTTGTTGTTGTCAATTCATTTAGAATTATCACGCTGCTTATGAACTCTCTGTGCTGTAATTCCGAAGTCATGTTTTGTCATTGCAATTACAAAGTCATGTTTTGTGACAGGGATCATATAATACAAGATAATGTGAAATTAAGCCAAATAAGCATTGAGTCCTTTTTTACCGCAAGTCATAGGCAAACAATGCGGACGCAGATTTGCCGCCACATTACGCGTCGTTATAATCCTTTACACTATAGAGACGCCTTTTAGCACTTTTGCAAACAGAGCAGACCCAGGTCAGGCAGCTCTTGTAAGAGCAGGACACTTGTTTGCTATCATATCGAATATATAACGATGCAGGGGAAATAACAAGAATATCAAAAAAGGGGTTCTCATATTAGCCTTCTCTGCTTGAGAGGAAAGTGTTAGATTTCTTTTTAACGACCATTTGTCGGTTTTGTGTTAGTTCCTTTCTGTCCACAATAAAGGCTGACCTCTTGGCTCTCGTTTGTGGTGTCTAACTGTGAGTTTGTCACTTTCCCATTGATATCCTGGGTCAGGTGTGGTACTTGATTGTATCGATTCCTGATCTTTGCACCCTTACTAACTTTGTCCTTTTCTGTTAGTGATAGGTGCTTTATTAGACTGGCTCCTGTCCATAAAACAATTTTTCACCAATGTGTGATATCATAAACTTGTAGCTAGTCTAACTCTGATAAAACAGAGCCATCAGAATTAGACTAGCTACAAGTTTATGATATCACACATTGGTGAAAAATTGTTTTATGGACAGGAGCCAGTCTAGTGTTTTATAGCAGTGAGTGTTCTTGCGAGAATGCGCACATGAGCCTTCGCTGCCCGAGAGGATTTTTTTTTATATTTTGGGCCGAGCTCGAGGGCCGAGTTGTCCTGCGCTCAAGATAAATTCCTACACGATGCGACATGGCGAAATTTTGTACATGCAATTAAATAATGCAACATATATTTCAAAATTATTTCTATATGCAAGTATTTTACAATAATATAATGTAGTAGTTGAAAATATCAACAATGAAATAAGACGTTTCGGTTGAAGTAGTTACGATGTATATAAAATAAATTAAAAAAAAAAAAAAAAAAAAAAAAAAAACAGCATTGTAAATTGTTAGCAAACACTTTTTAAAGAAAATATAATGAAGTGTGTCATTGACAATAGTTCGTTATTTTTTAAAATAGTTACCTTAAAAACTGATGAATTCTTGTTGTGTTAGATTGAATTTCAGAGTCTACAAATATGTTTTGACGACACCATGAATCAAACCGTGAAAACGACATTAATGATAATATTATCTGACGGAGTATTTGTAAATGCAATACAAATCGCATTTAAATAAAATATATAGCACATTGTAACAAGGGAACTTAAAATCGGTGGAAAATATTGAAAATTCTACTGCTTTCTCTATCAAGACAATACGCGGTTGACGGCCAGTATATCCCAAATCTATATATAGCACTGGAAGTATGTCACGATAAAACCTCCTATAAGCTCCTATATTCTTAACTTACTACTGATGTATTGCACTTCAAATGGAACACAGTTTTTTTGTTTTTAAAAGTTTACATACAAATTACTTCACACTTAAAGTTTGCATGCGCATAGAAATAGCAAAACCCTAACTAGAATCAAATTTTGACGGAGAATAATATCATTTTTAATGCTCTGATATATCTTGTAAAAATAAATTACTTAGTTTTTGTTAGTATGAAAATACCCGTTTAGTACCCATTTTTGTACTGTCGGGATAGATACATTATTTGCTCATCTATTAAACGTCCATTAGAGATTACAGCAGACGATTACCTCGTTGTAGGCATAAAATTGTTCCGCTTACGATGCAATCCAAGCTGCTTTTATAGGTCTACGAATAATGACCTTTCTTTTGGGTCACCATTTTTGTGACACAGTTGGAAATAACTGAAACATTATTGACTAGGCTGATAAACGGCAACGCAAGCCAATACGTAGCTAAATTTAAAGCTGCATAATCTGTAACTTTTGATATTTTCATTTTAAAAATAATGTTTCTATTTTTCAAGAACAAAGTAAAGAAACTAAAATTCAGGTATACATTTTACCTTTTTCGTAATAGTTAACACATTATTAGTGCCAAAACAACAGCATTTATGTTAAAAATTAACTGTCTAGAATTATTGGAGGGACGCAAATAATTACAAACAAGAGAAAATACACCTGTTTTTATAAGATAATTCACTTTTCCATGCAGTTTTCAGCCGTAGAAATTAGATTTATTGTGACAACATAACTCTATTCTACTTTTACAAATGATTTAAAACGAAAAAAAAAATCGAAAAATGTTCATAGTTACAGAGTATGCAGCTTTAAAACCACTGAAGCATTGTTATAAATTGTCTTATACTATAATAGCCTTAAAAGCATCAGGGCGTGACTGCACTAACAATGATGAACTGCTCCATAAAATAGGGGTTATAACATTATGCAATGCACTTATCTGTATGTACAAGATAACTTTTACAATCGATTCGATGGCGCAGTAAGTATAACGGTTGCACTCAAATAATTTGTTAACAAGGTTGAAGGTTCGAGCCCCAGTAAAATCTTTTTTTTTGCTTTCGCAAATATGCAGGAAATTTTTTCGAGATTTACATATTTGCAGAAAAGGCATGTTTTGATGTACTATGCACATGTAAAGCGACTTCACTCAGTAAAATGGCGAAGCTTGTATGGAGATACAGCGACGATGCAAGAGCTATTATTGAAAACGTGTACAAGTACTGCATAGAGGAAAAAAGTCTGGAAGGAAACTGTCACTGCATCGTGTATGGGACAGAACTGCAGCACTCACAGGCGTTAGCAGATCTACTGCTCAGAAAATTGTGGAAGAGAAGAAGAAGGCACAGGACGAACAGCAACAACCAAAGCAACCACCGTCATCCGTCGAAAGTGTCACTGGGTGACTTTGACAAGGGTGTTGTACGGAGGACCATCGACAGCATGTACTCCTTGAAGAAGGTTCTGTCGACCCTTGATAACATCAGAACAGAGCTCAAACAGAGCATTGGTTACACTGGCAGCAAGGGTCGTCTTCGCAAAGATCTCCTTCAAATGAAGTTGGCTTACACACCTTGTTTGGTGAATCGAAAAGTGCTTATGAAGAGACAAGCTCTAGTCCTCAACAGGATCAGGTACCTTCGCAGGGTCAGGGAATTGATAGAGGCAGGTAGTCGTTTTATACATGATGATAACTCCGTGACAGACAGAGGATAAAATTTGAAAAGTCCTAGTACTGTGATGAAATTGCTAAATAAATATAAAACAAAACAAAACAACAGCAGAATATACAACTGCAAATAAAAACACACTAAAATCATTTTATAACATATAAAATTTACTTTCCTATCTTAAAATAATCAAACATCAATACATGCAATAAACTTAAAGAAAACACAAAACAAAAAAACAGGTTCGAATTGAGGCTCAAACTCACTACTTCGCGTGTTTCAGAAGAGCGTTTTAACCACTGAACCATAGAGACAGATAGCAATTGAATATAGCGTTTAAGGATATAAACACATTTTACAAACAGTTAACGGTAAATTATCTGCTCAACCCAGAAAAATGGACTCGACCAAAGGTCAATAATGAGAGGTCACAAATGAATAATAGTATATACATGGCTTTATGTTTGACTGATAGTCATTGACCCGTTTCGCTCAAGATACTAGAGGGTAATATTATTTGGCCTTTAACATTAAGAATGTTAAAATGCCATCCTATCACAGCATTAATGAAAACGCATGCAAACTTCAAAAAATATTTTTGCTCAGGGTTTTTTGGATTAGATATATATTTCCTATGAAATTCAAAATTTACATATTAGATTTAATGTTATTGTCGAAAAACGGTGTTCCATTTGAAGGGCAATACTGCAGCAGTGTCATCTGCTGATAACCGTTGAAAGCAGTTTGGACCCACATCAGACCCGACAAAACGTCGGAGCTTTATAGATATAAATTGCACATTTCTAATCAAAAAATTGGTTAGGTCAAACTTCAAAAAAGTCTAGTAATATACTTCCGAAATTGGAGTATTCCGCCGATATCAGTTCGAACGTGTTATCGATTTGTGTCTAATTGTGGCACTGCACACGTATACAGGGTGCTCTCACCCCACGAACGTTTTGAAGCACAAAATAATAATTCATTTCATTCATTCTTTCTTTCTTTCTTTAAAATTCTGAAAATACACGTATATAGTAAGGAAAAATAAAAAAAAAAACTTTTTATTTAAGAAGGTACAAGCATTTTGTGAAGAATAGGTTTTGAGGTAACTATTAGAGGTATTTTGGTATGCTGAATCCAAAAAAAAAAAAAAACAATGTTGGCAAGCTGACAAATAACGTCTTCACTAGCTAATTTGCATATTTCCAAGATGGCCGCCTAATTGAAGAAAAATAAATAATACTTAAGTTGAGTAAAGTGTGAAGGATGCCAAACTGGTACAATATTCTCATGATTGGGGGTCTTAACTGACATAAATGTATGCAATTAGAATTAAAAAATGTAATCAAGAGACAATCAGGGGGGGGGGGACAACATGAGCAAGTAATCTAGCTTCCAACATATTTTTTCATATTAGTGCGTGTATATTATCTGGCCCAAATGTGCTAGGAATGATTTAATAAAAATGAGAACTTTAAAACATGCATCGCAATGATATCACCATTGTTTGCAGGAAATTATGACATAAACAAATTCTGTAAGTGTCAGCTAGGGGAGGGTGTTGGGGGCTATGGGTGGGCCTGTACCTACAAATTGACTCGTATCTTATCAGCAACTCATCCTACACTATTAAACTTGCTAGCAAATTAAAGCTAAGATATAGTACTTTCATCCAATGGGATAGTCTGATATGCAGATTGATTGTCTAATTTGCATACACTAATCGAACGTTCTAGCCAACCACATGCATTTTTTCTAAGCAGGCAATACGTGGCAATTTTGTTAATTGCAGTTTATAAAAGAGTACAATGGTCTGTTTTTTCTAGACAGGGTCTGGTTCATTTTGTTACTTCTTCAGACGTATTGACCCTTTCCCCCATGCTGGTAACTTTTGTAATCTGCTGATAACCTCAGCAAAGAGTTGTAACCCACACCTTGACCCCCATGGGTTCTGATCTGGATTATGGCTTTTGGACACTCTGATAATGTTTCTAAGACCTTTTTTGTTGGAAAAGTTAACTTGGAAGTCAGCAGATGACCAGGGAAGCAAAGAAGTACCCAGCATGCGAGGGGTTAATTGTTCAACACTAAGACCTTTTTTGTTGGAAAAGTTAACTTGGAAGTCAGCAGATGACCAGGGATGCACAGAAGTACCCAGCATGCGAGGGGTTATTTGTATAACAGAGTTTCTTGAAGTTGCATCTCTGGCTTCTGACAGGGTTATATAACTACAATGGGATACAGATGTTCTTATTATATAATATGGACATCCTCACCGTATAGCATCGTACACCGGATATAGCGATTGTCGAAGCGAGGAAATCCTCACACGTCGATGTACGAGGTAAGTTTTTATTCCCTTTTCTCATTGATACATGTGAAATATCATTGCAGACACATTTTGCTGAGGTTGCTGATACATCGATGTATATTCCTTACTACAACAAATGGTCAGCAAAAATATATAGCAGCTACGAATAACAGAAATGTTCCGCTAATCACTGATAATTTTCTATTGTTTGCCACGAAAATACATGTTTAAAGGCTGTTTAAGTACACTATTAATACGAAATACATACAGAACCATGGCAAATACCCCAGAAAATCATTGGGACCCACTAAAAATACCCTAAGCGTACTTTTGAAGCTGCATTTCACGATTGAATCTTCTTTTTTTAGTCGTTTTAGTGTACGGTCTATAGGAGGGAAGTGTACGTTTTATAGCAAAAATTCCTGCTCGTAGTGTACGGTCGATAGCCAGACAAAATCATCGTGAATATCTTGTCTAGTGCTATAATTTTAACAGTTCTATATACATAGACAAATTACTATCTGTCAAACGTAGCACGGAGCCCCTAATGGTATAAGTCATTGTGGTGTCTTCTTTGTTACCTTTACTGTATTGCAGCTGTAAATGTAAACCAAAGTTTGAATCATAAACAACACACTGCCATAAACTAAATACAATGAAATATATGTACAAAAAAGGCCTGGACCCAGAGGGGTTGTTGACGAGGGGGGGCACTGAAAGCCAAAGGCTTGAACCGATGGCGCAAGCAGCGACGTGGGAAGAGTATGTCTCTGAGAATGCATTTCAAGCCATTTAAACCCATTTATCCATATTCCATAACCTCAATTTTAAGTAAGGTTGTACACCCAAACACGTTGTTCCTAACTATTAGTTTTGCGTTTCCTTATCGTCCTCTTGGTGCTTTGGTAAGGTTCACATGTGGGGGGGGGGGGGGAAGAGGGGCACATCATTTCCAATGCAGTCTGAGTCAGCCCAATGGTCAGAAAAACAGCAGAGCCCATGTTAGGGGGAGGGGGGGGGGCTTAAAATTAGCAAACATGCTGGAAAAAACAAACAAGCCCACACCTAAGAAAAAAGGGGCATAGGTTCCCCTGTATTTTGTACTTTTTCATTCACCCTCAACCCAATAACATAAGCCCAGCACGGCAGCAGCCTAGGGCTCTCTTTTCAATTTCCCTGAGTCTGGTCGGGGGAGGGTAGGGGGCACAGCTATTGCATATTAGCTTTGTGACTACTAGACTACATGGAATTAGCAATGGAAGCAAAAAAGGAATGGAAGATTGGGGGGGGGGGGTACACACTCCGGCCCCACAGCCTTGGGACTTGGGATAAGTGCCTCCCCCCCCCCCCACACACACACACCCGCACCCAAATTTCCGAGTTTGATTTGGGACTGGGAGGTGGTACAAAAGTGTTTTATCCTCAGCGACCAGACTACAGGAGATTTAAAATCCCATCATTTACAAGCCCGGGCCACACTCACAGCCATGGCTGTGCCCTCACTGCCACCTTTTCTTTCTGCAGAAAGGTAATCCGTTATCAACTTGGTAATCTAGGTATTATTATAAAATACCATATATACTCGCAATATCATTAAATGCGCGAAAAAAGTTTCAAGCGCACTCAGTTAAAATATACTGTGTGCTATGTCCGAAATTTAAAAATAGCACTCTAGATTAAACTAATAATTTTGCGCCACGACATGGAATTTCCAACAATTTGCCATTTTGACAAGTTTAGAAACTCCAAATGATGGTCAGTCAGTAGCTTACGAGTTATAGAATATTCAAGCGACCAGCTAAGGCTCCGATCAGACTGCGCGAATGCACAGGCTGGTCTGAGGCTTTGTTGGTCGCACATATCACATTGTTGGAAATCTCAAGTCGCGGCTCAAATTTTAATGTGTATTACAATGTCAAACTACTAAGGAATATGCAAGCTTGCGCATATACCAGCAATGCATCTATCTGTCCGTCCGTCCATCAGTCTGTCATTTTGACTTACCCTCTAAAACTTTGTATATACAATAAGCGGAGACCCAGCCTCACCGTCATATACAGAAAGGTCTAGGATATTTGAATGTACAGACCCAAAACTCGCATACTCTAGGGTCGTAATTCATAGTAATTTTGGATATTTGAACAGGCTGGCCCTTATCCCAGGGGGGTGGGGGGGGTAATCTATTTTTTTCTCTCACACGTAGGCTCGGACCCAGCATCTACATTTCCATAAAAAAAAAAATCAGGAATTTCAAGCACCCAAGAAAATATTTGTAATTTTAGCAGCCCGAAAAAATATCCCCCATTCTGTACCTTGACATTAAGAAAAGGCCTTAAAATACATAGAAATGACTCCTAAATAAAGTCCAATTTTGTGATGACCCCAAAAAATGTTCATTTTTCTGAAAACCCCAACAAATAGTGAGATTCAAAATTTTGAACCCCAAAAAATGACCCGAGCCTATGTATGTATGAAAACCCCCCATACAAGTGTTCCCTTTATTATGGTTCTTCTAATACTTGGTTGAATCTTATCTATTATACTTAGTATAATTTTCTTGTTTACAGATAACTTTGATGTTGTATCGCAGACCGCAAACTGTAATATTTTGGGTGTTCAAGCAGGCTGGCCTGAATACCGGATCGTCCGGAAGAGGTTGGAACTTGCGACATACTGGGCTAAACCTCGTAGCACCGCAAATATTTTATTGTGATATTGATGCATGATTGACCTAGCTGCAGGAACACCACCCATATGCAAAAGGGTTTGGATCTTTGAACAAGCTGGCCCGAAGCTCATCAATGAGTGTAAGGGGGGCTTATTTAAAAAAAGTAAGTCTAGGTTAACAAATTAAGTAAGGTGCATCATAATTGAAAAAGAAGTAGAAATCAGAGGAAGGCCTTTTTTATTTGATAGAATAATTTTTACAATAGCTTAGTAACGGGTACCTTTTTTGTTCACCACCCTCTGCAAACACGAAATAATCAAATATATTAACCTATACCCAGTAACCAAAACGGGCCACCATCGGCCCGCCAGCGAAACTTCATTTAAATGGCGCATCGCTAGCGGTCCGATGATGACCCGACATCGGTAGGTTTGTGCTTTTCCAAAGGTTCCAAACCAGTATTCTGGAGGAAATTAACCGCTTTGTGCTTTTCCATGCGGGAGGGAGTCGTCAGGAGCCCCAAGTACCCACTCCTCTGGATCCGCGCATGAATTAACGTCCCAGGACTATGAAACAATGTAGAGTTACTTGCTAGAGGCGCGTTCTAGTCAGGAACTGCAATGTCTGTCATTGGACGCATCGATTTATGATACAGTAACTAAGTGTGGCATTCACTTTTTCAGTTTGTTTTACGCGTTGTAAGAGTGAAATGCATTTGTAACCACTGCCCCACATCCACCCGCCAACACCGACACACTTACGAGATACTGAAGCGGATAGCGGGGTCATTGTAGATGTTTCGATGGTTATAACGTCTTGATTGCCCCCCCCCCCCCCTACACATACACATACCAGCCCCACAGTTCGGGGTAAAGGCAAGGACCCAGAATTACAATGCCTCCTTAAAGTTAAGTAAGACTCATGTTAAGTATTGATTTTTCAAGATGCGAAAAATAACGTTCAGTTCAAACTGATTGAAATCAAAATAGTTTCATTTTTTTCTGTAGATCACAATGATATCTTTGACCACAAGTACTGCATGTATACATGTTGAAAATTTCAATAATTTAATTAAGTCTTCCTTAATTTTAAGGAGGCATTGTAATTCCGGGCCCTGATTTTTAAACATTTAAATCTGAAGACAACATTACAAAGATAAACTTGAAATATAAATCAATAATACGATCAACAAAAACTGCACTGCACCGCCTTGGAACTGTCAGTAAAAGAAATACTGGAAAGCTTCAACATGTTTAAAGGTACCAACCTAATTCTTAATTCTGATTTGGCTCTGGTCTCTACCCAAGTAAAAATTCTGTTATACATAGTTGGGCTAGAAGCAGGGGAATCATTCGACACAAGTATGTCCACTTGTTATGGGGTGGGGCATATAACAGGGCACTAGAAAAAACAACAAGACGTTATCCACACTTTTACTCATAGGAGGTGTAGTGGTTACATGTACGGACAAATGATGCATAATTTAGGATAATGGGCTTCCGTCACCTATTAAAGGTTATCGGGAATGGGAACGACTGATTTAAAGTCCCAACAAAAGACTTAAAATGCCAGGTATCGAGCTCGTGATCCCTGATCTGCTAGGACTACACCACATATGCTGAGAGAGAGAGAGAGAGAGAGAGAGAGAGAGAGAGAGAGAGAGAGAGAGAGAGAGGGAGGCAGACAGACAGGCAGACAGACAGACAGACATGCACGCAGATACATGTAGATAGGGACTTAGATAGACAGACTGATAGACAGACAAAGAAATACAACAGATACACACAAAGGCATAATCCTCATGAAAACGTTCTAAACATGTAAGTTATACGCGGATCCAGGGAAGACAGTGGGCCAAGAGTCCCCCTCCCTGTTAAGTCACAAAGCTATACCCCTAAAATTCACAAGGCTAATAAGCCAGCATTTAATGCTGGGCCATCAAATGGCGTTTCGCTGACGGGCCGATGATGGCCCGCTACTGTGGTTCCCCTCACCAACTAAAACGGCATTGGTGTCTTTTTGTCAGAGTCAAAACTCTCTGGATCCGCGTCTGATGAGAGAGAGCACGTGGAGAGAGAGAGAGAGAGAGAGAGAGAGAGAGAGAGAGCAATTGATTAACGGAATTACGAACGAACGAACTAACAGCCTAACGAATATAGGAAAGGACGAACAGACAAACGGAAAGACGAAACTATACACCCCTCGGCATAAACGCTGGGGTATTACGAGTGTAGATCTTGACATTTTATTTAGAATTTTTAAAGATCGTATGAACATTGTCACGAGAAATAAGCCTTTGAAACATTGGAACAACAAATGCCCAGACCAGCCTGCGCACCACCGGTGTTATGGGCGCCTTTGTTTATGTATAAAAATAAATAAATACTGTCAGAGTTTCAGACAGGTTGGATATGTCAGGCCAGACCTGGTCCCGCACTGCCTGCAGACAAAAAATGACAGAGACGATGCCCCCACCCATTCACTGGCGGATATCCATGGAATTGCACATGAACGGCACACGCGGATCAAGTCAGGGGGTCCAGGTCCACTGACAATTGCTGTATTTTTGTTTAACGACCCCCCGACTGTTAAGGTCCTATGAAGATGGAACCACAGCTTTAATATAAGTGTCATCCGATAGACTGGTGACGCAAAGGCAAATTCTGTTGTTGTTTTTTAAATCATTTTATGAGTGTGTGTGTGTATGGGGGGGGGAGTCCAGTGACTTCTTTCACTTTCCGAAATTCCAGGGGGGTCCAACATATGTTATCCAAGGGGGGGGGGGGGCGTCAAACATTTTACCAAGGGAGTGGAGTCCAATTGCTGAGTAATAGAACTTGTGATTTGTACTGGACCCCCTGTCCCTACTATAGATCCGCGCAATTATCACGAATTTTAATCGACTACAGCGATTCTCCCTTTGGCTGTTTATTTTCGCCTTTCATCATGTACCCACCTATAGATGCATGTTTTACTCTAATTTCAAAGTGTGATTCAGCAGGGTCTTTATTTTATAGGTGTGTTAGCATGATAGGTTTCTGTGCTTGGATAAAGGGATACTGTAGATTCTTTTCTTGCAAACCAATTTGACGTCAGTATACTTGTCTTCTGGACTTGTGAACAATAAAGGCACAGACCAGCCTTCACATCCGCACAGTCTGATCAGCACATTTGTTTTCCGCTCATTTGAAAGTATCATATCTAGACTCTCTGTAGCTAAGGAGACTGGTTTGAGTCTTGCTTTGTCGAAAACACCAAAGACAGATTTATTTTGCGTCGAGGCCTAAATTTTTAATTTCGGTCCCAGCAGCGTTTTCTTCTGGATGTTTTAAGAAACTCTAAATTTGTTTCACTTGGGGGCAGCTAAATCAATTCAAGAGCAGATTAAATATTAACCGAGTGCAACTTCCTTAGTTTGGTCTAAAATTGTAAATGCTCAACACTGTAGATAAATTGTAGAACGGTTGCAATCATCTAGGTTAAGTATTTTGTCTCCCGATTTCCGTTTATTCTAAATAAAACAATGAAAATTAAGCGACCAGTAACATGAGAATACTCTTCTCTGGTATGCAAATATATGCAGGTTAAACTTTAGACGTAATTCACATTTGAATAGAAAAAGTTAGCATTAGTCTCTTAGCTACAGTGCGTACACGTATTTTGCTATATTACGTACACTGATGTGTCAACAGACTGCTATAGACCGTACAGCAGGAGGGTTTTTTCAACCTAAATATTGATGGAACCATATGGAATTGGGAAGTAAAACTTCATTGCCAAGTACTTATGACAATGTAGAAGTCATATGAAGACGAATATTGATCTTTCTTAGCGACACGTTCGATAACATAAACATATTTCAGGGAGACGAGGCAAAAGTCGTGTAAAATACAAGTGATTGGGCAGGTCATTTTGTCAATTTTAGTGCTAACCGATTATTCCTGGCTAATTCTCATAGCCACCGATTAACATCAATGTCTTAACAATGTCATCACTATATCCTTTAAGCCGAATCTTATAAAATATGAAAAATAATAGAAGAAACACCGACTTTGTACATCAACATGTGAGGATTTCCTCGCTTCGGCAATCGCAATATCCAGTGTACGATGCTATACGGTGATCCTATAAAGGTCAGGCTAACTTTTGCAACAACGCATGGTAAGAATGATTCATGGTGGCTGGCCACTACGTTCTGTTAGGCAGCCAAATTCAGAAACAAGGAGATATTTGTCATTGGTGATGGACAGGTGTCTGACTGCAGGTCCTGGTCTATCAGCCAACGGGAATTAGGAAATCAAACCTTCTGATCAGACTAATTCTTCTTCATTTCATTTTGAGTCGCTGGATTGATGCATTCTATCTGTGCGATTAAGCTGAAAATTATGTTGTGGAAAAATTTCTGTTATGTGGATTATCACCTTTTCTGGGAATTATCTTACAGGGTGGTTTTGCCTTTCTGAAGTCAGATTTTGTGTCTTAGTTGCATCAATTGAGTAATTCTTGTGGCTAAAAGTTTGGAGAAATTTAGAGTGTGTTCCGTGGATGTTATGTGTTTTGGAGTTATCTAAGTTCAGTAGCAAGTTCTTATATATCTGTGATTCCAAAATGAAATATATGTTATCATAGCAGAATAAGTGTTTCTAATTTATGTGTTTTCAAATGCTTAGGTTGTAATATCTTATAATCATCAATGTCAGTGTGCTAAATTAAATGGAGTAATCTGAAAATATATCTTGTGCTATTGTTTCACATTGGAGTTTCTTACATCTGGAATCATCCATTCAGTATGGCGACCCAACACGGTAGGAGAAGACAGCCAGTTGACATCACAGAATTAAACAAGACACTAGATAGCAGTACCTAATGGTATGACATTACACCGCCCAAGAATTGGACAGTTGCACAACTGAGGACAGAGTTGTCTTAGAATAATGTGCCCTTTATAAACACTGCAAAGAAAGCAAAATTAATCCAACTATGTAGGGAGAATGGACTCATTAATAGGCCTAATGATTCTGCTCAGTTGCAGTCATCTTATGGAACAAGCCAGATTGGATCGGAACCCTCAACCTCAAATATCACTGAACTAACTAAAAGAGTCATGGAACTGCAAAAAACTGTTCAAGAACTTACTGGAAGTGTAACTACGCTACACAATACTAATTTGATACGGGGCAATAGTCTTCCTTCAACATCAGCAGGTGTAAGTCAAAGCCTCTGCTCAAGTCAATCTCAGATGGCTGATCTACTTGGAAGGAGTCACAATTCTTCTCACACTGAAACAACAAATGTTTTACAAGATACTAACTCTCAGATTTCTCAGTCAATGTCGTCTTCTATGGAGTTTTCTAGGGGAACAGCTCCCCTGTCAGACACTTCAAGGAACTCAGCTGCCTCAGCCTACACACAAACCAGATTTGGAGTTGCAGCAGAATCTTTACCATTCGTGGAAACCATGTATCCTACTTTGCGGAAATGAATTGTGATAGATAAGGATGTCAATTTAGCAGCTCTCTGTATACCTTATTATACTGGTCCTCATGCAGATCCGGCAGTTATCAGTTATCAGCAAAGAGAGAGTCGACCTTTGTTTGCATCAAGAGTTATCTCTTCCACAGTTTATTCAAGCATTTGGCATCTATAAAAACGTAATGCGTCAAGCTTATCACCTGTGGCGATAAGAACTTGATTTATATGATAGGGATATTGTGGATATGGCTACTAGATATCAGGGGAAAGGCTTTTATGAGTATAACAAGATGTTCTCAGCTCAAGCCACAGCTCATCTAACATACTTAGATATCAAAGTAGACTAGTCAGTGAGAAACAAGGGATTGTTTAGCAATATTTTCACAGACTGTAAAATCAATAGTTGTTACCAATGTGGCAGTTCTATACATATGGCTTCCTCTTGCCCCAAACTGTTAAAGAAAGGTTTCAACTCGGCTAGGCGTAACACCAGCTTCAACGGTAACAACAACCACGACCGTATATTTGATCAAATTGGCAGGAAACTAGTGGTGGTTGCTGGGAACGAATTATGTAACAATTACAATTCACCAAAGGAGTGTAATACGCCTAAATGTAGGTTGTTTCATGCCTGCATCATTTGTAATAAGACTCATTCCCAGCAAGTGTGCCATGAATCAAAGCACTCCTTACTAAAAAGTGACTAGACACTAAAATGACACTTAACAAAAGCCCAGTGAATATAAGCCATTTAGCTGCAGAACTTAAACACCACCCAAATCAGATATTCAGTGATTATATACTTAATGGATTTAATGATGGTTTGATACTGGATTGTGTGAGCTCCCTGAACTTTCTTACGAATGTAAAAATTTACTTTCCGCTAGGAACCAATTTAAAACAACAACAGAACTATTGAATTTGGAACTTGAAAGAGGCTATGTCATAGGTCCTTTCAATCAGATTCCTTATGAACATTACAGGATAAGTCCATTAGGTGTAGCTGAATCCAAGTATTCAAAAAAGAAAATACTTATTTTTGACCCTTCAGCACCACATGATAATGAAATGCATCCTAGTTTCAATCAGCTGATAAATAAAGAAGATTTTACCGTATCTTATGTGAAGATTGACAATAAAGATTATCAGAGACCTAGGAGAAGGGGCATTGATTTGTAAGGCAGATATAAAGGATGCATTTAAATTAATTCATACAAAAGAATCCTTATGGCCGTATTACAGGGTGAAATGGGACGGTAAATATTACTTTTACACTCGACTTGTGTTTGGAAGTAGATCAAGCCTAAAAATATTGGTCACATTATCTGAAGCCGTGTGTTGGATTGAGGAAAACAACTATAAACCCATACACATGTTACATCTACTAGATGTTTTCTAGGCTATAGATCCTCCCAATGCTGATGCGGACAGAACAATGGCAGTGTTAAATTTAGTTTTCAATAAACTAGGCATTCCATTATCACCAAATAAGACAATAGGACCAAAAACCGAACTTGAGTATTTAGGTATTATTCTAGACTCAATTAAGATGGAAGCTAGACTACCCAAGAATAAAGGGGACGAATCAGAAGTATATTGAAATCCTTCTTGAACCGTAAAACTTGTACAAAGCAGGAACTGTTAAGTCTTCTGGGACATTTAAATTTTGCTTCAAGAGTGATCTATCCCGGGCGTGCTTTTGTTTCCTATCTGATTACACTGTAAACCACAGTAAAGGCATTGAACCACCATGTAAAGCTGACAACTGAGTGCAGGCTAGACATTAAAATGTGGGCTTTATTATTAGAGCAGTGGAATGGTGTATTCCTTTTCCTGGACAATAAAGAGATTAACGCAGATGATATGGGATTCTCTACCGAGGCAACTCCTAAGGGATTTGGCGGATATTTTCAAGGAAAATGGTTCTTTGGACACTTTGACAAAAGTCTAGTTCCAGACGATACCAAGGCCTCTATGGCATTGTTTGAGTTATATCCAATAGTTGTTGCTACTGTTCTTTGGGGACCGTTATGGTGTAGAAAGAAAATCATAGTAAACTGTGATAATTATGCAACAGTTGAAATCATAATCAAAGGACGATCAAAATTACCATTTATAATGAAATTTGTAAGGAAGCTGATATGGCTTGAAGCTAAATATAACTGTAATTAAAGCAAAATTCATTCCGAGAATTTCAAATTCCATCTCAGACGCACTTTCTCGTTTTAAATTGCAGAGATTCCAACACCTAGCTCCTCAAGCAGATCAGACCCCCACCAGCTGCCCCCCGGCTTCAGAACTAATGCTGTTTTAAATACAATTGTGGACAACCTTTGGTAGTCTTCTTTATCATCAAACACAAAAGCAGCATACAACACAGGACTTCACTGTCTGCTGACTTTTTTGACCATGTCTGGTGTTAATATCCAATTGGGAAAACTGCCTATTATACATGAGGAAGTATTAATTTACTTTGTTACTTATTGTCATACTTCCTTGAAGTTTAAATGGACAACCATTAAACTCTATCTTGCGAGTATAAATTTTCATTATCTAAAAGAGGGATTTAACAATCCATTACATGCAGTGGACAGACTACAATATATACTTAGGGGCATAAATAGGTCACAATGTCAGCCTGGAAAGCCTCGCTTACCAATAACTATTTAAAAGTTGCAAGAGATTTGTTAATTATTAAAGACAGGCTTTTTTCTCCAAAAGTATAAATAAAACACTTGAATGCATGTGTATGTTAGCCTTTTTTGGCTTCCTTCATTGCTCTGAGTTTAGGGTCTCTTTTTTTCAAACACATTATCTGCGCATCAAAGATATTGAATTTTCAAAGAACAATTCAATGTTTTTGCTGTTTTTAGCATCTTCAAAGACTGATCCTTTCAGTTAAGGAGAAAAGATTCCCTTTTATAGTAACTCAGTTTTTTGCCCAGTTTCTTGCATGCAGAGTTATCTATCTATATATCACAGCGAACCTCTAAATAGGAGTCTCCCCTGTTTCTTGATGCGCATACAATCCTTTCAATGGGAGGGGGGGGGGGGGGGCTTTATCACTTACTTAAGACAAATATTAGTATATTTAGGATAGAATCAGTCTGACTACTGTGGACATTCTTTCAGAATTGGAGCGGCCACTACAGCCGCTGCTGTTGGCATTGAATATCATATGATCAAATTGCTCGGAAGATGGAAGCCATCATGCTATATCAGATACATTCATGCGGACCAGAATTTGATCAGACAAGCGCAACAGAGATTATCCACCTAGCTCTTGACCTATTGATAAAATTCTTTTTAAGATACAATCAGCAGTTTTACAATGGTTTTGATCTGGATCAGGCCCGATACTTTATCAGGCCTGCTGCAGGTACAGAGAGTTACAATGTAGCAAGTTATCAGAAGACAACAATAATTACACAGTAATCAGACTGATCACATGCGAAATGCAGCTATCCTCTTTTGGAGTTTCTCATTTGATAGGTTCACAGCTCTACCTATCAAACTCGTTTTTGGCCATCTTCATCTACCCCAAAGTCGGCTACCTGCACTACATGGGATCGACTCCCACAACTTGTAGTCGAAGCTCTCCCCAGTCTTTGCTTCATTCTTCCACAAACAATGTCCCTGCATGCGACTGTTTGCTTTCCTGCAGGTCGTCTAATTCTGCAGGGGATCGTATCCTCAAGGTCCGTCTTTGATGCATGGGTCGATGCTTTCCCTCTGCCATCTTTATGTTTTGGAACGACTTGTGCAAAGCCTCATCTGCATGCTGGGAGATGCCTTCATCACATCATTCGTGTTTGACTTGCTCCATGCCCCAAACTACGTCCGTGCCTGTGATATATGCAGGCACACAGGCTATCTGCAACGCAGGGGATCATTTCCCACCGCCTGTTATAATGCATGGGGTTGAAGCTTGTCCCTGCCATCTCCTTTGTTTGGGCAGGACAGCCCACATCTAAGTTTCCACTTCCACGGGGAGCGACGCTCTCCCCGCCAGGTAGTCCCGACTGTGGGATGGATATACTGAACTGTTAACAGTCCCCAAAAGGATAGCCAATAAATTTGTTTATGTGTGCAGTCAGATCTTTCCTGGGCAGGCCCTTAAGAGAAAGACTTTAGGTCTGCTGTTGGCATGCTGTTCATGAGTTAATTAAGGGGTACGTATACTGCCACTTTTTGAATGTGACCTCTTAGCCAGGCGCCTGCCTAGGACAGGGATGACTGCATTTTTTTGTATCATGTGCCTTGTATAAATGTTAGAAAAAAAATATTAGTTTTATTGTTATGCTTAGTTTGATTATTAACACAAAGCAAGCTATGCAATTAGTAAGGAGTCACAATAAACACATTAACCATTATATTTCTTCTTGTGTCTTCTATAAAATGGCAATTCTGTTAAGTGCAGTTTATAGAGAGCACAAGGCTCCGGCTTTTCTAGACAGGGTCTGGTTCATTTTGTTACTTCTTCAGATGTATTGACCCTTTCCCAATGATGGTGACTTTTGTCATCTGCTGATAACCTCAGCAAAGAGTTATAGCCCACACCTGGACCCACATGGGTTCTGATCTAGATTATGGCTGTTTGACACTCTGATAATGTTTCTAAGATCTTTTTTGTTGGAAAAGTTAACTTGGAAGTCGGCAGATGACCAGTGAAGCACAGAAGTACCCAGCATGCGAGGGGTTAATTGTATAACACTAAGACCTTTTTTGTTGGAAAAGTTAACTTGGAAGTCAGCAGATTACCAGGGAAGCACAGAAGTACCCAGCATGCGATGGGGGTAATTGCATAACAGAGTTTCTTAAAGTTCCATCTCTGTCTCCTGACAGGTTTATATAACTACAAAGGTATGCAGATGTTCTTATTATATAATATGGTCATCCTATAAAGGTCAGGCTAAACTTTTGCAGCAACACATGGTAAGAATGATTCATGGTGGCTGGCCATTATGTTCTGTTAGGCAGCCAATCAGAAACAATGTGATATTTGTCATTGGTGATGGAAAGGTGTCTGACTGCATGTCCTGGTCTTTCAGCCAATGAGAATTAAGAATCAAACCTTCTGATCAGACTAAGTCAGACCTGTCCTGGGCAGGCCTTGAATAGAAAGGCTTTAGGCCTGCTGTTGGCATGCAGTTCAAGAGTTAATTGAGGGGTACGTATACTGCCACTTTTTGATTGTGACCTCTTAGCCAGGCACCTCCCTGGGAAAGGGATGGCTGCATGTTTTTGTATAATATGCCTTGTATAAATGTTAGAAAAAAATATTTGTTTTTTCTTTATGGTTAGTTTGATTATCAACATAAGCAGGCTACGCAATTAGTAAGGAGTCACAATAAACACATTAACCATAATATTTCTTCGTGTGTGTTCTATAAATCAAGGTTTATAAATAAAATTACTAATCTGTCGATTAGAAACTCATTATGCGTTGCCATGGAAACCATGCAATTTTAAACGGCTCAAAAGGGTTATTTCTCTAAGGCAATACTTTTCCTAATTTAGGTGGTCTCACAAAACAATATGACACACATAAAAAGTTTTCTTGATGGTGTTAGGTTGGTCTAATTAGACCCTAGGGTACTTAGGAATGTGCATGCTGTTTCTTCTTATAGATACAAAATGTACCATATATTTGGCCATGGGCATTACGACATATTTGTTTTAAAACAAAACAACTTTTTGATTATCTAAGTTTCTTTCTCATTTATTACTTGAAACGCTGTTAAACAGTCCATAATCATGCTATGAATAAAACTTACATTTATATAGCAGGATACTGAACAAGGCAATTTTAAATATGATTTTATACACTAAATGGACACATATTACCACGAATACGGTAATAGCCTGGAATAATAAGTAAATTGCAACCAAAACCATGTTTCTCTAAGTGTAAAACCATCTTAGGACATAATACTAATGATTTTGGATAAAAGAAAACATTGACAAAAATAAAATATTTCAGTAATACGTCAAATTCCATGTTTTATGGCGGCCATTTTAAAAATATGCAAATTAGGTCGCTAAGACGTCATTTCTCAGCTTGCCAACATTGGATTTTGGATTCAGCATACCAAATTACCCCTTATCAAGGTATCAACCCATTTTCTTCACGAAATACCTTTTCTTGTTTACTTTTCTGATTTTTTTCCTGACTAATAGAAATATTTTGGCAAATAACAAATGCCCAGTCTGATCAGACAATACGGTGTAACACTCTTTATAGGTTTAAACCTCGGACCTAGTATACTGGGTCCGAGGCTTAAACCATATGTGCTGACCAGACTGCAGGTTATAGACTGGCTAATCGGCTCCTAGGTGCTTTCATCTTCATAGTTCATACTTTGGCAAACAGTGTAAAACCAGAAGAAATTACGTCTTATGCGGCATTCCTCCAGGACAAATATATATAATTTTATGGGAATTTGACCGGCAATCCCTTACAATATAAAATCGACAATTCCATAATTTAGAAACAAAGACCCTGACCAGACTTCATTTACATGATATATGCATAGACTAGCCCATACGTCTACTACCTAAATTAGGGCCTGAAAGATTTTTTTTTCAAAAAAGATAATTTTTAAAAAAAATCAGCAGACGACATAAAAAGCATATAAATTTACACAGTAGGCAAAGAGTTAACAGAAAAGACATTGAGAACTGATACACAGGTTTTATTATAACGAAAACAAATGGACTGTAAACGTGATATTTCATAGATTCCCCTCCCAAGTGTATTGGTAACAAAATTAGTATTGGATATCTTTCCTAAAACAGATCATAATCTTGTTGCAGTAATGCAATTTTGTCTCACTAAAAAATCTAAATCTGCGTCATTGAAGTTTTTTAGTGTCGTAGACATAAATAAAATGCTTTTAACTGCCACAGTGCGTCGATGACAAAATTGAACCAGTACAAGAGATTTGGGACATCGAATGTCAGTCTGTGCACATGCGTGCGCAACTCACTATAGCCTTCGCTGCTCGCATACAGGAACTATGGATGTTTATGAGAGTAGATGCGTCAGCATGTGCGTTCATAGAGGCAAATGCGGATGCGAAAAGTAACACAATCTCATACATTGGCTTAGTATTTTTTTCCGGCTGAGGGAAGCTCAGACGAATCTATACTAGGTATTGTCTTATTTATCTAAAAAAATGTTTATGTTAACATGATCCTACCCAAATTTACTGATGAAACCTAGAACTTTTTTATATTTTCTAAAAAAAATAAATATAATTCTATGCATTTTGAATGGCGAAATGCCTTTCAAAATGCATGAAATTATAGTTTTTTCCCAGAAAAAAATAAACAAATTATGTGTGCCTACCCTACCTAAAAGGGGTACGTGCGTTAAGGGCTAATTTGGCCCTGAAACTGAAAGTTGCATTTCACCAATTACTTCTGATTGGTTTATAAGAAGAATAACTCAAGTGTAAAATTCTGGCATTTTTTAATTAAATGGTTGCTATGGTAACTAAAATTGCCGACAAAATGGGCTTCAAATAGAGATATCGCCATTCTGGACCAAATTAAAGGCTTTTGGAGACCAATTTTTTGATAATTAGATATCAGCACAGCCAAATGCCATAAGAACCTTTTGATATGTTGTGTGTCGTGATAATTCTCATCATCTGTTAAAATATATTTTTGGTAATTGCTCAAATGTCTCAAATTAGCTCCGAAATAACAAATTTCCTGTTTTCAGCCTATTTTAGTGGCCATTTTGTTACCATAGCAAAGGTAAAAGTTATATAAATACCAGATATTTATACTTGGGCTATTATTCTAATAAACGTATGAGAAGAAAATGGCGAAAAACAATTTTTACATTTTAGCCTCAGAGGTGGGGGGGGGGGGATTTCCTCTTAACGCACGTCGCTCTTTCAGACCCATCTTCCGAAACATCATCCAAAACACACTTATTTTTTTTATTTTGGCCTCACTTATAAAGTTTCTTTCTTATGAAAATTTATACTGAAATACAATAACATAGTTAAATTTTTGAGATGTATGATAAAAAGAAAACAAATACATCTTTGCTTCATCAATCGCAATTGAAAAGCATACTCGTTAATACATAAAACAGTACCTCAGACGCGTGTTAAACACGGTCACGGATAACAAGAATGAAATATTCATCTAGACCATGTTGGAATCTTAGTAATAAGGTTTTTGTGGCAGTTTGAATTTTAACCATAAATGGTGAACTGAACGGGACTTTCTGATTGAGTACTTCTTTTTGATTGACACATTGCCATGTTGTATTGACGCGCGATTGTCTCACATTTTAAATCCTTACATAGAACTCAGTACGCGGGGTTAGGTGAGCAATGAAGCCTAAAACAATCCTGCACATATGTGTAGTATCGCCAGAACCCTCACTGTTCGCACGTTAGGACGTACATAAATGCTCAGACAAAAGTAATAGACATCTATCTCAAATGAAAAACTTTAAAGAGTGACTTTACCCATATTATAGATACGTTTACTTTCCGACACTAGATAGGCAGCAATCGAAAACGTTAAATACTATCTACGAATGTAGATTAAAAAAATCGTTAGAACTAGTGTTTTCGATTGTCATTTGTCGCCCGACTGGCGACAAATGACAATCAAAAATACTGTTTCTGGCGTTTTTGATAGGCGTTCATCGGTTGTTAATAGCGTTTTCGATTGCCGCCTATCAGGTGGGCATCCCCAGAAATGGAGGACATGCTTACCTGGCGACTGTATCGATATACCGGTACGTATGGCGGTCAGAAAACAATGGGTCTGTATAGGAACTGTTACTAGGTGGACCTATAACTCCATTAAATCTCTATTAGATTAATAAATTATACACTGATGGATCATATATCTACATCCAATTCTCTTTAACAAGGTGTTTTTCATGTTTTTATTATATAAAAAGAAATTCGGTCATATGGCCCACCAGATTCAAGCCTCAAACTCTATAGATTAATAGCGGAACTTGCATAAAAGTGGCTACACAAAACAAACAAAAATATCAATTATGGTAATTATCAGGTTGTCCTATACATGTTCTATTGGTACATGAAACAAATGCTTAATCTCACTTTGGTTTAAACATATTTATTCATATTTCCATTTACAGTAATATACAAATATACATTTTACAATATAATCATGATGGGATTCAGAAAGAAGTCATGCGACTTATACGAATCTGTTTCCCTTTGAACAATATGGTGCACAGTTTGAAATTATATCCGGTGAAAATCTATAAAAACATGAGGTATATTCAAACCAAATAACTTTTCTACTCTAAATGTATTGTGTGTGTTGGAGATCGTGTGTGTGTGTGTGTGTGTGTGTGTGTGTGTGTGTGTTTGTGTGTGTGTGTGTGTGTGTGTTTGTGTGAGAGAGAGAGAGAGAGGGAGAGAGAGAGAGAGATTCCATCCTCAACGCTCAAACCTTTAACTATCCAATATGTATTTTTGAACTGTATAGTTAGTATGGAAGTCAGATTCAGGTATACCAAATCTAATCTCACTTTGAATAAAAAAGGTACACGGTTTCAGAGCGAATAATGCCTGAGGGGCAAAATTACCAAAGCGTGTCATGGAAACGTGTACAGGTACATGTATTAGGCTTGATAACTTCAGTTAGTACTGGAATTCTTTCAGTCAGGCCAGAATGAGTGGATTACCCGGCCTGGACCTCATATCTGACCATGTTGCCTATCAGATGAGCTGGTATCCAGCAGCCACATAGTCTGATCAACGTCTTAGTTCTTCGCCAGACGAAACAATGGAGCCTTGGCTACCCATAGAATTGCCCATCGTAGACTCAGATCAGACTGCGGGAATGCGCGGTATGATATGAATCTTCGATTGGCGCATACTCCAACATATAGCTCATTAAAAGCCATGATAATACAGTAAAACCTGTGTAAAACGGCCACGCCACGCCCAATAATCCAGAAAATTGGTTTCAAGACGAATTATCGCTTAATGCAGGTCAAAAGTATTGCAAAATGAGCATTTTGTAATACTTTCGACCTTCATTAAGCTATCATTTGTCATTTAGATCTTTGCTTTGCCAATTTTTGAGTGACCGTTTTACGCTGGTTTACTGTAATGTAGAACTTACCTATACTGTGAAAGACTTTGTTGACGCAACCTTTACAATAAGCCTCTATTATAGTACACGTATAATAAGGTGTAAACGAGATGGCAAAGACGAGCAATAAAGCACAGAGTATTTTCGCCGTTTTGTTGTCTTGGTGTCTTCGCTGTCTTCTCTCCATAATCTGCTCTTTTACCGCTCCGTGGAATGTACTTGGTAAAGCATCAATAACATCTGAAGACATTTCTGTAGGCAGATGAAGCATTGTCTTAGTATGCGTTGTTTTCTTTCTTGAGCTGTTCAGTTTGGAAGCAACGACTTCCTGAGTAACAATTTGGGCATCGGTATTCATAGGCTTATGAATTTTGTCATAGAAACACGTGTGTCCGTCTTTTTCAGGGTTCTTTGTAATTGAAAAACATGTGTTGTCATTTTCCAACTTTTTACATGTATAATTGTCAAGATCAAAGTTCATTTCTTTTCCTGAAGACATTTCTATATTGAGATCGTTATCTAACTGGTAATCTTCAACTGCATCTTGCCCATTACACTTTTCACCGTCACCAGATTCGTCGTTACATCGTTCAGTATCAGTTTTAGGATTCTCGCCAATATTTTTACATTGCTTATCTTCAGGACTTACGGTATTTACATGCTCCTCAACATGGTCAGTTGAAACTTTAGTTTCATTCACGTGTATTTCCCGTTGTTCGTTCTTATCACGATATGCTGTTTTTCTGCAACATCGTTTACAACTAAAAATGGCTAAGCATCCTATTGGGCTTCTTGACTGATTCAAGTTGGGTAAATCATCATGTCCAGCAGCACTGGCAGCAGCTAGAGCAACAGAGGCCCGCTGTGCTTTTCTGCGCAGCTTTCTTTCATTCATTCTTCTGTATAAATCTATATATAGAATGACTGTTACAAATAGTGGGATATACACAGCAACTAGGCACATTAATGTTGTAACTGTCGGATTTGTTTCAAGGTACTGTATATAACAGTCATCAACGGGAACAATAAACTTTCCTTCAATGTAAGGCCAAGCAATGATTAAAGGTGACCAGATTACGATGGCAACGATCCACGCTGATGCTATCATTGCTCCCATCTTTCTGGGTGTTCGCTTCGATAAATATGTAAACGGATGTGTCACTGATAAATGTCTGTCTAATGCGATAACTAACATGTTTAACTCCGACGCAGTGCATAAAGAATAGTCTAAACAAAGCCAAACATAACACGCTGATGACCCCAATGGCCAATATCCAATCAGTAAATACAGAGAATACATTGGTGTTAGAAATATGCCCACGGTTAGGTCTGATACTGCTAGACTAACGAGACAATAATTACTGAGACTTTGTAGCTGTTTATTAATTCTAAATGCGACAATAACAAGAATGTTTCCAATAATAGTAAACATCGTTAGAATCCCTGATATTGTAGAAATTGTTATTATTCCCCACAGACTTGTAATACCGAGTGTTTGTTCAAGCCCAGACGTATCACTGATAGACTGATTTGTAAATACAGAATGATTGTCTAAATGAGGTAATGAATGGATATCGTTGTTCTCCGGTTTATCTGTGGTGTAGAAGCCTGAGTCAAGACTAACGTTAGATCCTTCGCTAGGAAACATACTGAATCAGATTATAAAACTTGTATCAAAATAGGCCCTATTTCAACGTTTTCTTTTATGACCTTTCTTGTATTTTAAGTACTAACGTTTTCACTCTGATCATATAAATGCTAAACTAGACTGCTAGCCATCTTATCTGCATCTTATCTGTATAAGGGGAAGTTTCTTGAAGGCTGTTTCGATGCTACGATCCAACGTTCACAATTCATGTGGGCACCTCTATTGTGTAGTGTTATTGCCACATCCTCTATCGTTGTAATATTAGACTATAACTGAAAATATACAAAGAATACATCTTTAAATAAACTGCATTTGATTTTAGCGTCCGCTAGAAGGCTTCCATTTAATATCTAGGGCAAAGTTTTTGCTGGTAAAATATATAGAGAGGATCTTACATGAGTGCTCATGTTTTATTGAATTTATTAAACGAGTTGGGGAAAAGTGATAAAATGCGAGGCTTGCCGAGCATTTTATCTCTTTTTCGCAACGAGTTTAATAAATTCAATAAAACAAGAGCACGAATGTTAGATTCTATTTATCATATGACAAACACTTTGAAATCTCATATCTGGGGTAAAACGTTATAATTTTGTCATCGTGTACGCAACGTTGTTATGGACGTCATAACGTTTCCCGTAAATCTATAAACCACTAGTGGTTTCGATTTTATTGCATGGCGTTATTTCACTCCCAGACGCGACGTCATTAATAAATTGTTTTAATCTCCCCGTAACATGATGTGCAGAGGGTTTGGGTTGGCCATCCCTCTGTTCACATCTTGAAATAGTTTTATACAGTTTTAATAGTTGTGTGTTACTCATTCTCACGCCTTTCATATTTCAGTGTATGTACATAATCATGCTAATACAGTATTGGTGACATCAGATTGTCTTATGCATTACTAGAGTAAAGCTACGGAGAAGGTTTATTTTAACTAAAGAAGAAAATAGAAGGAGGAGAGGGTATCTAGAGGGAGAATAAGGGGTGTGGGTGTGACACAGGCTAGCGACTGCTGTGTTTTATTTTATTTTGTTATTTTTTCTTACATAATTATCAAAATAATTTAGTTGTTTGTTTGAAAACCTTTATATTTCCCTGTTGAAATGGACGAGTACTTGTATGTTTGGTATATAAGTTTGAGTCTCTGTTTTAGCACTTTTAGGTCCATGTTGCTCTTGCTGCATCTTGCATAATATATATAATATTTTATTTCCATTAGAACTAGTAAATTGAAATCATTTTTCTGATCTGGATCTATTCTCAATATAAATATTTTTTCTCTCAATGTTATATGTAAGCAATGTTGACTAAGCCATGAAATCGTTTCATTTAAAAATTGTTTGACACATTCCCATAAAAGATGCTCGATAGTTTCGTCTGTTTTGGTGCAAAATGTACATTTTGGATATCCAATGAGTTTAAATTTGTACAATAAAATGTTTGTTGCTAAATTTTACGATTAATGCTGCTTTGGAACCATTGAGCTGTACTGTTTTAGTGATTTTAAACGGGTCAGAAAATAATTTCCTCACTCGTCTTCTTCAAATTATTTTTATATTTTTATTCCAAGAGATTTTTCTAGTGGGGATGTTTGTTTGTTTGTTTTTGTTTAGTAGACTGTACATATCTTGTGCTCCTTTTTTATGCTTATTATATATATTTGGATTGAAAATGGTATGATGGTGTTTACTTCTTTTTGTCGTATGTTAGCTAGACCAGTCCAGGATTGATTTTACCAGACCTGAATATTGTAGAAAATTATTCGTGACATTATATGTTTGTTGCCTTTAGTTCATCATATGTATATATACTACCATCGTTGTTTGTGAGATCGTTGATGAATTTAAAGTCTTTTTCAAAACATGATTTATAACACACAGTTTTATATCCTATTTTGATGTTTTCATTTGGGAAAATTGGATTGGTTTGGAATTATTGTATCTCTGTTGGGATGTTCTTTGTTACTGTATATTTGTATATGAGATGAGAATACATCTCTCCAAAACTTGTTTTTTTTTATATTTTAGGTAGTATTTTTTCTATCATAAAGTGTGTCCTTAAATTTAATACATTTTTATATCGGTCATAGACTGTAGTATTATACTCCGTGGGCTGTTGTTATCTGTAATTATCTTTCTCAACCAAGCTGTTTTAAGAGCAGCAATAAAAGCATTTATGTTGACCATTTTCAAACCACCGTTACAGTATACTTGACATAAAACTGTCTTTTTTATTCTGCTAGTGTCTGTCCAGATAAAGTTAATAATAGTTCGATAAGGTCTTTCGGCAGTTATTAATTTGTGTTAGGGAGTGAAATGAATAAGAGATTAAGACTTGAAATGAGGAGAGATTTTATGACAGTTATCTGTATAAATTAGTAAGATATATTGTTTATTCTTGATTTATAGTTGCCCCACCCCCCTGTGTTGGGGAGTTTTTAGTACTAAGTTTCCTTTCTAGTTTTGCAGTTACCTCGATGAGGATAAGAGAGATTGTTGATTTGTTTATATAGTGTTCTTGCAGTCATGTGCCTGTCAGTGCTCTCTTCCTCGCGGTGCTATGGGATAATGTGTGGTCTATGATTATGGCATTTCCTTGTCACACTCATTTTTCTTTTTTGGTCTTTGCTTTTGTGTTTGTTTGTTTATGGAGGGATCGTTGTTGTTGTTGTTGTTGTTGTTGTTGTTGTTGTTGTTGTTCAGAATAAATCAGACTGCTTAGCTATAGGGAATAAGCTACAATCATGACTATTTAAACCAAGTCATTATAACTATTATACAAGATATGGCGATCAAACTGCGCATACGCAAGCTGTTTAGCGCCTTTTGTTCGGACATATTCTACTGAAGTAGCCCATATATCTTTCTGTGGAATCACATTGTTGACAATAATTAAGAAGTGAAATTGATGAGCACATCTTTTGTGCGTGACATCAGATTTGATGTTCTCCTTTGTTCTTATTTAATCTGTACGATAGGCCAAGGTTAATATTCTAATGCAGCGATTGCGTTTTTCTGACAGCTGCGAAGGCATCAACAGACACCTAAAAACAGAATTAGAAGAGCAGAAAAAATCAGAGAAATAAAACTTGAAAGTACTTATGTCCAGGAAATGCCACCATCATAGGTCGTATCCTGCCTATGGCACCATAATGGTGGGAAATAGGATCAAGAAACAAGTCTCAATAACAATTAAGAACTCTTTTATTCAGCATAACCAGTCATCTTTCTTAGTCTTATCCTTGATCAGATTTATGCCAAGCTTGCCACCATATTTTTATTATAAAGAGTGATCATTATTGCGAGACAACCAGACCACTCAAAAATAGACAAAACAAAGACCTAAATGACAAATGGTAGCTTAATGAAGGTCAAAAGTATTGCAGAATGCCCCCCTTGGAGCATTCTGCAATACTTTTGACCTGCATTAAGAGATAATTGGTCTTGAAAACCAATTATTTTACCAAGCTTGCCATCATCACTTTAATTATACAGAGTGGTCAGTATTATCTAAATTATCAAAATTATCAAGTGAAACAACAAGCCTTCCAGATAAGAGCACATAATTTAAAAATGTTTTTTTTTTCATTTCACAACCAAAACATATGTTAGGGGGGAAAAGCCCAGTAGCAATGAGACTATTCTTTTGAGCACGCATAGCAAATGTTGAAATCGATGGATAAGAAGACATTTATACATTAACACTCAATTGTTTTTGCTTAACTAAATCTTTGGAAATGCAACAAAATGTTAAAACGCGTTGCTTCACTGTACTCGAAAAAGACAAGTGTCGCTACATAGTTAGAGGTAAATATCATCATTCTAAATAAAACGGGTGTTACATTTTTAAATTTAAATACATCTCTTCTTATGATATGTTCGCTGCTTAATGATTCATTTCTTAATCAAGTACGGCAAAACCCGTGCAAAACGGCCACTCAAATGTAGACAAACAAAGATCTTAATAACAAATGGTAGCTTAATAAAGGTCGAAAGTATTGCAGAATGCTCCCATTGGAGCATTCTGCAATACTTTTGACCTGCATTAAAGGGGTAAAAATTTGAGCAATAATACTGGTGCTACTCATTATGACTCTCTCCAGGGGTCATACTGTGTAGATCAAAGGACAGCCCTAATGAGATGTTTATGACTTCCTTGCAAGGGCAATAAAGTGATCCATTGAAAGGATTAGGTATTTTCTGATAAAATATTGATCTTTGTCTTAGTGAAGAAATTGTATTGTTTACAGGTAAGTCCCCTCTTGAGACCCCTTTAATTTTGTGACATACTGAAACTGGCCCTTATCAGCTAACCCTTTAATGATCTCTATTGGACAGTAATATATGTCTTTAAGAGATAATTGGTCTTGAAAACCAATTTTCGGTCCTTTTGAGAGTGGCCGTTTTAGACACGTTTTATTGTATATTAACCCTCATATCGTAAGCTGTGTCTTTGGTCAGGCCCACCGGAGTTTAACTTTTGGATTCCTTTTGCTACGTTATTCAGTTTTATGTACTGTTGATTCTTTATCTTTATTTTATCTCCTTTTATATTTTGATTTATATGTACTTGGAAATGATACATAGTTAAGTTTAGGATCGTTCATGAGAACCAAACATCTATGTGCCTTGATCCACATCAGAACTAAGGGCAAGGTTGGTACCGTTAACATGTTCAAGCCCTCTAGTGATTTTTTGCAGACCATTCCAAGGAGGTGCTTCATTTATGGATCCTTTTGTTATTAAATTTCATGTTTTATGTTTGTCTTTATTATGCTGTCTTGTCTGAATGATCATTGCAGCCTTTTGATCATCTGACCTCTTGGTTCTCTTGTTTGTTGTGTTTGCGAGTGTGTTTGTCACTTTACCATATGGTGTTCCGGGTCAGGTGTGGTACTAAATTGTATCGTCGTCTGATCTTTCCCCTCTCTCTCATTTGTCCTGTAAATTTTAGAACAGTATAATTATGTGCCTGTATTCATACTATTTATGTATAGCGGGCCGCGTAGCGCAGTCGGTAAAGTGTCTGGCAACAGATGCAAGTCTGACTGCAGATCCAGGGGTCGCGAGTTCGATCCCGGCCTGGTTCCATACTTTCGGCGAAATTGATCATGAAATAATTTCTACTTCCATTCTCCTCCCTTCCTCTGAATCATTCAAGAAGGAGTGTTGTCAGTTACAAGCGAAAGTATGTGCACGAAGTACTGGTTAACTGCTTGTTCAAACTTGCCCAGGAAAAAGTGCGATTAGGTGAACTGACCGTTTGGATCCTTGGCTATCCACAAAGCGCCCATCAAAGTTTCTGATTCAAACTTGTACATTTTGCTGGACACTGGCTTATTCTTTAAAGACCTAAATTCTAGACAATAAAGTGGTACCACTGCCTGATTCCAGACAGATCAAAGGCTAATCTTTATGAGGTGATTATGACGTCCTTACAGGTGCCAATAAAGTGGTCCCATGAAAGGTTTAGGTACTTACTGATAATATATTGATATTTTTATTAGTGAAAGAAATTGTGTTGTATACAGGTAAGTCCCCTCTTGAGGCCCCTTTATTCCTGTGAGATACTGAAACTGTCCCTTATCAGTTAATCCTTCAATGATCTCTATTGGACAGGAATATAGGTATTTAAGCTAGACGTACCTGTATATTTCCTTTTTTTTATTTACTACATGCGCGGATACAGATTTTTTTCAGTTGATGAGGGGAGGGGAGGAGAGGGGATCCAAATACCACTAAAAGCGGGCCATCGTCGGCCCACAAGCGAAACGTCATTTAAATGGCGGGCCTATGATGGCCTAACATTGAATGCTGGCTTGATAGCTTTGTGATTTTCCAGGGTATCCAGACCAGTATTGCTAAGGAAACCTATAGCTTTGCGACCCCCGCCCCCGCCCCCTCATAGATCCATGCATGTACTTACCTGTGTACGCAGGTCGATGGAAAGCGATGTAATCATATTTGACATTTTTAACAATATCACCTTTTTTGCTTTGCAATGTGCATTGTTTTGATGTGGTAAGTTGCACTTCTGTACATTTTTTTACATTTTTTACAATATCACCTTTATCACTGCACAATGTGCATCGTTTTGATTTGGTACATGTAAGTTGCACTCCTGTACATTTGATTAAGAATGTATTTTGTTGGTTTATTAACAGTGCAAGCTGAAGTCACGCCAGAAATAAACTGTTTTCCATTAAACGGAATAACAAGAGTGTGGTGAAAGAAAGCAAACATAATACATGGGAAAACGTCTCCCTGGAGGGAACAAGATTGTCGATGACAATTTTCTGCAATTCAATTAGTATAATTCATCCCTGAACACGAAGTTCAAATTAAGATGCGTCGGTGGCAAAGAAAAGCTACAACAACAAGACATAAAGACTGAGCATATACACACAATGACAGATTTCAAAATCCTAAAGTGTTGGGATGGAGTCGGCCACCATGTGATTCATAACAGAAAAGTTTATGAGAAATGTGAAAAAGCAATACTACATACTGTACCAAACATACCCAGGTTTTATATACCCAGGTTTTAAAATAATTGGTACTGTTCTTTTTCTGTGTGTATCCGTTTTGGCAAACATGAACTGTATTTGATCCTCGTGCATTCAGAATCGACCATATTCTGTTGAAGCTTGATTGCATGCGATAGCAAGAGGTTTTCTAAAAGAGATGCATTACAATTATAATCTATGTTGAGATGCATTACAATTATAATCTATGTTGAGATGCATTACAATTATAATCTATGTTAACTGAGCATGGAATAAGGTATATGTGAGAAACAAGAATGTGACGCATGAGCATTGTCTTTCCGTCACTTTCCCTGTTCCCGGTATACAGCACAGACAAGAGAACACGTAAAGTCATATTGATTGTTTTGGATTTTAGACGATAGCGATAACTGTTTGTATTCGCCATTTGTGTATATTTACTGTCTTGCCAGCCAAGAGTGAAAGTGACTTCATGTTTTGTTTACAAAGTTATCAGGGACTTATGATCGTTAGATCACTTGTGTATTAATCCTATCCGCATGGTAGGATTAATGCACAAGTGATCTATCGATTAGCGTTAGCTCAATTGTAAACAAAATATTACGTCACTGTCACTCTTGGTTGGCACGACAGTATATGGTTTGTTTTACAGGTTTTGTGTCCAGAGAGTCACATGGTAGCAAATGTATCACCGTCTTGAAATATAGTATGAATTAAAAATAAATACTATTTCAGAATTTATCAATAAAAGAAAAACACAATAGTCCGTATTTTTCTGTGTTTTGCTTGAGTTTGCTTTTTATTGTCGTTGCTGTTTTTATGGATGTTTTTCTTTGTAGTGTTGTTGTTATTGCTGCTGCTGCTGCTGATGCTGCTGCTGCTGCTGCTGCTGCTGCTGATGATGATGATGATGATGATGATGATGATGATGATGATGATGATGATGATGGATAGCTATTTTCATATTTCTTCTAAACTTTGAAACATACATATTCTATCTACAAAATAAGGCATAAAACCTCATCATTCAGTGATAATTTTCCATGCAGTTTAATTGACAGTTCTACAATTTTCATTGTAACTCAAGTTTAGGGGTAATAAATACGTTAACAACACTGTAAATGCCAGTTTAACCCCATTTTGTATGTCTGGGTCACAATTAGTATGAATATATCTGAAAATGAACAAAAAGTCAGAAAAATGACACAAAACAGTTTTTCCTATATTTTTCTTAATTTTCTCCACACAAACCTATACTTTACTTTCTATCACATAAATAAAAATGCCCATGCAATACAACGTACAAAATTGTGAGAAAAGTTTGAATTTTGTATTATAAAGACTATGGGTAATACGTGTACTCTTAACATGTAGCCGCCCATTACGTTTTGGCTTGAATATAATGTTTCTTGGGCAAATATGAGTATTTCAGTTGGATAGCTTACAGTTTTGAAGTTAAACTTATTACTCCTAGGTGTTTTATTTTAATACCTTATAAACGTTCAGAACAATTTCAAACCTCTGAAATCAAAACAAAAATAACCCACAGAAGCCTTCGTTGATTTTGTGATCAAATGTCAAGCTAAGAAATGTAGCAAGTAAGGGTGCGAAGATCAGGAATCGATACAATCAAGTACCACACCTGACCCAGGATACCAATGGGAAAGTGAAAAACTTACAGTTATACATCACAAACGAAAGCCAGGAGGTCTGCCCTTTACCAGCAGGTGACCACAAGGCACAAATAAATAGAATCGCATATAGGCTTAACAAACACAAAACAGAAAGACATTGAAGACCCACAAAAAAGTACCGCCTGGGAACGGAATGTTAGATTTGAAAAAAAAAACGATGAAAGAGAACATGAATATGTTTTGTAAGTAAAGGGCATCCTTAAGTTAATGTTTTATCAAAATGATTAATCCACGTGGATGCTTTCAACAACATGCCATTTTAAAGAATCATCTGTCACTTTAGGCTGTGTCGTGCATTTCGTCATTTATTGAGGATAAAGCTAAGAACGTGTGATAAACAATTCGTCACATACCAAAGATACCAGAGATTTCAAACAAAACATATAACTCACTTTTAATTATGATGGCATTGTTTCCGAGATAAATAAGTATCCACTCTGCGTGGGAACACAAAATTGTGAATCACCGCAGTAAACGTAAGACGTTCATTGTACATTCCCAGCCTGTATACAGTCTCAGGCAGTAAAACGCCTTCGCTGGTGGGCGGATAGTGGCACTTCTTATGTGCTTACTGGGATGATGTTGATGTTGATTCATTCAATATTCACACAATAATATATTTTGGCGATCACGTACATGAGGGTTCTCTATTCCATCACAGTATGTATAGCATACTTCGATACGAACTATCAGATGATAGTTTCATTATTTCTACTCCTACCATTTAACGTTACCATATATACTCTACGATAAGAACATGGCTTATTTCTTCTTAGTGTATCCAAAATATGTAAATCAGAAGCCTAAAATCCGTTTCTTGTTTACTGTCGTGGGTTGGCTCCCGGTACCGTTAGTTTAACAGGTGACCGGGCCCAGGGCGACGACAATAAACATGATTCGCACTATAACTTACATGAGAAAGAATTGTGTTATCTTCATAACTATCTAAATGCAAACACATGAGGCATTGTTCTTGATCAGAACAGCAGGACAATGTCATTTGTTCTGGTTATAAATTTTAAAATGCCAATAATTTGGCATTTTAAAATTCATTATCAGAACATTTGCTCGTGTATGTCGAGTATGAAAGAAGTGTTATATCCTCGAGACCATTATTTTATCAGTATTGGGGCCATATGGTTCAGTTATGTTACCGCAGAATACTGCTTTAGCTGAGCTTAGAGCACGAGAGTTGCCACACTTTCCATTAATTCTAGACCAGTGACTCAGTGGTAGAGGGCTTGACTTATGATGAAGATATGATATCTCTTCTTAGACTCTCACCAGAGGCACTGTGTTGTATCCTTGAGCAAGACAGTGCATAATCTGTTTAAGACTAAACAGATGCCAGAGATAATGCAAGCAAATGTTTCATACATATTGACGTAGATAGAAATCAAGATCATGCTAGTAGCCTCAGTACAGAACCAGGCAGAGTTTTTTAGGCTTTACATAGGGGACTCAAACAAGTAATAATGATATAATATACTAATATTAATGAAATGTGCATAGCAAAACGATCCAATCAAACACAGTTTTACATCACACGTTCTCTTATTTCAGCTTCCTATGTTCTGAAACAACGATATATGGTAATTAGAATTGCTGACGAATCTGACAAGGGATTAATAGTAGTCAACGAGCACATACAATAGGAGGTCGCTAGTGATTAAGAGGATCTGAATCAAATACATAGAGCTCCATGCAGTGGGTTATTGGACATTTGAATGTAGAGCACAATGTTCAGTTAAATATAAAACACAGTTGTTCTTGCCTTGAGTAGATAAACATTTCAGATATCAAACATTTACAAAAAAAAACAACGGTAGTACATATTGGTCATAAGTCGTGCGATACGAATGGGAGGCAAGGTGTATTCACAGAGTATAAGTACATATGATTTCCCATATAATAGGCTAAAATAGATACATCAAAATAAATGGAAACAAGCGGGGTTACATCTGAGGATTATAAAATAATAATCAACAATAATCTGCATAAATTTAAGTTTAAATATGAAGAGTTACAAGTTGCAAGGTAACTGTTTGAAAAATGATACTATATGTTTCCATTTGACATTCGTAGGACCGCATATATATAAATCAGCCAATTAAACGTTTCTCGTAGCCGGATGAAGGTAATGAAGTATATTACATATATAAGTCATTACCTTCGTTGGTCATATATTCTACGTACGTTTCAGAGTAGTGGTGACGTTCTGATGGCAAAAAGGTCACATAATAATCACATTTGTAGATAACGGCGAAGATTTGGTACCAGTAAAATGCATTTAAGCCCCCCGGTGGCTTAGGCTGTTGTCCGTTCTAAGGCGGTGGTTCTGTTGTTGTTGACTTTTTGTTTATTGTTACTCCCATTGTGGGAGTCTGTAATTGTTCTATGTTTTGTTGTACGTTACTTTATGTCCATTCTAGTATTGCAATCATCTTGATGGGGAAGAGAGAGCTGATTGCTTTGCTTAATGTGTCTTCCTGGTGTCTCGTGATGGTTGAACGGCTCTTCCTCACGGTGCCACGGGGTTGTCTGCAGTTTGTGATTGTGGTATTTCCTGAACATACTCACTTACTATTTTTGGTGGAAATCAGAGCTTTAACGCAGCATGTATTTTGAACTTGTTCATAAGGCAGAGTTTATTGGAATTTGGATTTCTTGTGTCAGAAGAAAATTTTCAGTGGGAATCGTCGTTACAGGTTAACTGGTAAGCATATTTTTCCTGTATGAAAACAGGTAGGTTTTATGGTTCCGAAAAATAATGATATTTCAATCAGAAGCACAACAATATCAGATAGTTCCAGCAGAATTTATGGTAGACTGACTCTGTTAACTAAGTCAGTTTTAGGTAAGATTGTTAGAATGAAAACAAGAGCGCTGTAGAAATATCATTTGGCAGGCGCCTGTTTAAATTTCAGAAATGGCAAAAGGTGAGTTAAAATTTTACACTGAAACGATGTTATAAGCTGCCACCTTACACTTTTTGCGCCTGCTCAGAAAATATGATAAAATAAAATCGCTCTTACAAAATTTTAATTTTGTGAAAAAAGCCAAGGCTTTGTCCAGACTCTCCAAATTGTCTCATTTCAAAATGACAGGTAGACCTTGCACAGACAAAGTCCAAGAAAAGGTACCCTCATTTCAAAAAGTCACACTTTTAGTGTGATGTAAAATATTGCTCAGATACGTTATCCATTTATATTTTTATTTAGTTCAAAACTGTAAATAACAGCTCTGATATAAGATGATAAAGGATCAAAAGTTTTGTGACAATTGGACTCTCCGTTTCTCTTCAACGTTAACGTAAAGAGGGTCACTATCACAGCTAAGTCAAAGAGTTTTGGCTTTAACCATGCAATTTGCATACACAACTTTGCATTGCTCTGTACGCTTTCTTATCTGTGTCAGGGCATTGAAATTTTCAGCGATTATGTATTACGATTAGGCGTCACTATTCCATTTAAGAAATTTAAAAAAAAATTAAATATGACATTTTAATGTCCTCTAAAGTTTTACGTTAAAATCGGAAGTGGAGTCCAGTCTTAAAAACATATCGTTAGGAAATGGGTTGATTAAGTTGTATTGTGTTTGGTCTAACATGGTCACATTAAATAAAACACATGCAACGATTTTAGTATGTGCAGCTGATGATTTTCGAAAAATATCAGAAAATGCAGAAATTGGGAGGGTTTTTTAAAATCATAAAAAATCTTTTTTAAGTAAAAAAAAAATCAAATGTTTTGGTGTTTTTCAAGTCGGCTCGATGGGTTTGTAATCACCAGGACTTCAATTCGATAAAAACTGCTCTCAAGACGCTTAATTTCTTCAAAAAGTTGATTTTTGCATTTTTGAACCCAAAAAATGCGAAGTGATAGAAAACTCTTCTAAAGCACCGCTTAACTTTAGTCCATTAGAATGCACATACTTGGGCAAAAATTCATTTCAATATCGTTAGCGCTTAGTCAGAAAAATGAAATTGAAAAGTGGCCACTTAGAACTTCGGTTCAGTGTAGTTATTAAACAGCAATGCTCAGAGTATTAATATCAAAAATGCGTTTGATGTTGCATTATTTGCAGGCACAAGCCATGGCGGCTATAGTGGTTATATGGACATATATTATGTTATATGTAGCGGGGCAGAATAAGAATATAAATATGTATGCAGATACCATCGATTTCCCTGGAAGTTTAATTTCAGAGGCTGGTTTCAAAAGTAAGATTAGATATTGCAGTAAATTTCCGTGGAAAGAGCAAAATTTCCTTGAAACAGAGAGTTTTTAAAACATCTGTTGTTGAATTGGTCACATGTCATTTTCCTACGGAAATGAAAACATGAAGTTCCCAGAAAGTGGAAAAAGGTATTTTCCTGATAGCGGATAATAGCTTTGAGATTTCCCTGGAAGCAGAAGTCAATATGAAAATGCAAGCTGAAGAGCCATCTTTTATAAAGGCTCAAAAAGCTCCTGGATAATTCGCAAAATTTTTAAAATGAACAAATGCAAAAACAGGATCTCAGAAAAAAGTGAAACACAGGCCAAATACTGAAGTATTTGGTGTTTGGTCCAGCTTTGAAAGAGTATTGTCCTCCAAATGGAGAGATGCGGGAGCAGTAAAATGGTCAAACATAGCAATATTGAGGTTATCGAAGGTAAAGGAGTTCAAGGGATTTTTTTTGCGAAAACAAAGTAAGAAAGATGACAAAGATCAGGAATCGATACAATCAAGCACCACACCCGACTCTGGACACCAACAGGAAAGCGACAACGTCACAACCAGACATCACAAACGAGAGCCAAGAGGTCAGCCCCTTCCCAGCAGGTGACCACAAGGCATCAACAACCAGATGCACACGAAAGCACAACAGAATAAGACATAAACAAGACAAATGATCCACAAAAGAAGCACTGCCCCCGGAACGGTCAGTAAAAACACCCCACTGGAGGGCCTTATAAGGCCCAACGGCGCACCGACCCCACCCCAAGCCCAGACGCGGACCAAGACACACATATGCCCCGCCCGCACAAAAGACCCCATACCCACCAACGCACCAACCCCAGAACATATAAATTAAGATATAAAAAGGAGATAAAGCACAGACAAGGACCCAACAGCAAATAAAACCGAACACAGGAGCAAAAGAAATTCAACAGGCAAACCCCGGCGGGCCCGACAACAGCCAAAGCACCAGGCCCCCAACATCTCATCATAAGACAAGTCCCCAAGTCAATACCCGCCACAGAGCCCAAAGCCCAACCTACCAGCCTGCAATCAAAGAGGAAAGCAAAGCCGCCAACCGCGACTGGGCCCACCACCAAGCACGCAGCCTGCCGCAACACACCAATGCTACAGCCAACCCCTTATAATGGAAAATTACTCCAACGAACCGCGTTAAAAAGTACTAGAACCAACAATCATCCTCAATTTATACACCAAGTAACCACAGAACCCAGGTTTCGAAAGTCCCCAGAGCAAGAGAGACCTAAATAAGTTAGTATGATCAGGAAATACCACAATCACAAACTGCAGACAACCCATCGCACCGCGAGGAAGAGCCATTCAACCATCACGAGAAACCAGGAAGACAAATTAAGCAAAACAATCAGCTCTCTTTCTTCCCCATCAAGATGATTGCAATACTAGAATGGACATAAAGTAACGTACAACAAAACATAGAACAGTTACAGACTCCCACAATGGGAGTAACAATAAACAACAAGTCAACAACAACAGAACCACCGCCTTAGAACGGACAGCAGTCTAAGCCACTGGGGGGCATAAATGCATTTTGCTGGTACCAAATCTTCTCCCTAGATTCTGTTGAAGTACAAGAAATATTCAGCTTGCATGAAAGCCTTCTAACTATTGCAATGTATCATCATGGAGAAACACTCTAATCAAATTAACACTATTATGAAACAAAGAAAAGGGCTCACGACTCACAGATAGTCAGAGCTAAAGAAGACCTCAAGTTGAGCCACGGATGGTCCAGCTACAGATAAGCAACCCACCGATTAAAGCTTTACGTCAGAACCGTCATAGAGTCTGAGGCCTGGCCCACCGTCGTGCAATTAAATAGGAAACCATAGCTATAAACCGTGATTGGGTTTACAACTAGGCATGCAGACTGTCGCATGACATCCAAGTTATATCCAACCTTTATATATCGTTTGATAATCTTTTTGAATTGATCACTCAAGTTAGGTTTTCCAACAATTGGTTTAAGTTTATAAACTTAATCACCATAAAATATAGGTTCTGATATGCCTTGTTGCAGAAAGAGTTTAACCCAATGTTGTATTTAACAATTAACTCTGAGTGTCTGTGGTAGAATTTAGAAAATGCTTTTCAAATTTTATGATATCTATAACCTTGTTTTAATACCTCAGCAGTTAAAAGTAGTCATCAAAATTAGAACACATTCTTGCAAAACAAATATGCTGAGAAATATATACGCCATAGGAAGAGGAGCGAGGAAGATCTCCATCAAGAAATGAGATATGCTATTTCAAAATTAAAATCATCCCGTTTATCATAAATTTTAGAAGAAACTAAGCCATTTGTTATGGACAAGTTCAAGTCCAAAAACGGAACTTCAGTATCAGAAGAATTCGCTTTATTTTACTGAAGTTCAGTAGGATATATCTGACCCACCATTTGTTCAAAATAAGGATTATCAATATTGAGTAAGTCATCTAAATATATGGATGTGGAGTTAAAAACTTCAATAATATCAGTTTGATTATTGTCTGACAGAGACAACATGAAGACTCTCTCATAACAAAACAAAAACAAATCTGCAACAAGAGGAGCACAATTAGTACCCATTGGAATACCTACAATATGTATATATAATTTAGAGCCAAATCTTATAAATATATTGTCTAAAAGATTATGGAGAGCATCACACATTTTCTGACATGACCACAAGTTATATCATTTAGGTTGTTCAGAAGTAAAAAAAAAAGGCAGTTTTATGATTACTAGCCAAATAAAGTGAGCCCTCTCTGTTAATTGTTTGTTCAATTAATTCTGTTAGTTTTCCTTTGATTAGATTATGAGGCAATGTATTATAGAGAGTAGAGAAATTATATATAAACAAACTAGATGCTAGAAAACCTCTAGACTTTAATTTATAAAGAATTTCACCTGAATTTTTAATAGACCAAAATAGTTTTTACCATTCCTTTCATAAATGGTTGTGCAATATTTAATGACATGGTTTTTAATCGCAGTGAGGCAAGAAGTCATAAGAATAGACAACTCAGTAGTTGTACATGAACTAGAATTAGCAATAAAACGTGACTTTTAGGGTCGTTTATGAAGTTTAGGTAACCAGTATATCGTTGGTAGCTTGCTATGGTCCTCATCAACAAACACCCCAAACTTAGCTGCCATATGGCATCGGTGTCTATCAACGATAGACGTCTCATCAAGCCTGTTATGCTCTTATGTTTTTGCAGTGCTAAGTTCTTGCTTTAGGGTTTTAATATAGTACCTTTTGCAGACGACCAAAACATTGTTAGCAGCCTTATCTGCAGGTGCCAAAACAAACCTCCTATAGAATTTCTGGATCCTGTTCTTCACATGTCTAAAAGTGAATTTAGGTTTAGGTGGTAGAAGATCTAAATTGTTGCAATGAAATGAAATTCTACCATCAATATTCTAAAAAAATATTAGTTTCCAACTATTTAAGGCATTAGACTCCACTTGCTTCGTTTCCACCAGCGATTACAAAATTCTTGTAAGGCGCCTGCAGTTTCTTCATGACAAGATTTGAAGTCTATTTGCAAAGGAAACCTATATTTAGGTCCCTTACATATAATAGAGCGCATTCTTGAATCAGTTAGGATTTTCAAATCCCCTGTGACTATATGACCAGCAGGTTGATAGCAATACTTAGAGTCTTTACAATCTCAAGAGTCAGGAATAGAATTTTCAATATCAAGTTCTGTTACTAATTTGTTATAGTTAAAAACAGTAATACGAATAGGTTTATTGTACTGATAACAAATGATAGGGGATTCCTTATTTTCAAAATAAGTAGGAATAGAAGAGGTAACAGATTTATCTTTAACTATACTGGGTAAGTTAATAAATTCAATCCCCTTTTTTGACAAATTGAATTTTGATAAGATGTCTAATATGATTAATTTCGGAGTCTATATATGACCGAAGAGCATGTTGAGTGTAACACCGGGTAAAAAGTGCTGCATCATAAAGTCTATGAGCTCTATCATAGAATTTATTAGCCTCAATATCCAAATTACGAAGTGAAGAGATAGAAAGAGTAAGTAAACGTGAAAAGGCCATATGTTGGCCTGAATGTTTTAAGATGATACTTAAATCTGAAAGAGTTAAAGCATGTATTTTTTTTGCGTTTTAAATTTCCTTTTTTGCGTTCGACATGAAATCGCTTTTTGTGTTTACGAAGTCCAACTTGGAACCCTGGCACCAAACCACAGCACCGCCTATAAAACTCAGAAAAGGCCCTGCGAAGTTTATGACACTGACAGCCTTGTTTACGAAGTTTCCAAGTAAACAATTTATTGTAAGTGTTGAAGTCAACAACATGGCTAGATGCTCTAGCAAAACGAATGAGTTGAGAGATATAGACTCCATAGGATGTAGAGCGAGGAAGATCACCATCTAAAAATGGGAAATTCACAATTTCAAAATCAAAGTCGTCACGTTTATCATAAATTTTGATATTGATATTTTGATCATAAATAAGAAATTGCAGTCTGTCTTCAAGATTGCGAATAGTAAAGACGCATTGCACAATATCGCCATGGAGGTAAATAAGTTGTTTGATGTTTTAACACAGAGGTGATTAGTCTTTGTGATCAATACATTACAAACAAATTTCACTGACTGATTTGTTTGTTTGAGGTTTTAACGTCCCAGTCAACATCTATGGTCATGTTGAGGCGGTCAGTTTACCAAGCCAACTTTTTTCTTGTGCAAACTTAACTAGGCAGCTAACCAGTACTTTGTGCACATACTTTCGCTTTTAACAGAAAAAAAAAGATTGATCTCATAATAATACTCATTGGTTACGCGGGTATGTTACGTTTTGATGAAATCAACAATTTACATTCAAAGGACTTAGTTTTTACAGAAACTCACATGGTATTAAACATCTTGGAAAGTAAAAAAAGACAAATTTAGCGCTGAAAATATTTGAGCTCAAATAAGCAAAGGATCAATTCCCATATGTTTGCATTCAATGTTAAGCCGCTTAATCGAATTAGCTGGTATATACATAAAATCGGATACAGTTTTATTTAAACCTAACTTTAAATCAAAGGGGTGCAAATCTCATTCAAAAAGATAAGTAGTCCGGTAGAAAACCAGAATGACCTGGAACTTGATTTTAAAGTTTTTTTCTTTGTTGATTCTTGTTGTTGAGGCATTGTAATTGATGAATCCAAATGATGCCACTCTGGCATCATTGAGCGTTTTGAAATATTCAAGATGGCGTCCAAGATGGCCGTCAGTTAGGCTCCTAAGACCTATATAACCAACATACTCGATCAAAAGCATTTTAATTTTGGCTTTTTATGGATTTTTCAGAGGCTTATCATGCAACCAATTAAAATGGAACATTGTTTTGATTCAGAAGGTTGAAATATTAAAGATGGCGTCCAAGATGGCCGTCAGTTAGGCTCCTAAGACCTATATAACCAACATACAAGATCAAAAGAATTTTAATTTTGACTTTTAATGGATGCTTCAGAGGCTAATCATGCAACCAATTAAAATGGAACATTGTTTTGATTCAGAAGGTAGAAATATTAAAGATGGCGTCCAAGATGGCCGTCATTTAGGCTTCTAAGACGTAATATGACCGACATACTTGATAAAAACACTTTAGATTTGACTTTTTAAGGATGTTTAGAGGCTAAATGATACAAATGATAAAATTAGAACATGGTTTTGATTCAAAACGTTGAAAGTTAAAGATGGCGTCCAAGATGGCCGTCAGTTAGGTTCCTAAGACCTCACTCACTAAAAATCTTGATATAAAGCATTTTAATTTTGAAAGTTTATCGATGTTTAGAGGCCTAATAATACAAAAGATTAAAATGAAGTATTCGCAGGTTTGAATTACAAGGTTGAAATAGTGAAGATGGTGTCCAAGATGGCCGCCATTTAAAGCAAAATTCAACCTGAAATCAAATTCGCAGTTAGTAACTATTTCTGATAGTTTTAGGTTGTATTTTGAGAATTTGTCTGGCATGTTGGTTTTCAGCGCTGTAAAATGTTTAAGATGACGTTCAAGATGACAGCAATAACAGGATGGGGAATCACATGGTTTTTGCTATCATACACTCTTATTATTCGTAATAGGAATGTTTTGTCTTTGTTCTGGGAATCATATCCATCAATCCATGCACCATGCACTTTCCAGACCACTTTTGGTCGGATCTGATATCATATTATTCACATAAAAAATCCTACTTTGGGAAAACATTCCTTCAAACAATGAAGTGATAAATGACAGGGTATACTGAACGGACGATATCACTGAAAACTTCGTGACAGTGTGTTTGATCAAATTACAAACATTTTTTGAATCAAACTGAGGAAAAAAATTCAGCTGGATGGATGGCTAAAATTTACCAAAACAAATACTTATGGAGTGTAGTGTAACAACACAAAAACAATCCCTGAGTAAGGTATCTGCATACTGCAGATGTTCGTTACCATCTTGACTGCTGGTTGGTACAGGCCTGCTTGCCTGGTGCAATTATAACAACCATTACTACTTTTCTGGTCTGTTGCAAGATCAACAGACAGTATGTATGCTGGCTCCGTGCAAGTGTATCAGACATGCATGCTTGTAGGCACAAGTTTACAGAATGATATGGCTGCTGGTTTGATGCAATTGTTAAAGACATGGGAAATGGCAGGGTGCAATTGTTACAGACATGGCTGATGGCCGGGTGCAAATGTAATATATATGGATGCTGATAAGATGAAACTGTAACAGACGTGCATGCTGATAGCATGCGCCTTATAAAGACATGGCTGCTAGCCATGTGCATCTGTAAAATATATCCATGATGGTTAGGTGCAATTGTGCTTACTAGCCCGTTAGTTGGGTACAAGAATAGGGACATATCTGCGGGTCTGAGGCAAGTATAATATATATACCTGTTGGTTTAGCCACACAACTACAGATGTATTTGTTAGTCAGTTGCAACTGATTCAAACTAACTGCTGGTAGATGCAACTCTAACAGACATGCATACTGGTAGAGTTAAATTGTAACCGACGTGCCAGGTGATGGGGTGCATCTGGAACAAACATGCCTGTTGGTTCAAAGCAACATTTAAAACATGGGAACTGCAACATGCTGAAGTTGTTACAGAATTTCTTCTTGGTTTCAGACATGTATGCTGGTCCAGTGCCACAAAGTCAAGCATGAGCAATGGTAAATATGTCAGCTGACGCTGTGGCAATGATGCCTGGTCGAGAGAAAGTAGAACAGACATGCACACTTGCCGAATGTAACTTGGACAGACATGCCTGCTGATCCAGTGCATCAGTACCCAGCATTCCTGTTAGTTGGGTGCAATTGTAACATACATTATTACTGGTGCGATGTAACTAACACACATGACTGCTGGCCCAGAGTCTTGTTAAACGGCATGTGTGCTGGTTTAGTACCACATTATTAAACACGCATGATGTTAAGGATGTCGGATATGATGAGCTGATGGCATTAAGTGGCCGCTGTTCACCGAATCTTCAACAGATATGCCTGCGGACTTGGTAGTATTCAATCAAACATGCCTCCTGGTCCATTGGAAATCAAAGAAAAAAGCTATTTGACCGATGCCCCTCCATCAGACATGCCACCTAACAATGTGAAACTTTATCAGCAAAGACTGCTACGTTGTCAATACAACATACATGCCCTGTAGAGAGTTGCTATATCGCTGCAGCTGCAACATAAATATGCCTAGTGTTACTGTCACCAACACCACTCCTGTTCAAAACATGCCTATTGGTGGAGAGCTGCTGCAAGATGGATGCTTGCTGGACTGTGGCCACTCTTTAAGCATGCCTGCTGACCATTTGTCACTCAATATTGCATGTCTGTTGGCGGTGTGCTTCTCTATCTGCTATACCTGCTGGTATGGTGTCTGTTTATCAGCCGTGCCTGCTGGTATGGTGTCTCATTATCAGCCGTGCCTGCTGGCCTGGTACTTCATTATACGCCATGCCTTTTGGTTTCGTACCGCCTGTTGGTGTTGTGCCTCACTATACGTCATGCCTTCTGGGGTGGTGCCTCACTGTAGGTAATGTCTTCTGGTGTGGTGCCTCACTATAGGCCATGCCTGTTGGCTTGGTACCTCACTATAGGTCATGCCTGCTGTCCATTTTGCACTTCAACCGATATTTTGACTAGTTGAGTGCAGAGGGAAAAGGGATGGCTACAAGTCTGGTGCTACTCTTACAGAGATGCCATTACGTCAGACATGTCTGCTGATCAGGTGCCACTCTCAGATATGCCTGCATGTACAGTGCAACTCTGTCAGACATGCATGCTGGGTTCATTTATCCAGCTACATGAATTTACAAATCCACCAGACATGCCTACAGGTAAGGTGCGGCTCCCAGGGGTTTGTATTACTTATCAGCTACCAGCCTGGACTCCACCTTGAATATATCAAATTCCTAGTGATACATCAGCTGCATCACTGGGATGTTACAAGGATGATGTCTGTAACTCAAGAATCAGTAATATCAGCATGTTGCATGCAATATCCTGGAGTTTGCCAGTCACAGGGAAAATTTTCTTATATACTGAAACAATAAAGTTATGTCCGCTTGACGTTTATGTCTGCCAGTTCTTAATGTATGGACGCATTTCATTCAATGTTTTACATTACAAACTGATATCATTTAGAAACGTTATGCACCTCAGCGAAATTCATTTGATATTCAGTAGAGCCACTGACAACTCAGAGAACACGAGTACCCTTAAAATAAAAAGTCACAACATCAATAACTTGTGTGCCCATCATAATTCCAACAGTTCAAGTACATTTAAACATCACTGAGCAAACTCTATAGTTAGATGGTATGCATATTAGCTGTATGCATTGCTTTTACGACCACAACCATTAATCTGTAACATACTCTGACGTCACAAAACAACGGCCAAGAGCGTGGGTGAAGACACTCAGAAAATTCATTTTGGTCCAGCATTTTGATATTCAACAGAGTCGGTCAAATTTGAATTTCTTTTTCGTCAGCACAAGCATTTAAACATTGATTAAGACTAATCGGCATTAAAACAATTGATACTGGAAATTCACGTGCGGTTTCATCAGTAAGGGGTGGGGTATACAACACAGATTTAGTGAACATGTGATGGCTGCATCAGCCATGTTTTTTATTTTTATCTTTGTGTAATCTTTGTCATACACAAGCACAACAAATTAAAGCAAAAACGGTGTCAAAATAATGTTTACTTAAGGAGAATTGGAGGTTCTTAAATTGTTATTTGTTTAATGCAAAGGGAGGTAATTTCAGTTAACTTCGTAAATTAACGATTTTGAATTGCAATGCCGCTCGTTTAATAAGCACATTTGGAATTTTTAGATGTTTTTTCATCGTTGGACGTTCCTGGTTGCCATTTAACGTAAAATGTAACACGTTTTAATGATCAACTTGCTGTTGATAGTGGAGTGAGCTGTTTTCTCTTAAGGTTCAATAACTCTTTCAGATAAGAAGATAAAATCAAATAATTACCAACTGTTGTGTGTCGGACGTTTGATAAACATTTTGGTATATTTTTGCTAAGACACCTTAATTGGATCAAAAGATACAGTACCATGAAAATCGGACGTATCTTTTTTGTTTGAGTATATTTTTATAATAAACTGCCGTTTTGGCGGCCATTTTGTCGGCATTCTTATTTTACTTTTTATATTTTTGCTGAAAGCTAAGTGTCTTCAACTAGATTCCAACTTCATAGCTATTAATTCAAATGGAAAAATGGGTTTGAGACATTTTTCCATATCACACAATTTTTTCACAAATAATCAGCCTCCATCTTGGACGCCATCTTGGATATATCGAAATGCTCAATGATGCCAGAGTGGCATCACTTGGATTTTTCAAGGACAATATATACACTTCCAGAATCAACAAAGAAAAAAAGTTTAAAATCAAGTTCCAGGTCCTCCTAAAATTCGCCCAAATTCTGCTGGACTAAAGTCAATGATTTATACAAGAACAAGAGAACCTTTTAAGCAAGTTGATTATCGTAGCACAAGAGCTTAATCTAGGCATTCATTCATTTATCCATTAAGATGTTGGGGTGCAGGCACTTTAGCAAACAGTGATCAAGTCGATAACAGATGCCATATGCGGCATGGTCGCTAGCGGGCACACGACAGCAAACACACGTTTGTTGAAGATTATGTAGTCAAATGTTAAGAATAACAGAGGTTAGGTCTTTGTAAGGCATTGTGATGTGACTGAGGAAAATCATGTAAATAGAACCTATACAACATGTTGTTACTCTCTTTCTTACATTTGTATCATTCTTAGCGCACCAACATGCAAACTGGGTTTGTTGACTTTGTTACAGTAAAGACTAGACTTGACATTCTGCTCGTTTTATCGAACAAAGCAGAATATTTGTCTAGTCGAGTTAGCATTAACAAAGGTTTTGCAGTATAGTATATTGCTCAGTGGTAACACACTTGCTGTGAATAAGCATGTATTTGTAAATGAAATATAATGTCAAATCAGTTCTAAGGCAGTTTTCTAAACGTGAGCAGCACACAATATTGTGTAAAGATTCGAATAATTGATCTTGCCTTGTTGATTTGCACGACGCCATTGCTATGGGGTATATTGCACTGTATCAAATAACAGCTACTTTTCGGTCAAACAAAAAATAAAGTTTGGTTCTGTGGCCTGGACGGCGGGTACCTGTACTTCAGCAATGAGAAGATCTACAGATTTAGTAAGCTGTTTACTGGCAGGGCTTGCGGTGGGTCTTGCCATTAGCAAATTTCTAAAATTGATTTCAGCAAGATCTGCAACGTCCTTCCATGTCACACTGCTCATTTCGTACAATAAAGTGTGTCAACCAAGCGCAAACCAAGCTTTTTTGTGAAAGGTTATACTTGGATTTGGTTATGGCTGTGGGATATTTTTGTTTTTTTTTTATAACCTTTAAAAATTAAAAGAAGACTTGATAGATTGTAGAAATATAAAAGTGCACTAATTATCTAGTTAGGTATTCAAAAACAGAGAACTTTAAAACACGATGCGTACTTAAAGCTCAGATAGATAAAAGATGGAAATTTTGACATAAATATGTCTGAAACGAGGGCTGTGGTGAAACCCTAATGTTCTGTTTTATTTTTATTGACTTGTTTAAGCTTTTCTCTTCTGTTCGTATCAAATGAGCATTTGAATTTTCCCCTTTCACTCCTTTTATACTTTATGGAACACACTAAGCTAGGCGCAATACCTCAACATGACACAAACATACTGTTGAGTCCTTATCTTTGCTTTATCTCCTTGTTATAACTTGATTTATATGTTCTAGGAGATGATGCATTGATAAGTTAGGGGTCTTTCATGCAAACCAAATATCTATGTGTCTTGATCCTCATCTGAGTTAAGGATGAGGTTGGCGCTGTGAAATCGGTTTAAGCCCTCCAGTAAAATATTTACTGACCGTTCCAATGCGGTACTTCTTTTGTGGATCTTTTATGTTTTTTCCTGTCTTGTGTTTGCTATGACTTTGTGAGCGTCTGTATATATGTGCCTTGTGGTCACCTGCTGGGAAAGGATTGACCTCTTGGCTCTCGTTTGTCGTGTCGGACTGTAAGTTTGTCACTTTCACATTGGTATCCTGGGTCAAGTGTGATTGTATCGATTCCTGATCTTTGCACCCTTACTTACTTAGCCTAACGTTGCAGAATTGTTGTCAATTGTCTTTTGCAAAAACAACGCCACCTACATTATAAGTGCATGCCTTTTGCATTATTCCAAGATAGAATATTTTTAAGACCAATAAGATTTGCCAGTTATTAGAATGAAGTTGAAAGAAAATCAATGCAGTGATGCAGTTTGTAATGTGAAGATAAAAGAATTGAAATCCTTAAATAGTTGATCACATTTTATTTGCGAAAACTAGTGAATGGTCCATAGTATTGTTACTGAAACACTTTAACTAGAAAAGCCAACCAGAAGGGAGCTATAAAAATTCAATATTTTTTATTCTTAAAGGGAAATAAAATTAAGAAGAAAATATATTAAAAAAACTAATAAAGTAGATAAAAATCATTATTTACTAGATATTTAAGCCCAGCCCGTAAAATATTTCCAAAGATCAAATAGAAAGCTATAAATGTGTCCCTGTTAATTTTGTTTCTTAAATTCAAGACGATTTCCTAACCAGTAAGGCATTGAAAAATTAAAAAAAAAACGGGGATCAGAATGAAACACCCAATGAATAACTATTTGTTTAGCTTAAATTATTTCAGATTAAACTTTTTTCTAACTTATCTGTAACCACTAGCAATAGTGGACACACCAGAATTCAATTTAAAATTTTAGGTCAGATCAGGAAAATTGTAAATGTTCCGTATTGCTTGTCATTTTGTTGTTGGTGATAGCTCATCTGAACCATAGGTTCAAGGTGACATTTTGTAGAGTGTCCGTCCTCTGTCGTCCGTTCATCAACAATTAACTTTAAACAACACCATAACACTTCGCAGTAATTATTCTTGGGAGGTCCCTTTTAAAATTAATTTCAAAGATTTTAATTCTATGCAGAAGTCTGGCTACCATGACAACCAAAAGGAACAACTTTAATAATCATCACAAATGGTCATTGTGTGACTTTCAACCGGTGCGTATAATAACAGGAATGGACCGGAACGCAACGGAATGGACCGGAACGCACCGAAATGGGCCTCCATAACCGGAATGGATATGAAAATTAATTTGTTTTATGCAACTGAATTTATTATTTTACCTTAATTTATCTTAAAATTTCAGTTTCTAATGATATTTTACCTTTTGAAGTGCATATGAGCACCGTTAGTGGTGTGTTACATGGTTGGCGTGCACCCATTTAAATTGTGTCAGTTCATATTGAAGATGCACATTCTATAGATGGCAGCTGTGTACATTATTGTAACATCGCTAGCTTATTTGCATAGGCTCCGCCTTCCAGCATTCTAATTGGGTTACATTGTATACCCACTTCCATTAGTGTACCTTTGCAGAAACCAGACAGTATCATTTTAGGCTTATAATAGTAAACATGTAGCTTTACGTACAATAAATATCTATTGAGTTATATTGTGTCTATACATGTCTTAGCCCAACAAGCGATATTACAATTATAGTCCCCATACCAATGCTCACATGATTGTCCCTGGTCTTTGCAAGTAGTCAAGCATATGCCATGATATAAAAGCTGTTTTGTGAGACCCATCTGGATAGCCCCAATAAATAGCCCATATGGGACCAATATTTGCATGTTTGCTGGTACAGCACATAATATGGAAAAGGAATGGTATTTCCTGATCATACTCACTTACTATTTATGGAGTGATCTTCATTGCATACATTCATACTGTATAGGTGACTGGTGTAAGTAAGCCTTATGTAGTAAGGTACTAGAATAACACAGAAAGACATTAAGACAGAAAATATTTTAGAAAACATTTTTTGCATTGAAACTGTCTGGACACCGAAGATATTTGATATTTTACATTACTTAAACAAAATTTCTCGTCAAGTACACTTAAAACATGTGTTTTAGGGTGAAATATGAGGACTATTCCGGTTATGGAGGTCCATTCCTGTCCATTCCGGTTCGTTCCGGTGCGTTCCGGTCCATTCCGGTTAGTAAACGCACCCACTCTCAACCAGGCTTGTTCAAATTATATTAATCCGTTAAAATATGACCGTCAGGGGGCTGGTCAGTTTTCTTCCCAGTAAAGGGAAAAACTTTTTAAAATATTTTTTCATAACATTCTGTACCGATTTGTAAATAAAACATGGCACACATGACCGTTAGGTAACTCTCTACCAAGATGGATCAAATTATATTGTATCGAAAAACATGGTCGTCAGGGGTGGGGTTATTTTTCCTTTGTATATATAGAAAAAACTTAAAACAATATTCTTGTTATTAACATCTTAGACAATTTAAAATTGATTTTATACGAATGGCCCTTGGGAAACTCTCTGCCAAGTTTGCTCAAATTATTTTGATCCATTGAAAAATGGCCATCAGCATGCCTCGGATAACCCTCTACCAAAGTTACTCAAATTATTTTGATCTGTTGAAAAACTTGGCCATCATTTAAATAATAATTTGGTACAGAGACACAAAGTGGCCAGACAACGTTTGATTTTCGTGAACCATAACGTCATTTTTCCATGTAGAGTCTTAATGAAACTTCTGATCCATCAAACTCCAACGCTAAAATGTTATAAGCACACATTCTCAGGTGAGCGACAAATGACCCCCCTTTTTTCAAAATAAACCCTGATTATTAGATAACTCTATATACTGATGTACGCTTCATTTACCTTTAAAGAGTTTCAGAAAAGTTCTAGGCGCTTGTAAAGCCTTCTTCTTAAAGCCATGTTAATTGCTATTTCTTTTGATTTCCAGGGCAATTGAAATGATGGATTTGATGAGGTTTTTTCTATAATGAACATAACTATGGCAATTTCTTCGCCATAAAGTAAAGAGTGTGTTCATTATGAGTTTATAAGACATTATCTACTGTCCTGCCAGCCAAGAGTGACAGTGACATCATGATTTGTATACAAAGTTATCAGGGACTTATAATCGACAGATCACTTGCGTATTAATCCTATCCTCAGGAGAGGATTCATACACAAGTGATCTATCGATTCGCGTTAGCTCAAGAAAAGTGTACACATTAGTGGTTTACTTAGCAATTGTAAACAAAGTCTTACGTCACTGTCACTCTTGGTTGGCACGATAGTAGAGGCTCTTACAAGAGTGGTCAATATAACTGAGCTTAGTCAACAAGTTGGATGCGAGGCCAATGAATTTAATAAATTCAATAATAATTGAGTACAAATATTAGTCTGTTTATCATATAACACTAAAATCACTTTGAAATCTGCGGTGTCTGATCAGAGTCTTGAATATTTGCCTGTGTCCTATAAAAACGACAATAGGCTTACAACTGTGAAAATACACATGTACCAGGTTAGCAAAATCGTATTTATTGAAATCAAATTTGATGATACAGCTGTCATGTAAATATAAACGATTTCCTTTATAGTAAATAGAGGATCATGCATGAGTGCTCATAACATACATGTTTTATTGAATTTATTAAGTGAGTTGGGGAAAAGCGATAAAATGCTAGGCTTTCGCGTTAACTTTGCAAGACACCTGAAGTATTCATGATTCCATGAACATTTCGAAATGGAATTTATTGCTTATATTTACATTTTATAATAAATATCTAAAATATAAAAATTATTTATAATTTCTGAAACAAAACAATTTTGTATTTAATATTTAATCATAATGACAGTTTTGTTGGGGTGTAAACGGAAAAGCGGAACTGCCAGTGTGAACACGGACAGCCAATGGAGCAAACAAGAGGCTTATTTTGCACGTGCGACGCAGGTGTGGTTCGCTGTCAATCACAACACTTCTGGCGAATGAATTCGATGTTCGAAGCGTGTTTTGCACGGGCAAGTGAGCTTGACAGCTGTCAATCAAATTTATGTCGTTCATGAGGCTATGAACGGTTGCGAAAATCTAAAGATTCATTAAAAGCTTGCTTCGAAAATGTAAATATACGACATATGCATGAGTGTCAGTTTAATAATGTCCACCAATACATGTATTTATTTTGCCAATAATTGCAACACTCGGATTTAATTGTTTCTGATCAGAAATGATCGCTCTGGTATTGTTTTTGCCTTTATTGACCTGAGGCATATGAATATTCAATTACCTTTCTTACAATCTTCAGGAATCTTCGTAAAATGTGTGCTTTAGATTGTGGCACAATTACTTTTATATAAATGAAAAAATACAATTCCTCGAAAGCCTAATGGATAAAAGGTGGTCCTTTGCACTCAAAAGATGTGGGTTCGTGTCCAGTAGCGTTTCCATTTTTTCTTCTTACTTTTAATTTGCTAGTCTTTATTATTGATTTTGTGAACAATGTAAATGGATGTATTTATTTGAATCTGGCTTACGTTTATTCAACAAATACAAACGTAGAAACGTGAATAATTTCAATAAGGCGAAATGTAATAACTCTTTGCACGCTGGATGATTCTAATACTTTTGTAGTCATCTGCAGATTTTTTTTTAAAAAAAATATTTTTTTCAAAGCAACTTTCAGGAACATTATCAGAGTGTCAAACGGTCTGTATCCAGATCAGGACCGACGTTCTGTCGGTACTGATCTGGGAACAAACTGTTTGCATAGGTTATCAGCAGACAACAAAAGTCGCCGCTGACAAGAAAAGAGTGAGGAAACCTAGTAAAAATGAATATAAAAGCGACTAAATACATAACTCATCACGAGATGACGTTAAATGCAAGAACAATCTTAAATTTAAAAATGATGCAATTTGACAATTACATAAAAAAGGATTTTCCAAGTTTCGATCCAGGTAGGCTTGATCTGAAAGTTGCCACCTAACTACAAGAGTATCAGACCATATGCATTAATGAATCGAAATTATCTTCATATTCCTTATAAAAGCATGATCAAGGTCGGAGTAGTTCACGAAAACGCACGAATATCACGAAGATTTTGGCGAAAATTAATCAGTCTCATGTCTATTTGGGCAAACTATATATATAGATGCATTTGTCAATACTAATAGTATCGTGTTACTCTGGGTTTAAACATATTCTTAAATTTAGAACGTAATAATTTTTTGCTGAATTATTAACGATTACATTTTTAATGATTGATTTACCAGTAAGTCTCAAACAAAAAGTTACACAGCCCTGAGAGTCACGGAAAGCTTGTTAAGCTGAAGTAGACTTTTCAGTGTGCCATTTCATCTAACATTTGACACGGGCCAACCGTGGCTCAACTAGGGTTTTCTTTACAGATCAGAGATTAATGCCTTTTACAGTAAGTAAATTGATTTGATTGTATCCATGAAGTGATACAATGATTTGATTGTATCCATGTAGTGATACAATGATTTGATTGTATCCATGAAGTGATACAATGATTTGATTGTATCCATGAAGTGATACAATGATTTGATTGTATCCATGTAGTGATACAATAATTTGATTCTATACATGTAGTGATACAATGATTTGATTGTATCCATGTAATGAAACAATGATTTGATTGTTTCCATGTAATGATACAATAATTTGATTGTATCCATGTAATGATACAATGATTTGATTGTTTCAATGTAATAATACAATGCATAAGTTATGAAGCCTCCGTGCAAGCTAAACATTGTATCCATGTAATGATACAATGATTTGATTGAATCCATGTAATGATACAATGATTTGATTGTATCCATATAATGGTACAATAATTTGATTGTATCCATGTAGTGATACAAAGATTTGATTGTATACATGTAGTGATAAAATGATTTGACTGTATCCATGTAATGATACCATGATTTGATTGTATCCATGTAGTGATATAATGCTTTGATTGTATCCATGTAATGATACAATGCATAAGTTATGAAGCCTCCGTGCAAGCTAAACATTTGTATTCTTTAATAACAGCAACATATATGGCCTAGATATGGCCAGTACAATACATTTTAGTCATATGGTGACCACAGCTGATCAGAGCCTGAAGAAACGTTGGACCCTTGGCTACCCATAGAGCGTCCATCAAAGACTCTGATCAGACTGCACGGATGGACGCACGTGCCACTTTGTAATTTCTACATGTACTTCTAGTGGCATTACAGCTATTATATGGGCCTCGACGCGAGAAAACCTGATCTTGCCGCATGCGAAAACAGGGGAACAGACTAGCCAGTGCCGACTGATCAGCGCTTTTGTTGTTCACTTTCTGGTAAGTAAAATAATTAAAATTTCTACAGGCTGAAGTTCACTATTCTATCTAGTCTGTGTAGCTAAGCAGGATGGTTTGCAACATACTTGGTCGCAAACCCCGTAGACAGGCACCGCGGTTATAAAACTGTTTTTATACTCAACTCAGGCTGAACACGAAATTTCAACTGGTCATATAAACTAAAATCCCTACAAATAAAGAAGTTTCTTGCTTTAAATCTCTCAGATGTTGTATTTATCATGCTAATAAATGTTGTAATAACAACCTCTTTTGGCATTACAACATTTATAAGCAGGATAAGTTTCGTGCTCAGCTGAGTTTAGTATGAAAAAAGTTTTATAACCTGGGGGTCAGGTTTTCTCGCGTCGATATCCAATTACATTATCTCTTTACCTAGTGATGCTGACTTTTGCAAACAGTTTGGACCCAGATCAGGCCCGTCAAAACGTCCGGCCTGTTCTTGATACAAACTGTTGGACACTCTTAAGGTATATCTGAAATAATTTTGAGAATAGGTCGATTTTGAAAAAAAATCAGCAGACGACAAAAAGCATGCAACACTCTGAAGGTATTTCTGAAACATTTTTTTCGAAAAAGTTGATCATTCAGTTTGACAACAAATAGCATGCAAAATTACTCAGTAGGAAAATGGTAATTTACCTGTGTGTTTGTTTCGCACCCTCTGATCACAATGTCCCGTTCCTTCTCCCAGTACCACTACACTAACAAATGTTAAAGTGCGGGCGACAGCTTATGCTAAATACCTTCAGTATTTTGTAATGAATCTTCCAGTTTCCATTAGCAGTGCCGCACTTGTTCATTTGTTTCCCAATATGATTTAAAAATAACGTGGTGTCACGAATATGTGAATACATCGATTTGTCAACTCTGTCGTAGGATTGCCAACTAATTCTACGATACCTTAAAAGTGATTCAGAGATTCTGACGTCTGTCATTTTGGTTTAAAGGGCTGACGTGCATTTGAAATTGGGCGTGACATATTGAGACACGTGACGAAGTGTGGCTTCATCAAGCAGTCTGTGCGTTTATCTTCACTTCTAATACAAATCATTAACTCTTAGCAACTGTGTGTGTGTGTGTGTGTGTGTGTGTGTGTGTGTGTGTGTGTGTGTGTGTGTGTGTGTGTGTGTGTGTGTGTGTGTGTGTGTGTGTGTGTGTGTGTGTGTGTGTGTGTGTGTGTGTGTGTGTGTGTGTGTGTGTGTGTGTGTGTGTGTGTGTGTGTGTGTGTGTGTGTGTTTTGCTGTTGTCATTTTAATATTTAATGTAGTTTTCTGCATTTTGAAATGTATATAAATTCTCCGAACATATAAACGCAAAAGAAACGCAACTCTTTCTAAAATGGTAGCTCCTTCTTTTTCGTATAAAAATTCAGTCAGCGATAATGAAATCGCTAAGTACCGTTATTTGTCTTCAATACAACACCAAAATCAGACCGGTGTGTTTTATGGTTGGCGAGCTGCAACGAGAAATGTAAGGCAACCCCCATTTTTAAAGTCACAAGGTTCAAAAAATTGCGCCTATTTTGCGAAAAAACGTTGTAAACCAATATCGGCTTTTGAAAGCAAAAGGGTAGACAAAATCAAATCAGGTACTTTAATGTTTCTGTCAACGTTCATTTTGTCAAAATGACGTCTTTATTTATTTTTTTTTTTTTTTGCGTAATTGGCCATTTTTATCCAAACGAATATTAATAATCGAAAACTTTTAATGTTACCATATATCCCTCAATACATTGCATAGAAGACATAAGTATCGCGACATGATCGAACAAAATGCGTCTGTAATGACTGTTGTTGTTTTTTTAAGTAGGTTGACGTCAATTAAGAAATGCAGCACCTCAGCAACTGGTAGCGTTATTAATCAATAACTTCCAAACCGTTTTAGTGTTTTCCTTTAGTTAAGCCATCTGGCTATCAGATCAAGCTGTTGGTTTTCAATTCGAATGAGACATCACTTTTTTAGACTCCATTTGTTGAAATTAAGGGACGTCATTATAACGCCAGAATGGAAATCGTCATCAAAACCATTTTACGGCAAATCATTACTCAATGCGCAGGAACACAGGATATAATTAAGAAATAAGCCTCATGTGGTCCATGTGGAAGAAAACGTGGATTTAAAACGGTTGCGTTTCTTTTGCGTAGAAGTATATAAAGTAAGTGAGTATGATCAGGAAATACCAACACTTTTTTAGATTTTTGTTTATTCAAGCAAAGAAAATGAACAAGCAAAATAGAAATGTTGTTTAAATTTATTCAAAGTCTTCAATTTACCTATTTGGGAGGCGAAACAGCAAATCATGTCGATTTCATGCAGTCCATGCTAGTATCATACTCAACATGCTATGCTTAGCTCTCTAGAATGTGATATTAGAAAAAGCGTCAAAATATTCCTATATCACCCTGTAGGCCAGTTTAGACCAGTTTTTCAGGTAAACATAGAGATTTGTGAAGACAAATCAACTGACAGTAATGCACACGACCCATAATGAGCATTTTCACTAACTGACCACGGATGGACGGTCTCGAATAGTGATTATATTGCTGACACAAGGGTCGTGTAAGATTATAGTACAGTCACAAGGGTCTTGCAAGATTTACATAGTAATTATAGTGCATACCCAAGGGTCGTGCAATATAGTGTAGACCTAAATGTCGTACAATTTAAATCTGACGAGCACAGGTAAAGGAGATATAGGTTATTGCTATAGCATAATATATAGAATACGTGGTGACCGAGTAATCCAACAGCCTGACGCACAGTGGTTCGAATCCAGGAATATTTTATTATTATTGTTTTATTTTATTTGTCATTTACCCTGGCAATTTCAAAAATGTATTGTAACATGTATGGTGTTTATCTGTTTCATATTTTGCTTACTTAGTTTCTGTTGACCCAGATATTGGAGAAATTGATGGTAAATAAGTTGTTGTAAACAAAGTATTTATTTGGTTATAAGATTTTTCTAGAATGATGACTAATCATCTAGAAGTTACCAGAAAAGACCAGAACTTACTGGAATTTTCTTTTCCATGCAAATAGAAACTTTGGGTAGGTTCTGGAATTCAGTGGAAGTTTGTGGAATTTTCCAGAATGAATAAATATAGCATATGATATCATAGTTCTTTCCTGATTAATCCAGAACTTTCTTAAAGGGTATATATAAGAGAAAGTTTTCATAAGGGCATCTTTGAAATAATTTCACCTTTTAAAAGTCTAAACCTTTTGTGCTGGAATTCTATATTGGAATATTTAGTGTTTAACTTATTCATTCTGGATTACTTTGGATTATTCAGTTTTGGATTCAGACTTTGTGTTCATTTGGATTTATCTTCAAAATCTGGGGATCAGAAACTGCTGAAAGATTTGTGTTGATAAATATTCTGAGGGACAGTTTGGAGATACACGGTATTGTAAGATAGACTTTCTTTGATTGTATTACTATTTTCCATTGCTTATTGTAAATGATATTTTTTTTTTGTTTTTAATAAATTTTGTTAAATTTTAAAAGTGCTTTTTGCTGACTTTCCAAATAGCTAAATTTTGGTTTCCTGAATTTGTTTCTAGTTACGCCTGGCACGTAACAGTATAAGTATAAAATATTTGATCAAAATATATGGCGCGGTTCAAGAGTTATGAGCATTGTCACTAAATAGACCTCGACCGGCCAAAATGATGCTCGGCATAGCCTCGTCACCATTTTGCACACCAGTGCTCGGCCAATGAATGAATATACAAAATTTGATCCAAATATACCACGGAATTCAATAGTTATGAGCATTTTTACTAACTGCTAACGGACAGATGGATGGACGGTTGGACGGTCTCACATATAGATTAGAGTGCAGACCCAAGGGTCGTGCAATTGGGCCAATCAGGAGACAGGATTCTCTCCAGTCCTATAACAAATCCTTGTGTCTACCAAAATTGAAGTCAATATTAAACTGTTTTGTTATATGACTACTCAAATGTGAATGAAAATTTCTACTTTCACTTTTGTAACTGAAGTTATGTTCAACTAAAGGCCTTTCTCACAAGTTTAGCAACTGTTTTATACATATTATGATGTAGTATTTTGCATTTTGGAATGTATATAAATTCTCCGAACATAAAAAAAGTAAGTGAGCCTATGATCAGGAAATACCAACATTTATTTTTTTACATTTTGTTTATTCAAACAAAGAAAATGATCAAACAAAACAGAACTGTTGTTAAAATTCATTCAAAGTCTTTAATTTGCATGTTGGGAGGTGAAACAGCAGAATATATAATGTCTATTTCATGCAGCCCATGTCATTTTCATGCTCATGCTACTGCGATATAAAAAGTGTCAAAAATATTAACCTCTGGAAAATAGTAATAGCTGGTTTTCATCTCGTAATAATTTTAGGCCAGTTTTCATGTAGGCATAAATATTTATTAAGACGAATTGGGCCAATCAGGAGACATGATTCTCTCAAATCAAGCAAGACAAATTATCAAATCAAAGTATACGAGTTTCAGTTTGAAATGAAAACTGAAAAACAACCCCATTTTATGATCCGACAGAATCAGTTACAAAAAGCTTATAACACTTTTTTCATGCTAAACTCAACTGAGCACGAAAATTCAACTGCTCACAAAAACTAAAATATCGACAAATAAAGAAGCGACTTGCTATAAGTCTCTCAGATGTTATAATTTATCATTCTTATAAATATTAAAATGCCAACAATTGTCATTTTAACATTTATGAGAAGGATATTTTTCGTGCTCAACTGAGTTGAGTATGAAAAAAGTTTTATTACCTTGGGGCCTGATTACAGGGATGCATTTACAAACTATTCTACTCTTCGCCACCTGGAAAACTGTTCATGCTTTTTGTCGTCTGCTGATTTTTTTTTTCAAAATCAATTTTTTCGAAAAAATATTTCAGGAATGCCATCTGAGTGTCATACAGATTGGATCCAGATCAGGCCAAACGTTTTGTCAGGTCTGATCTGGGTTCAATCTGTTTGCAAAAGTTATGAGTGGACGACACTAGTATGCGACAATATAATTCTAAACAATTCAATGGAGGGAAGATTTCCTGAAAACTATTCTAGAAAAAAGAAAATAAAATTTATATTTCTCTTAACATGAAAAAGGCGTTTGATACAGTTTTGAGATATGCGTTATTTAAGCCACTAAAATATATGAGGGTCTGGGCGAGGGAGGGGGTCTGTTATTCTCTAATCATTAAAAAAAATAGCCTATTATTCACTCTCATTAAAACTTCGCTTATTCATTTAAATAAATTCCATTATTCTTTATTTTATTTTTATATCGTATATTTTCGTCTGATTATTAATCTCTGACCCAGTATATGCTTGTGACCTGGGTAGCGGCACATGTTAGGCATAATGACCCTTCTTCCACGAAGAGACACCTACACCCTTTTTAAAATTGTTGACTCTGGGGTCCAGTCTTACCCCTAACGTAGGGACTGCTTAACCCTAGAAGGAGCTGGATCTGTTTAGTGAAAGCCCTGGGAGGTGGGTTGAAGGTGTTCATAATGCTGATTTGGGTTCTTTAACTATTGGTATGGAGCATCATATAATTACCAATAAATTAAATTTGAACCACGGCATGAGATTTCCAACAATTTGACATTGTGACAAGTATACACTCAGACGAGCCTGTGCAGCCTCCTTTTAAGCTTAAAAACGCCAAATGATGTTCAGTCAGTAGCTTAACAATCATAGATTCTCAAGCGACTAGCAAAGGTTCTGATCAGACTGCGCGTATGCGCAGGCTGATCTGAGGCTTTGTTGGTCGCGCCTACCAAATTGTTAGAAATCTCATGCACTGACCCAAATTTATTTCATTTAAACTACCAATGTGGAACAAAATATACTAAAATAAACGGGCATTCCACTATTTCCTTATGCTCTATATATATCACAAAATGAAATAATCCCAAATATCATGTTGCTCAATAGTGAAAGAAACTGGAATCAGCTCCAAACTTACATACAGTCAGACATAAGCTAAGCATCACCAAAACATTATTTCAGAGACGTTTTTCGTGTACAAATTTCTTCAGAAGAACAACCAGTTTGTAATATTTTGTTACCCTTGTCTTCTTTTGGTCTGCTGAACATGTCAGAATGCCATTTGGTCATTTTGCTGAATTTCTACGTTGTTCAGTATACACCAACCCCTATTTTCGGGTGTACCCTTAAAAAGTGCCACAGCTAAACCCAAAGTGCTTACTTTGAATTCAAAAAAAAAACGCAGAAATAATCTAGACTTATTTTTCAAGACTAGTGTCAAACTGATTCTGTTGAACTCAAGGTTTCATGTCAGTTAGAGAGGATTATAGAGATAGTTAAAGCTGCATAGTCTGTAACTTTTGATCTTTTAATTTTAGAACTAATGTTTCTATTTTTCAAGAACACAGTAAAACAAACTAAAATGTAGGTATACATTTTACCAATTTCATAAACCTTAATAAATTATCAGTATCAAAACAACAGCATTTATGTTAAAATTAACTGTCTATAATTATTGGAGGGACGCAAGTAATTACCAACAAGAGAAAAACACACTGTTTTTATAAGATAATTCACTTTTCCATGCAGTTTTTAGCTATAGTGAACAGATTCATTATAAAAACATAACTTAATTCTACTTTTACAAATGATTTAAAAAAAAATAAAAAAAAATCGAAAAATGTTCATAGTTGCAGACTTAGTCTCTTTAATCGCGTGTTTATAAGTTTTGCATGATCACTATATAACATGCCATTCTTTACACATCCATAACTTTTAGTCTTTTAAAGATATGAATCTGAAATTTTCAGACAGAACTTGTCTTTTTGAAATTGTAACAATATGACAGTAACACTTTACATGTCTAAGCGTTTTGAAAATACCATAATGGGCTAGAGAATAGATATTTTTAGGGGTTAATGTGCATTTACCATGCCTGGTTGTTTACCTTTGTGATAATCGAATCGGAATTTGCTGTAAAGTGCCACCACTTTTATATATTTTCATAAATAAAACAAGAAATTATTCATGACTGGAAAGATTTCTTCGTTTTCTAGGAAACTATTGAGGCGCTGCTTAACTTTTGTCCGACTGTATATATCCTACTGAAATTGCCCAACATTTGTTAAAATAAGGCATGTAGATACTTTTTCAATATGGTTATAAAAATGTCACACTTCAATAAAATAGCGGACCTGCTAAAGCAGGAGATACAGATTGAACGACAGCGGTAGTGATTTTAAAAGATAAAATAAATACTTGATGGTATGCGTGTAAACACAACAACAATTGCCAGTTTGGCAACATTTAATGTTACAAATTTTAATTAATAATGAGATCCAGGCAAATGAAATTTTAGATGCAATAACAAGTGTTTTACGAAGATGAAACGGTAAAAACAAAACATAATCTTAGAGGATATGGGTGACTAATGAAAAAACAATTATTAACTCATTTGAATAGATCAAAGGGCACAATCATAGCGCATCATCACGATCACCCCAAGCGTAACAAGATATTTGCGCACAGCAGGTAATTATTATATGATAATGCCAACAGGTTAATCGCATATATTACAAAAAGTGTCTCTCTCTCTCTCATAACAGTTTACCCTGATCAGCGATTACTACGAGAATCACCTCGCCAGCAGCAGCATATATACTCTTAACAGCATAATCAAGTAATACACGTTGATAACTTCAAAAAGCAAACAAAACTAGTTTATGTCTAGAGAGTTACATAAACGATACAGAAAGGTAAATTCAGAAAGACAACAAAAACGATGTATAGCCTCAAATCTATAGGTGATATTGCCACAAAAGATGAGTTCATATAAGATAATCAAATGCCACTTAGACAGTGGCTTACTATGGATTTCCAATAGCTTGATAATTAGTCAACATAACACTTGCTGCTGTTGTTTCTTGGTGTACCAAATAGTTTTTGTTAATATCTTTTTTTCAAATGTAAGGGCAGTGGCTCAGTGGTAGAGTGCTTGACTCGAGACCTAAGGGCCGTGGAATCGAGCCTCACCGTGGTCACTGCGTTGTGTCCTTGAGCAAGACACATTTATCCTTGCTTAGTACTGGTTCAATCCAGGAAGACCCTTCCCGACGTAACTGAAAGATTGTTGACTGTGGCGTAAAGAATCAAATCAAAGAAAACAAAATCTTTCAAATATTTCATCTATATAATATTATCTTCTAATTATCTAGTTAACTAGGACAACTTATGCAAATAGTTTTATTTTTTACTTGCCATTTTAAATCTATCTTTTTTCTCTGGTGAGTTTGAACAGTGACCTATATAAGGTACGTCACTGGTTAAATAAAGAAAAAAAGTAGGAATGGATGAGTATTTATCTTTAAATATATAATTATATTTTCATAATTTTCTTCATTTTGTTCTTGTTCGTTGGTTGTGTATGCTCCTCAGAATCGCTTCAGTACGGTGGTTTTGTGAAGTACTATCACTGTATGTTTGCGCACCCCCCCCCCCCCCCGCACCCCCACCAACGTACGTTTGATTATTTTTCATCATATATTTTTCTCCGATGTACAATGCGCCAAAATCTTCTGTCTAGGACATACACGTGTAATTGTTCGCTACTTTAGGACGCAGCTGTTTAAATATGTTTGGCATTGAGCTGGCTATAGACCCCTTCCCCCAGGGGTAATTTTGTACACTACGATTTTCTGAAACAATATTGTATAAGACTCAAAATAAGAGATGCGAGCCCTCTGAGAGTGGCAGCGTTAGCATTTAACATCACGTTATATACGTTATTCCCCAAAGTAGCATTAAACGTACCTGATAATGTCTCAAACATGATATGTTCGTACATATTTGAACGCTGACACAGGTTTATGAGCCTCTTTTAAAACAGTTACATATTTTTAGTATTAATTTAAATTTATAAATGTCTTGAGTTATTACCGTTGTATACGTTACTTAGTGTTTCCTGCGTTATTTCCGAGTATCAGTATGGTATTTATTGACTATATGTGTATAACGTCTGTCACAGAATATAGTAAATCTATAAGGCTGCCACTTAAATGATTTAATGTTCTTAAACCGCTTGCCTTGTAAACCAGGGGTCGCAGGTTCGATTTCTGGCTTCACCAGTCTGTCGGATGAGACTTTAAGCCGTGGCCCCGTCTCCATATGACCTTAACTGTTGGTGGGACGCTAAACACAAACACAACAAGAACTAAATTATGGTCACTTACACTATTTTTCAGGCCTATGTTACATATGTTACCCTCAAAATAGCACTAGACATTCAAGTTAATGTCTCTAACAAGCCCTGTTTATGCGTATTTGCATGCTGGCACAGGTTTATGTACTTCTTTTAACAAGGTTTACCTATTTTAAGTATTTATTTAATAAATGCCTTGAGCTTTAATTGTTACGTGTATTACCCACATGATACATAAGTTATTCTGAATATATGTACAGCAGTTGTTGACTATACATGTATTAAGTCTGTCAGAGAATTGAGAAAAAATATAGGGCTGAGATAAATTGAAGTTCCTTATTAATTTATGGTGATTTAAACTATTACTATAATGCAATCTACCAACCTTCGCTGTTTGCTCACATAAACAGTAGATACCATGCATTCAAATCGGATGTTCTGAAAGTCGGTCTCTGTGAGACAGCTCAATTCTGGATATAATTCTTGATGGCGTTGACACTGATTAGGGCTACAAGGAAAACAACTTTGAAGTGCATGCCAGTTCTATCTTTATGCCTTGTTCCCAATGCTCATTGCAAAAGACCACACCAATTACGCACAATATGTACCTGTGTAACTGATTACACTCATAAATGTGTCTGATGCACATCGCAGATGCCAAGAACTTCTCCAACAAAATGGGTTTAGTGTGTCACAATGTTACGATACAGAATGGCTGGAATAAAAGAATCAGCGATGGTTGCGTATACGCACAAATACGCAGAGGTTTAGGTATGCACCTGGTCATCTATTCGAACCATGATACGGTACTCTTTCTATTGATTGTCCCAATAAAAGGTCGGTTTGTCTGAGATGGAATTCATTGTATCTATATTTATCAACGCTTGCACGATTTCCTTATTCTTCTTGAATATTGTAACGGCACCACCCGGTCGAGCGTTCATCAAATTCTATAGTCAGGAATTGGTGGTGACGCGACAATATTTCAATATTGGGTTCGACCTGGGTCGTACTCAATGCTTTTGGGAAGTGAATAGACAGCCAGCCTTTTTGTCAATTTTCTACAATTTATTAAGTATCCCTTAACAATAAGTATGTGAGCATATAGAAACTATTATCATGTAGGTAGCAAGCAATTAGATAGTGATCTTGTACACAATAGTGTAATATATGCCAATATGTAGTTAGATGAAGATGTAGTTTTTATATTCCACCTACAACCGTTGCTGTGAAGATATAATAGAGATTATTAGTCCTAGCACAATCCAAGCAAGTCCATTATATGTGTTCAACATAAGCAACACAACATATGGTGGTTATAAAATCAAAACAATAAGTAGGTTTTAGAGGAATACCTAAATATTAACTATTTCGCCCATATAGATATTACTACACCTATATAGGTGGAACAGAAATTATATAGGTGGAACTTTGCCTATATAGGTGGAGTGTCTCCCATATAGGTGGAAACGATCTTTGACCTATATTAACTACAATAAATGTGACAATAGTGCTCAAAAGATGTCAAGGGCTCACTTAGTATGCAAATTCAATATATACACGAGGATAAATGGTTTTAATTAAGTCACTCTTGAAACAGTGATTTCACCTAAATAGGTGGAAGACCCAGACTCAGTCACGGACAATCGAATTCACCAATTATGCGTCTGTATTGCCTACCAACAATCTACAAGTCCTGAACAAGTAGGTTCAGTAAGTCTGACAACGTGCTATTAGCTAGTCTGTGGTAATTTAAGGTCTTCGCCTATCTAGGTGGAACTTCACCTATATAGGTGGAACCTTCGCCTATATAGGTGGAGTCAATCACTTACCTTAACTAACGTTTATAGACTGTAAATAACGTGATACGAATGCCCTAGACTCGTAGAATGACTCATTAAGTTATTTCAATCAATTTAAACCTCAAGTTGACTTATACTCAAGTAAGATACTTCTGCAACTATGATTCCACCTAAATAGGTGGAAAACCCCAAACTCAGACGAAAACAACCAATACACACTCACAGTGTTCGCTAAAGCCTATCAACAGTCTACCAGGCCTGAACAAGCACGTTTAGTACGCTATAAACGTCCTGCGAACTAGACTGTTTTAAGATATAGGTCCCCACCTATATAGGTGGAACTGGTGCAAGCAGAAGTCTTAACACAATTTACAAGAATCGCACAAACCAATAAACCTTATAATCCCTTAAGAGTTACATCAAATATAATCTATGATACACATATATAACAACCTGTGCCAACTTCGCCTAAAGGAGTAATAAAAGAGAATGTTTAGGAGAGAAAAGATTTCCACCTAAAGTTCGAGTTAAGGAACAAGGTGGTGGGGAACAGAATGTAAATATTGTGATTATGAGACCTGAGAAGGGCCAAGCATTGCTCTTCTAGGTGGCATTCTGTTAGCAAACTTTCAATCTAGGTGGAATGCAAGCTATCTCAATCTGTCCAGTTAAGATCTTCCACCTACAACAAGCTTTTTAAGTCTTAACTACACAAGCCGGTTGCTAGCAGTCAACAACCCCGAGTGCTGATGGGGGCGCTCTTATATAGCAGAAGACACGCGCAGGATGACGTCAAACATATTCGGTCACATTCGGACATTTAGGTTTGTTACAAGGCGTTTGGGTGCATAACGGTAAAAACCGAAGCTATCCGCATGACACACGAATAACAGAAGCAGAAATCAACAGATGCTCGGGAATAAAGCACAAAATACAGCTAAAATAATGGAAGAATCAGACTATTAATGGAAGTCTTAGTGAAATAAAGGTTAGAAGTTTATGATTCAGCGGGGAAATCCCGATGACAGTGTAAATTTATGTTAAAATGGGGAGGCAAGGTTGGCGCATGCTGTATTCGATCTCGAGCCGGTTCGTACTCAAGATCGCATTTCTCTCACAACAAGCTGAACTATCCGTGCCGTATGAGACTGAATAACAGACACTAGCCAGACGCCGTTACAACAGCCCCCTCCCTAAAAAAAAGGCATGGACCCCATGAAGAAGGTAATGTAAGTATATAGCTTGGAAAGAAGAATTTCAAATCCAAGGAGGCATCTGGCTATTTCTGTTATCCTTACTCAGGAATAGCAATATAATCCATACTAACAAACAGACTAAGAATTATTAATGCATATTCTTACATATATGTTGCTAATCTGGACCCTTTAATGCTGTGCCAAATTTTTGAATACATTATATGTTTACTCAGACTCGATCATTTTTGATTTGTCAAAACCAACCGGGATATATAAAATGAGCTCTAGTAGAATTCATGGAAATTCCAGGTAGGTAAGTAATCCAGACAAACAACATTGTATTGGTAATTAATATACATATATGAACAACTGTTTGACAGGGAGACTGTCTAATATGTTCATGAACCATTGTGTGTGGCATCTGGACTATGCCCCAGACAATGTGCATGATACAAAAGACAATTTAAGTTCACCACCTTCCACAGTGAAATTTCAATCCTTAGTCAAATGAGTTATATACAAAAAATTACATTTGATCAATAATATGGACCTGGTCAATTGAACTCTGCAGTCCATTATTAAGGCATTATGTTCCAAAATGACTAGCCCATAAGAGTTCATGTTCATACTTATATAGCTTGATCATCATTAGTTTAACATGATACTAGACAATAAGACCAGCCAACCCTACTACGAAGTATCATGAGAAAAGCTATTGAATGCTCAAGTAAGCTTAATCACTTCTGAAGTTTTCAAAGATTTTAAAAAAAAATTTCAAAGTCAAATATTTCAAAAATTATAATGACAGTACGATTACTCCTACTGTAAAGGTAATTTCATAACTAATTAGACAAACATTTGGCAGGCTAACTGGCTATTTTGCCCCCACCTATAAAGGACATGGACCCCATGTAGGTGGCCATGTAAGAAAATAGATTGGAAAGTAGGCTCCAATTATCAATAAAAGTAATATTAGTCCCAATATTGGTCAAGTTAGTTAAAGAAAATCCTTCCTTAAATATTTAATTTGCATAATAGAATACCATTATGCACAATTCCTGTAACTTCAGCCAATTGACATCACTTTTCATGTTACCATTCATCACCACAAACCACTGAATGACAGTTACAAATGAATCGTCATCAAACTTGGGTTCCACTGAACTGTTAATAGAACACATTATCAACCCAGAGGAAACCAAGTTTAGTAAAAATAATTTCAAAAACTTATTATGAACAAGTTGTTTTTGAGGGGGCAAAAAAAAATATGCTTGACGGCAATGGAAACACGAAAAGGTATGACATCTTATTTTCCACCTTTTTTTTTTTTAATATTCACTCTTACATTACCTGAACATATAAGTTATGATACATAAAGCAAGTAACAATGCAGATCTATATCTCTATCAGACGGCAAAAGAAAATTTTACTGCCTAATAGACAACATAGACCTACACCTATTCCTAAACCTTAGAATTGATAATGATTATGATTATTTTTGTGAGACCAAAGCGTTTTCTGAGTTACTAATTTCACCTTTTTTATTTATTATAGGTTGAAACACAACTGTACAGATCAGACCTTGAAACCTTATCTATCACCAAAGGAAGTTCAGGTAATGATATAAAGACAATACTTGCCAAATTAATAAAAATGTATTCACTGATATTAAACAATTTAATCTTAACCTAATCCTTACTGAATCCAAAGTCTTCTCCGTATGTTAAGATAAACGTGAAATGCACTAGGAATTATATAATAAAGATTTTTTTTACAGTGTTTCGTCATAGTTCATAATTGTATTTGTTTTCACTTGTCACTGAATGAACTGTTTAAACGCAGCATCACAAAACATCACTTGAACTGGGCATCTTCTACATCTGCAGGAAGGCTGGTAATCATCTCAAACGTTTGTATTAGTTCACGCAAATGAACTACAAAATTTGCTTCACTAAAAGTTGAACCATATGTCATGGTTCAATTGATAATGAAACACCTAATCAACAAGTATGGTTGTCAAATGCCTATGTTTGCATAATATTATCTTGCATTTGACTGCCTTGCAGACTGGTCCCGTTACATGAACCACAAAGTTTGATCTATCTGTAGTTGAACCATGGTTCTCCCACAAATAGACCACAAAACTGCTGATCAGAGTCAGATCAACATAATGGAAAAGTCAAGAATAGTCCATTTGCATGAACCACAAACTTTGGTTCAATTTTAGTTGAACCACAAACTGTGGCCCACCAAAAATTGAACCACAATATATATATATCATTAACAGTCCAGGCCATACATATCCGCCAAATATTCCAATCGATTATCCACAAGATCCTTCAGCCCCTGCAGTCTGTAGAAGATACACTCATTCTTTAACTCCAATAGGTATCTTCGCTCTCTGGGTAGAATGGCCCCACGGGCAGTGCATCCATCTCTTAAATAATTAAGAATTATTCGGAAATGACCTGGGTCTCTATCAAAAAAATAGCTGTTCCCCATTGGCCGAATAGATACATCATCATTGAATAATAAGGACAGTATGGAATCTGGGTCCTGCTGTAAGGTTAAACGACTAGTTTCAAACCTTTGCCCTCCAATGTTCAATACCACTCTCCCTTCCTGTGTTTCTTTTAGAATATTTCTTAATCTGGCTATCTCTCTCTGCTTTCTCCTCTCATTCTTCTTTATCTTTCTTTCTTCTCTTTGCTTTCTGGTTATCTCTTCTGGGTCTTCTGTATCATCGTCATCTGTAACTTCTTCCTGTCTATGTTCTTCAATTATAGTATCTCTTAAACCTTCTTCCTGACTACTCTGAATTATATCCGTATTATTATTATTATCATATCTTTCTATTTCATCTTGGTCTTTACTACTTTCTCCTGATTTCCTTTTTGCTGCCTTCTTTGCTTTTCTCTTCTGTTCTAACTGTTCTAAATTTATATCCAACATTGCTTCCTTTGTAATGGTGTTTAATTCCCTCTTTATACCTTCTTCCATAATACTATCTGCCTCATTCTCAACTTCCAGTTCTTCTTGTACTTCTTTTATTACTTCCTCCATTATCTCTTCACATATAGTTTCCATCATCAGTTCACTCGTGCTCTCACTGACTGCTTCTATAGCACTCTCTAAAGTCTCCTTTACTTCAGGTGCATCCATTATGCTTTCTACTGCCTTTTTTATTTCTTCTTCAGGATCATATTCTGGAATGTTATTGTGTTGACGAGGTGATGATATAGGAGATACACATTTTGTATGTGTTCTCGAAATATCCTCCATTATTCTCTCAATTATATCATCTGAATCGATTCTCTTGTCTTTCTCATACTTTGTTTTGTTTACACTCTTCATTTCATTAACACTTTTATTTGCTGGTCTCTTATTTGGCTTATTCTCATTTGTCCTCTCACTTTGATTTTCTCCATCCTTTTGTTTTCTCTTAGTTTTGTTCTCTGTTGTTACACTTTTTGTTTCTTTTTCTTGAACTGGTGTTTTCATTCTTTCATTTTCACTGGCTTTAGTCTGTTTCTCTTGCCCTTCCTTAGCCTCTAGTTTCTCTGTTTGTTTTACATTTGTTTCAGTCTGATAATCACATTCTATATTCCTCATTTCTTTTACACCTGCTTCAGTCTGTTTATCACTTTCTTTTTTATCATTAATTCTCTCTGTTGGGTTTACATAGGTTTCTTTCTTTTTACTTGCTGACTTTTTCTTTATTTTGACAGATGGGGATTTAATTATATTATTTTCTGTTTCAGGAGAAGCTTGTCCAAGAGGTTCTGCTGTCAAAGGTTCCTCCAAACAGAACGACTCTGTCTTCTTCCTTTTTATAGGAGGTTCTTCCAGGGTGATCATTGGGTCTTCCTCAAATTGGAAGGGAGAGGGCTCTCTCCGGCTCTTCCGAGGCTTGGGCACCTTGGCTTGTTCCGATATGATCTTTGGTGCCTCTTCCTTTGGGACTTCCCGCACCCACTCCCATTTGGTATCCTGCACCTCACGAACGAACTTCGCCATCATCGCTTTGGCCTCGGCACCCCTCACGCCACTCTCCCTATGCATGAAGATCATGTCTTCCTCTGTCACATTACATGCATGTTTGGTGTTTATACAGACGAACAACAATCTGCATACACTGCATTGGTACCCGATGCCCGTGTGCTGGTCCTGAAGGTGTCTCTGTACCTCCCATTTCGTCTTAAAATAGTGGTTTGTACACACTTTACATAGGTAGTTGAATCCCTAAAAATAGACATTAAGGGGCTTTTGAATACAGAGTTGTGTATTGCTCCACAAGCATTATGGTTGCTAGGTAGGTATTTCGATTTTGTGCTTTTAGTGTATAATTTTAATGAAACAATCAAGTATAAGACGGCCATAGCATTTTCTTATCCTTAGCCTTGTTTCATCCAAATGCCACTCATTTTCAAACAGTCTTTCCAACTATAAAATATCATCCCGGTCAATTCAGCATATTTGCTAATTTCAGCAGACCTTGTCTAAACTGCCATTTATTTAGCATTACAATCTTTCAGACAGGCAGGTTACAAAATATGTACAGTTCAAACTTTGAACTATTGCAAACTATTATTAAAATAATTGCGTATCTACTATCCACAGGCTTTGCAAATGTAAATTTAGTCATAGTATATATATACTTCACATGTTCCCACCCATCAGTCGTTGGCAACATGTAAAGTAACAATCAAAATCAGACAAACTATATTTTGCATTTTTCAAACGTAATCAACCAAAATGTCTTTGTTTCAGTCAATTGTTTGCAAGGGGGTTTATCAACCACAATCATTATAAATAACAACCATAACAGACAACTTAAAACTGCGATTTTCAGACACAACTGGCCAAAGCCTCTCTTTATTTCAGTCAAAGGTTTCTGGAAGAGGCTAATCAGTCACAATCATATCAGACAACTTTATTCTGCAGGTTTACCACATGGCCAATGGAAGGAGCAATTTGCTTCCAGCAACAGCTGTGAGAAAAGGTTCACCACCTACAAACATGTCATAGATATAAAATTAACTATCATTCAATCAGTAAAAATATATATTGTAAGGCGTTTTTTTTTTTTTTTTTTTTTTTTATATATTTTTTTTTTATTATTTTAGAAAAGAAAGATAGAACAGTAATAAAAGTTTAAGCGTGTTGGCACAGGTTTAACAATTATACTTCATTCTCTAAACTGTGAATATTCATTTACAAGCTTTTTTTATATTATTATTGTTATTATTCTTTAGTAACAAACCAAATGGGTTTGTCCTCACCTAGATATGGCTTTAATTTATCATGATGGACTACCACTGGTTTCGCTTTCAAGCCAGATTGAATTCTAAATAATACGTCATTCAGAATATCAACCACAATCATAGGTCCTTTCCATGGTCTTTGCAATTTTGGATTGAACCCAACTTTTCGTTTTGGATTACAATACCAAACAGCGTCTCCTACTTTGTATGGTATCTTATGCATTTTAACATCATATCTTCTCTTCATGCTTTCACTTGAAATATTCAGATTCCTTCTTGCAAAATCATGAATATCCAACAACCTCTGTTTAAGCTGATAGGCATGATCTGTTGCACAAAGCCTATCCTCTCTTATCGGCCTACCTAAAGCCATATCTATAGGGAGTGTTAGTTCCCTACCAAACATCATCACTGCTGGTGAGACTCCTGTCGTCTCATGAATTGATGACCTATATGCCATCATAAGTAAAGGTAGGTGCTCATCCCAATCATCTTGCTTTTCAGATATATAGGAAGCTATCATATTTTGAATGGAACGGTTTGCCCTTTCAACCATTCCATCAGACTGGGGTCTTCGAACTGAAGTTCTGGTTTTCTCAATACCAAGAAGTTTGCAGACTTCCTGAAAGACTTTAGACTCGAAGTTTGAACCTAAGTCTGTGTGTAGTTGGAGTGGCACTCCAAATACTGATATAAATCGGTTAACTAACTCAGATGCCACATGTGTAGCCTCCTGTGTTTTCAATGGAATAGCATCCATCCATTTAGTAAAATAGCATGATGCCACCATTAAATATTTGTGACCTCTTTTTGAAGCTGGGAAGGGTCCACTAATATCTAGCCCTATACGTTCCATAGGGTAACCAACATTGTATTGACGCATAGGTGCTTTAGCGTGTCTATATGGCATTTTTCTTGAACCGCAGGTAGAACAAACCCTGCACCAATATGACACGTCTTTATACATGTTACACCAATAAAACCTTTTTCGTATCTTATCATAGGTTTTTCTTCTACCTAAATGCCCTGCAGTTATGTATTCATGCAACTGCTTGAAGGTCTCCTTTCTTAAAATTACAGGTACAAGAAAAAGATATTCTGCATCATTACCTACATCCCTCTCTCGTCTTTTATAAAGGACATTTTCTTTAAGTTCTATAGTGTCCCATTCATGCCAATAGGCTTTTAGCTCTTTGCAGTATGGTGCTACTGCAGACCAACGGGGCTTTTCATTACTCCTTTTCCACTGCAGAAGGAGTTTTAATGTAGCATCTTTTTCTTGTTGGTCACGAATATTCTCCAATGTGATATCTAAACATTCCTCTGACTTCGAAGTAGAAGCAGGGGACTTGTCAGATTCACTCAAATGTTGACTAAAATTCAAACATAACTTATTCTTACAAATACCGTAACCACACTCCTGACCATCCTGAACGATGCCTTTGATAAGTGTGTTTGTGTCAATCATTTCAGACCTACGCTCACAATGACACCTAGGCTTGTAACTGTGAACACCTTCTGATATTGTTGCCATGCCAGCACGAGCAACTTGCAACTCTTCAGGAATTATCCCATTCTCAAACAAACACCCAAACAAAGGTCCATCTTCAAAAAGATCTATCCAATCTTCTATATAATCTGCTGTCACTTCGCAGCAATAACAACTTGTGTGACGACATTTATCAATAATTTTGTGAGCTTCTGCATCCACCCCACCACATACAGAGTTGTTCGATGCATGTGTGAAGTGAGGAACACCGGTCTGGTAATTTCCATGTGTCATCTCCAAAGAGAGCACCTCTGCTACTCCAGGTCCTAAAGAAGGAGTGATAGAGCATGCCAATCTATCACTCACATAAATGTAGTCACAAATAACGGGCCCTTTAACATCAGGACTATCTTCCTGTGTTTCAAACAAAGGAGCATTATCTATATGCTCAGTAATAATACTTTCCGGTGGAGTGACAGATCGAAGTAGACTGTCACCCCGACCACCATCTATTTTCTCAATATTATTAGTACATTCCGGCGGCATGACAGATAAAAGTAAACTGTCACCCTGACCTCCATCATCTTTCTCAACATAGCTAATACTTTCCGGTGGAGTGACAGATCGAAGTAGACTGCCACCCCGACCACCATCTATTTTCTCAACAGTATTAATCATCTCCGCTGGAGTGACAGATCGAAGTGGACTGTCACCCCAGCCACCATCTGTCTTCTCAAAAATGTTAGTCTCTTTTTCTGTTCTATCAATTTCAGGGGATACTTTCGGAAAATATCTTTTCTCATATCTATCACAGTGTTTACAGTCATTGCTGTAACATGGTCTACGGGACAATGAATCTGCATTGTTGTGGACTCTACCAGCTCTATGTACAATTGTGAAAGTATAAGCTGACAATACCTCTAGCCAACGTGCAATTTGGCCTTCACAGTTCTTAAACCTCATAAGCCACTGCAAAGACCCATGGTCAGTTCTGACAGTGAATTGCTGTCCAAACAAGAAGTGATGGAAGTTTTTGACAGCCATTACGACAGCCAATAACTCCTTTCTTGTTGTGCAGTACTTTCTTTCAGTCCTGGACAGACATTTGCTAAAATAGTTAATCACCTTCTCTTCTCCATCTTGTATCTGAGACAAAACTGCACCTACTCCTACATTAGATGCATCACAGTCAATCAGAAATCGCTGACCTTGGAGAAGAGGATAGCTAAGTATTGGTGCACTCATTAATAGCTTCTTCAGATTGTCAAAAGCATTTTGACACTTTTCAGTCCAAACAAAACAATTATTTTTCTCAGTCAGCTGGTGCAATGGTTTACAAACTGTTGCAAAATTTGGAATGAACTTTCTATAGTAAGAAGCTAAACCAACAAACTGTCTAACTTCTGTAGCTGTCTTTGGTTGTGGCCAATCATTAACAGCTAAAAGTTTCTTAGGATCAGTGCCTATGCCTAAATCAGACACTTCATGACCAAGAAAAGACACCTTTCTGCACAGTAATTTGCACTTTTTAGAGTTTAGCTTTAAATTAGCTTCCTTCAATCTTTCAAACACCTTTCTCAAATTGATCAAGTGCTCTTCAAATGTTTTTGAGAACACAATTATATCATCTAGATATATTAGCAATATGAGAAAAGTCAACCCGGCAAACACCCGCTCCATTAGGCGTTCAAAAACACTTGGAGAGTTAATCAAACCAAAAGGCTAAACTCGCCACTGCCACAAACCACTGCCAGGGATGGAAAATGCAGTCTTAGGTCTATCTTCCTCTGCAATGCTTACTTGGTGGAACCCACTCTTTAAATCCAGAGTTGAGAACCAAGTTGAACCACCCAAGGCATCAAGTGTATCATCAATTCGTGGCAGTGGATGACTGTCTGGGACTGTGAGTTCATTCAATCTTCTGTAGTCAACACAGAATCTGAAAGAGCCATCAGGTTTTGGGACTATTATTGCTGGTGCACTCCAAGCAGAGTAGGATGGCTCAATAAGTCCCTTTTCAGCCATTGCTTTGACTTCACTCTCCGCAAACTCCCTCTTAGCAAGCGATACTCTATAAGGTCTTAGTTTAACCGGCTTACAGTCAGGCACAGTTTTGATCGTATGTTCTACCAAATTAGAACAGCCTAAATCATGGGAAGATTTAGAAAACTGATCTTTATGCTCATACAATAGCGATTTCAAGCTTTCTATTTGTGTCTCATTCAGATTTGAAGAGCTGTTCTGAATGAGTTCATCAATATGTTGATAAGGATTTTCATCAGATGTTGCCTTTGTGCTCAAGGAATTAACTGACTCAAGTCTTTCAGTTTCTACTGGCTCATATATTGCTGTCACTGTGTTTTTATGAAGAAAGAATGGCTGATCATTTAAATTCATAATGCGTATAGGGACACTGCCAGTCTCAGGGCTAACTAAAGCTTTTGCCACCAACAATCCACTACGGTCTACAAACTGACTAGTGCCTTCCAACGTGCCAACACTATTTTTGTCAAACAAATCTAATGGCCTGCCTTTGACCACAATTTCACTTTCTGGTGGAATTTCAACACCCTCCAGTATGGATATCCTACAGCATGTAGAAATTGCACCTCCACTATTTGTACCCAAAGCGGCCCTCTTACTACTATGAAAACATGATATTCTTTCTCCATTCAAACGCATGTGATCTTTACTTAAGAAAACATCACACTTATGTTTTGACAAAAAGTCAACACCAAGAATTCCATCATTTTTGATATTAGCAAACAGTACATCATGCAGTAGGCATTGACTTCCTAAGGAAATTTCAATCTCGGCTTTTCCAAGAGATGGAATGCTCTCACCAGTTGCCGTAACCAAATGCAAGTTAACAGGCGTCAAGTTAGGGCGTGTTTCTGGTGACCATCTATCAAATAGAGATTTACTGAGAATAGTGCAACATGAGCCAGTGTCTACAAGAAACACAAGAAACTTTCCTTGAACACTACCAGCGACAAAATAACCATCATCCATGCTACGAACAGGTACATTGACGGGCCCTTCTACTATTGTCGGGATGTGGCCCTCCATCCTGACCTGTGCCAGTTTCCCTGGTTCAATCTATTGTTTTCATGAGTAGGGTAAGATTGGTTTTGACCACTCCTAGAGTCATATCTTCCAGTATTTACAGGGTTATATTGAGTATTCCTAGAATGGTAAGAGTTAGGATTATTAGGTTGTCTTGGGTTATGACCATTAAATGGACCTGGACCCCCAGGTCTTCGTGGTTCACCTTCATTATGGTTGTGAAGGTTATTTTGGGAATGCCTATTGTATTTATTATTATTGAAGTTTTGGGTATTTCTTCTAGAGAAGTCAGGGCGCTTATCATTTGCATAGCAGACATTGCTTGAATTTTGATTACTTTGTTTTGTTAGACTTTGCACCTGATTTGAAAGTGAACTTATTTTATCATGCAAAGCCTCCAGCTGTGGGTTTGAATCTGACTGATTTAGACGTACTTCGTTGCACCCAGTATCAAGTTGACCAACCAATCTTGTCCTTTGCTTATCGGCAATCTTATGGGATTCTAAACGCAGTGCTATTTTCTCTACCTCAGCAAGTGTCTTTGGACCAAGCTCCCTAACTCGCAAACGTATATCAGAATCTGTAAGTGCATCAATAAAAACGTCCAGGGACAACGTTTCAATCACATCTTTGTTCACACCAGGATATGCCTGGCGTACAAGCTTTTTGATAGATTGTGCTAATTCAGGGATGGTCTCACCCTTATTTCTAACTCTAGACTTCAGTTGTGTCCTGAAGATTTCAGACCTGTTAACCGAACCAAACCTGTTTTTCAGCTTTTCAACCAAAATGTTAAAATCACGTCTCCCGTCATGATCAAGTTCACTCAGCAAGGATCGTGCATTACCAGTCAAGCAATTTGCAAGACACAGAGATTTCTCCCTGTATTGCCAACCATTAATTTCACAAGTGATTTCAAATTGGGAAAGAAACTCATCAAAGTCAGTGGCCCCACTGAAATTTTGAGGTTTCAATTTAAAAGATGTGCAGTCTTTCTTTGATTGTGAACTACAAGCTATTGCAGGAGGACCTGTATCGGAAGTGCTTTGTGTAGTTTGGGCCACTGAAGAATTTACATTTGAATTCTGACTATTTGGGTGAATGTCAGCAACAAGATTGTTAAACTTAGAGTCTAACTCAGTCAGTTTCTGATTCATGTGCTCAGTTAGGTAAGATACAGTATCTTGCATTATCTTACCCATCTTGGCTAACTCGGATAGAAATTTGTACTGAACTAGCAGAACTAACTACTGAATTATTATCATCAAATGTTTCATTGCCCTCAACATGATGTGACGTTGATGGGGAGTTTAGGTTCTCATCAGGGTTCTCTTGTTCAGAGTTCATTATGCTTATTTAATTGAATAATAAATAGTCAAACTGAGTTCAATTATTGATTAATGAATTGAGTGAGTGAATTAACTGAATTTTCACTTCCACAAAAGCAAAGACCAAACTCCAGGCTTTTGATTGTTTATATTTATATTTTCAGGCTGACAGGTGTGATAAACAACCAACTTAGACGTACAGACTTTACCACAACAATGGCAGCATGAAATTATATTAATAAATAAAAATATCAACTTTTTGCTTTGTTTAATTCTTGGCATCCCACTTCTGACACCAAACTGTAACGGCACCCGGTCGAGCGTTCATCAAATTCTATAGTCAGGAATTGGTGGTGACGCGACAATATTTCAATATTGGGTTCGACCTGGGTCGTACTCAATGCTTTTGGGAAGTGAATAGACAGCCAGCCTTTTTGTCAATTTTCTACAATTTATTAAGTATCCCTTAACAATAAGTATGTGAGCATATAGAAACTATTATCATGTAGGTAGCAAGGAATTAGATAGTGATCTTGTACACAATAGTGTAATATGGGCCAATATGTAGTTAGATGAAGATGTAGTTTTTATATTCCACCTACAACCGTTGCTGTGAAGATATAATAGAGATTATTAGTCCTAGCACAATCCAAGCAGGTCCATTATATGTGTTCAACATAAGCAACACAACATATGGTGGTTATAAAATCAAAACAATAAGTAGGTTTTAGAGGAATACCTAAATATTAACTATTTCGCCCATATAGATATTACTACACCTATATAGGTGGAACAGAAATTATATAGGTGGAACTTTGCCTATATAGGTGGAGTGTCTCCCATATAGGTGGAAACGATCTTTGACCTATATTAACTACAATAAATGTGACAATAGTGCTCAAAAGATGCCAAGGGCTCACTTAGTATGCAAATTCAATATATACACAAGAATAACTGGTTTGTAATTAAGTCACTCTTGAAACAGTGATTTCACCTAAATAGGTGGAAGACCCAGACTCAGTCACGGACAATCGAATTCACCAATTATGCGTCTGTATTGCCTACCAACAATCTACAAGTCCTGAACAAGTAGGTTCAGTAAGTCTGACAACGTGCTATTAGCTAGTCTGTGGTAATTTAAGGTCTTCGCCTATCTAGGTGGAACTTCACCTATATAGGTGGAACCTTCGCCTATATAGGTGGAGTCAATCACTTACCTTAACTAACGTTTATAGACTGTAAATAACGTGATACGAATGCCCTAGACTCGTAGAATGACTCATTAAGTTATTTCAATCAATTTAAACCTCAAGTTGACTTATACTCAAGTTAGATACTTCTGCAACTATGATTCCACCTAAATAGGTGGAAAACCCCAAACTCAGACGAAAACAACCAATACACACTCACAGTGTTCGCTAAAGCCTATCAACAGTCTACCAGGCCTGAACAAGCACGTTTAGTACGCTATAAACGTCCTGCGAACTAGACTGTTTTAAGATATAGGTCCCCACCTATATAGGTGGAACTGGTGCAAGAAGCAGTCTTAACACAATTTACAAGAAACGCACAAACCAATAAACCTTATAATCCCTTAAGAGTTACATCAAATATAATCTATGATACACATATATAACAACCTGTGCCAACTTCGCCTAAAGGAGTAATAAAAGAGAATGTTTAGGAGAGAAAAGATTTCCACCTAAAGTTCGAGTTAAGGAACAAGGTGGTGGGGAACAGAATGTAAATATTGTGATTATGAGACCTGAGAAGGGCCAAGCATTGCTCTTCTAGGTGGCATTCTGTTAGCAAACTTTCAATCTAGGTGGAATGCAAGCTATCTCAATCTGTCCAGTTAAGATCTTCCACCTACAACAAGCTTTTTAAGTCTTAACTACACAAGCCGGTTGCTAGCAGTCAACAACCACGAGAGCTGATGGGGGCGCTCTTATATAGCAGAAGACACGCGCAGGATGACGTCAAACATATTCGGTCACATTCGGACATTTAGGTTTGTTACAAGGCGTTTGGGTGCATAACGGTAAAAACCGAAGCTATCCGCATGACACACGAATAACAGAAGCAGAAATCAACAGATGCTCGGGAATAAAGCACAAAATACAGCTAAAATAATGGAAGAATCAGACTATTAATGGAAGTCTTAGTGAAATAAAGGTTAGAAGTTTATTATTCAGCGGGGAAATCCCGATGACAGTGTAAATTTATGTTAAAATGGGGAGGCAAGGTTGGCGCATGCTGTATTCGATCTCAAGCCGGTTCGTACTTAAGATCGCATTTCTCTCACAACAAGCTGAACTATCCGTGCCGTATGAGACTGAATAACAGACACTAGCCAGACGCCGTTACAATATCTCGGAAATCTTGTGCGTTTTTCAATATATAAAGGATGGAATTTCCCATTCTTGTTAGGGGACATTTTAAACATACCGTTGAAAGGTTCGATATAGAGACGCTATTCATTATTATAAAAGGTACGTGAAGTTATATATATTGTTACTGTGTTGATTTTGTACATGACAGGGCGATGGCGATTCGTGTAATTGCATTGAATCGCGATGTCTCTAGCATGTCACATTGTATTGAAATAATAAGTCACTCGTTTTCTATTTTGTCGTCTGTTGAATCGGCCAGCATTCTGTGTATGAGTTCTTTCGGGTGTTATCAATAACGTCCCGTTTTTTTGGTGAAAATAGCGATTGTTACGCACTTGCGTATGAAGTTACGCACATGCGTATTGCCTAAAAATCTGCTGGGGCCATTCTTGCGGCTATGGTAAAAGCTGTCCGGATGGACTCGTCGGGTTATTTCGGACAAAAGTAGTCACAGGCCATGTCGGGCCTGCACCTAAAACTATAATGGCATGCTGAAAGATTTACCAGGGACCGATAGGTGAAGAACAATTTTTGCAGCTAGATTTTAAATTGTTGTGATTTGTACGGCGTTGTTGGAAAGACGATTTAACTGCCAGTGATAATCGACTTTCTGTAGCGACCTGTATGTGTCACCTCGAGTTATATCTGACGCATATAAGAATAAGGGTTAGGTGCATACACTACAACACACTTACATAAATAAGGTGATAGCTGACATGTATGTTTAGAGATTAGGTAGGTGTAATGTTACACCAAAGTAAATGTAAAATATTTTTTGTTACACCAAAGTCAATGTAAAATATTTTTTGTTACACCAAAGTAAATGTAAGATATTTTCGTTACACCAAAGTAAATGTAAAATATTTTGTGTTACACCAAAATAAATGTAAGAAAGCATTGTACGGTTTTACACACATAAAACAGCAGAATGTAATCTCTCAATATTGATGTAAATATTTTTTTGCCGAGAGGTCATAATTAGTTGTTTACAACTGATACGTTATACATGTATGAAATTAGTGCGTGGGCAGGGTGATGTCCGACGTAAACGTCCAAACGTTACGTCGGCACCACACTGTTCAACCTTTTTCCTGGAATTTTAAGAGAATTGGTATCAGTATTGTAAACCTCGAAACTATCTAGATAAAGTGACCTTGAAGGGAAAAAGGGCCACGGGATCTTGATGTTTCGACTGCGATAGCGTCTCAACCAGGGTGACGTTACGACAGTGTATAGAAGAGTTTGTTACGTATGGGTTTGTTCGTTTGGCATAAGAGGTATTGTTTAGCGCTGACATAGGCCAGTCGATAAAAATACTTCTCTATTATATAAGTTTAAGTGTGGATATTTAGAAGAGCCGATCCATCCTAGCCGCATGGGAGCCGTTAGCCATACACCCACAGGTGAGGGCTAATCGCGCGTTTATAGGGTTAGGATGTAATTTAAAAGAGTAAGACCACTGAAATTATTTCTATTTTTGTGAACTTCGAACGAACAACCCCATTATCGACGCAAAAGAGTGATTCTGAGATTCTAAATATAGATTGTTTTTTGCAGAATCGTCTCTTGTGTCCCCTCCTACGTTGGAGGCTGAATGTTGGGGAGCCGTTGATTATCACCTGAGGGCACATATTAGCTGTCCCCCTCAGGCCACGACCAGCGTGGATCAAGGCCCAATCGTTTCCACGTAGCACAATCAAAATGGGAAGCCAACCGGCTTGAATGGTTATATGTGAATCTGACACCCAACGTGGGGATATGATCAGGAAGACCTATTCATATTAATGCTGACGTCTTGAACGACGATCAGCAGTACGCGTAACAAATTTACGTGAATCCAGTGACGATCAAAGTACAAGTTCGATCACCTCAGCGCCGATGGTCTGAAGTAGACACACGTGCAGCTTAGAAGACATAGTGTTCGCGAGACGCGTATAATCTCGAGATTTCTCGTCAATACGAGAACTGAAATATTAAAGGGCCCAATTGTTTTTGTTTTTTTTTATGAGATCTTAAGATATATGTTAATCATATTCTTTACGTCTCTTATTTCTGACTAGTTGACGTACATCTAGAACAGGACAGTCCAAGATTAGTTCTAATTAAAATGATCTTGGAATGGCAACTTGCTCTAGTATAGGATGGTTAATTAGTCAGAAATAACAGCGTAGGTGGTGTCATTATATATTAATGTGTTGTTGATGTTTTTCTTAGTACATAAAGTACTGAAAAGTTTTTGCTAGTTGTGTGCATTATTTTTCCCTGGTAGCATCGTCATCGCATAAAGGAATTTTCCAATAAGATTTCCCCTCTTCCTTCCTGACCGGCTTTATGTCGTAACACACAATCATAGGTTCTTTGCTTGAGAAATGCTTTTAACATAACTATCAGGCAAACAATAAAGAGGTATTTTAGGCTTCAGCAGCTAGAACTACGCTTCGTATTACAGATGGAATGGTGTATTACTCATCGTATCAGAGCTCAATATATTGAAACAACTCTCCAATGAACTGAAATGAAATATTCAATCTGCTCAGGTGCAAAGTAGAACGAGTTAGAGGCAGTTTCCGGCTTCACCAATCCTTTTAGTTCTAGTTTGAAGACAATGAACTGTACTTTTTGTCTTTCGGTGTTCCTGCTAAGCCTGGCATAGCTAAGGATCTTATTGAGGCTCATGGCATTGGCAGGAAGGCTGTTGCAGACTTCACTGGTTCACTTTTAGTTGAAGATCTGTCTTTCACAACCCCATATAAAATGCACCAAGCTAATAATATTTTGAGGCATGCGAGGCCAAGAAGAAATTGTCCAATTTACAAAACGTAATCAGCCAGATGAGAGCTTAAAGCAGCGTCTTTGGTCAGCATGACCTTCTATATATTGGACATAGTGTTGACCTTGAGTTGACACTGCCGTACCTTCTGGGACCTGTACTATGGTCACTGTCAACTCCTGATAGAATTTCCACCAAAACTGACAAGTCCAAACCTCTGCATGGCTTGCACTTACACATTGAACCAACATTAGCTTGGCCATATAGTGCTGAACATAACTGATGGTATTGTCATACTACAGAGCATAATAGCTTTTCCTGTCACCTTCAAGGATCTGATGGAACCAGTATTCAACCAGGTACTAAAGGCGGGGCATGTTGGTTTTGTCATTGATACATATATACAATGTATAAGCCGCAGTCTATAAAACATGCACACATTCTCGCAGAGGATAACCTGGGTGTTTTATTCAACACTGGTGTATGCAACAAAAGGTGCTCCTTCTGAATGTCAACAACATTGGCCAGAATATGGGGGAAGAGATATACAGTCATACACTGTTTAACAGATTGTGAAACTGCCAATGTGCCAATGTGTTACCATGGAAAGGTTGCACCTATCCAACTGATAGAGAACCCCCCACTAGTTCATCTACATTCAAAGCAGGGTAGGAAAATAAAGAATTGCACTAGGCACTCATCAGTGACATGAAGCCCTTACATGTGCTATTTATGTAAATGGGAATAAGCTGCAGTACAGCATGTTTCTGAAAAAAGTACCAAAGTCATATACATATACAGACTATTTCAAATGGCATGAACATGAGCTTACTTCCACCCTGCTTTTCTGTCCTTAAGATGTACATACAAAAATTGAACTATCAAGTCTTTGCCGTGAAAACAAGTGAGGCTTTCCAGATATGGACAAAATGTGTGGAAAATAAATGGGAAGGAAATTGAGCACCTCTGGGTGAAAAAAACTTGATTAGCAAGTATCGGGAATCTATTAAACTGAAAAAGCCATTTCAGTTGTAAAAATCGCAGTATATAGTATAGAATTGTGTTTAAATTAAAAATTTCCAACACCTAAACACAAACAGTGGATATCTTAATCATGGGCTTTCTGACCGGGATCTACACTATTTGCCTAGATCTGTTTGTCCAAATTTCTAAATTTTTTTTCATAATTTTAAATGATAAGCAACTATAAATGGACATTACCATTGTGACGAATCATCCAAAATGGTGCACCCAGTCTGATTAGCCTGTACCTGCGCTCAGACAGACAATTAGCTGTATGCATGGTCATTTGCTGTCCAGTGAGCACATAGCCACTGCTCTGCAGTTCAGATTGGTTGGATGCCCATCCAAATTTGATTCATCGCTGGGCGCAGATAACAGTATCGACTTAACCGTCAGCCCCACAGTCTCTACTTTTATCGTCTTCCAATTATGTACCTAATATGCAAGTTTGGTCAATGCATCCACTGGTTCAGCATATAGCACACGGAAACCCTATTTTGGACATTTCAAAGTGCCTGTGTGACCTTAAAAATTAGTTCAAGGTCACCAAAATATAATCAGTTCTTCCCCTTCTCCCAATAATGTAAGATTGGTTGAAATCCATCCACTGTTTCAGAAGATAACGCTTGGAAACCCAATTTTTGATATTTCAAAGTGTCGGTGTGACCTTGAAAATAAGGTCTAGGTCACCAAAAACTTATTAACTCTTTGCCTCTTCCCAACAATGTATTAATGCAAACTTGGTCAAAATACATCCACTGGTTCAGAAGATTAAAGCACTGAACCATATTTTGAACAGTTCAAAGTGTATGCAGCTTATTAATCCTCTATCAGATTCGTCTTGCAATGATTTTGCAATATGCCAGCACTCTGGTAATGGCACCATTACCTTTGAACAGCTAATTACATATATTACCCATCAACATCTTTGATAATTTTAGTAAATGACATGACTTCTGAAAAGTGCAAACCATAAGGTAAGATTTCCAAATGGGCTATATCATCTAAGTAAGCAATTTTTGCATCACAGATATGGACCTTTGAAAACAAATATGAATCCCCAAGTGTTAAGTATATTACATTTTTTTCATTATTCCTATGTAAATGATTTATGAATCTAATATAGTTTGATATTTTTTTTTAAATGTGAATGTGCTAACCAATTCATTTTGTATTAATGAATGTTTATGTACCTTTTGGAAACTGCAACTATTATGTTTCTATCTTTTATAAGGTTTGAGTTGTTAAGTTTTGAACGTGGTAACCCCATATCACACAAAATGTGAAATACAATTCTGTGGCTCTTTTGTTTTTAGGTAAACCAAGTTTTCCTTCACCCAGAGGTACTTGATATCCTTCCCATTTATTTTCCACACATTTTGTCCATATCTAGAAAGCCTTACTTGATTTCATGGGAAAGACTTGATAGTTCAAACTTTGTATGTACATCTCAAGGACAGAAAAGCAGGGTGGAAGTAAGCTCATATTCATGCCATTTGAAATAGTCTGTATATGTGTATTAGTCAGGACCCTTAGGGACAATAATAGGCCCTGTGCAAATTGTGTGCCGATGTATGGTGACCTATATCAAAGCCTTCAGTGGAGTCTTACCTTTAATTTGGAGGTGGTCACCTATCTCAAATCCGTGTCTGAGGCTAGTTATGACGTTATCAATATGGCGACCATAAATAGAACTTGTATCGATTCCTGATCGTTGCTCCCTTACTTACTTTGTTCGTTAATAAAAGCTATAGTTTTATGATGATATGGACATATTTAACCAACGCGAGTGCTTTTTTAACACAAGATCATTAATTTTAGTCATATGATGGTTAAGTCAAGGCTTTACATGACTTTGATAATAAATTGTATTTTGCATGTACAATACCGTATTTTTCCTGTAAATGCGCAGCTAATCAGTAGACCAGAAAAGGTGTGTATATTTATGATAACCAAAGCACATGCTTAGTCAGTTCTCCGTATAAATTCAGCTTATAGTGTTCATAAGAATCGCCTAATTGAGAAATAATATTAAAAAATATGTCATAATTATCATCAAATATGCATCTTATCTCTCCTACTGTTTGTATTTGTGCTTTCAAGTCAGTGACCTATATAACGTCTAACAACAGAACGAACACTACATTGATTCGTGAAAAATTATATCAGGACAATACTCATATGAATCAATCCTTTTCATAACGAATTGTGTTCTGCATTGATGCATGTTTATTTCCCTGTTTGTATCACACGCACAGATCTTAAGGTGCCACCCTTCATTTTCCAGGGTATAGTGTTTGAAATGTTTAATTTTGTCGGGCCACCTTTAGACAGATGGCTGAGAATGCCCCCCCCCCCTCGAGAATTGCGCAAACTTATCTTATCAAAAATAGATTTCAAGCTGCGTCTTCTCATAAATGTTTGCACTCTGTACGCCGAGGCGTTAGTCTCTGACAGCCTGTTACATATGCTACCCATATTAAATTTAGAAAAAATAAAGATAAAAGTTTGAGCTACAGAAAGAAGGCCAATATTTAAATTACTCATATAGTCTGCATGCTGGCTACTTTAGCTACATATAGAAGCTTTTGGTGCAAAATTACAGCTTCCTACGGTGTTATGTGTGTTACTTTAATTAGATTACCCTTTCAATATGAAAATTGTGACCAATATCATTTACTTTTTAGCTGAAATGTGCATTTTTAAAAATGTTTTGATTAGTTTGTACTAACGAACTCTTGTGGCTTAGAGAAAACCCAAAGTTTGCTTTTATACTTTAAACATGGTGTATTATCCGAGCAATTAAATAACCCTGCACCCAGTTTTAAGGAGCCGAATTTGGTAGGTATTATTTAAGTAAGAATATATGAAAACATTTACTACTGTTAAATATCTGGAACATTTGGTATTGTCTTGCTCATGCAGTAAAGAGGTATAGATTTTGCAGGTTTAACAACATGATTGAAGCACTTGTCAAAGGCTGTAACATATGTTACATGGCATAATAAATAAGCAAGCACATTGACTTGATGTAAGAGATGATATTTCAGAAAAAATGAATATTTTTGCATGTTTTCCTATAAGTAGCTCTCCTCTGGTGCCTAAATCTAAGGTATTGGTTAATGTTGTTTATCAAGCTCCTTAACCTTTGTTACAGTTGTTATAAATATTTTTTTCAATATTTCCTAATATGAATAAAACTAAAATATAGATATAGGCTAGAGGAACATAGAAAATAATAGTTTCACATTTAAACATGGCAATTTAGTAAATGTCACTTTCTAATGTAAATATTCTTAACTAATCCTTATCCAAGTCATATACAATATCGATTATTTCTGCTTCTCTGGTAAAATAATTGTCCACCTCATCTAATCAAAACAAGTAGAATCATCAAAGAAGATTTTGACTGCAAGCTGAGTAATAGCCTACTCCATCCCAAACCCCAGATTCTATCTTATGTAACAATTCAAGGTGCATCGAATAAGAGATGTTTGTAAACCTGGGCGTTAGCCTGTAACAGCTTGTTACATATGTTACTATATCAATTTGAGAATAAATAATATTGAAAGTTTGAGCTACAGAAAGAAGACATTAAAACTAGCTAATCAATTGACAGTCTCATAGTCTGCATACTGGATGCTTTTACTACATATGATAGGTGTTTAATATTAATACGGCTACATGCTGAATTATGCATGTTACATGAATGTGTTCTTAAAAGATTATCCTCTGAAAGCAAATAATTCATCAAAGAACTGAAACAAGAGTGTGCAAGTTTTCAGGGCCAGACCAGCTACCTTCGGCCATTTAGGCCTCATCAGTGACTCTCTAATAGTTTCAAAGTTCCACATTGAACTTAGTTACAATTTAAAAGTGGTAATTTTGTCTATCGTCATTTAGTTTAACAAATGCTCTGAGTTGGTTTCAAATCGTTTTAGATAAGGCTTAACAAACATATACTCAATTGACTATGCAAAGACAAAGTTTGCTTTTCTATCTTAAATATTTTGCCTTATATGCGCTAATGCACAGCCCTACTCCCAGTTTTACAGAGGAGCAGATTTTGTTTTCGCCGCTTAAGTAAAACGCATATAAAAATAATTGCAGAGTGTTGATATTTTACATTTTCTTAAACAGTCTTGCTCATATATCATCAAGTTTTTAAGATCAGGACACTTATTTAAGATGTCAATTTATCAGCCGTTCGCTTTGCAATTGGTGATGTCACAACCAGGGCTCTGATCGAATTCAATGCACTTTCAGGTGCCGAGTGATATTAACTTGTTCAATGTCAGGAAATGGGAAGATATCATATTGACAGGCATTCAGCGAAACATCTTGGTGTAAGTGCAAATCTAACTATTTATACTGTACTGATTTGTGTTCCTGAAGAGCAGAAGAGGACTCATGCAAACATTTTGCAAGTGATCAATATGCTTATGACTTTTGAACAACTAATATTCATGTGGATTCAGACATTTCTTTAGCGTATCAACAATTATGCCTTATTGTCCGATTTGACCTCTGAAGATCAAAGATTGGACGATTCTACCTACAATGAAGTAGCATGCAAAAGGTATATTAGAGTGTAACAATTTTCTATTACCCGTGCTATCGAAGCACAATGGGTTATTTGTATAGTTTTTTTTTTCCTTATTTCCATGTCATGGGCTACTAAGTAGACTCATCTAACTTTTGATCATTCAGAGGTCAAAATCGAACTAAAGTTTGGTTAAAAGTGATTTATTCATGCAAATGAGATATTACGACTGTCTTTTATTTGGGTGTAGGATAAGCAGCTATATATAAGCATAAGAGATTATATTTACTCCGTTTATTATCAAAAACGCTTTGTTCTTCGTTCACTCCACTGTCATGTTTTTTCGTAAATCGTAACTGCATTTTCGTCCCACCTCGAAATGACTTCGTCCTATCTGAATATGTTTTGTATGTTACACTTTAAAAGAGTTTGCACTCAGTAATGATAAGGCTAAAAGTTCATTAAAGGAATATTTCTATGCGTTGGCAATGGATAAATTGTATATATATGGTATTTACGTATTATGCGTCATTTTGACGACGTCATCATTTTGTCTGACGCGAAAACAATATGGGCGGCATGTTCATTTTAATTATTTACCCCCTAAGATTAAATTTGGTGCATTTCGACTGAAATTGGCAAACAAGATGCTTAAAAGTCCTGACCGCCATTGACTACAATGGACATAACGTTTAAATTGCACTGACACAATATACGCTATTTTGATGACGTCATAATGACGGCTAGACGTGAATCAGATGGGTGGTTTTTATTAATTATCCCCTAAAGTTTGATTTAGTTTAAACATATTTTATTTGAAATAACACACAAATAATTACAGTATACATACATAAATCTGTAGACAATATAAATGATTAGAACGAAAGCAGAGCTTATATAGTTCTTCTCCCTATTACAATGTATTTGTTTGCTTTAGCGGAAGTTGAGTATTAGCTTAGCATATTGAGCGGTGGATATTAACTTGAAAACAAAACAAGTACAAGAACCGAAAAAAAAAACATATAGCTTTGTGAGAACATAATGAATAAATACAATAATTATTAAAAAAAAATGATAACATCATCGTAAAGGCTAGAAATATCACTTTGGTTGGGGCAGGGGCAGGGGTGGGGGATAAGAGTAGACACCACAGAACAGTTGGAAGGCTGAAAACCTGTAGTATATGTGTATATATGTATATATCGCCCTAAGGTAGCGTGATACTTGATAAGGTAAAACGTTTGGTGTCGTATTCCGTATTTATATGTAAAAGCATAGACGTTGAATCGAAATGATACCATATTGCATGCATGTACTATTTGTCCTGTGATATTGTTATGAACATGTCAGTAGAGAAATAAAAAAAAATTAGAAAAAAAACGTTTGGTGTCAAGTATATACTTGTGAACATGTTCCAGAATTGCAATGTTTCGAAACCTGATTTCTATGGTGACTTGGTGTATAAATTGAAGAAGATTGTTGGTTCTGATAATTTTTCAGCGCAATTCATTAAAATAATTTCCCATTATAAAAAGATTGGCTATAACATTAATATATTGCAACAGACTGCATGCTTGGTAGTCTACCCAATCACGGTTGGCAACTTTGCTTTCCTCTTTAATTGCACACCAGTGGGTCGGACTTCCGACTCTATGATGGTTCCGACTTTAAGACTTATCTATTGATGAGATGGTAGGAGCCTGATGCTTTGGCTGTTTGTCGGGCCCACCGGGGTTTACCTGTCGGATTTCTTTTGCTCCGGTATTCAGTTTTATTTACTGTTGAGTCCTTATCTATGCTTTATCTCCTTGTTATATCTTGATTTATATGTTTTAGGAGATGATGCATTGATAAGCTAGGGGTCTTTCATGCAAACCAAATATCTATGTGTCTTGATCCATATCTGTATTAAGGGTTAGGTTGGTGCTGTTAAACCGGTTTAAGCCCTCCAGTAAAATATTTTACCGACTGTTCCAAGGCGGTACTTCTTTTGTGGATCTTTTATGTTTTTGTTCTGTCTTGTGTTTGCTATGTCTTTGTGCGCGTCTATTTATATGTGCTTTGTGGTCACCTGCTGGGAAAAGGCTTACCTCTTGACTCTCGTTTGTGGTGTCTGCTGTGAGTTTGTCACTTTCCCATTGGTATCCTGGGTCAGGTGTGGTACTTGATTGTATCGATTCCTGATCTTTGCACCCTTACTTACTTTGCTTCAAGTGATAGTGTTGAACTGCCAAAGAGAAGGAGACTTAGGGAAGGATTTAGTACAGGCATTCAAAAGAGTGTTGCGAGGCCCATGGTAGAATCTGCAGTGTAAGAAATAGTGCTGTGTATCTTCGATGCGTCCACATTGACATAGTGGGGATTCAGTAATGTTTTTGTGAAAGAGGTCCATATTCAAAGAACTGCAGCCTGTATGTAAACGTGCGTGAAGGATTTGGGCTTTCCTGGAACCACAGTAATAATAAGTTGAGACAGATTGAAGATCTTTCTTAAGGAAAGTTTTAAATGATGAGAGTGTTTAGCTGCCTTACTTCAACTGGTAGGCTGTTCGATTGCCTAAGAGTCAATGGAAGAAAAGAATTGTGATAGAGGCTAGTGTTAGACCTGATAGTATGAATGACATTTGAGTTCCTAAGATTGTGATGAGAAATAGCGTTCACTTGCTGTGGAATTAAGGAAGACGGATATACATGTGTGAGTTGATTAACATCTTATAAAAGAGGGTAATTTTATGATCCTGTCGTCGTCTGCGTTTATCCCATATTATATCCCCATATTCAAGAAGTGGCCTGATAAATGTTAAATAAATAGTTTCAAGAGACTTGCGATCCAGCTTGAATTTGAGTTTACGCATTATATGAATTCTGAACCAAGCTTTCTGCTTAATATAATCAATATGTTGATGCCAGCTGCAATCGTTAGAGAAGTATAAGCCTAAGTGTTTTTGAGAGGAAACGTCTTGAATTTGGACATTTTGCATAAATAAAGGTGGATGAATTGGCTTATTGATTTTGCGAGAGATTAGAAGAGATTCGTTTTTGGAAGGGTTGAAAGTGACTAACAAGATAGCAGCCCAACGAGAGAGTTTTTCAAGATCAGAATTAAGGCAAAGAGCAGCTGTTGTAGGATTATCTACTATGATGAAGAGACTAGTATCATCAGCAAATAAACGGATATTGGATCCAATATTTCAACAATATCATTGGTATATATTAAAAACAATAGAGGGCCAAGTATAGAGCCTTGTGGCACTCCAGCTTTGATGTCAACACATTCTGGGAAACTGCCTGGAAGCACTACACGTTGACGGCGTCCTGAGAGGTAGCTTTGAAAACATCTTAGGATGTCTCCTGAAACACCAGCAGCTTTAAGTTTGTAAATAAGTCCTTCATGCCATACACGATCAAAAGCTTTGCTGATGTCGCAAAAGACAGTCCGTACCTCTTTACCAGCATCAAGTGCTTCTGTGAACATATGGTATAAATATGCAAGTTGGTTAACAGTTGAGTCACCTGGGATTAAGTCTGACTGCAAAGAAGATAACATGTTATTGTCTTGGAGGTGATTATAGAGGTATTAAAGACAAATTTTTCAAATAATTTTGCTACAGAATTTAGCAGAGATATAGGCCTATAATTAGAAACAAGGTACAGGTCACCTTTCTTATGTACAGGGGTCACATTTGCATCTTTGTAGGGCAATGGGAATTTCCCTAAGGATAAGGATTTGTTAAAGAGAGAACACAGAGGTGATGATAGTTCATGTGACAATTCCTTCAAAATGCGATTACTGAGACCATCAGGACCAGATGCTTTGTCAGTTTTTAGAGTTTTAAGAATTTCTTCAACTTCTTGAGAATCAAAAGCGATACTGCTAAGACTTGTAAGATAAGAAGGTTCGGGTAGTTCAGGAAGGACAGCATTACTGTCGTCAAGAATTGTTTGCCCTTGAAAGTAATTATTAAAAAGATTTGCTTTTTCAAAGTCATCTGTATATATGATCCCTTCAGATTCAATTGGAGGAATAGCAGAATTAAGGTTGGTTTGGTATAGATCACCATAAATCGGCAACAAATTTGCACAGGAATCCTGATCGCCCCTGACTATATGGCTTGGGTATTTTTTTTTTACAGAATGTTCAAATTTATATAAATGACACATGTTAGGGCTTCATGTCACTGATAAGTGCCTAGGGCAATTCTTTGTTCGTTTCCCTGCACTGCTTAGAATGTAGATGAACTGGTGGGGGGGGGGGTTCTCTATCAGTTTGATAGGAACAACCTTTCAGTGGTACTAACACATAGGCACATTGGTAGTGTCACAATCTGTTAAACAGTACATGACTGCAGATCTCTTCCCCCATATTCTGGCCAATGTTGTTGACATTCAGAAGGAGCACATTTTGTTGCATAGACCAATGTTGAAAAAAAAACACCCAGCGAGAATGTTTGTAAGACTTTAAGAATGTTTGTAAGACTTTATAGACTGCTGCTTATACATGCCTTGCATTTAGTGCCTGGTTGAATACTGGTTCCGTCAGATCCTTGAAGGTGGTAGGAAAGCTATTATGCTCTGTAGTCTGGCATTACCATCAAAGGTTTGTGCAACACTACATGGTCAATCTAATGTTGGTTCCATGTGTGATTGCAAGCCATGCGGTTCTAAGTTTGGGCTTGTCAGTTTTTGGTCTATCAGACGTTGACAGTGACCATGGTACAGGTCCCAGACAGAACGGCAGTGTCAACTCAAGGTCAAAATTATGTCCAATAGAAAGAATGTTATGCTGACCAAAGACTCTCCTTTAAACTCTCATCTGGCTGATTACGTTTGTAAATTGGACAATTTCTTCTTGACCTCGCAAGCCTTAAAAGTTTGATAGCTTGTAGCATTTATGGGGTTGTGAAAGACAGATCTTCAACTAAAAGTGTGTCATGAAGTCTGCAACAGCCTTCCTGTCAATGTCATTGGCCTCAATAATATCCTTAGCTATGCCAGGCTAAGCAGGAACACCGAAAGACAAAAAGTACAGTTCATTGTCTTCAAAACTAGAACTAAAAGGATTGGTGAAGCCAGTAACTGCCTCTTGTTCTCGTTCTACTTTGCATCTGAGCAGAGTGGATATTTCATTTCAGTTCTTTGGAGAGTTGTTTCAACATATTGAGCTCTGATGTGATGTGTAATACACCATTCCATCTGTAGTACGAAGCGTAATTCTAGCTGCTGAAGCCTATAATACCCCCTTTGACTTGGCACCGGGTTAACTGTTTGCCTGGTAGTTTTGTCAAAAGCATTTCTCAAGCAAAGAACCAATGATTGTGACACACTAAACCCATTTTGTTGGAGAAGTTATTTGCATCTTCCATGTGTATTAGACAAATTTATAGTGTAATCAATTGTACATATTGTGCGTAGTTGTTGTGACCGTTTGCAATGAACATTGGGAACAAGGCATACAGATAGAGTTGACATGCGATTCAAAGTATTTTCCTTGTAGTGCTAATCAGTGTCAACACCATTTCAATTGTATCCATAAACCTTGCCCAGAACTGAGCTGTTTCACAGTGACTGTCTTTCAGAACTTCCGGCTTGAATGCATGGCATTTACTGTTTATGTAAACAAACAGCGAAGGTTGATATATCACATTATAATAATAGCTTAAATCGTCATAAATTAATAAGGAATTTCAATTTATTTCAGCCTTATAATTTTTCTCAATTCACTGACAGACTTAATACATGTATAGCCAACAACTGCTATACAGATACTCGAAATAACTTATGTATCCTTTGGAAACACGGATAACAGTAAAAGGTCAAGGCATTTATTAAATGAATTCTTAAAATAGGTTAACCTTGTTAAAAGAAGTACATACACCTGTGCCAGCATGCAAATAAAGATAAACAGGGCTTATTAGAGACATTAATTGAATGTTATATGTTATTTTGAGTGTAACATACGTAACATGGGCATGAAAAATAATGTAAGCGACCAAAATAAGGAACTTTATATCATTTAAGTAGTAGCCTTAAAGATTTGCTATATTCTGTGACAGATGTAATACACATATAGTTAATAATTACCATAAACGGATACTCGGAAATAACGAAGGAAACACTAAGTAACGTATACAACGGTAAAAACTCAACACATTTATAAAATTAATACTAAAAATATGTAACTGTGTTAAAAGAAGTTCATAAACCTGTGTCAGCATGCAAATATGTACGAATGTCATAATAGAGGCATTATCAGGGACGTTTATTGCTATTTCGGGGGGGGGGGAGGGTGGGGGAGGGTGGGGGGGGGGTAAGATATATAAAATGATGTTACACGTTAACGTGGCAACTCTCAGAAGGCTAGCATATTTTAGTTTGTGTCTTATATAATGTAATTTCAGAAAATCATATTGTACAGAATTCCCTCTGGGGGAAGGGGGTCTATAGCCAGCCCAAGGCCTATAAGTCAAAAGTCATGGAAAGCATGCTTATTTAGAAGAAACGATGAAATCTTCTCAATCCAAATTTTATGCAAACGCGTCACTTTCGTCTCATGTTTTATGCTGCAACATTATATTCCCATCTATGAAGGTGAATACCCGGTAAAAAGGTTAACTTTCTGTGAAATAAAATTTGGCCATACAAAATACCCCCACCCCCTAAACCCTAAAGTCCGGGCATTAATATGCAATATTTTCCATTTTATTTTTATTTTGCTAGGTGCTCTAAATGTAAGGGTTTGATTTAAGCCCAAATTATAGTTCTCAATTATGCATTATCCTAGCTACAGGCTGTCATAATTTGGGCAGATTGAATAGAATACTGTCCGAGGTCCTTTTATGCTCAATTGAGTGGAGCATGAAAAAAATATAACCTCGGGGCCAGGCCTATGTTTTGACCCCATTACTATTTATTTTGTATGTTAAAAAGCTGCCTTTGTGTTTCGGTAGGTGCCACTGTTACAATTTGCAAGATATGACTTATGTTTGCCAATAATCGTGTTTTACTGTCAGTTTTGAACTGCCTTATTCACTGTTGTCTAACGCCACCGTTGGTGCTCTGATTCGAAACGTAGGCCCCAGTGAGAGCATGATTAGACTGAGTTTCAATATGGCGGCAGCGTCGCACAAATGGTTCAGAAACGAGGAGTTTTAACATTTTTACGTAAGTTTACATTGTTATGTCATAATTGTATTTCTTTGAACAACGTATTAAGTTGAGTCTTTTGTTGATTCTAGCATATCGATTCCCTAAAACGAGATATTGACCCATAAAGTTGTGCTCATGGAAAACAATAAATTTGAACACAACAACATCCTTCAAAATGTAACTGATATTTGCTCGTATTTTGTACCTGTACTCTGTTTCTATGTGAAATTCACAAATAAGTGATAGTCCTTGCTATTTATGCCATTAACTTTGTTTGCTTTTGGTATTTTGTGGTCAAAGGAAGGAATTTAAAAGTTGTGAATCTGGCTGTGTTAGGCCCGGATTAGCAACTGGTGGACTAAGGATTGGTTTTCTATAGAAATCGGATTGGAATGAGTTTCCCCTGTCAAGAGTGCGGATTAGTCGTCCTTAATTGTTTTCAAAGCCATTTTTATGAAGAGAATAAACATGCAATTTTCAACTCCATTATATTTCCTCGACTCCAGTGATACTGTTAGTGAAGTTTGCTAACTCATTTGAACATTTAATAAAGACCATGCAGCGTATGCATTATGGAAAAGCCACTATTTACCAACGTTGCTCTTCAAGAGATGTCCTTTGATTAAATTTCTCTTTGAAAAGGTAAGTGAGCATAATCAGGAAACACCACAATCACACACTGCAGCCAAACCCAGAGCACTGTGAGGAGCAACCATAAACCATAAACCGTCCATATGTTGACTTTCCAGCACAGATTAAGAAACCAATGCAGCGAAGATTCGCGCGCGCGCGCGCGTGTGTGTGTGTGGGGGGGGGGGGGGCAATATTTGGTCCACTGTTCGAGATTTTGGTACTTATCGCACATAGACTAAAATCTGCTCACATGACTGTATATGTCTTGGTGGAGTGGATGTGGGTAGGGGCATGAAATTCCTATTCCATGTTTTGTATCTGACGTCTTTTTGTGGAAGTTGGACTGCTCCCAGGGGTGGGGGGTGGGGGGGGGAGGGTATTCTCAATTTTTCTTCATACGTAGGCTGGGGTCCAGCATCTACCCTTCACCCCAAAGAAATATCAGGAATTCCATGCATCCCGAAAAAATATTTGAAATTTTAGCAACCCCCAAAAAATCCCCATTCTGTACCATGACCTTAAGAAAAGAACGTAAAATGCATAGAAATGCCCCCATAATGTAGTCCATTTTTGTGATTACCCCCAAAAATTTCCACAAAATCTTCATACCCCAAAAAATATTTATTTTTCTGAAAACCCCAAAAATATTGAAATTCAAAATTTTGAACCCAAAAAATGACCCGATCATATGTATGTATGAAAATATCAGAGTACCCCCCCCCCCCCCCCCCCGGACTTCTCCTCTTCCTAACGTATGGAGCTTGTATGTATAAGGGTAAGAGGACATTTCAGCCAGTTTACGTTGACAATAAAAATGGTATAGAGTTTTTCTACATCTGTGTCTACGCCACTACTGTACATAATAATGATAATAATAATAATAATGATAATAATAATAATATGATAATAATAATAATAATAATAATAATAAAAATAATAACAATAATTTATTATTATTATTATTATTATTATTATTATTATTATTATTATTATTATTATTATTATTATTATTATTATTATTATTATTATTATTATTATTATAACTAGAACCTGCAGTCGATTGGGCATCATCTCAAATCTCCACGCCCAAGGTTTGACCCCTAGCATCCCCAGGTCACACCACTTGTGCATGACGCAGGCCACAGAATGAATAGTCCGGTCGATGAGTTTTATATATTTTTTTTGTGAGAACACACACAAAATTTGGTATAAAAATCTTTGTGATTGAAATTTAATAATACTTTCCATTTTGACCTCACCCCATGGACACCATTTTGACCATAGTGTGGAAATTTTACTTGCATTCTGGGGGGAGCACATTGGCTCAGTGGTAGAGTGCTTGACTCGAGACCGAGGGGCCGCGGGTTCGAACCACCGGTGTCACTGCGCTGTTGTCCTTGAGCAAGACACATTTATCCCAGCTTAGTACTGGTTCAACCCAGGAAGACCCGTACCTGTTTAACTGAAAGATTGTTGATGGGACGTAAAGAATTATACAACTTGCATTCTCTTCTACTGACTATCCCCGTAAATTTGATATGCCACATGACCATGTTGGAAAAAATAATTTTTTGACCCCCTGGGTACTTCGGAGCCCAAAGCCCCACCCCTAGCGTCAGAAAGGGAGTGCTTGACTCAAGACCGAGGGGCCGCGGGTTCGAGCCTCACCGGCGTCACTGTGATGTAGTCCTTGAGCAAGACACATTTGTCCTAGCTTAGTACTGGTTCTTCCCAGGAAGACCCGTCCCTGTTTAACTGAAAGATTTTTGATGGGACGTCAAGAAGTAAATCAAACAAACAAACAAACCTAGCGTCAGAACAAAAATCACGTTCGATATGTTCATGTGCGGATCCAGAGGGGGGACAGGGGGTCCTGACCCCCTGAAAATCGCATTAATATAGGGTTTCCTAGTATTACTGGTCTGGATCTCTTGAAAATCACAAAGCTACAAAGCCAGCATTTAATGTGGGCCATAATCGGCACGCCAGCGAAACGCCATTTCAATGGCGTTTCGCTGGTAGGCCGATAATTTATTGCCCGCTTATGGTGGCTTTTGGAGCCTCGCTCCCCTCGAAAAAACAAAACAAACAAAAAACAAACTAATCAGAGTTGAGCCCCCTCTGACAAAACGTTCTGGATCCGCGCATGATGTCTCATATCTTGTATTTGGAAGAATTCATACTAAAATTCATATAAAAATCTTTGAAATTAACTTTGTTATTGAAATTTATTTATATTTGACCTTTTGACCCCGACCTGGGGGGTGGGGGGCGAAATTTGTTTCGGTTGTTGCAAACCCTATTTATGTGAATAACTCACACACCAAATTTGGTTGGATTTCATTCAATGGTAAAGGAGAAGATAGCATAACGGACTGTGATGATGCGAGAAAACACTTTGAGATTTTTCTGTTTCTGAAAAGTCTTACTTGCTTACCGTTCGCCTCAGAATGTGTTTGTTGGTTTAGTTTAGATGTCTTATTTTTATATTCAAAGGAGAACTGCATAATTTGGCACTTACTTGCAAGTATTTTGGCTTTCATCAAGTGTACCGACAGTATTGGAATTCAATCAAGACCACGCCCCAGGGGGCTACTCTCATAGTTTCATACATACGTAGGCTCGGGTCATTTTTTGGAGTTCAAAATTTTGAATTTCAATATTTTTGGGGGGTTTCAGAAAATAATTATTTTTGAGGATATGAAGATTTTGTGGATATTTTTTGGGTCATCACAAAATTGGACTATATTTAGGGGTCATTTCTATGCATTTTAGGGTGTTTTCTTGATGTCAAGGTACAGAATAGGGGATACTTTTTGAGGTTGGTAAAATTTCAAATATTTTTTGGGGGTGCTTGAAATTCCTGATATTTTTTGGGGGAAGAATGGTAGATGCTGGGCCTGAGCCTTCGTATGAAGAAAAAATGAGAGTACCCCTCCCCCCTGGGGTACACGCACCGACTTACCCTTTATTGGTTGAAGGAAAAGAGCCTTGAATTCATAGTTCTTATAACATTGAAATGGTCCTATTTTGCAGTTAGCAGTTCTAGCCACAATATAACTTTACAAATTAATCAAGGTGCGTTGATTTGATTATAATTATCAATAATTTTAGCAGGAGATTTAGTACATGTCTAACTTATTACCCTATTAAAGTGAAATTTGAGATGTGCCACGAGTATAAAAATAGTTGCTACCGTTTGAGCAATATCATTGTCTCGTTGTTCATGACAGAGGATCGATCTGGCAGATCGTTGACTGTGATGAGTTGATTTGGAAGCAGGTAACATTTTAGTATTGCACTAACGGTAACCTGCTTCTTGAGTCGTCTGTTTTGTTTGTTTGTTTGATTTGCTTCTTTACGTCACATAAACAATCTTTCAATTATGTAGGGACGGGTATTCCTGGGTTGAAGCAGTAGTCTAGCATTGTACGTGCTAACCAACTACTTGTGGAAACACATATATAGGCTAGAGTTCTGACCATTTTTTTAAAAGCATGGGGATAAAAACGAGTTTGAACATTAAAATTATTCTATGAAGAATATATTTTGTCGAATCTACGTCACTGAGATCAATAAATACGTGAACGAGTCAAGAACAAAGACCTGACGTCACGAATATCAAAATTGTGACGTCATGATAAGCAGTCATTGATCATGTGGCATAATGACCCATAAGTTGAGATTGGTAGCACCTGGTGTGAATTCAGTGATCTCTGAATATAATATTAACGACCAATTTTTTGATGCAAAAATACTTAAATGCTGGACAATTGCTCCTTTTAACTTAAACCACTCCGTTTCCTTCACCTTCGAATCCATACTCCTTGCTCAGCTAATCCGTAGTTTAACCTAAATAACACAAAACCAATCCGAGTTATGACGATTTCGCCTATGCTTAAAATTCATTTGAAAAGTCCATATGTGTGGTCCCATACTTTGGTGTTTGTTAGGATACTCATATCAAAGTGATTTAAAGCGCTTTATCGCAGTTGTATAACGTGTCATCGATGCAAAAATGTATTTTTCAATCATCGTGACTCGATTCAACAAATTCATGTCCAAATGAGCACGCAAATTATGAAGGGCTATGAATCATACGATGAGCAGATCTGACTGGGAAATCCTATATCTACGTAAGAAACATTTAAGCTTAATGTTACTAACTGCAATTACTGCTGAGGGTAAAAATAACTGGTTAAAAAGCTCAATATTACCTGCTGGCATCAAGCGTTGGTGTTGCATCCGCCATTTTGAAACTCAGTCTAATCATACTTCCTTTTGGGGCGTACATTACCACTCAGAGCACATTCGGAGGCGTTAGACAACAGTGTTATTTTAGTGATCAATTTAAAAAGATTATTAAACGTTATAAAAGAGTGGGATACAACATGGATATCATGCGACAGTCTGCATGCCTGGTTGTGAACCCAATTTTCTTTGTATCATCATAATGTGTTAATTTGATTGATTGTTTCTCTGTGATGATACATTGCATTAGCTAGGAAGCCTCCATGCGAGCTAAACAAGTTTGTGTTTTAACAAGAACGGAATTTTGGGCGTATATTTGGCGCCAGTAAAATGCATTTATTGTACTTTCAAAGATGCATAGTAATGAGACTATTCTATTTTTCTTATAAACAGGTAAAGCATGACTTTTCACTGCTACGCGCATATGCAATAATCTGTAGTAGGTTCAATATAACTGTAAACGTAGACTATCTGCACGCCCAAAATCAAGGTAAACTGGTCAGTGTTTGTTTACATCGATTCTCATCTATCTTTGAGAGTACTATAAGCCCCTTGGTGGCTTCGGCTGTTGTCCGTTCTAAGGCTGTGGTTCTGTTGTTAATCTTTTGTTTAATGTACTCCCCATTGTTTGTGGGAGTTCTGTGTTTGTCTTTGTTTTGTTATGCATTGCTTTGTGTCCATTCTAGTTTTGCAATCATCTTGAAGAGGAAGAGAAAGCTGGTTGCTTTGCTATTATTGTCTTACAGATGTATTATTACTAAAAAAGGTCTGTGGCTCTTCTTCAAGGTGCCTTGGGTTGATCTGCAGTGTGTGATTGTTGTATTTCCTGATCATACTCACTTACTTTTTGAATTGCATAACTTTTTTTTAAAAAAATGGAAGCCAAAAGTTAATATTTCAAAACAAAGAGTTAAATAGTTATATGAGACTAGAGTCATACTAAAACGCACCATGTTTTATATTTGAAAGGGGAATCATTAGAAATCAAATGACTTAGGCTTCTATTTAATAGCCAAACTAAGCAATAAAGCTCTTAAAGTTATCTTCATGATCGGAAAAATCAGTCATTGTTCACTTTCCCAACACTAGCGATATATTGCATATTCTCGTATCATTTCTATGAAAAAAGTTATGAAGCTAGATGCATTCCTATTTGAACACTGTATGCGTGTAAGCTCTCACTGCATTTCCCAGTAACGCGTTTTCCAGTAACGACTTGGGATCTGGTTTATCATACCGTATAAGTATGATTCCGACAATGAGAACCCGCCCCCATGAGTGAGTATCATGCCGTTTTCCTTCCCTTGAATATATACCCTCAATATCAATACGGCACGGCTGCTGGGACATAAGCCGCTCCGAGGTGTATTCATGAACTGTTGCAGATATACTTTGGCATTAATCGTTTAGAGTAACTGATCGTCTTTTGGGCTATTTTTTTCATCAATTAGCGGAGATTTGTTTACTCTTATATTTAGAAGCATATAGTAGAACTACTGACCATTCACCGTTTATTCAATTTAGACTTTTGTATATAAGCTGCTTGGATCAGGTTTGTGCGACACAGGGAAGGTAGCAAAAGTAATATTTATCTGTTTGTTGTACTGTTGTAGTTCTGGGACCATATTTATAAAACTCATCATGGTCAAACTTAGCACTGAATTCAGGGCGATATGATGGATTTTTATTTTATGTTATCATATAGATTCAGTCAGATCGAAAAAAATCTAAAGTCGCAGTTCTGCAACTAGGTTATGGACTTTGTGTAAAATGGAAGCAAAATAAGTATTGTTTACACTACATTTTGTTTACAAATGCAAGTTGTAAGCATTTATTCATAGTTCTCGGGAGAGGGGTGGGGGTAAATTGAGGGTAATTTTGGTACGGGTGTGCCCCCCAGTTTTTTTAAACCTACCCCAATCATATACGTGGTCTTCGAAAAAAATGACCTATTCATATACTTGATTGAACAAAATGCTCACATATTCATATACTGTTCTTTGATTTTTATATTCTCTTTGCTGTCTGTAAACAAAGTTTACAAATAAATATTACATTTTTGGTTTCTGGGCTGAATATCTGAGCAAGGATGTCACAGGGATGTCAGAAAATGGGACCATTCATGTAACAATGATGAGGAACTGGGTCAGTCATATACTTTTTCTTTGAAAAAGAGGGCATATGGTATACCTGGCAGCGCTGAAAAAGGGGGCTATTCGTGCTGCACATCTGTACTATGTCATATATAGGTAGTTACCCCGACCCCCCCCCCCCCTGAGTCACAGTTCCTACGTATTCTATTTAAACTAAGGGTATATAGCTGATATCAGGTAGGGGGAACACTTCTATTTTGATCTATTATAGTTCAATTAATCAAAATATAGACCGATTTGTCAGTAAATGTCCACTTAAAAGCACTGAAGAATGCTTTATATGCTCTGCACAGGTGTTGCCAAAGACTTGCAAAATCATTCTCCATCCAAATTGTAGGCTTTGTTGATGCTATCTTGATGATGTGAAAGTTTTGATTCTTCATCAAGGAAATTTTTGCAGAAAACCCCTTTTTAGAAGCTCTATTGTTTACGGCTTGTCCGTCTGTCTGTCTGTCTGTCCTTGCGTGGTCACTCTAACTTAGTCATTTTAATCGGATTTCTTCTTAACTTCATATATGGATTGCTTTCAGTAACCTATCGTTCAAGTTCGAATACGGGTTTTGTCCAACATCTGATAGCCAAGATGGCCGACAAAATGGCCGCCACCTATCAATATCCGCTATTGTGGTCACTCTAACACAGTCATTTTTAATAAGATTTTTTCCAAAATTCATATATGAGTGGCTTCCATCAACCTTTCGTTCAAGTTTGAATACGGGTTTTTCTAACATCCGATAACAAAGATGACCGACAAAATGGCCGCTGCCTATCAATGTCCGCTTTGGTGGTCCCTCTAACTTAGTCATTTTGTATCTGATTTCTTTAGAACTCCATATATACATTACTTTCATCAAACTCTCATTCAAGTTTCAATATGGGTCCTGTCTGACGAGCGATACCAAGATGGCTGACAAAATGGCCGCCGCCTATCAGTGTCCACTGCCGTGGTCACTCTAACTTTGTCATTTTTTATCAGATTTCTTCCGAATTTCATGTATGGATTGCTTCCATCAAACTCTTGTTCAAGTTCGAATACAGGTTAGTCTGACTAACGATAACCAAGATGGCGGACAAAATGGCCGCCGCCTATCAGTTTGCACTTGTAGACAATCTACTTTAATCATTTATTATATGATTGCCTCCAAATTTCATATATGGATTACTTTTATCAAACTCACGCTCAAGTTTTAATATGGGCTTTGTCTGATAACCAAGATGGCCGCCACCTATCAAGTTTGCTCTTGTGGACACTCTACCTTAGTCATTTATCGGCCAATTTCTTCCCAATTTCATATATGGACCACTTTCATCAATTTATTGTTCATGTCTGAATATGGATTTTGCAGATAAATGATTATTAAGATTTTTGCAAAAAGGGATATCCCCTTTTCACTGCAGGACATTAGGTAAGGCCCTTTGTCGGAGTAAGACTGTTCTAGTTATAACTGTGTCTGTTGATTTTGACCAAATCCCGCGATCTGGGACGATTGGTGGTCGATTGAATTGGTTGATTATGTTGATTAAATCTCAGGCATACAAATATGCCTCTGTACTTTTAGACATTATTGTCAATGTTGTTCAGTTTCAGCAAAATCACTCAACCATGAAATTCCTACTGCATAATAGGCCTACCCATGGCATAAGCCGTTAACTCTACTCCCGATCTTGTCTGGTAAAGCACTGGGGAGTTTTAGATTCCTCTGTTACCGGCTACCTAACTTCGTGAACTACTACACATTGCCTCACATTGACCGGGTCACCCTGTACTCAAAAATACTCACACATTCTCTTCTGTTAGAGGGTCTGTAGCAACATGTTGGACCAGCGCTAATTCTTTAGTACTTTGGGTCTTTTTTAACTTGAGTAAACTGCAAATTCAACTCTATGTTGAGGAATCCTCTTCACAGTTCTTACCCAGCTGTATTTTTGATTCTTCATTGGTCGCTGACCTACTGAGACTCAGTTGTGCATCTTCTGCTGGCGAGTCACATGCTCAACAATCGTGTCTGGATTCCTCTGTCAGCCAGTGCCATGCACCAGTCATAGCCTTGAACATGCATCTGCTCATCCTACTATGGAAGTTCTCCTCTACATAGAAATCAAAATAGCACACTGATATCACAGCTATTATGTCCTCCATGTAGGGTCATGTAGTAGTGAATATGACGTCGATTACACGCAAACCATATCTTTCTTAATTTTATAATCGCCACTGCAATTTAGAAGCATTGTACTTGTTATGTTGAAACATGGGTTTTTAAAGGCTTATTCAACTTACTCATTTGAATTAAACGATGTGAATTATTGAGTTGAACCATCTTTACAACGTTTTCTGATCGTAATTCTTGCTCAGGAGAAATCTTTTGATTGAAGCAGGTTTCCTGATCAAAAAGACTGATCATACTCACTTGCTTGTTTGTATGAAGACGTTCGAGTTCCTTGCATTTAAGTGATTATTCTTTTAAGGGTTTTTTGCCAATGCCACTGAAAATGCAGTGCGCATCTTTTAATTACAAAGACAAGACTCAACTTCAGTTTCCCTATATGCCACTGAAAATGCTGTACACATCTTTTAATTACAAAGACAAGACTCAACTTCAGTATTCCTATATGCCACTGAAAATGCTGTACACATCTTTTAATTACAAAGACAAGACGCAAATTCAGTATTCCCATGTGCCACTGAAAATGCTGTACACATCTTTTAATTACAAAGACAACACGCAACTTCAGTATCTCCATATACCACTGAAAATGCTGTACACATCTTTTATTTACAAAGACAACACGCAACTTCAGTATCCTCATATGCCACTGAAAATGCTGTACACATCTTTTAATTACAAAGACAAGACGCAAATTCAGTACTCCCATATGCCACTGAAAATGCTGTACACATCTTTTAATTACAAAGACAAGACGCAAATTCAGTATTCACATATACCACTGAAAATGCTGTACACATCTTTTATTAACAAAGACAAGACGCAACTTCAGTATTCCCATATGCCACTGAAAATGTTGTGCACATCTTTTAAATACAAAGACAAGACTTAAGTTCAGTATCCCCATATGCCACTGAAAATGCTGTGCACAATTTTTAATTACAAAGACAAGACACAACTTCAGTATCCCCATAAATTGACAAAGAAAGTGATGGGGAAAACAGCCAGATATCCTGACCAGCCAGTTTCATTCATCCTATACCATAGCAACCACACCTGTCATTGAAAAAGATCCAGGTGCATTTTTGTTAAGTTTTGAAGCTCCTGAAAAAAATGAACCTTATAAGACTCCATGCCCAGACAATATTCCAACCTGTTCCCTGGTCTTTTCAGCTGAAGAATTAACCCCAGTACTGATACATAGTCAGGGAACCGAACTTGTTTTCACTCTCTATCTTTTGCATTTTTTTACCGATTTTCTTCAAACTGGGTATAAGAGTTGATATTGAAAAGTAGTGTCTTGGTATTGCAGATGGATAAATTTCGACAAAAAAGTACAGAGTTATGGCCCCTGTTTCAAAATGATTTTCTTTGCATTGAAAATATCATGTGGCGGGGTATGTTGCATGCTTGCAGCGCTTTTATTTGTGCCTTGTGTTTCTCATGCTTTCGCGTCTGTTCATTGCTGCATTGTAGTCAACTGCCGGGAAAGGGCTGACCTCTTGGCTCTTGTTGGTATTTTTGTTACGTTTCCATGTGGTATCCTGGATCAGGTGTGGTACTTGATTGTTTCATTTCCTGATATTTGCCATCTTACTTACTTTTATCACAACAGTAGTATAGGCCCCACTATAGGGTAAATGACGTCACGACGTCAGATCCAAGATGGCGGCCCCACGACTTCCGATCCAAGATGGCGGCCCCCACGGCGTGAGATCAAAGATGGCGGCCCCGCGAAGTCAGATCCAAGATGGAGGTCCCTGTGACGCGTTCGGTTACACCTCGGAGGGTGAGTCAACGCCCTAGACCACGAGAAGGTAGCGTCACGTCCTAGAGCGCGGTGTCGTTCGTCTTCTCTATATACAAGGGGTGAGGACAGAGAAACAAAACTATAAGAGTCATCTTGGAGGGAACGTTTATTGTACCATCACCGAGGGCAGCGCATGTATGGATATAAGGCAGTATTGGAAGCCACAAGAAGAGGTGATACCTACGAAAAAGGGATTATACCTGAGACCCCTAGAATACATTGCCGTCAAAGAACTCTTAACAGAAATTGCACGGTATATAGACGCAAAGGAGCCTATCAGTGAAAAACTGCTTCTCCTGAGCCCTATCCGCTCCAGAAAAGGAGCCTATCCGCCAAAATCAAGACATGGGGAGAGGAGATACTTTAAATCTGGGCCAATATTGGATTATTTACGATGTAAGTAACATAAAACCAAACGCCACAGGACTTTTAAGTCTCTGACTTGATGGATTTTGAAACATATGATAAGGCTGATATCAAGTCATATCAAAGTGAAACAGAAAATGACTGCTCTGTTTTCGGCAATTTAGTTTGCGTTGGAAAATGAAGCAAAACTAAACAATTCAGTCAATTTTGCAGGCCTACACCACAGCAGAAAATGTTTTATGTTCCATCCCCTTACTTAAAGCGTCTGGTTTGCTTTTAAAATTGGTTTTCCATAGAAAAGAAGGGTCATGTTTGAAAACAAGACGGCTGAGGAGCCTATACGTTGAGAGAAAAATGACCATTTTGTGGCACATGATAATGAGCCATACCCGTGGCACATGAGCCTATATGTTTTCAACTAAGTGTCATGGGAGCCTATAGGTTATAAAAGTAAGAAATAGCATATAGGATCTGTAGCCAGTAACCATCTAGGCTCCTTAGCCAAAGACAAATAGGATCCCTAGCCAGATTATTTTCTTTTCCATGCCATTTATAGAGAGAATAACGTATAATTCGGTCTGTGAAATGCATATAAGTCATTTGCCACATAAATTCTTTACAAAATACTAAAAACAATTGCGAGAACAGCCCAAACTGTTCGAAAAAGTTTGTTTTCTTTGTTGTGTAATCGTCTGTGGACATTGCCTCAATGAAGAGTGTGTCACCTTATAAAATATCTGCATCATCAACGAACGTGTGGCTGTTTGATTTTTGTCTTATAGCTTCTCTGTTATTCTGTTGCATTGCCTTTTCTTCATGTAGTTAATGGAACTTATTATTTTACTTACCTTTTGATGTCACTGTCTATCGCTAAGCTTGTTTTTAGCTGGTAGGCTCCTTTTCTGGAGCGGATAAGGCTCAGGAAAAGCAGTTTTGAACCGATAGGCTCATTTGCGTCTATATACCGTGAATTGGAAGGGCCTTACCAAAACTAGACGGGGTCGTACCCTGTTACGTGCAAAGTGATCACATGAATCAGTTAGGGGCATTACGGTGTTCGGAGTGTAACCCGAATGACTATCAAAACTGGTAACTAAGAAAAGGGATTAAGTATTGAGTAGGCGTAAATATGTTCGCCATTACTTTCATGTGTATAGCTTTGTTTGATGAACTGTTGTTTCGGATGAGATGTAGACAACTACGGCGCGAAGCCAGAGAGGCTGCTGAGCGATTAATCGAGGTGCTTGAGGATAGTGAACTAGACTCTCGCCCGTTCGTATGAATAGAGCGTAAGAATAACTCGAGCGCGAAGGAGGAAATCGATGGAAAGAGATGGGCACTAGACTCGTTTACGATTACCAACAGCAGAAGTGGATTCCGTACGTCTCGGATCCCGACAAATGATATCAGCACTTGCTGGATGTTAGAGATGGCTACGCGGAACGTGACAGTCAGGGTCATTATATTGTGGTTAGTGGACGGAAATACAGAGAGTTGAAAGAAATGAGACAAAAGGAAAAACCCGTAGTGAACCTGGTCACCCCAGTAGCTCAAGCTTTAGAAATGGCAAAATCGGAGCTTAAGCGAAAAGGAGAGGATAGTATAACTGATAGAGGGCGTAAGACAGCAACTTCGGACTGGAATTCATTGAGAATAATGATGTCTACTATTAAAATGTGAATTCCTTCAGAACTACGAGTACATCATTATCTGTCATTCACACCACTCTTTACCTCTGTCCAGGTTCATTTCTAAGGTGTTTTGTACCAGTCATAGGGCCAGTAAAGCAAATTTGTTTGAGCGTAAAAGTGTGATTATTTTCTTACCCTTCAGTTTAAACATATGTTTTGGGTGCTCAAAAGAACCGTCTCATCGTGACGGTTCTTTTGAGTATCCACAACATATGTTTTAGTTGAGTAATAAGAAAATAATTTTCTGGTACGCACTCTTGTCTGGAGGCCTGGTACCAGTACATACATCTGATTCTCTGCGGAGCACGATGACTCAGTTGGTAGGTTGTTAGACTTCAGGTCGAATGGTCGCGAGATCGAGACTCACTAGAGGCACAGCGCTGTGTCCTTGAGCAAGACACTTTGTCCTATGCTTTGTATTGGTTTGACCCAGGAAGACAGGAAATCATCCCAATATGGCTAAAAATTGTTGACTTTCGCGTAAAGCCTCAACAAAACATCTGATTCTCTGCCATCCCCATTTTATTGGCGGCTGTAGTAATCCGTAAAATAAGTTGACCTATAACCCCGGCATATATAGAGATTTTCACAACCTTTGCTGTCATCCAGTTTCTTTAATGTTTCACGTCCTATTCAATTAAGCAGTCGGCTCTATTATTAGTTTAACAAGAATAACACACGTTTTCCCTTCTGTATTCTTTATCCATTTTATTTTCTTGTTACTTCAACCATGCCTCGAGGTTATAAAACTTGAGTTCATTCTCACACTCAAAATAAAGTGCAATGATTGGCTGCTTGCGGACACGAGTCCGCAAACAGCCAATCATTGCACTTTATTTTGAGCCTGAGACTGTACTCAAGTTTTATAACCTCGAGGCCAGGTCTGATGAGCAAATAATGACAGCAAAGCAATCTCACTTTATTTATGCGTCCAAATTTTTCTTACAACTATAGCACTGTAGAAATAATTCTGTCATTTTCTAATCTATGATTTCTATATTTTTATATAATGACTCAAAATTTACGCGTAGAAGATTTGATTATGACCAACGTAGAATGACTGTCAAGCTTTTGAGAGTTATGTTGTTTCCCTGGCTTACCATATTGAAATGAAAGTCTCTTTGTTGGAGAATCGTCACTTGAATTTGATCATCATCTCTATCTATGACTGTGACCCGTAAGAGTGATGATAAGACCTGAAAGATGAACTCGATCCTTTGTTTTTCTGTGACCTTGAACTAAAACATATGTTCTTGAACTAGGAATATGAATCTGAACTGTATTGGTGTGATAATGTCCTTAACATTAAAGGTGACATTGGCGAAGAATTTGGATCTGTTTCTGAAGAGTCAGTCTATCTTCAAGATGATCCATAGTGCTTTCTTAAATCTTTTGATATTGTTACAGTTATAATCAAACATTGGAACAGTTACAATCAAATATTGTTGCAGTTGCAAACACATATTGTTTATCGTTGCAATCAAATAGTGTTACAGAGGCAATCACACATTGTTACACATGCGATCAATTATTTGTTACAGTTGCAATCACATTGCTTACCATTGCATTAAAATATTGCTACAGTGGCAACAACATAACATACACGTGCTTCTAAATTCCTGTGGTATAAATATTGCGTTGGCCTCTTCATGATGCTAAACATCTCTTTGTAGATTTGTAATTGTATTGTTAAATAAGACTGAAGTACCGATTATCGAAAATTACAGAATCTGATTACATGTAGTTATTGATAGTGTATAATACATTTAAAAACCCTGAAACTTGGCAACAGATTATGCTTCTATATACCCAGTGTTAGATTGAACACTTTTTACTTTTGAAATTTGTGATATTTCATTATATTTTATGAAAAGGTATGCTGTCGGTCCTCATAAGAATCGTCTCTGCCTCAATGAGACACTTATAAAGAGAACCAACAATTGGAATAATGATTTGGAAACGCTTTTCGTTTTAGGCTATATTTTGAATAATTGATTGTAAAAAAATATTGATAACTTTATATTGCTGTCTAAGTTACTAGTCATTCTATAGTTTCGATTAGTTTACAACAATTTAACTCTTTGTATACTGGAAACCTCTAGACGGGTACTTATGCAAACAGTGAAAACCCATATGAAATGCAGCAGGGTCTGCACTGTTAGCCAAGATTAACACTTTCGCTACCAAAAGCGACTGTAGTCGAATTTACCGTTATCTGTCAAACGCGACTACAGTCAAAATTTAGAGGCACAGTTGATAGCTGACTATTTTTAACCGTTATAAGGGACGCGATTCTTTCTTCTTTATTGCAAAATGTTCAGGGGACATAGTAATATCGTATATAAAGATCAACGCAATTTTCTGTACAAGAATAGACTTTACAAAAATATTTGTGATGTCATTAGATTTCGCGGAAATCAAAAATATCGAAAGCATGTCCATGGGGATGACATACAGGACGCATTAAGCCCTTCAACTGCTATATTTTGATATATTTCTGATGAAACAATATATCAGAATAAAGCATGATGTTTGATACTTGATGTAGATGGATGTTTTATCTAATTTTTGTATGAACTAGTTGTTTATAGGCATTTTTCATATTTTCAATATGGCTTCCAAAATGGCCGCCAAAGGTCACGTGACTATTTTTAATTAATAGAAAAAAAGAAAAGTTTTATATATTAGCAACATTCTGTGAAAGTTTCACAGTGAAAGGTTGAATGGTTCTGGAGATACTCTGTGTTGAACCCATATACCCTCAATATTCAGGAGTTCTTGAAACATGCTTGTCACTGAGGTATTGGTTTTTTGAGGTGCTTGGCAACGAAAGTGTTATAACAACCTTTCTGGGACAGAAGTACATCATAATTTAGAACCTTCTTCCTGTGACCCTTTTAAATACAAAATGGACAGTTCCATATTCATTCTATCAATATGAATGGGAAATCCATCAGAATACAAAACGGGAAGTTCCATATGCATTGTATCAATATGTATGGGAAATCCATCAGAATACAAAACAGGAAGTTCCATATTCATTGTATCAATATGTAGGGGAAATCCATCAGAATACAAAACGGGAAGTTCCATATTCATTGTATCAATATGTATGGGAAATCCATCAGAATACAAAACGGGAAGTTCCATATTCATTGTATCAATATGTATGGGAAATCCATCAGAATACAAAACGGGAAGTTCCATATTCATTGTATCAATATGTATGGGAAATCAATCAGAATACAAAATGGGAAGTTCCATATTCATTGTATCAATATGTAGGGGAAATCCATCAGAATACAAAACGGGAAGTTCCATATTCATTGTATCAATATGTATGGGAAATCCATCAGAATACAAAACGGGAAGTTCCATATTCATTGTATCAATATGTATGGGAAATCCATCAGAATACAAAACGGGAAGTTCCATATTCATTGTATCAATATGTATGGGAAATCCATCAGAATACAAAACGGGAAGTTCCATATTCATTGTATCAATATGAATGGGAAATCCATCAGAATACAAAACATGCAGTTCCATATTCATTGTATCAATATGTATGGGAAATCCATCAGAATATAAAGGATTCAGACTAGATTACAGTTATTGTCTGTTTCATTTCAGATGTCCACATCTAAGCAGCTTCATGGACCCTGGAATAACTCTATCTTCAAAGAAATCATTCATTCTGTTACCGGAATACTAACCTCAGTCCTTCAGTTAAGAGCGTGTATCGAAAAGTTTTTCCTTATTTCTCAACCAAAACATATGCTGTGGGTACACAAAAGAACGTCTCAATGAGCACCCAAAACATTCTTAAATTTGATGGGTATTAAAGTATTTACAACTGTACGCTGATTTTTGTCTGTTTATATAAACCTATGAACCTGCCAATATAACATTCATTAAGTATGTAATGTATCACTATGACAGATAGCTCAGATACAATATGTAGAGGAGACGACTCTGAACAAAGTGAAGGAAATAATAATGTTAGTCAATATCATCATGAAAAGAATACAGAGCTGATGGAAGCAAATAGTGATGGTGAAACGTCATCAGAAGATGAAGAAAGCGAGCTATTGCCTTTTCTCCAGTGCGAACAAAGCACAGTGACATTAATTGATACTAGTAAGGCACAGACAAAACTTCAATCTGATAATGGTGAAAATGGCTTGAAGACAAAATTAGAAATACGTGCAGAATGTGAAGACAAAAATAAAGTGGGTGGCGAAAAGGGAAGAAAATGTTTGAGCAAAAATTCGAAGAAGAAAGCTGATTTACAGAATGAAGGCTATGGGGATGTTAAAGCAACTGATCATGTAAAGGATAATTTACATAAGACAAATAATGAAAAGCTTAGTGATTCAAATACTTCACAAGAACTTGAAGTTGAAAGACAAATCGACTGTCCAATATGTGGAAGATCCTTCACACGTTCGACAAATCTCCAGGCCCACATGCTAATACATACTGGTGATAGACCTTATGCGTGTAAAGTCTGTAATAAAAACTTCATACGTTCATCAGATGTCAAGAGACATATGTTGGTTCATACTGGAGAAAGACCATACAGCTGTGTTCTCTGTCATCAGAGGTTCGCACTTTATCAAAATCTAAAGACACACATGGACATACACAGTGGGGTAAAACCATTCAAGTGTACGTTTTGTACCAAATCTTTCTCTAGGGATCGAGGTCTGAAGCGCCATATGCTAGTTCATTCTGGTGACAAACCTCATTCCTGTGAAGAGTGCGGTAAAGAAGTCACTACATCACATAGTCTGAAGATGCATAAACTAATTCATACTGGCGAGAAACCTTACAGTTGTCCAGTGTGTAGCAAGCCTTTCAGGCGAAGCCAGCATGTGAAGAAACACGTACTGACACATGGAAAAGAGATTGATCAGAATTTTATATTAACTACCCGTAACTGTGCTGAAGCTACTAAAGATACTGCAGCAATGATCATGCATTCTGTACAAACGATAGAAGTGAGTACTGACAAAGATCCACTCAACGATGAGTTAAATGAAAGTTCTGGTAAATCAACGCAAAACTGTGTGGACTCAACCAAATTAGAGACAGAGACAGTCGATGAAAAAGCAACTTAGGAAGGAAATCACTGGTCTCTGGCTATGTGCCATTTGCATATTCCACAACAATTATTTTACTTGACTATTATTCTGTTATGTAAAGAAGAAAGCAACAGTGCTATCTCTTAACTACAGCATTTAACGTTGGGCCATCATCAGCACGCCAGCAAAACGCCATTTAAATGGCGTTTCACTGGCGTGCCGATGATGGGCCGCTTATAGTGGTATTTGGATCCGCCCTCCCATCAACTAAAAAAGAGAAAAACTAGAAATGTGTCCATGGGACACGGATGCCCCCGCTATTGCCAAATTCGCATAAATAGGGCATCGTTATTAACAAAGGGCCATAACTCTAATAATAATCGGTGGATTTTATCCGTAATTAAACTTGACCTGTATTTTATGATTACATACATGTGTATGAAATATGAATCCAATACACCAACGTATTCAAAAGATATCGCCCTGAAACCATTTTTCGTACCGAGATCAAGGGCCATAACTCTGATGATAATTGGTGGATTTTACCCATAATCGAACTTGACCTGTATTTTATGATTATATACCTGTGTATGAAATATGAATCCAATACATAACTGTATTCAAAAGATATGGCCCAGAAACCATTTTTCATTCAAAGATCAAGGGCCATAACTCTGATAATAATCGGTGGATTTTGTCCATAATCGAACTTGACCTGTATTTTATGATTATATACCTGTGTATGAAATATGAAGCCAATACACCAATGTTTTCAAAAGATATCGCCCGGAAACCTTTTTTCGTACGTACGGGACGTACGGGACGTACGGAAGTACGGACGTACGGAAGTACGGACGTACGGACAAGGGTGATGCTATATGCCCCCCCCCCCCATTATAAATGGCGGGGGCATAAAAAAACGTTGTCAAGGTTGGACCCCTTCTGACAAAACTTTCTGGATCCGCTCATGCAATAGAATTTAGAATGAAACTTGTAGGCCAGTTTAGACCAGTTTTCAGGTATAACAATGGTTGTTATTGCATGACCTGAAACATAAGAAGTTTCAAGACGCACTATAATCATGCTAGAGAACCATTGAACTGGAACAGTGCAGTCATTGCGTGGTGGTTGCAGTTGATGATTGCACAAAATAGTGTATCTAGCTGTTAATAAGGGTAATATATTGGTCAATATCTTATTTCCTAAAATATACATTGGGAATTTTTGTCAATTATAAACCAGCTGGGTAACAGCTTAGCAAAACTTTTGTTGGTTTAGTTTTTATCGCTACAGCACCAGAGTTATGCCAAAAATGTGATTTTTTTTCCTGAAAAAGAGGATGAAAGAAATTTATGCTTATGTTCTGGAATTTATGCTTACTTTAGCTAAAATGCAAAATAACAGTACTTTAATTATAAAGAGTTCGAAATCTGAGGCTTGAGCATTTTGAAAGTTATTCAAGCTTTTCATACTGTACGCATAGTTCTGTATATCGTGTGTTCTGGCCCAGTGGTCGGGTCGTTGACTGCAACATATTGAATTTATTTAGACACTCGACTACTGGGCCAGAAGACCCGATATACAGAACTATGTGTACAGTATCAAAAGCTTGAATATCTTTCAAAATGCTCTTTCCTAAGATTTTAAAAGATGGGCACATTAAAGGACTGGTATTTTGCATTTTATCTAAAGAAAGCATAAATTTCAGAACATAAGCATAAAGGGGAATGTGCATTAAGGGGCTATTTTGGCCCCCTATAGAGCCAAAAACTAAAAGTTGCTTTTCACCAATTTCATCTTATTGGTTTGTTAGAACAATAGCCCAAATGTAAAATTCTGGCATTTTTTTTTTCTTTTACTGGTTGCTATGGTAACCAAAATGGCGGACAAAATAGGCTTAAAATAATGAAGTTGCCATTTTAGGCCAAATTTGAGGCTTTTGGAGACCGATTTTTTATGAATTAGATATCAGCACAAGCAAATACAAAAACAACTTTTAATATATTGTGTGCTGTGATAATTCTCATCATCTGTACAAATATTTTTTTGGTATTTGCTTGTGCTCTATATTAATTCCTCTGTTACTTGTCTCAAATTTGCTCCAAAATGGTCAGTTTCTTATTTTCAGGCTTTTTTGAGGCCATTTTTGTTACCATAACAACTGTAAAAGTCGAATCAATACCAGACCTTTACACTTTGGCTATTGTTCTAATAAACTAATAAGAAGAAACTTGTGAAGAGCAACTTTTATTTTTTAACCTCATAGGGGGGCCAAAATAGCCTCTTAATGCACGTACCTCTTTCTTTCATCCTCTTTTTCAGTATAAAAAATCACATTTTTGGCATAGCCCTGGTGCTGTAGTGATTATCACTCAACCCATAAAACTTTTGTTGAACAGACACACAGCTGGATTTATAAGTAAAATGATTCGCGATGAATATTTTCAGAAGTAAAGAATTCACTGAAATATTACTTTTTTTTACACTATTTTGTGCACTCGTCGACTGCAACAACCACGCGATGACTGTGCTGTTTGAGTACAGTGGTTTTCTAGCGTGATAATCTGCCCATCTGCCGTTAGTCAGTGTAAAATGCAATAACGCAAAAACTACTAGGAATATTTTGATAGCTTAGTTAAGAGTGTGTAAGGACAAATAATTTTCTTAGTACTCAACCAAAGCATATGTTGTGGGTGCTCAAAAGAACCGTCTCAATGAGACGGTTCTTTTAAGCACCCAAAACATGTGCTGTATTAGGGGAGTTTGGAAAGTTCGTAGCTTGGTCTTTTATCTCAGTAACCGATTTACAAACCCTATCATGTTTGGTATCATTTTGAAGAACTGTCTTTCCTCCATGTTAGGGCACAAATTTCATGAGGATGTAATAATGCAGGGACGAAAACTATTATTGTAAATACATGTACTGTTTGTATACTGGAAAATGCAAAATTTCAGCGGAAAATATAGCTTTTTACCTTTTGAAAAGTGTGCAGAACATTTACATTAGTTAATGCAATTAGACAATTTTGTACCATTTGGTAGGCCACAATCTGGTACTGTGATTATACAACTGATGACCGAGTTGGATGTTTCTAATAACTAAATACCGGAACAGCAATACCCAAAAAGCAATGCACTAAATATATAACCGACAGTAGTTAAAAATACCCTACGTTGGTATTTTTGTCAAGCACACTTTAATCTGTTTGTATTGAAACCAAAGGTATTTTGTAAACAAGAACAAAGGGAAGATAACTTAAAATCTTCCCATGGGGCAGAATGGGTTTAGCTTTGACTTGACTATCTGGTTCATTTCAATAGAAAACAGTGGCAAACAAAATTTTGCGTCATGAAATGATTTTTATGCATTGTTTGCTACAAATAAAGCGAAACATAAACTCAATAGGCATTATTCGTGCTCCTGTAGTGATACAATTTATAGTAAAAGTATAAAAAAATCGAATAAAGTCCCATTTTTGAAAGTTTACCATTTCTCTGTTAGTCAACACTTTCCAATTGTAAAGGTGCAAGTCATGCAAGCAGTGATCGCATAATATGTTTTAGTAAAAATAGTTGGCACCAATTTGTAACTTTGTCAAATCATGATCTCGTAAATAAGGTTACAAATTTTCCTTCATTTTTTTCCAAATATTTTTCCTAAATTTCTGCCAGTGTATAAACCCTACTCATTTTGAGCATGTGCACCACGTGCACACCAAGTCCTTTTCGAAAAAAAATAAACCATCAAGTAGCTGTTGAATTCTGGTTTCCAAAAATGTATTATAATTTGATAGCATTTCATCAATGCATTGTGGAGTTATGATGCCATGCTATGACCCTCATAAATTATGGGTAAGAAAATATTTACAATTTTATGCTGAAAATTCTGTTTATTTCAATTTGTGACAGTAGCTTTTATAAGCAAACTATGTAGTTTGAGTATCCATGGTCACTATGTTTTTATCCCATATGGAAATTCAACCAAACAAGGCCCTATTGTTTGAAAGAAAGTTACTGCTTGACCTGGCCGAGTCTTCATTTACATCCATACATTGTGTATGCAAACAGCAACAGCTGAGGCGAGTCTGCACAATAATTGTATATGTGCAGACTTGCCTAAGCCTTCGTTGCTTGACAACGTGATAAGTAACAGCATTTCATATAATGGCTCTTAGTTTCACACTTGTGTCAATTATGGTGTAGCCAGATGCCTTTATTAGGCAATGTGTCCAAAAGTGGAAGCGATCTAAATATCCATGAATGGTAGCACATAGAGAAGGGATCTTATAGGTACTATGAGGGCCTGGATGGGGGGTCTGGTATTCACTATTCATCAAAAATTTAGCCCATTATTCATCTCATTAAAATTTTGGGTTATTCATTAAAATAAGACCAATAATTCATTAAAAGCAAGAAAAGGTGGTAAAGAAATCTGATTATTCACTATTCATTAATTTTTTCATCAGTTCATTAAAAAAATAGGATTATTCATTACTTTTTAGGCCCTCATTATTCACTATTCATTATTTTTTGGGCTCATTATTCACTATTCATTATAAAAAGGGCCATTATTCACTGATCATTATACCCCATCTAGACCCTCTACTATGGAAAGATATTTTTCAGTGCCAACGTGTGTCTCCACTTTTTAGTAGTGTGTTATATTCTTCCTATTTTAGGATAAATGTGCACTTATTATTAGCTATAATTAATGTTGTGCCATATTATAGAAACTCTAGGTTTATTAGTAACTGTGAATAAAATCTACAGATATTGTTGTTTTTTCACTGTCCAATATTATAGAAGTATATAGCTAATGTCTTTCCGTTTGAATGTTCGTTCGTTTATTGTTCATTCGTACTTTCGTTACGTTCATGGAATTTATAACAAAGTTTCGGTTAAAGTTTCTCGAGTGATATATATCAGTAACCATTTATCAGAAAGCATACATATTTATACCCCCGGTACGAAGTATATAGGGGGTATATAGTTTTTGCCTATTCTGTAATTATGTTTGTTTGTTTGTGTGTTTGTCTGTCTGTAAACTTTTTTTTCCCTCAAAGATTTCTCAGCAACTACTTGAGTTAGGATTCTGAAATTTGGTACAAAGCTTGCTAGTAATTAGTTCGTGTAACAAAAAAAAGCCTCAAATTGCTTAACAGTCCCTATATTTGTTCATTTTTCTTTCTCTCCAATGAAAATATCTGTCACAGATTTCTCAGCTCCTATTGGAGCCAGTGTTTTTAAATTTTGTGTACACCTTCAGGTAGGCAAAGTGTACTGTGTAAATGGAAATTAAGATGCTAATCCTCATTTTACCTTCTTTTTTCAATTTTTCATTTTTTTTCTTCTATCACTCTTATATAATACATATGGACATTTTTCTGTGGAAGATTTCCCAGCAACTACTTGAGTTAGGATTCTGAAATTTGGTACAAAGCTTGATATTGATTAGTTGTATTGTGTTACAAAAAACAGCCACATATTACTTATCAGTCCCTTTATTTGTTCATTTTTCTTTCTCCAATGAAAATTTCTGTAGTAGATTTCTCGGTTCCTATTGGAGCCAGTGTTTTCAAATTTTGTATACACCTTCAGGTAGGCTAAGTGTATTTTGTAAATGAAAAAAGATGCTAAAGCTCATTTTGCCTTCTATTTCAATTTTTCTTTCTGTCACTCCTATATAACACATATGGACGTTTTTCGTCAGAATTTTCTCAGCAACTATTTGATTTAGTATTATGAAACTTTGTGTACACTTTCAGTTAACTAAAGTGTATTGTGTAAATGAAAATTAAGGTGCTAACCCTCATTTTGACTTCTTTTTTCAAATTTTCAATTTTTCCTTCTGTCACTCTCATATAACACATATGGACATTTTTCATCAAAGTTTTCTCAGAAACTACTTGATTTAGGATTATGAAATCTTTGACAATTTTGTCTTTTCTCTGAAAGTGCTACAACCTCTGATGGCTACCACCGGGGGTATGTGAGCTTTGCTCACTTCTTGTTCTTGTTGAACCATAGTTGCCCTGAAGGATTGACATTTACATCATAACTTCAGACCCAGCGTCCCTGCCTCTGGGTGAAGCTGGAGGACAAAATCTAGGATCTCTTTAAAAAGTATGGCAAAGTTTTGGTAAAGTTTCTCATGTGGTGTTTATCACAGTAACAGCTGCTCTGTAAATTTGGAAATTTTCGTGATACTTCGCATATCCACTCATTCTAAAATAAGTTGCAAATCCTGGAGAAAATTATAACGAAAAATGAAGTTGTAAAAATAGACTTTTTAAGCATGTTTTCACTTTACCTAATCATTCAATAATCATCTTACGAAATTTCGTCACACTGATAATACACTGACCATTTCTGCAGCATTTTGAAACGCGGTGCTAAACGCTCATTTAGGTTATTAAAAATGTGGCATGCGTGCATGATTGAAATATTACAAAAAATCAAAATCATTGAATATTTGGAACCAGCACACTTTATTTTCTATAATTCAGATCAGTATCAATTAACTAAAATTAATAAATCAAACCTACTTTTCAATTTACGAAAACTTTTCAAATGAAAAAATCATACCATAGGCTTCTACAATTAGATATTTCAACTGTGTCTTCTTTCAACTGCTTCGATTGTCAATCTGCAGTATTAAATTGTATGAAAACCTTAGATGTTAATCACCATACTCCTACATGACATTTCATGTGAACATACGTTAACAAATCAAATACTCTCAAAGATATTCCTTTTTTATTTAGCGTCACTTAAATTACACCCAAAGGCATGTAAATTACTCTTGCAGCCACCATACTCAGTACCACTAAAAATTTAACAAAACATGAAAAACTGTTTAACACGGAACTTAAAAAAGATCTTAAAACAGAAAATTGACATATTCATGTACATAACTTTGAAGCCATCGTGACAACTTTCTATCATATAGTAATCTACGTGACCGCAGATTGTAATTGGCGTGAAGTCAGTATTTTTCACTCTCCCTTGACTTTCAAAATAAGATACGGTTATAGCTGGGGCATTGGGGTTGTTGCCCTTTCCATTAGTTCTCATGAACAGACCCTGCAAAGTCTGCTGTTTTCTTATATTGTAGGTTCTCTCTATTTCTGGGGGATTCATTTTTCCACATTATTTAGAGGCTGTGGCAGCTGTCGCTGTGCCGTGTGGAGTTGGTAAAATTTCTCCCTGTACACCAATAAAGTGTTGATATTTTTCCATATTTTGGTCTTTCATGAATATTGTGCTCTGATAGAAAGTAGAATACCGGTTGGTTGTTGCGCCACGAACAGAATCAATAAACTGAGTCTGCTTTTTCTTATATTGTAGGCTCTCTCTATTTCCAGATTATTTGTGGTCTACCGTTTGGGCCAGGGCTGTGGGCGTGGTGGTTGGTTGTTGCGCATTCCATTAGTTGTCACGAACAGAATCAATAAACAGAGCCTGCTGTTTTCTTATACTGTAGGCTCTCTCTATTTCCAGGTTGTTTGTGGTCGTGTTAACTAATTATGAAACGGTTACAATGCCACGGTATGTTCACAGAATGAAGCTTCATGCAGCTTTTATCACAACTGTATAATGTAGCGTAGGGATATAAATGTCTTTTAATTCGAACACTAATAGTTTTCATTTGGTCAACCTACACATGAAATATACATAAACGACAGGACTATCACTTATATGTCATCAATTGAAGCAGACAAGAGACTACTCTAATCTTAAACACAAAAAAGCTTCAACTGACTGTGCAGAAAGGTGCTGGATGCTGTATGTACCCATGTCACGTCATCAGCAGCGTAGCGTGAGAGTGCAGTCAAATTAACGACTGATTCATACCAATCCTGGGCTACACATTAAAACCTGCGAGTAACTTTTCAATCGCATATACGGTTTTCAAGAAAAGTGCAAAAATATGGTGATGCGTTTTCAAAGTCCTCTAGTATACTTGGATAGAATTGTCAAATGTTTTACATGTTTTATGCATTCAAGAACAAATAGCTGTTTATGCTTTGAATACGACACTGTCCTTAAAATCTTCGTAAAACAGATAATATACAACACAATAAGAAGCATCACTAATAACGGCTTACCCAAAATCTGATTTTTTTTAATCCAAATACAAAAACGCCATGAACACAGGGTGTTAGACAAACGGTGGTGTTGAAATGTACTGAGAACACACCAAACCTTTACACACACTAATTCAAAAAATACTCTTGGTCATTCAGGTGCTTTCAGTGTGAGCTGCGTCACGTAAATTACTGTCACGTAAATTACATTTCACTTTTGATGTCTGATAAATATGCCTAAATGCCAACCGATAAGGATTTTCAAGTCTGTGAAACCTATTCAGCCCCCGTATTTTCATATACAGAAATTGCTGTTTCAAATACCGTTTTGGATTCCTTAAAATCAGTGTCACGTATGATTACATTCTTAAAACAGACGCTAAGGTTAAGCTTAAGAATGAGAACTATTTGACACAAATGTCTATGTTAATAGAAGTGTACGCCTATTATTCATATAAAAGACATATTTAACTGTTAATTTGCTACACCTTGATCTACATTATCAGATTACACTATCTGATTAGGGCAAATCTTAGATTGTGTCACGTAAATTACAGAAACCTTGTGACAAGTCTTTTTCGACTTTTGAAGCGGCAAAAAAAAACAAAAATCCGGATACAGATATTAAAACCATTCATAATGTCATATGCATAATGTCAAATGAAGTAAATGTAATGTTTTGATGTGTTAAAATAGATATTATGTATTTAGTCCCATTTTAAAATTTACTATACACAGATTTTGACAAGGCTTTTCTGTGGGGGTCACACATTATTCGCTGCTATCTGGACTCATGAGAACCATAGTTCGTTATCAAACTTTGTTTGGTCTTAACTGAGATAGTAGCACACTTTTAAAATTCAACTAACCCTAGTGATACGGTGATGTAAATAACTTTGATTATGATGCAATATCCGGAGACATGGGTTTTGCAACTTATTTTAGAATGAGTGATCACTCTCTCATTTACTGATACTGTCAATGGACTATGGCCGTCACATAACGATTCACCAGCGTGATCAAAATGATTGTCTATACAATCCTGATTGGATTCAAATATTGGACCTCAAATTAAAGCGGAACCATTTGTGCAATTTTGGTAGAGGGTACCGCGAGGAACAATTCTGTGAAATTATTTTGAATTTGGACCAGTGGTTCAGGAGGAGATGTCATTTAAAAGATTGTTTATCTGGAGCTCTGGTGGTCCTTGTATTCAGTGGAGCGGAACCGTTTATGCAATTTTGGTAAAGGGCATTATGGGGAACATTTATGTTAAGTTTTTTTTTAATTTGGAGCAGTCGTTCAGGAGGAGATGTCGTTTAAAGAACAATGTTATGAACAGACGCACGACGGACGAAGACCGATCACAATAGCTCACCTTGAGCCTTCGGCTCAGGTGAGTACGTTGACTTGTTCCTTTGTTTACCTTCAAGTAAATTTTCTACGGGTAAAACCCAGTAACCCTTTGTGGACTGGAAACCCCTGAACGGATACTTTCGCAAACAGTGCAGAACCAGATGAAATGCCGCAATATGTGGCAATATGCGGCATTTCATCAGGGTTTGCACTGTTTGCTAAGACAGAAAGGGTCTTCAGAGAAAGAAATACAATATTTTTTTTAAATTATAACCTCATTATATACAATGGACTTCCTGGCTTTTTTATATGTAGCTTTATGGAACATTTCATTGGTCTACAAGTTGCCAGCTACTCCCAGTTTCTGCTAATACGAGCAACTGAATTGTATTTGAATTGCTCTCCAAATGTAACTGGTTGCGGTGATCTCTTTAAGGGCTTATCATCCTTCTCTCGTAGGAATACAGCAACCGCACATGAAAACGACACAGTCGCAAATCTGACTACGGAATAGCATTCATAGGAACAAATGCTGAGGTACATGGCCCACTCTATGCACAACGTTTTTTTTTTAATAATTCTTTGCCTACTAGGTATTGTTATACGTTTTCCGTGTGCTTAATTTTTTTCAAAAAAATCGAATTTTTCAAAATAAATCTTTCAGGAATGCCATCAGAGTTTCAAATAGTTTGTATCCAGACCAGGCCCGACAATTTGTCGGGCTTGATCTGGGTTCAAACTGTTCGCAAAGGTTATAAGCAGACGACATTGGTAGGCAAAGTTTTAAACACTGGAACTGCTCATTTGCCATTGTAACAACCTGAGTTTGATGAATTGCGGAGACAATAAGGAAAAAGAAGAAAAAATGGGTTTGGAATGAATCAGGGACCTCTCACATGTGGGGCGGGGAATTACGTTGGCTGCGGGTTTAAACATATTTTAGGAATATCATCAGAATATCAGACAGTTTGGATCCATAGCTGGCCCACGTTTTGTCAGGCTGGACCCACTGTGACTCTACTGGATTTTGACTTGAGAGCACTTTACTTTGTTTCATCACAGTATGTTAATTGATTTAATTGTTCCCCCGTGGTGGTACATTGAATATGTGAAGCCTCCACGCGAGCTAAGCATTTTTTTTTTTGACAGCGGCAGAATCTAGGGCGAAGATTTGGCGAGTTAAATTAATTTTAGCCGCTGCTGTCCGTTCTAAGGCAGTGGTTCTGTTGTTGTAGATTCATTTGTTGTGGCTCCCATTTTTGTGGGATTTTGTGTTTGGTCCTTGTTTTGCATTACATCTTGCTGGTGAAGAGAAAGCTGGTTGCTTTACCTTAATTGTCTTCTTCATGCCATGTGGCTATTAATGTTCCGTGTCTCTTCCTCACGGCACCATGGGCTGGTCTGCAGTTTGTGATTGTGACATTTCCTGGTCGTACTCACTTACTTTTTGATCTGGGTTCAACCTGTTCGCAAAGATTATCAGCAGAAGACAAAACATGACACTATCAAGAAATGAAATAAATGAGCATACACAGTTACCCAATCAATCTACGTGTCCAGTTTTGTCACGCATCGTCGAGCTATTGTAACTCGCATGCATCTGTTGTGCCAACCAAAAGTGACAGTAACGTGAATCGATAGATTACTAATGTATTAATCCTATCCGCAGGATAGGATTAATACACAAGTGATCTATCGATTATAAGTCCCTGATAATTTTATAAACAAAACATGACCTCACCGTCATTCTTGGCTGACAGGACAGTAGATAAAGAATCAGGCCAAAGTTTAGGCCACTAGCCCCGCTGGATTCGCCAACACGGACGTTTAAAGTGACAGGACTGGATTATTTAAGGATGATTAACATTCACAGTTTCATGGGTGCAGTGTGGATGCAGAATAACGGTTTAGGCCTGCGTGACCCACTCCATCGGCATTAGAACCAAAAAATCCCCATTTCATACTGGTTACATCTTCAAATAACCAATCAAGTTGTCATATTAGCCATTTCAATGTCCCCTGATTGGCTGAATGAATTTTCACACTTTTTACCGTACATGTAAATTGACACTCTACAGGGAACCAGACCCATACCCACCCTAGGTTTTGAAAGTCCTGTCTTTTAAAGGAGCATTTTGCGCATATGAGACAAGTACCAAGATATGCTCTGGATCAGTTTGTTTACCTGAGAAGTCGCTGGTGCCAGTGTGATAAACCCGTTTTCATTTGAGCTAGCTCTAACATATTTTTTAATGATTATCTCTAGCATTATGTTGCAAATACATTAGTATCATCTGCTCATATATGCCAGGATTTATAAGGATAGTAAAAGGTACAATAATTACGCAACAAGTTCAATAAGTTTGTTAAAGGTTTGATTACAACATGTATAACATTACACAATTTTATCGTAATATTTAATCGGTTTTAATATTTAATCATGGATAAACGTTTAAACGTTGCGTTATTTCAAGTTTTATCCATTATATTATATTGTCTAACCACTATGATACAATGTTTAATCATTATTGTGCTACAAGATTAAATCGTTATGATGCTAGGGTTAATTGTTACGCTTCAAGGTTTGATCTTCACGTTACACGGTTAGATTATTATGTTCAAAGGCTTAATCATTATTTTCGGGGTTTAATAATTACATTAAATGGCAAAAAGATCGCATTTTGAAAGAGATTGGTAGAAATTTAGGAACATTCGCAACAGTGTTGTAAAACTTATTCGCGATGTAAAGCAATCATTAGCTGACAAACTCTCTTCTGGTACAGTTTCATTAAAAGACTGGTGGTCTACTCTTAAATCATTTATTCTTCATAAAACTAAGACTAGAAGTTAACAATATGATACACACCGATGCATATGACAAAGTAAACATTCTTAATAATCACTTCCAAAGTCAGACAATATTAGATGACACTAATGCAGTACTTCATAATCTGCCCCAGCCTCCTTTAGATTCGCAGTTAAGTCAACTTATACTTACTCCACAAGAAGTTAAATTCGTTCTGCAATTTTTTTCATTAGGAAAGGCTAGTAGACCAAATGGGCTAAGTAATAGAATACTCCGTGAACTTGCTCATGAGATTTATGTGCCCTATTGTTCTTTCTTCAATCAGTCATTGCAAAGTGGTATAGCGCCTGCCTCATATAAAGAATCAAATGTATGCCCCATTTCTAAAAATGGCGATCCTTCTATCGTTAGTAACTATAGACCTATTTCTCCCCTTAACTCAGAGAAAAAGCTCTTTGAAAGAATAATCTTTAAACATCTGTTCAACCACTTTCAGGACAACCATCTTCTATCTGCTTTTCAATCAGGATTTATTCCTGGTGACTCTTGTATAAACCAGTTAACATTCTTATACAACACATTTTACAAAGCAATTGATGCAGTCAATGAAGTAAGAGCTGTCTTCTGTGACATTGGCAAAGCTTTTGTTCGAGTCTGGCACGCTGGTATAATTCAAGAGTTTAGAGCTCCTGGTGGCACAGGAGAGGTTCTTACCTGGTTAAAGAGTTATCTCTCAAACAGACGTCAAAGGGTTGTGCTATAGACTGGATCTATATACTAGCTGGTGTTCCCCAACAGTCTATTTTGGACCTATACTATTTTTATGCATTAATAATATTGTTAATGCTATAGGCTCAAATAGTCGCCTTTTTGCTGACGATGCTAGTCTCTTCATTATTGTTGATAATCCCCTTGCAGCAGCAATTTGTTTGAATACTGACCTTTCCAGGTTAACCAGATGGGCTGCCACCTGGCTTGTAACTTTAAATCCAACAAAAAATGAATCTCTTCTGATCTCACGCAAAATCATCAAACCCTATCATCCACCCCTGTATATGCAAAATGGATAGATAACTTAAGTTGATTCACACAAACACCTTGGTGTCTATTTTTCTAGTGACTGTCCGTGGCACCAACATTAGTTACATAAAAGAAAAGGCATGGTCAAGGATCATTGTTGCAAGAAAACTTAAATTCAAATAAGACAGAAAATCTCTTGAAACCATTTATTTTACCTTCATTAGACCTATACTCGAATAAGGTGATGTTGTATTTAACAACTTTTCACAATATTAAAAAGATGAACTGGAAACAATAAAATTTGAAGCAGCAAGAATAGCCATAGGGGCAACTGAATTAATATCAATTAATGCACTCTATAATGAAACTCAACAACAAAGAGGCAAATTCCCCATCTTACGCTCTTTTTATAAAATGTCCAATTAATTTACTCCTCAGTATCTCTCATCTCTTATTCCCCAGCCTGTTGATGCTATCTCACGTTATAACCCACGGAACTTTAATGATCTTCAGACACTGAAATCAAGAACGAGTTTGTATTATCACTCCTTCCTGTCAACTGCAATAAGAGGGTGGAACAGCTTACCCAAGGAAGTGAAATCCTGTGATTATATTAACTCTTTCAAGTGCCAATTGAAAATGACCAAAACAGTCCCAAAATACTATCACACTAGAAGACGTAAGGCACAAATTTTACACACACGCCTGCGAACCAAATGCAGTGCACTGAATATATATCTTTTAACCAGAAACGGAGAAGATTCACCGCTCTGTCGCTGTGGAAGCAATGAGGACGCCCAGCACTTATTTTTCCATTGTGGACACCATACAGTTCAAAGCTACGATGTTACTTCAGCCCTCACAGTACCATCCTTAAAGTGTTTTATGTCAGGGGACTCGTCGCTTCCCAACGAGTGCAATTAATCTATTATCAAACATGTTCAAACTTTTATTACAAATACAAAACGTTTCACTAATTAACAGCAACGTTGGCAATTACAGCTCATCGTTCTTGATTCGCCAGACCCCTTTCTCCTATTTAAGCATTTAGAATTTCCTATGTTATTAGGATAATTTATTTTCTTTTAATATATTAAAAACATATGTATTAGTTTTCATGTAAACAGATTGAAACCGCCAAGTATTGTTTAAACTTATAAGGAGAAGAACTCTGTAAGCTTTTAGCTTCGGTTTAACAAATTCAATACAACATGAGCTTACATGTAAGATCCTCTAGATAAATGCTTGAAATGTCCTTTTCAACATTTACGAAATAGTATTCTCTCATTTCAGATTGCCGACCACACTTCTCGCCCAGGCAGGGATTGTGTTATATGACAAGATTTTTTTAATTATTGTTAAATATGTGTTAAAACAATGTGTTAAGTATTAGTGAAATTAAAAGTTAATGCTTTTTCAGGAACGAAAAAAGATCTATAGGAGAAATTATGGTAATTATTTAGATACTTCCAAAACGAATTCAATACAGGACGAATATAAGTGTAACACTACTATGAAACATTATTAAGATTATACGCAATATGTATAGTATTCAAATTCCAGTTTTAAAGCTGCATACTCTGTAACTATGAAAATTTTTCGAAAAATTTTATTTTCTTTTTAAATCATTTGTAAAAGTAGAATTAAGCTATGTTTTCACAATAAAAATGTTCAGTACAGCTGAAAACTGCATGAAAAAGTGAATTATCTTATCAAATAGGTGTATTTTTCTCTTGTTGGTAATTATTTGCGTCCCTCCAATAATTATAGACCGTTGAATTTAAACATAAATGCAGTTGTTTTGATAGTGATAACTTGTTAAGATTTACGAAAATGGTAAAATGTTTACCTGAATTTGAATATTTTTACTGCGTTCTTGAAAAATAAAAACATTGTTTTTAAAATTAGAAGATCAAATGTTACAGACTATGCAGCTTTAAATTCTTCTGCGCATGAAATTATAAACAAGTCAGTGTTAAATACAACTGCAGTGGTCAACCCCAGTTAGGCCAAATAAAAATACGTGTGTTTAAGGCAACCCGATCCTACCTAAATCAAAATGTTCTGGTGAAAACTAGATTTTTTTTCAGGTTTCCTGGAAAAAAGATTTATATGCATTTTGAAAGGCGAATTTTCTTTCAAAATGCGTAAAATCATATTGTTTCCTAAAAAAGAAATATGTGTACCTACTCTACCTAAAATTTTCAGACCCGTTACCAGAAGACACATAATTTTTATTTGGCCTTATCCAATTTTGAGTCAGAGACAAACATATCATCGGACAATGGGTACGAAATGCCAAACAACATTGGGAGAATATCCCTTTCTTTAGTTGCTGGGATAATATCTGTTTTGACTGTTGCTGGTAATTTGCTTGTTATAGTCGCTTTTAAATACAACAAACAACTACAAACTCTCAGTAACTACTATTTGATAAGTTTAGCAGTTTCAGATATGGCGACTGGAGCTTTATCAATGCCTATGTTTATTTTGTATGTATTTTACGGATTTTGGCCACTTGGTCCCATAGTGTGTGACATTTGGCTCTCTGTGGATTATGTGATGCATACTGCGTCCGTTGCGAATCTCTTAATAATTTCAATTGATAGGTTTCTATCAGTAGCGAGAACCATTCGATATCGAGCAACCAGAACTCCAAGGAAGGTTGGACTAATGATAAGCTACAGTTGGATTATTGCTGTCTTACTTTGGCCTCACTGGATATTCGCTTGGCCTCATATTGAAGGTACAAGAACTGTCCCTAACGATGACTGCTATGTACAGTTTCTTAAAAGTAACAAAGTAATGAATTTAATCACAAGCCTAATTACTTTCTATATTCCTGTTGCTATAACAACGACTGTTTACTGCTTCATATACAGACTAACAGCAAAACAAAAGAAACTTATGAGCAAGGCAAAAGTTATACATAAAAGCAATTCTAGAACTGTAGAAAGAAATACTTCAGTAAATAAAGCAACAAATGATATTTGTATTGAAAATTCGACTTTTCTAGCGCTGTCGAAGATTAAGGTTAGTAATAAAGGTGGGACTCAACTGGAGCTACCTGCATCTGGTAAAGCCAAAAGGCGTCAAAATAATAGATTATCGAAACATTTAAGTTTAGAGAGCATTTCAAGGATTGGAGAAGCTTTAAATCCACATAAAGAAAATGTTAAGCAAGATATCTGCCTAAACTCAACCAGCGCTTTTCATCTAGCGGAACTTGGAACAAGCCAATCCCAGTCTAGCGCAATCGTCAATGAAACGTTTCATAATATATCTGAAGATGAAAGGGATACATACAAATGTAATTCTTTATGTTTAAAGATAGGTAAATCCGTTACATGTGAAAAAAATAGTATCACCAGCAAACAAGATGAAAGTTTCAACAACAATAAACGGGAGAAGACATTTCAGAATGAATGGACAGTAAAAACGCAATCCCTACCTGATTTAAACTCGTTTAACAAGGAAATAATACACCTGTCGGCTGTAGATAAATATTTGAACAACAGTTTACACCAGTCAAATTCAACTCTGAAACGAATTAGATCTAGAAACAGTGTGGAGCCGGTAAAAACTGAGACAACGTTGATAAACAAAGGTCATCAACCAGCCAATATTTGTACTGGCAGCTCTACACGGAATGATAGAACATTATTAAGACCAACCAATGTGTCTAATAAGCAAATTTTGGGAGCTGGTAAGCAAGACGGACGGCAGGAGAAGAAAATAGTGAAAGTTCTTAGTGCAATACTTCTGGCTCTCATTATAACATTTGCACCTTACTACACCATTGTTGTCGTGGAGGTTTACTGCAATGGTTGTGTCAGTACAATTCTGTATGGGATAGGTTCGTAACTATTTTCCTTTTCACGTGCTACAATTAATAAAGCGAGTATGCTCAAGAAATCCTACAATCACAAAACGCAGATAATTCTATGGCACCGCTAGGGAGAGACACAGAACACTGGCAGCCACATGACAACAAGAACACTACTGAAGCAAAGCAATCAGCTCTCTCTCTTCTTCGGCTAAGTGATTCCAGAACTAGAAAGGACATTTAGAACTATGCCACAAAACAAAGAACCAGCACCAAACAAACACACACACAATGGGAGCAACAACAAACAATGAATAAACAACAACAGAATAGAATACAATAAAACCTGCGTAAAGCGGCCACTCAAAATTAGACTAAACAAAGGTCTTAATGACAAATGGTAGCTTAATGAAGATCCCCATTGAGCATTCTGCAATACTTGTGACCTGCATTAAGCGATGAGTGGTCTTGAAAAACATTTTTGTCTTTTTGAGAGTGGCCGTTTTACACGGGTTGTACTGTACAATCCTTAGAATGGAAGCTACCGGTCATGCTACCAGGGGACTTAAATCTAATGTCGCGACTCAAATATACTTTACTGGCTGAATATTCGCCCTAGATTATGATGTTGTTAAAACAAACGCAAAAATTGTTAAGCTTGTGTGGAGGCTTCGTATCATCACGGGGAACAACAGATCAAATTATTATACTGTGTTGGCTCTCAGAGTAGGTCAAAATTGATGCAAAATTGAGATTGTTAACATTACTGGCCCCTATATTATAAATGAGAATGCGTAATCATAAAATTTTTATTTCTCAACCAAAATATATGTTTTGGGTACGCCAATGACCCGTTTTAATGAGGTGTTTCTTTTGACCTGCACTAAGCGATAATTGGTCTTGAAACCCAAATTTCTGTCTTTTTTAAAGTGGCCCTTTTACACAGGGTTTTCTGTTTACCTAAATTTTAGCCTGAGCCTTCATTGATGTCCCTACGAGGGTCATTTTTTATGTTCGTAGAGAGTTAGATTTAATGAAAACGGCGAAAGTAAATGCATACATCATGCATATATTTGGAAAGATTGAGCTTTTATCTATACATGCAACCTAAAATTATTTCAAAATGCATTACTTTAATGTCTTCTAAGAGGCGAAGACATACCTATATATCGTACACTGGAAATATGGTAGAAATATGACATTTATGGACTTAGTCTCTGACAGAACGTTAGTAACAATTGCACGAAAATGGGTCCATAGCCATACACAGCTTCTGAAAATTTGCCTGCAGATCAAGGACAGCCTGTGCTACAACATTATATAAACATTATAGCGATTACGAAGCAATTATTGAATATGGAAGAGCTGTTTGGAACCTCAGCAAATTGAACAGAGGGCGTGTAAACTTTTATTGTAAAAAGTTGACACAAGTGGAAGTTGGATACAGGCTTTTGAATGTGGCTGAATATACTAGCTGCAAAGTAGTATTATAATTTTTCTTGTTTATATGGTAGATGGAAGTGTTATGGTAACTTTCATCCCAAAACAAAGTTAATGCTTTTGTTTAATTAGAAATTAACTGCAAAGTAAATAGCCTTGGGGGTGCTAAAATCCCTTATTTTGTACATAAATGGCGTCATGGAGCGTTAGTATATTTATAAAAATACATAAAAACTATTTTTGTGCCTCTAAACAGGTGTTGAAATCACTGTAATAAGAAAATTATGCAGATCCGATTGTTATTGTGTTTTCTACGCGAGGTTGATTTACCCCACCCACTTTTTATAACATGGGGGTATGCCAGTACCGGAAGTTTTGTGTTACACACTTAAATCGATACATCAATATAGCTGCTGACGAATGATTGAGTATATCATGTGCTACGCAAAACCAGAAGAAATCTTAAAAATTGTTCATAATCGTAATTTTAACAGATATATAAACTAGCACTTGACTGGGATTATTTTGATTCATTCATGGGTGTTTTAAAATTGTTATAGAAGAGCAAACAACATGCTTATAGCTTTGCTGCACTTGTCTACGATTAGCGTTTGAAAAACTAATTTTGATGGTGCAAAAGAAAAATCGGCTTGAAAAATGCTTATATTACCATAGCGAATGGAACTTAACAGTGTCTAATTTCCTGCTTGTTGCGTGGTTAAAATGGCATGGATTTTGACTAGTGCCATTTTCTATGCTTATTGAAAGCTATATATCTTGACTGAACTAAGCGCTAATGATGTAAAATTTACATCATTTGATAGACAATACCTAGACCTTTCAAAATATATATACTTATGGTACCGTAAATTCTATATTTGTAGAGATACAGCCCAATTCTACGAACATAAAAAATGACCCTCGTATGTTGTGTGTACAAGCAGCGAAGGCTCTGTGGAGACTGTGCGGATGCTCGGGCCAGTCTGAAACTTCGTTTCTCTCATAATTTATTAGTATTGAAATCTCATACCAGCTCATTTTATGGTTACTTTGCTACAAATCTTGATGTATTAATTGTATAACCCTTGAAACGCCCTCTAAAATTTACAACAGCGGGCATTTTCCAAATTTCGTACATACAGTGAGGTTTCCAATATAGAAAGTTGCCATTATAGAAAAATATCCATATTTGATAAAGACAGGTTCAAAATAATTCTGATTATACTGCCATCACTACCTATGACTTCAGATTCAAAACATAACATACTTAATTCACATCTTGTTGCATTAACTGTTAACTATTTGCAGGTCATGTATATTTGGCTTATTTTAGAAACGTGTTTTGGAAAAATATGTATGATTTATACCTTACATTTAGATTAGGTAATTGAAAGTGGTATGAAATCAAAGTACATTTATTTCTGAGTAAATATGACCAATGTACAGTTCATTACTGATTTATATAGTAGACTTATGGACGGGAAAGTGTGAATTAGTAGGTTAATGAAATAATATACTGGCCATATGTCCTGAAAAAGATTTTAGGAAATTAATTTGGTTTATCTATTGTATTAGGGTACCTAAGACCCGGGACCTAAGACTTACAAGATACAAAAAAAACATTGGAGGACGGAAATCTAAACAAAACAACAGGCTATCATAATAATAATTATATATCTTCTATATACAGAAGATACCGTTGAGGTTTAGAACAATTGTCATTTCTGATGGAATATGAAGCCAAATATTAAGCTTGTCAGCTGTCTGGTGACCAGTTTGTCTTGAGGGTTAAGTGTGATTTAAAAAAAAATAAGCATGCAGAGTTTATCAAATGTATGTGATTCTGTAAGGGAGAAAATGTTTCTCTACAGAAAACTATACTGATATAGGGGAAAACAATGAAATATTTCCCCTACAAAATTATTTCAAGGAACAGATATATATTTTGTTAGGCGCATTGATAGTCTTTCTTAACCCACTATCAGAGAATCTTACGAATGCTCTGCCTAATAAAAATCACCATAACATAATTATATAATGGCAACCTCATTGTACTTTAGAAACAAAACGATGTTTGTCATTGTTTGTTTTTTTTTTTCTTTCATATAAGACGCTTCACATTCATGAAATTGTTTTTGCATTCAAAAGAAGGAGGGTGACAATAGATATGTGTCGTCTGCTGTAGTCAATGTTTTATATAGGCATATTTTTCTTAATCTGTTTCAGCTTACTGGATGTGCTATGTGAACTCGACCATTAATCCCTTCCTGTACGCGATGTGCAATGTCAACTTCCAAAGGACATTCTTGAAAATTCTACGATGCAAACATTAAACACGTATAAATTAATTCTTTGCCTACTGGTTTCGCCTGCTGATAACCTTTGCAAACAGTTAGGACCCAGATCAGGTCAGACAAAACGTCGTCCTGATCTGGATCCAAACTGTTTGACACTCTGATGCTATTTCTGAAAGAAACATTTTGAAAATTACCCAGTAGGCAAAAAATTAAACCAGCTGCAGAGATTGTGGCATTCATCGCATAGGCGAGCAGGGAAGACTCAGACATTTTGTGCATCAGCACAGAGTCCTACTAGTGCCTACACCGTTGCATGTCATGCTCGAATCCAGAGAGGAGACACGGGGTCCGGACCCCCCTCTGAAAATCACAAAAATATAGGGTTTTTAGCAATGCTGGTCCGGATCCCCTGAAAAAGCACAAAGCTACTAAGTCAGCATTCAATGTTTGGCCAACATCGGCACGCCAGCGAAACGTCATTTGATTGGCGTTTCGCTTGCGGGCTGATGATGGCCCGGTTATCATATGCATTACTTGTGTTAAAGAGTAAATCATTGAAAATGCATGTTATATGGAAACCTTTTATCTACCTAGTGCAACTACAAATCATAAATAGCAAATCAAATTATATCTGTATCAAGGGATTTGAATTAAAGTTGCTAATTAATGGATCGTTATGGTTAACAGGCAAAATAGTGACAACAAACCCTTTTCTGAATCTGTTGTGGATCGACAAGTGAATGATAATTGGCTTCTTGACATTTGTTTGGAACATAAAATTGTTTAGCATATGTTATATCAAATTCTCCTCGAAAATTTCAAAAAGATAAGTTTTCACAATTGGCTTAATCAATGACATCAGTGGTGTGTGTAAGGGATTTAATTGTGCTTTCTTTTGATAGAAACTACTTTTAATTCCATTGAATTCGATGTGCAACGTGACTGCTTGCTTAAAAAAGTTGCTTTTGGACCCTCTTCCACATCACAGAATGTGGCCATATAGCATATCAAATTGACTCAAATGAAGCACAGAAAACCCTTACAATGTCCATTGTTTCCTTTAATGGAGCCAGGATTAAAGTTAATCTTATACAGAAAGAGGTCACAATGTTCAAATTGAATGAATAGAAAAGTAGATTAACATGTAAGCAAATAGGAGACACTTACACTTACGGAGAACTCCTGGGGTGGGGATAGGAGAAAAACTTTATCTTCAGGAAGAAGTCAAATTTTAGCTAATTACACACGCTTAATTTACAAAGTGTTAAAAATTAATCCTGCAACTTTTATGAAGTTATCTCAATTATTCATTGAAATATGGTCTTTTGAAACAATACGCTGTCTAAACTTTAACACACAACGTCAGAAACGTCATTCCGTTACTCATGATGTCAAAGTTAACTTCCTGATTGTGGGTTTTTCATACTTTTTTTATTATCCTTAGCATGTCGTCGCTTCAGTGCTATAGTGTTCTAAGTGACATTTTGGTCAAAAATGAGTTATGCATACCGTTGGAAAGGGGATCAAATGTTCTATCTACTGGTGATGGTTTCATTTGCCTATCTCCTCCCAGTAAGCTTTAAATCGCTGTGCGTTTCTGTTCTATCTACAAAAAGACAATTTCGTTCAGTGCTATAGTGTTCTAAGTGATTTTCATCCAATGACCAATGATGATTATGTCACGTGACTGGGTGAGTTCAGTGTCATAATGTTCTATCTACATAAATTCACTTCCCTTGGAAAAATTGCTAAAATTTGCAGTTACCTCCCTTACATAAATTTAAATTTCCTATATTGAAGCAGTTTGTCGGTCTTATGATGTTCTAATGGCTATATCGGCTACTTTAAGGTCCAAATAATCCGCTCAGTCAAAAATATAGCGCAAAGTGTTCCAGGGACAGAATAATAAGCTCTAGAAACAGATTACCTCCCTTACATATATCTAATCCGCTTCAATTGGAGTATTTTGTCGATGTTATTACAAATCAATGGTTAAATCTGCTACTTTTAGGTCCAAATAATCAGATCAGTCTAAAATGTTATACAAATTGACCCCATAGACAGAAAAATTAACTGTAGAAACAGATTACCTCCCTTGCATATATTTTAATGGCATAATCCGTGCTTTTTGTTACTGTTATGCCAAATAAATGACTAAATCTGCTACTTTTAGGTACAAATAATCATTTCTGTTCAGACAAGTTTATGCATTGACTCCATAACCAGAATAATAAGCTGTATGGATATAGAACACTATAGCACTGAACGCAGACAGCGATTTTTAGGGCAAAATGTTCTATCTGCAAACTGTAAAATGCCCGTAAATTCCATATTTCTGTAAAATTTCTTCAAACCAAGGTCATTTACACTGTATGTATACATTTTAACCCTCTGGTATGATTCAAAGGTCTGTGATAAATAAGGCATCAAAAATCAGGATGCTAAAATTTTCAAACTCATTTTTCTCAAATCTTGTGCAATGGTAGATAGAACACTATAGCACTGAAGCGACGATGTGTGCAATGGAATTCTCAGAAAAGTTAACACTGATTCATTTCTGCCAAAAGTTTTCATGATCTGAAATCTACTGACTACACTTTAAAAAATCTGACAGTTGCTAAGGTAAAAGTATTGTCATGGAAACATATGGCATGATAACGAAGCAGTTTTATCAGAAATAATTGCCAGTTTTGTTCTACTATCCACCTGAATAGGGTTTAAGGCAATATATAAATATGTCAAATTTCTTAATTTTTGGTGTTTTTCAAATGATTTTTACATGTCATTATATATGGCTGGTTTTCACAGATCGTGGCTCATATATTTGTAGTTCCGTCAGTGACCAGTCTGTTTATACTGGGTCCTAGGTAGTAAAGCACTCCAGGCCATCGCAGTACATGTGTATGTCCAATTAAACAGACTAACAATTTTGACTTAGGCCGTGCCCTCCACACTGGCAAAATTCAACATAAATGTTTATGGGCATTTTCTCCAAAATTGTATGGGCCCAGCCCAAAATTTAGGGGCCGTGGGCTACTGGGCGGGTCCCTATTAGTCTTTATCCCTGATGTCCTGCACAAAGTATACATGCCATAATACTTGAAGTTGTGCGACGACATAGTAGTGTGCAACCCTCGGGCGGGCCAGGCTACGATAACCGTGCGGCTAGTTAACACGATATTCGTACGAACAGATTTTGTGCGCGCGACTTAAAAAACAAAAATAAAACGGGTAAATTCAAGCTATACAGTCTTTCTTATACGGTACATAACCTGAAATATATCTTACACATATTGTTTTATTAAACGTAAAGCAGAGCTGTCGTCTCATTGAATAGGCCCGCTGTATAAAAATGCTTTAAAGTTACTGTGTTATAAGTTTTCGCGACTTTTCCTGATACAAATAGCAACAACAACAGCAGAATCTACATTGGTACATTTGTGAAAACTTAACATATGAGGTACTCAACATACTTTGCAGGACTTGACATTGAAGAACTAAGATTGTGACACGAGGCCTGTTACGGAATCTTTTATTTACCGGGCCGCGTAGTGCAGTCGGTAGCATGTCTAGCAACAGATGGGGTCCATGGAAACACCCCAAAACCACCACTAAACCATCCCAAAACACTTTCTTAACACACAGAATATGTTTTTGTGAAAGTATCAATAATTGAAGAAGAAATTATAAAGCATTTTTATTACGTTGATTTGCCATGTTAGCCACAAACCACCACCAAACCACATTCTTAACACCCAGAATATGTTTTTGTGATAGTATCAATAATTAAAGACAATTATTTTTTCTTATAACTGATTACTTAATTAATTGCTTGCATACACACGGTATATAGACGCAAAGGAGCCTATCGGTTCAAAACTGCTTTTCCTGAGCCCTATCCGCTCCAGAAAAAGAGCCTATCAGCTAAAAACAAGCTTAGCCATAGACAGTGACATCAAAAGGTAAGTAAAATAATAAGTTCCATTAACTACATGAAGAAAATGGCAATGTAACGGAACAGAGGCTATAAGACAAAAATCAAACAGCCACGCGTTCGTTGATGATGCAGATTTTTTATAACGTGACACACTCTTCATTGCTGCGACGACCATTACACAACAAAGAAATCAACTTTTCGAACAGTTTGGGCTGTTCTCACAATTGTTTTTTTGGTATTGTGTAAAGAATTTTATGTGGAAAATGACTTGTATGCATTTCACAGACCGAATTATACGTTATTCTCTCTATAAATGGCATGGAAAAGAAAATAATCTGGCTAGGGATCCTATTTGTCTTTGGCTAAGGAGCCTATATTGTTACTGGCTACGGATCCTATATGCCATTTCTTTTATAACCTATAGGCTCCCATGGCACTTAGTTGAAAACATATAGGCTCCTGTGCCACGGGTACGGCTCATTATCATGTGCCACAAAATGGTAATTTTTCTCTCAACGTATAGGCTCCTTAGCTGTCTTGTTTTCAAACATGACCCTTCTTTTCTATGGAAAACCAATTTTAAAAGCAAACCAGACGCTTTAAGTAAGGGGGTGGAACATAAAACATTTTCTGCTGTGGTGTTGGCCGGCAAAATTGACTGTATTGTTTAGTTTTGCTTCATTTTCCAACGCAAACTAAATCGCCAAAAACAGAACAGTCACTTTCTGTTTAACTTTGTAGACGTGACTTGATATCAGCTTTATCATATGTTTCAAAATCCATCAAGTCAGAGACTTAAAAGTCCCGTGGCGTTTGATTTTATGCTACTTACATCGTAAATAGCCTAATATTGGCCCAGATTTAAAGTATCTCCTCTCCCTATGTCTTGTTTTTGGCAGATAGGCTCCTTTTCTGGAGCAAATAGGGCTCAGGAAAGGCAGTTTTTCACAGATAGGCTCCTTTGCGTCTATATATCGGGATACAAGCAGTTGAAATTAAATACAGATTAATTAGCTTCCAAATATGGATTAAATGTGCATCACATGTTTGATCTTCACAATGAATGGCGTGAAGCGAAAAAAGGGATTTACTGTTTGTGGGTGTGTTGGTCCAGGGAGAGAGATACAGAGTGAGAGAAGGAAAGAGAAAGAGGGGGATGGGTGTGTGAGGGGGCTAGGCGGAGGTAGGTAAGCTTGTTTGTGTTCATGGAGACTGATCTTAGGTGGTTTAGATGTGGTTTGGGGTGGTTTATATGTGGTTTGGGCAGTGATTTTATTTGGCCATTTTTGAGGCCGTATATGGGAGTCATTCCCAATCCGAAAATGGTCTTTATTTTCCCAATTTCATGTATTTTAGCTCTTATTTTCCCAATTTTAATAAAATATTTTCCCAAATGTGTAGGAAAAGGTAGCTTCCCAAAATCCCAAATAAAATCACTGTTGGGGCTAACATGGCAGATTGACGTAATAAAAATGCTTTTAAATGTGTTCTTCAAGTATTGATACTATCAAAAACACAACCTCTGGGTATTTAGAATGTGGTTTGGGGTGGTTTAGAGGTGGTTTGAGGGAGTTTCCACTGACCGCAACAGATGGGGTATGAAACCCCCTACCCCTAACCCCCCACCCCCGAACCCCTCACGGATATTGCAGAATGATCTCACGCAACAACTTGAGCATGAAAATTAATAAATTTTCTTTCAAAAGAAGCATGATATCAATATCTAAATATCCTGAAAGTTTTGTTAAAATTGAATTCATGGATTTGAAGAAAATTAACAATTATTGTATCGTATGGGTATGAAACCCCCTATCGCAAGTGAATAAGAATACTGTATAGATATGAAGCGCAACAGCAATAAATGGTATCACAGATGATCTTTCATATATGATTTACAGACACATTTATTTAAGCCAGCACTTTAAATTTTGGTACTTATCCCATAGGCGAGCAGCAAATTGATGCTCTGGCGAATCTGCACATCTGCACAATCTCGCCGAACCCCTCGCGAAAATTATTGTCAGGTTAGTGTCACGTTCAATTGTACAGTGGAAATTGAGATGCACGTTTCCAATACTTTCAAGAATAAGCTGACAACAATATTAACCAAAAAATCTTTATTTCTCTAAAGGTTTAGACAAATATTTTGCACAAAGGTTTTTCACAGTATTTCCATATATTTACAAATATCGTCGATAGGGCTAGCACAGGATATGTAGTTATTTATCGCATATATGCGCATTCACCTCCAAAAAACGTAATCAGAAGAAGATTGTTTCTGAGTTTAGGTCTGAGTCCTTAGCCGCTAGTACATCCACACTTTGTCAATGTGTCTGCGAGCAGCAAGGGCTCTGGCCAGTCTGTGCATTGTGCTGGCTCGACTGAGCCTTCTTCATTTGTCAATTTGATAAAGTTATATCAAATTTTCATGCAATGACCCATAAATGTTGCATGAAACTGTCGGCGCAAACGTGATAATATATCAGGAAAGCAAATTGAATATGCCATACCCATGCTAGTCATTTTGGCGGAAAAATGCATTTCATGTCATGGGTTTCAATCTTTTCAACAGTATTTTCCGTGTGGGGTTCGGTGTTTGTCAGACTGCACGGACATTATCTAAACTTTATTTTGGTGGAGACAACTGTCTGCAGTTTGTGATTGTGGTATTTCCTGATCATACTCACTTACTATTTTTGTGTGACATTATCTTTATGCACTATGTTTTAAACATTATATATCAGCTTTACGGAGAAGATAATACCTCCATATTGACATTTTAAACGCTCTTTGAAAGCATATTTATTAACCATAACACTACTGAGTAATTTCCGAGAGAGGTTCGGAAATTGGCGAGAGTGCGCAGAATCGACAGATCCTTGACTGCTCGCCGATGGGATAGGTGCCAAAATCAAAGTACAGTACAGCTCCGGTGGTTTTTCACAGACCCACCCAAGCCGGTGGGGCATAAAATTGAGTGGGGAGGATTAAAATTTAATGACCACCGTTGATTTCCACCCGTTCCGGTGGATCCACCGCGTTCCCACTATCAAAAATATTTATGGTCGCGGTGGGAAACAGGTGAAATTTTCGCGAGTCAAGTGATACCATCGCAGTGGAATCGCGGTGGTTCCGCGGTGGGTATGAAGGCGTGTCAGAAAGGGGCGGAGCTTAACTTTAACCCATCTCATTCTTAAAAATTAACTTATCAAATTATTTCTAAAATTGTGTTAATAACTAAAAAAAAAACATCAGTATTTAGTTAGACAATTGCAAAATAAACCCAATTGGTTTACTTCTAACAGTTTCGATAATTGCCCAATTATTATACGTTTAGTTTGTTTAATAAGCGTTTAGTTTTGTTAATTAGCGAGAACAATAATGTCCAATCATCGACCCGAAATTGAATAAAGGATCCATGGTCCAATTAGCTAGTTAATTAGAACACGCCGTTGGCGACAGCGTGTACTAAAATGCGACTTATTATTGGATGCTGTGTCTTTTCCCCTCTCAATGATTAATTTTTTTATAAGAATTGTTACTCTGTTTTTTAATTTTCTAACATCAACCAAGTCCGCATTCTTAACCTTCGCTGTAAAGTGATTGATTAAGATAAGTCTTAATTTCATACGTAGCAGTGAAGACCTTGTTTACCCGAGATTGGCAAACTTAGTCCAGATCTGCGCAGTATGCAAACTACATGAATAATACAAATAAATTTAATAGATGGTTAAATGTCATGTTTTATTTAAATGGTGTTTCGCTAGTGGGCCGATGATGACCCGTTTCTACTCTCCAAAATATAAGTTCATTTACAATGTAGTAGACATATATAGACATGCAGTCGTTGGTGTTTTTTTTATTGATTGTGCGAGCAAGGAGAGCTCGAAACGAGCGCTATTGAGCAGTCAAAACAAAACTATACATTTAGGCCGACCTTAAAAAATGTTGGTTTGCCGTGCTCCTACCTTCCCACCCAAAACAGGCCCTACCCCAAAAAACTTATTGCCTTTCTGAGAATCTTTATCATTTTTTCTCTAATTCTGTTAACAAACTCGTCTTCAAGATCATTAAAAACTGTATTTTAATATTGAAGAAAGGTAACATTGATTGTTATTGTGTGCATTCTTACCTTTGGCCTTAGAAGCGTAGACACGCAATGGACGGTGATTTATATTGCATGTGCGAGCACCAAAAGCCTAGGCGATCCGCACAGCCTCGCTATAGAGCATTAGCTGCTCGCTTTCAAAACATAACTATACATTTAGAAGTGGACAGTGGCTTTATTGCATGTGCGAGCAACGAATGCCAATTTGCGTAGTCTCGTAAGATTATTTGCTCTTCTCATAAAACAAAACGTAGTCGACATGCAGTTGTTGGTTTTGAATTTCTAAAAAAAAACCCCAAAAAAACTATCTACCCAAACTGAAATGCACGGCAAACAAATATATTTTAAGGATGGCCTTAGAAGACGTAAATACGCACATTTAGAAGACGTAGACACGCAATGGAGCAACGAATATGCATTTGCGCATACTCGTTAGCGCATTATCTACCCAAATTAAAAACTTAAGGACATCTGGTAGATATATACATGTAATCGTTGGTGGGTTTTTATTGCATGTACGAGCAACAAAAGCTCAGGATGCGCAGCCTCGCTAGAGCCCTAGCTGCTCACTTTCTAAACATAACTATATATTTTAGAAGTGGACAGTGGCTTTATTGCATGTGCGAGCAACTTATGCCCATTTTCGTAGTCTCAAGATTATTTGCTCTTCTCATTGAAAAACTACACGACATGCAGTTGTTGGTGTTTTGATTGACTGTGCGAGCAAGGAAAGCTCAGGGGGGCGCAGTCTCGCTAGAGCCTTCGCTACCCCCATTAAAAAAAAATAACTATAGATTTAGAAGACGAAGACATGCAATGGGCTGTGATTTATAATGCATTTGCGAGCAACGAACGCGCATTTGCGCAGTCTCGTCAGAGCATTTTCTACTCCCATTAAAAACATAAGTACATTTTTGTTGTTTGTTTGTTTTTGTTGTTTTGGGGGAGGGGGACCTCGTACTTTGGTGAGGAGGGAGATATCATCAAAATACTACTACAAGCTGGCCATTATCGGCCCGCCAGCGAAACGCCATTTAAAATGGCGTTTCGCTGGCATGTCGATGATTCGCCAATATTGAATGCCGACAGATTTTTCAAGGGATCTGGACCACTTTTGCTTAAAACGGATATAGTAGTAAATAGTTTCACGGCAAGGAGAGTTTTTAATTGTCTCCTGACGGATATGAAATGAGACTATTAATATGAGTTTGTCCGTTGGTGAAATGAGGGGGTACTGTTACTTAATGAGCACACCCCCCCACCCCCTACAGGTTTAAGTGCGATCTTTTTTAAACTTCACAGATGTACTGAGGATGTGCATTTGGTTTGGTCCATTGTCGTCAACTTATTTTTTTTCTCACTTTTTTCAACTTGTGAACTTGTACCTTATGCCAATCTCGGATACAATGTGTATTTATTTATGATCGTAACTCCTCCGATATTTTGGAAACTTCGCAGATGTTTTGTATATGGTCTTAAACGTGCAGGTGGTTTGGGCATGATCCTAAAATTATTTTCCACACGAGACCTTTCACTGCTCGCACACGCGAAGTATAGGGTAAAGAAATGTTAAATATCTTGTCTAATTTGATAGTCCGACATGACTGAAATGCTTTAAATCTTAACTTAATTTAAAGTCGAGGAGTCATGTATAAACAAACAATGTGGACCCAGATCAAATAGCGTTTCATTTGGGTCAACACTGTTTACTTTAAGCTAGTGTGCAATGCGTCACTAAGGCCAAACAAAAAATATGTGTGTTTCAGGTTACATTCAATTTTAAAATTGTGACGGTAGGTAGGAAAATATCTTTCAGTTTGTTAAAAGTTTTTACATGGGGAAGATGGGTAAACAATATTTAAACCCTGTCGGGAGTTTGTGAACAACGAAGGCGCAGATCAGCCTGCGCATCCACTCAGTCTGATGACATGGGTGAAAGTTTTCAGGATTATTCCTGAATTCAGGATTTGGCGGTCGACTATCCACTTTCCACAGAAATCCTGAATGAAGTAGATTAAAATAGCTTTTCTGATTTATTTTTATTATTATCTTAAGACATTTTATGACAGCTAAAACATGGAAGTATTGATATGTTTTAAGATTTGAATTTCAAAAGTTCAGGATTTTGAAATTTTTTGAACTTTCGCCCATGTGATATCCCTATCTCATGACAGTCTTGGGCTACATGCATTTCGAAGAATAAAGATACTGAACAAAACCAAAACTGTCCTATGAACTAATTCCCTCGTGTGCATGATGCCTTCTTCAATCGGTTTGAATGGTCAAACTGACGTGAAAATTGGTATCCCAAGAGATAGGTCCAGAAAATGGTAAAAAAATGTCCTTACCTGTAATTGACTAATTTATCCATTATTTCGATTTATTAACACGACGCCTGGCTTGTTTTAATTTTCCGCCAATCAGCAGCCATATTTGACGATAACTACTGTCGTGCCAACCAAAAGTGACAGTGATGAAATATTATGTTAACAAATTTATTGTTAAGTAAAACACTAACTTGTACAGACACGAATCGAGATATCTCTTCTGTATTAATCCTATCCTGCGGATAGGATAAATAAACAAGTGATCCCCTAATAACTTTGTAAACAAAACGTCGTCACTGTCACTCTTGGCTGGCAGGCCAGTAAAGTAATATAAAATGCAGTTTTCTTTTGCATATTCCGAGGGTGCTTCTTTGACATTTGGTCGAAAGATATTATGTCGATACGGAGTTTGCTCGAATGCAACATACAGTCGATACGATGTTTTAATAGTTTTGACGTTCAATCGACTGCGTCATATTGTATAAAACTCGTCCAAAAAATTGACCGACATGAAAAAAACTATGTTTTTCAAATTTTATTTCTTAAGAAAATTCTCAACTGATTAAATTCAAACGTACTCGACGGTAAGATCCATCGATTCAAGATCGCATGTACAACCAAAAATCGTATCGACCAAATTATTTTCGTCAAAACGTTGTGTATCCTACATGTTGAGTCTACTCGGTAGAAGCGCCTTGGAGATGCATTTCTTAGGAGTACCCACAGCATGGATTTTTACAGAAACACCGCTTATAAAGTTTGACATGATCTTTGACGTCTGAGGTTGAAACATTTTTTGTCGGCTTCAAACTTCAAAGCCAAAATGGCCCTTGTGTATAAATAGAAGGCCCTTTCATGTACGTACGTGAAAAAATGCAGCGATTGAATAACATACATGTATATCTCGGACAGGGTCTTCATTGCTCACAAGTAACATGTTATGCATGCTTTTCTGTCGTCTGCTATTTTCTTTTCAAAACAACCTTGAATTTTTCAGGAATACCATCAAAGTGTCAAACAGTTTGGATCCAGATTAAGCCCGACGACATCTTGTCGTGTCTGATCTGGGTCCAACTTATTTGCAAAGGTTATCAGCGTCCGACACTAGTTAGTAGGCAAATATATGCGATAACTGCAAAAATTTCATGAGCAGGTCCAAATATGACGATGGTTTTCAAAAGATTGATCATCTTCGCAAGCCAAGGGTACTAACTCCAGGAACGAAGTGGAGTTAGTACCCTTGGCTTGCGAAGATGAAGACTGATGTGTACAATTACAATTGATCATTTGCTCATTGCAAGCGTCTCTCGAGACAAGACGCATCCGTGTACTTGTCGCATTTGCAAGCAACGAAGGCTCAGAAGATGGGCATGTGCACACGCACAGTTTCCCCATGCGCGAATCCAGAGGGGGTTGGGGGTCCGGACCCCCCTGGAAAATCATAAGCTGTATGGGTTTCTATAGAAATTAGCATTTGGACCCCCCCCCCCCCCCCCCCAAAAAAAAAAAATATAAATAAATAAAATAAAAATATACATATATAGTTTTGTTTGAAATAACCATTGGGCACCCTCTGTAAAGTTGAGGACTAAAAAATTGTCAGAGCTGTTTTCTGGCACAAAAATTCCTGGATCCGCGCATGCCCCCACCTCATACAGAAACACAGTAGGGAAGTCTCCACAGAGCCTTCGCCTATACCACCCCAGATCATGCAAATTTTCATAAATTTTTAAAGAACCAACCACAACAAAAGGTGTTTGCTTTCTATGCACGGAAAACATTAAAAAAATTGACATTATATCTCGACTTTTTACCGTCTTTACTGCATACTTTTGTATCTCTCAGATGCTCTGTAGCAAGGTGTGTTGACATGTATTATTTCAAGAATCGGAGATAATTGAGCCGCGACATGAGATTTTCGTGCGACCAGCAAAGGCTCAGACCAGCCTGCGCATACTCGCAGTCTGATCAGAGCCTTTGTTAGTCGCTTGACTATACTATGATTAAGGTACTGACCGAAGTTGGAGTTGAGCAGACTCATCTGAGTCTGCACTTGTCAAAATATCACATTGTTGGAAGAAATCGCACGTCGCAGCTCATATGTAGTGGTGAACTTTGGCCTCTCGCAATGACCTTGACACAGGATGTCTGAAAACTTGTCTCAAGAAGGTGGACATCTTTGTGAACTATTGTCTAGAAGCAGACAGTGGAAAGCAGAAAAATTCTGCACATGGGACCTTTGACCTCTCGAACTGACCTTGACACTGAAGCACCAACTCTGACAGCGTTTTTTTTTAGTTGATGGGTAGAATGGATCCAAATACCACAAAAAGCAAAACGCCATTTAAATGGCGTTTCGCTTGCGGACCTATGATGCTCCAACATTGAATGTAGGCTTGGTAGTTTTATGATTTTCGGGGGGGGGGGGGGGGGGGGGGGGGGGGGGGGGGGGGGTTCTGGACCCCTGTTCCTCTGGATCCGCGCATACTGAACAGTATGAAACCCTTGTTTTGCACGTGTTTTCGTTGCACTATGCAAGAGCACGATATATTTTAAGAATCAAACCAGATGACGTCCTCGGTAATCCAGGCGTGACCCATCAGTCATCCCAGTGGGTACGGAATGCAGTAGGCACGGAACGGGTCACAACTCACGCCTGGGTTAACGAAGATGACTCCATGTCCTACAGCTGATTTAAACGAGTGCAAGCGCTGAAAATGAACAAAATATAAAACCTAAGCAAATGTGCACAGGTTTCATACTTTGTACATTTCCCATTGTTGTAATGACAAAGACGAACTACTCTGGTAAAGATCGTTCTAGTTTTCCACTACTTACGCAAGTAAAATATCGTAGGCAATCATGTTCGTTATATTTATTGTAGGATATTTACCGTTTTTGTGGGAGTGGCGGTCCGTATTTTGTATCTTTTAACACTATTTTACATGCATATTTTCCATCTTCATCGAGAAGGGCAGTTCTCCGTAATAGAATCAATTTTTAAGTATAATAGAAACGTACTGACCGTTGTTCAGGCGAGCTCAAATGTGATACAGTGGATTTAGAGATCAGGGCGTGTTTGGTCGTTATTGAAACACACAGAAAACATGATATGAAGTACTAAAAAATAATCATTCTTGTGGGAGATTCTCTTTTGTAACGCATATGCACAATGCGGCAGCGCAAAGGACTCCTTTACATGCTCATGCTGCATGATCAATTCAGCGTGACTAGAAGTCTAAATTTTGGTCTTGCATCTATTTTTGATGCAGTATAAATACAAAAAATCTCGTGCTAAAAGGTCAATTCTCGTTAGTTTGCGGTGTGCACGGATCTAGAGGGAGGGGGCACAGAGATCCCCCACCCTGGAAACTCACAAAACTATATGGAACCACCGTCTTCTGAATTCATGGGTGAAAATTTTCAAGATTAATCCTGAATTCAGGATTTTGAGGCTGACTTTCCATAGAAAGTCAACCTCAAAATCCTGCATGTTTTAATATTTGAATTTCCTTAAGTTCAGGATTTGGAATTTTTGAAATTTCACCCATGTGAATATGTTGTGGTTACTCCTTAGAATCGTCGCTTCCATGCGCGGATCTAGAAAGGGGGTCAGAGGGGGTCCAACTCTTGACAACTTTTTAAGTTGATGAGTTGAGAGAGCATCCAAATACCACTTAAAGTGAACGCTAGCGAGGCGATGATGATCCAACATTTTTAATTTTCCAGGGATGCTAACGAACCCTATAGCGTTATGATTTTCGAGGGGGAGGGGGTGGTTGGGAGCCCCTGTCCTCCCTCTAGGTCCGCGCATGTCTTCAATGCAATTCTAAACATCAAAATTCTTTTAAATGGAAAAAATTATGTTCATTAAATTACGTGGTCACGAATTTTGGTTAATACGGTAGGGAACTCATGTACGGCATAAACTACGACATGGCCTTTTTCTGATGGTGATTCTGCACGTGGCTAAGTGTGCCTACGTGACTAAATGCACGTTGCAAAACAGTGGACAGTTTATGCGCTCATTGGAAGTCTCTGGAACAGACGATTCCTGAATGTGCTATACTCTCTCTGTCACGCATTGTAGTCGCCAATCAACTGATTTTTGCATATAATTGGATGTCTTTTCATACCAGTGTACATGTAAGACGAATGACCTTACCTCCAAGCAAGGTAGTGAAATAATTAGTCACAATTTTCTGAGCTTACATGCAAACATAGAGATTATGAGCATCGCTTGTCAAATAAATTAAAATTACAACTTGGCGATAATTGAGGATCATGGATTATAATTAGAAGCTAAAAGAAAACACTGAACAATAAATGTACATTAATTGTATTTATTTTCTGCATGTATGGCATCTCTATTGATTAATCTATTTTACAGCTGTCAATCATTCTGACGTCACACGCCAGCAGTTTTATCACCCACCGCGGTCATACAGGTAAAAATGTTGACCCGCGGTGGGGTTGCGGTGGAATTACGGCGGGAAAAATCCTTCCCGCGGTGGGGACTTGCACGGAACATCGGGTGGGGTTGCGGTGGGCTAAAAATCCTTCCCCACTGGCTTGGGTGGGTCTTTGAAAAACCACCGGAGCTGTACTGTACTAGCTAAAATAAATGTTTTAATTAGTAATCCATCATTAATTGCCGCTGCATTTCATATCTACACAGGTTTTCATATTCATTTGCGGTAGGGGGTCTCATACCCCTTCACTGTAATAAATGTTAATTTTCTTCCGAACCACTCTTTCAATTTGAACAAAACTTGCAGGATATTTTGATACTAATATATCACATTGTTTGAACAAACAATAATTATCCCCACGCTTTTTTAAAAAAGCGTCGGGGATATTGCAATCGCCTCCGTCCGTCCGTCCGTCCGTCCGTCTGTCCGTCCGTCCGTCTGTCTGTCCGTCACGCTATCTCCTCCTAAACCATTGGACGAAATCCAACCAAATTTGGTGTGTGAGTTGCTCACATGAATGGGGTGTGCAACGGCACATTTTTTTTTGGCCCCGCCCCCTGGGGCCCTGGGGAGGGGCCAAAAGGTCAAATATCATTAAATATCATTAAATTTCAATTACAAAGTCAATTTCAAAGATTTTTTAACCAAACTTTGTGTGTCTTCTCACACATGAAAGATATAAAACATATCAGACGGGATTTTCATTTGGTCGCCTGGGTCATGCCCCAGGGGTCGGACTTAGGGGTACCGTGGGGGGTTTGGGGGGTCAAAAAATTTTTTTTTCGGAATTCAACCAAATTTGGTGTGTGAGTTACTTACATGAATGGCACATGCACCGGCACCATTTTTTGGGTCCCCACCCCCTGGGGCCTTGGGGAGGGGCCAAAAGGTCAAATATCATTAAATCTGAATTACAAAGTCAATTTCAAAGGTTTTTAAACCAAACTTTGTATATCTTCTCACAAATGAAAGATATGTAACATATCAGACGGGATTTTCATTCGGCCACCTGGGTCATGCCCAGGGGTGGGACTTGGGGGTACCGTGGGGGGTTGGGGGTAAAAAAAAGTTTTTTTACCGAAATTCAACCAGATATTGTGTGTGAGTTACTCACATGAATGGCACATGCACCGGCACAATTTTTTGGGTCCCCGCCCCCTGGGGCCTTGGGGAGGGGTCAAAAATTTAATTTTCTGAACATGGTCATGTGGCATATCAAATTAAAGGGGATGAGCAGTAGACCATGATACACTAAACAATTTTAACCTACGATAAAACTGGTGACCTTGGGATGGGGTCAAAGGGTCAATTATGAGAGCGTGGGGATTTGCGATGGCGGGCCATCGAATGTGCTCTAGTTAAATTTTGTATCCATGTTGTCCCGTGAAATTATTCGGTAATTTCCGTGAGGGGTTCGGGGATAGGGAGTTTCATACCCCATCCGGGCAACAGATGCGAGTCTGACTGCAAATCTGGGGGTCGCGAGTTAGATCCCGGCCCCATACTTTCGTGGAGATTGATCTTGAAATAATTTCTACGGTCATTCTCCTCCCTTCTGCTGAATCAGTCAAGAAGGGCTGTTGTCAATTACACGCGAAAGTATGCACTGGTTAAATGCTTGTTCAAGCTTGCCCAGGAAAAAAGTGTGGTTTGGTGAACTGACCATCCCGCAATGACCATAGCTGTTGACTTGGGACGTAAAGCAACAAAACAAACAAACAGAATCATTCATTTTGGTTCAACCCTTGGAAACCCGCAGTGCCTGCCAAAAATGATCGCGAGGGCGTAGGCAGTATCAGAAGATAGATTGTCAAACTGCTATACATGTGTTGCTCAAATCGTATCTGTGGTGCAGATTAAAACAGACTTTGTACAGGTTAAAATTGACTTTCTTGTTGGTGGGTTTCTGTAGTTACATCCGATTCTCTGAATTCTACTTAAAACAATGTATTTGTGGTTAATTGCCAGAATCAACTGATTAGGCCAAATAAAATAATAGGTGTGGTTCAGGTTACCCGACCGTCCCTAATTTTTTACCCCCTACCCTAAACTTTTTTTCTCCAAATTTTGAAGTTGAAAAAAGATATCAGAAAAAAATGTATCAAAATGCTCATCTGAATGAAAAACTAAATTTCTATGCATTCATTCTTTGGTATTGGAAATAGAGGGACTCTATTATAGCAGCTTTGACTTATTAAATACATTTCATAACAGATCTATATACTCCAAGAAAAAAAAAAGTTTTCTAAAAAAAAAAAAAGTTGCCTACCCTACCTACCCTAAATTTTTTCAAGGTGTAACCTGAACCACACATATTTTTTTATTTGGCCTTAACTATGCGTGACCATTTCTGATAAGGACATCCTCGTCAAGTGTCAAATAATTGAAGCATTATCAGCACCCGCTACTGGTCAGTTCTTATATTAATTTACTTACCCGTTGGGTACAGTATTACGTTCAAATAGGGACTGAGGTTCACTACAGTATAAAATATATTGAGGTCAGACAATAAATTCTTAAAATTTATGCTATATTTTGGAAAACATAATAACTAATTCGCATTTATTGGACATCAATTCGCAAAAAGATGTGACAGCTTTACACCCCTATGCTGGAGTACAAGTGTGTGTGCACAGACAACTGCGGCACAAGGAATTTCATGTTGTGACGACAGACCTCTTGTAGAACTGACTGGGGTAGGGATCAAGAATGGCGTAGATGGAACACAAACCAGGCCAAACAAATTAGGTAGAACTTTGTAGCCTTGGTTTGTTGTCTCCTACGTCTTCTTAGACCACAAATAGTTCAGTGAAAGGCATGGCATATTTTTTTAGAAGGGTGGTTGAATGTGAGTAGGTACTAGTTAAGGACAAACAAAATTTTATTAGGCCTAAAATATATTGATCTGTCGACATTGATTTTATTTGGCCATTTTTACCAATCAAAAAAGGATGTGTATTTCCCCAATTTTTGTCTCAGTTTACCCAATTACAAAAATGTATGAGCTGCAAAAAATTGAGATAAAATTATGAAAATCCACTGGATTCATTTATTCAGTCTGTTTGTAAGAAGTTTGTTAACAATTTTAACCTATTTCCGGCCTCAGTGTTTGAGGTATGTTCGAATGGGAGCCAGTGTTAGATTTAGGCTTGGTTTTTATTGCGTCCCTGGGACCCAGTGCATCAACAAAAGTTGAGTCCCATGCAAGTTTTACTGAGTACCAGAAAGTTTCCCAGCTGATAATTTTTTATTTGTTTATTTTTTTGCAATGCTAAACACTTGGAAGTTAGGTAAAACTATCATTTAACTTAGCTCAAACATTTTCAGTTGACACTGAGTGATTGACGATCAATAATAAAAACAAGAAAGACACTCCTAGGGTCTGTGCTATTTATAGATCTCCATTAGGCTGCTATGAAGGCCTGATCAGATCTGATCTATTTATTTACCCTAGTCTTAGGAGTGAAAAAGCAGTGATGGAGTCATTGACTGTTATTGTTAAACTTCTTTGCTTTTAAGTCTTTGCTTGGCGGCGATGTCGCTCTAGATTGTAAATTTTCCCCAAGGTTATTTGACATGTGCCTGTTAGAAATCGCTGAACCTGTTTGTGAACACATTTTTGAACAGACAAAGCATCGAATTGTGATAGTTTTGGCGTCAGAATTAACTTTATTAAGTTTCTAGCATAATCCTTGAGGCAGGCGCCATTTTCTACCCAGCAAATCAATTTTGGGAAAACCGTAATCTTTATTTATAGTAGAGCCTTATTCTGATTTTAATGTTGCTATGAACACCGGATCTCCAAAAACCACAACTGATACTATTTATAGCAGTCTCTTTGTGATTTTGAAGCGTTGCAAAGTACTGTACAAAAGACCTATTTTCAAGGGTTTTAACTCTTTTTACTATTGAACTGGCTTAAATTTGCTGAAATTGCTTAAAGTCGACTGCTTTTGATCTTGCCTCCATGGGACGCAAGCTACTTGTCTATTTTGCATACCAATGATTTTCGTTGTGTATTTAGATATTATTACGACGTACACGTGAACACTGGGAGCGTCCGAACCTTGTCGGAACATTCTGTGAGGCGTACAGTGCGAAATGCGCTAGAATAGAACTCCTGCACAGTCAGTTTGTCAATTGAGTACACTCAAGAGATCATGTGGCATGCTTCTGAGTATATCCATATACATTATTAGTGATAGCAGACTGGCTTTTATTAGCTCACCTGAGCCATTGATTCATGGTGTCAGAGCGATTGTGATCGTTGGATGTCCTTCGTGTGTCGTGCATCGTCAACAATTGCTTCAAAGGACTCCTCTTCTTAACTACTGGCTGGATTTTGACCAAACTTGGTAGGAATGATCCTTATATGGCCCTCATTAAAATTGTTCAAATGGTTTAGGTCTGTTGCATATCTAGGTCACACATCCTAAATATAGATCAAGATGAAAACTTTAAAAATCTTCTCTGAAACCACAAGGCCTAGAGCTTAGATATTTGGTAGGAAGCATCACCTAGTGGACCTCAACCAAGTTTGTTCAAATTATCCCCCTGGGGCCAAAAATGGCCCGCCCAAGGGCCCACATGTTTAACATAGGCTTATATAGGGAAAACATGAAAAAATTTCTTGTCAGAAACCATAAGGCCTAGAGCCTTGTTATTTGGTATGTAGCATTACCGAGTGGACCTATACCAAGTTTGTTCAAATTATCCCCCTGGGGCCAAAATTCGCCCCACCCCTGGGCCCGGGGGTCACATGTTTTACCTAGGCTTATATAGGGGAAAACATGGAAAAATCTTCTTGTCATAAACCATAAGGCCTAGAGCCTAGACCTAGTAGACCTCTACCAAATTTGTTCAATAAAGCCTAGACCTAGAAGAACTCTACCAAATTTGTTCAAATTATGCCCCTGGGACCAAAATTAGCCCCACCCCAGGTGTCACCAGGGACATGGCCAGCTTTCAACAGATACCTTTATGTAAGCTTTATACAAAACTCAGGTGAGCAATTTAGGGCCATTTGGCCCTGTTGTTAAATAAACTGCTGATCTATCAAAATTCATAGCTGGACTTTGGAAGGAGCTATGCTTTCCTATACCTTTATAAACAGTCATTCTTAGGTGAACGACCCAGGGCCCGAGGCCAGAGCCCTCTTGTTTCTAGTAAATTATCACTTAGCACACACTCAAGCACATCAAAAAATGACCATCAAAAATAATCATTTAATACCTGTCAGTTAAATCTGCACAGCAGACAGTGGGTGGTCTGTGGATTTCCAGAGCGCCAATTGGTCATTTATTGAATTTTATACCTAAATAACAGCCGTTATGCATGCTTGATTTTCTGGAGTATGTGGCGAGATCAAATGCCCAAATTCTCAAAACAGATGTATACATCACAGCTCTTGTTGACAGGGGTACACACTTTTATGAGGAAGTCAGAGTAGTCATCCAAACTTCAGATTTTCGGCGTATAGACTCCAATTTTGAGCATAAAACATCAATTACTGCAAGCGTTGGAAATAAGCAAATCAATTTTTGAATGCGCACTTCTATCTGGAGGTCTGTTTTATTTAACCAGGGCTCTCACACCCTTTTTTGGGAATGGGGCCGGGCGGGGCCTATGGAATTGGGAAAACAAGCTGCGTTTCCGCTAAAATTGGAAAAATCTATATTGTCTATATGTATGAAGTTTCCATTGCTAGATTGATTCCAATAGTTAATCTTACCTTGTTTCCTGATATATATATAACCTCGGACCCAGTATTTTTTAGGGCTGTGACGATGTATCGATACATCGATACTTATCGATACGGACTTGGCCGATACCGTATCGATACGCTTGGGTGCTGTATCGCGATACTTTCAGATATTTTACTAGCAGCAAATTTGGTAATTTCTAACCTCAAAATATATATTCTGAATAATTCAAGTACATTCTATTCTATTAGTGTAAATGTTCGCTACTTAAAACAAGATCAAATGGACAAATAGTCAAAAGTAATGATAGATTAAAAAAATCTAATGTGCCCTCATACCGTACACCAAACGAGTAATTACCATTCGCCACTAGTCACGGTGGAGGTGACCTAGAGTGACGCACGGTGTCGCCACGGTGCCGCCACTTTGACATCCACCGACAGAACGAGACTGGGCGAGACAGGTGACCGTTTCACGGTGGATCCGATATTAGCCACGGTGTCGCAGCGTGTATTTTATTGCTCTGTTATATATACATTACACTCCCGCTTAACAGGTGAGGACACATTTAAACTGACGAAAACGATCAGTAGCATAGCGCAGGCTTTTCACGGTAATGTGCTAGTTATAATAGAAAAGCGTTGAAAATCAGCGCTATTTGTCCAGATTTTCTCCCCATGAAGTATGCCGACACCTGCACATGAAACAGAAGCGTACGTGACAAAATTCACATCGCATTTCGCCAGCTTTTTACCGCTGACATGCGATCATTTTGAGCACCGATTATGAAATGAGGTTCTACAATAAACATTACTTTATTTTGAAGTTATAAGTTGTCTTTTTCTTCTCAACATAACATAACCATATTTTGAGGAAACTCGTTAGCGACGCATTGCAGAGGCGATTCTAACCCCTCTGTTTAGCAAACAATGTTGACCCAGATGAAACGCTATTTGATGCAAGACTCATCGGCCTTGAAATTAAGTTAAGATTTAAAGCATTTCTGTCATGCCTGACTATCAAATTAGACTAGATACCTAATATCTTTTTTAAAGCTGCATAGTCTGTAACTTTGAACATTTTTCGAAAAATTTTCTTTTCTTTTTAAATCATTTGTAAATATAGAATTAAGTTATGTTTTCACAATAAATATGTTCAGAACAGCTGAAAACTGCATAGAAAAGTGAATCATCTTATAAAAACAGGTGTTTTTTCTCTTGTAAGTAATTATTTGCGTCCCTCCAATAATTCTATACAGTTGATTTATAACATAAACGCTCTTGTTTTGATTGTGAAGATTTACGAAAATAGTAAAATCTTTACGTGAATTAGAGTATTTTTACTGTATTCTTGAAAAATAGAAACTTTACTTCAAAAATTAAAAGATCAAAAGTTACAGACTATGCAGCTTTAATATTTCTTTTCCCTATACTTCGCTTGTGCGAGAAGTGAAAGGTCTAGTATGGAAAATAACTTTAGGATCATGCCCAAACCACATGCACGTTTAAGACCATATACAAAACATCTGCGAAGTTTCCTAAAGACCGGAATAAAATTGAAGAGGAGTTACGCTCACAAATAAATACACATTGTATCTGAGATTGGCAGAAGTTAAAAGTTCACAAGTTGAAAAAAGTGAAAAAATAATTTGACGATAATGGACCAAACCAAATGCACATCCTCAGTCCATGGACAAAACATCTGTGAAGTTTCAAAAAAAGATCATACTAAACCTGTAAGGGGGGGGGGGGGGGGGGGGGGGTGCGCTCATTAAGTTACAGCACCCCCTCATTTAACCAACGGACAAACTCATTTTAATAGTCTCATTTGATAAATGTCGGGAGACAATTAAAAAGTCTCCCTACCGTGAAACGATTTCATAGACGTAGACGCGCAATCGATGTTGGTTTTCATTGCATGTTCGAGCAGGAAAAGCTCTAGCGAGTCTGTCCATTTGAGCAGTCTCGCCAGTGCTTTTGCTATTCCCATTCAAAACATAAGTGCATTTAGAAGACGTTGACACGCAACCAACGTTGGTCTTTATTGCACTTAGTGCGAGCAAACCAAAGCCCAAACGAGTCTGCCCAGTCTCGCTATATAGAGCAAAACACATTCAAAAAATTTAGAAGACGCAGACACGAAATCGACTTAACGGTTGTTGTTGTTGCTTCTGCAAAAGCTCAGACGTGTGCGCATTTGCGCACGCAGACACGAAATCGACGTTGTTGTTGTTGCTTCTGCAAAAGCTCAGACGTGTGCGCATTTGCGCACGCTTGGCAGAGCCTTAGCTACTCAGTAATTTAATAGACTTAGGGTCCTGATTATAATTTGTTACTTTGATAGTGTTCCTTGAGTTAATTTACAGATTCGACAGGCCACAAAAAACGTGCAAAATTATCCTGTAGCTACCACAAATTACATGAAGCAGCATGGGCGGATCCAGAGGGGGGGGGGGGACAGGGGGTCCGGACCCCCTCTGAAAAATCTCAAAAATATAGGGTTTCTTAGCAATGCTGGTCCGGATCCCCTGAAAAATCACAAATCTATCAAGCCAGCATTTAATTTTGTGCACTCATCGGCCCGCCAGTGAAACGGCATTAAATGGCGTTTCGCTGGCGGGCCGATGATGGCCCGCTTATAGTGGTTTTTGATCCTCTCATCAACTAAAACACCTTTGTCAAAGTTGGACCCCCTCCGACAAAACGTTCTGGATCCGTGCATGAGCAGTACATGTCACGATATTTAAACCATACTTTTCTTACGTATATCTACACTTACATAACCATAGTTTGAGAACTCGTTAGAATCGCACATCCAATGCGATTCTAGTAACGAATACCACCAACAGAAAACAACAACACTGGAGATCCACTGACATGTGATGTACCTCTCATGTACATAATGTATATGTTGACATCTGCACGTGAAACTGGAAGCTGCCAGGTTTCGAGCTTTGGCACGACGCATATAATATTAGCAGATGTTTTGAGTGTGATTCCAGTTCAAACATGTGTTTTGGGTGCTCAAAAGAACCGTCTCATTGGAACAGTGAGACGGTTCTTTTGAGTACCCAAGACAAGTGTTTGTTGTTAAGAAACCAAGTTATATGTCATTTACGCAGGTCTGGTTACTTTTTTTTCGCGTACTTTCTCCAAGAAAATATTGCAATGAAGACAGCGGACCGTCGAAGCTCATTGTTTAAAATTCTGAAATCTTTTTTGTAAGCCAATTCCGATGCGTAGACGCATCTGCATAAGCATGCTATGTTGTTGTAAGGCTTGCTCGGGGGATTTATGTATATTTCGCAGATGAAATTATTTATTCTTCCGACGTATATGCACAGCTATCTAGTGGGACTAGAGATATTTTTGTCACTTCCTTCCCTTCACACACGTCGACCTCTATGAGACGACGTGCATCGAAGATTTTAGACGCCCTGCTTCAAGGTCAAGAATAGAGCAGAAGTTTATTTCAGTCTGTGCATCTGCGCTGTGTGACGTGAACCCCCGTCTGTCAAATACTTATTTTTAAAAGTCGTGTAACGATGTCAAATCTTTTTAATTTTGTCAGGTTTTGCTGTCCCTTAAAGCGCCAGCAAAAAAAATGCTTCTGAAAATGTTATCTGCTCCAGTCGTCTGCTGCATATTTTGACTAATGTAGGCAAACAGTGTGGACCCAATTCGGCTGCTGATAGCCTTTGCAAACAAGTTGGACCCAGATCAGGTTCGACGAAAAGTCGGGCCTGATCTTGATCCAAACTGTTTGACACTTTTATGGAATTCCTGAAATCAGCAGACGACACTGTCCGTCATTCAATCACTGCATTTTGTCACGTATGTCATTTATACACAAGGGCGATTTCGGCTTTGAAGTCGACAAAGAATGTTTCAACTTTTGACATCAAAGGTCATGCCAAACTTATTTCTGCATGTTGTGATCCACGGCGATTCTTCCGAGCAGACTCAACAAGTAACTCGGAGGCACATTGGATATGCGGCAATCTAAAACGTTAATACTATCGACGAACGTAGATAAAAAATCGTTAGTGGCAGAGTTTTAGATTGCAATTTGTCGCCAGACTATGGCAGTCGAAAACACTGTTTCTAGCGATTTTTGATCGGCGTTCATGCGCGGATCCAGGGGGGTCCAACTTTGACAACTTTTTTTAAGTTGATGAGGGGAGAAGAGAGGATCCAAATACCACAATAAGCGGGCCACCAACGACCCGCCAGCGAAACGCCACATGGCCCAACATTAAATGCTGGCTTTGCACATTTGTAGCTTTGTGATTGTTCAGGGGATCCGGACCAGTATTGCTTTGGAAACTCTATATTTTTGTGATTTTCCAACAGGGGGGGGGGGGGGGTCCAGATCCCCTGTCTCCGATGGCGTTCGTCAATTGTTAAGAACGTTTTCGATTGCCGCCTATCCGGTGTTGGTGGGTACACACAATTTGGTCGTTGCATATATGATCGTCGAATTGGGCGGCAATTTAAAACGTCAGTGAGTCGAAATTACGGATTTAATTAGTAAATCATTTTCAGGTAAGAAGATAACTTTGTTCACCAACATCAACGAAATGACGTACAGCCGATGATCCTGGAATTATCGGCGGAGGGGGGGGGGATGGGGTCAAGGCCCAACTGACAAAAAAGTTCTGACATTTTTATATGTATTTTAGTCCAACTTAGTTTATGGTGTTCTTCAAGAGAACTATGTTTCCAAGGTTACAGGGGGTGGGGTCATGCATTCATAAGCAACTCATGAGCCTTCGCAGACCTGACGTTATAAACAAACCCACCACTTGAACAGAAGATAAAACAAACTGAATACGCATCTCACCAATTAAAACCACTTGTACTACCCCGCCTTTCCCCAACCCTCTTACCCTCTCCCCACATCGGACAACGCATAATATAACACAATTGCAACAGATAAGGCCCAGATGAGCCAGCGCACTCGCGCAATTGTACGGATATAAAATTTTGGCGCACAACTCCAAAAAGGGGGATGTTTTGAAAATGTTAAGATTCTCGCTTGTCACTGTAGCTGAACTGACTCGTTTTGGAAACTTCGAAGATAAATTTTCTCGCATTTTTTCGTTTCTGGGCCAAAGAAGAATTTTGGGTACTCAAAAGAACCATCTCAATGAGAGGGTTCTTTTGAGCGTCCAAAACACATGAACTAATGGATGCTGTATAAGGTAAGAATACATATAATAACAATCTATGTAACCTTTCTTCAATTAAAAAAATACAGCTTTTACTGATTTTAAAGAAGAGTTTGTTAACAGAATTAGAGAAAACGAAAAAAAAATAAAGATTCTCAGAAAGGCAATGATCTTTTGGTGTATGGCCTGTTTTGGGTGGGAAGGTAGGAGCACGGCAAACCAACATTTTTTTCAGGTCGGCCTATTTTGATTTCTCTTGCGCATCAATAAAAAACACCAACGTCTACTAAATGTACTTATAGCGACTGCGCATTCGTTGCAAATCGCCGTCTATCTTCTAAATGTATAGTTATGTTTTGAATGTGAGGAGCTAAGGCTCTAACGAGACGTCGCATTTGCGCAGACTCGCCTGAGCTTTTGTTGCTTGCACATGCAATAAGAAACTCACCAATGATTGCATGATAACGTCCACTAAACGATCATGTTTCATGCTGAGTAGCACAGGCTAGGCGAGGCATATGCACTCGATCAGTTCGCCTTATTTTTTTTTTATTGACGTACGTGTTTTTTAACGTATACCCAATTATGTAATCACCAGCATGAGGGGATATCCGGACCCCTTGAAAAATCGCAAAAATATAGGGTTCAGTCTATCAGCAATACTGGATCCCCTGAAACATCACAAATCTACCAAGTCAGCATTCGATGATGGTCCGCTTCAATGGTCAATGGCGTAGCCAGAACGCAAGAACGTTGAAAAAGTTACGCACTTTAAATGGAGACTACTGTATCAAGCAATGATTTTCTACAATTAAAGAGCAGTTCCTTGGGGTATGGAAAATCACTTTTACCACATTAGGTGAACTCCCTTGAGTTTTACTATTTTTATTACGCGCGTGCATAAATTGTGTAACGGATGCTACGCCAATGATGGTATTTGGATCCTCTCCTGTCATCAACTAAAAAACGTTCTTTCTGGATCTGCGAATGACCAGTGCGCATATATGTGTGTTTCGTCACGTAGACAATCATATTTTATACACGCTCGCACAGCAGACAATTTGTGAGCTTGTGTCTCGTGTGTACAGGGGAGGGGTTCATTGTCACCTTCTGACTCGGGGAGGGGGGCTATCAAATGGTATGAAAAAAATACAAATGGTGCTTTAGAAGATAAGGCTTTTATAAATGTACTATTAGTAAATCGTTTGAAGGTAAGATAAATATTTTTGTACATAGCCCACATCCACGCAGTCTGAGCGCCTTTGTTTTCAATTTAAAGGAAATGATCATATCTAGACTTGCTATTGGCGAGCATTAGTAACTCAGCAGGCTGGTTTTATCATAACCGCTTTTTTTAAATTTGATATTTCTTGTGAAGTTTAATCAATTCAACACCAATTTCTTTGTAATCCATTCTTCATTTAGTACCTTGCTACCATGCGCAGAAATGGCGCCCGCTTTTGTATTAAATTCGATATACTTGATGAAGTTTAATTGATTGAACATCAATTTCTTTGTTTATCCGAATCCAATATTATGGCGATCGCTAGCCTCCGCTTTTTTTATTTGACATTACTTAATGAATTTTATTAATTCAACATCAATTTCTTCGTCATCCATTCTTCATTAGTCGAATCCATTATAATGGCGATCGCTAGCCTATGAATGCTCTTGAGCATATGTGGTAAGCTGTATCTTGCTACCATGCGCAGAAATGGCGAAGGTAAACAGTAAGTCATAAATTTTTCGCTCTGACACTTACAGACACGGTATTTCTCGCTCTGACACGTACAGACACGGTGTCGCAATAAAACATCCCATCTCCCAAAAATCAATAATTACGCCACGTTCTTCGTCAGGCTGACTGTTTTTGTTGAATTACCTGGAATTCACGGTGGACGCCTCCATGAAATCACCGTGACTGGGCGAGACACAGGGTGGCGACACCGAAACCAACGCGAAATATAGTAAATACTCGTTTGGTATACTGTAGGGCAACCACATGCCAATAACTTGGTGTTATTCAAATGCCTGTATAGAATTTTTTTAAATTAGGTTTTGTGCTTTCACAAAATAGGGATAACTTTTATGGTACACAGGATCTGCTGAGATCTATCAATTAAGACGGTGCTCTCTTCATGTTTGCTGGTCTTAATGTGTGTATTACATGTTTCAATAGACAAATACATGTAAGTTCAGTATACAACATTAATGTCAAATTAATGGTCAATTTTCCAAAAAGAGTGACAAAAATATTTGTCATATTGAATATGATATTGAATGATTTGCAAATGGAATAGAAAAAAGTGCAATTTTTTTTTTATCAATATACTACAGGAAAAGTGCTTCTAAGTGTAGCTGTGTCTGTGTCGATATATCGTGATACATATCGTATCGCATTTCATGTATCGCGATACATATCGTATCGGATGACAGCCGTATCGTCCCAGCCCTAGTATTTTTATTTATACTGGGTCCGAGATATAAAATAAGCTTTAATAATTAGACAGCATCTTAATTCAGGAACAATTTTGGTTCATATATATATCATTTTCTCCATTAAGTGGGAAGTCTCAATAAATTTCTAAACCGCCAACTAAACCTATATGGCTTAGGAGGCAAAACCTTGCAGTAGAAGGTTTGAATGAGTGATTGATAATTTAATCCCAAGGTGTTCCACTTTTCGATACAGCTGTACATTACTGTAGTACAAAGCAAGAAGTCATGGCCAAAAATAATCCTCAGAATTCGATTGGGGTATGAACGAGAAAAATGACTGAATCATCATTAATTCTTCTGAACTTCTCTTCAAATGATAGCAATGAATAGTTTAATTAATGTTTAAGCAAAAAATGAATTGATATGCAGTTTACAGCAGCAATATTAGCCACGAGAACGGACAAAAAACTGTCGCATCGATCTTACGCTTCGCTCCCGTATAGCAGGAAGGGAAGTAACTCAGGGGTTCCATAAAACGGTTGCAAGTCGAAACGTCCCCTAACGACAAAGTGCGCACACAAAAAGTTCGTTCAGAAAGGAAGTCAGACGTTCTTCAGGGAGTATTAAGTTTATAATCGGTGCACTTTTATATGTTTTCTAACTGTATTAATGGAGTTTTTCAACTGATACATCCGTAGTTTTTTGAGGACCAAGTAGGTATGGTCAGATACAGAATTTTTTGGTTTGAATCAATTGGGAAAAACAAACTTTTTGGCATTATAAATGTGGCCGAATTTCGGCCCCAAAGGGGTACGTACATTAAGAGGCTAATTTGGCCCCCTTTGAGGCCAAAAACTGAAAATTGCTTTTCACAAATTTCTTATGATTTGTTTATTAGAAGAATGACTGAAGTATTAAATTTCGGCATTTATTTGAATTTTACCGTTGCTATGGTAACAAAAATGGCCGACAAAATAGGCTTAAAATAGAGAAATTGCCATTTTATACCAAATTTAAGGTTTTTAGAGACCGACTTTTTAAGAATTAGATATCAGCACAGCTACATGTAAATAGCAAAAATTCATTTTAATATGTTGTGTGTCATGATAATTCTCATAATCTGTTAAAGCATCTTTTTGGTAATTACTTGTGCTCTATGTTAATTGCTCCGTCAAACGTCTCAAATTTGCTCCAAAATGGTAAATTTCCTATTTTCAGCCTATTTTGGCAGCCATTTTTATTACCATAGCAATGGTAAAAGTCAAACTAATATCAGACTTATACACTTAGGTCATTGTTCTAATAAACTACCTGTAATATGGAGAATTTGATAAAAAGCGAATTTCATTTTTTGGCCTCATAGGGGGGCCAAAATAGCCTCTTAATGCACGTAGCTCTTTGGGTGATCGAGAGCCCTGTTAATGCTTTATTTTTTTGTTGCTCGACAGGTTTATTATTTCAGAAGTGAAAGAGGAAAAATAAGATGTGGGATGTAATAGACACAGATTTTGGTGGTGATGAGACCGCTAACTTTGGACCCCGTAAAGAAACTGGGACAGCCTTGTATCAAATTGATACTATTGCAACAGTATCTTGTAGAGATCAGGTAATAATTACAACTGTCATAACTTTTATTGAGATCCGCTAATCTGATTGGTCAAGAACAGTCATCTGATCGCATTGACCTGTATCTCATTTTTCAATGAACCCGGTCCATATTCACGAGGGGTGGGGCCATTCATGACAGAGCTACTTTTGTGATACTGTGCAATGCTTCTATGAAGAGAAATGGGCAGCCTGCAACTACTGACACTTTATCTTGAACTTACACCTATATTTTCAGGTAGAAAAGCAAAGATTAACTTACATAAGACGCCTAATTTAACAGTAGTCATACCGATCAGCTGTCTGCTGCCATGCGCGGATCCAGGAATTTTCGTCAGGGGGGTGGGGGTCCACGTCAATCTGACAAAAAAAGCTCTGACAGCGTTGTTTATTTATTTTTTGCTTTTTTCTTAGTCCTCGGCTTAGTTTACAGAAGTCAAATGGTTAATTACAAAGAAAAATATCATTTTTCAAGGTTCCGGAGGGGGTCCAAATTTTTTCCAGGGGGGTCCAACTTTTTCCAGGGGGGGTGGGGATCCAATTGCAAATTCCCTATAGAAACCCAAATAACTTGTGATTTTCCAGGGGAGGGTCCGGACTCCCTGCCCCCCTCTGGATCCGCACTTGGCTGCGATCTATTTAGTTTCCCAGTCCGCAAAATGATGCGATCGCCTCTTGCACTTGTGCTTGTTTTCTGCAACTTCTTTGTATGTTTTCAGTCGAGCCCCGCAATAAAATTGTTTCTTGAACTGACTGTTGCCTGGTTTATCCAACTTCTTTTGCAATTCGTCTTTGCTTTCTTTAATCACTCAATAAAGATAGCTCAATTTCTTTTTGCTGGGGGTCATTTCTTTTCCTTTCCAAACCATTTTGACAGATGATGCTTTTCGTCACCAATGTAAATGAATGACGTCATATCCGATGACGTAACTATCGTACACATTCTAATGAACACCCATGTTAAGTTTTTTAGGTTGTCACTATGTAAAAACGAGATTCTAGTCTCTAAAATGTACTGGTTTATTTTCAATTGGAGAACGGCCGCCATTTTGATTTTTTGAACGTCGCGATCGTAACGTCTACATACGCATGTCATAGTCTAAATGCGCGAAACTAACTATTAGCTGGAAACATATTTTTTAAGAAAAACATAATTATAAATACTGAATAAGAATGAATAAAGAAGAAGTTGTAATTATAAGAATTGAAAGTTATTCTTCTGCGTTTCACTGAGGTATGAAATGTCGTTTAAATTACATCTAATTGGTTTTCATGCAAATTAGATGTAATTTAAACGACATTTCATACCTCAGTGAAACGCAGAAAAATAACTTTCAATTCTTAAATAAACTCGATTATAATTATAGCTTTAAATGTTAAATATATAAAACAAGAGTATAAAAGTGTGCAGATATCACTTGATATCAACCATGTGGCTACACAAGATCAGTGTACAGTAAAACCTTTGTAAAACAGCCACACAAAAATAGACAAAACAAAGGTCTAAATTACAAATGGTAGCTTAATGAAGGTAAAAAGTATTGGAAAATGGAGCATTCTGCAATACTTTTGACCTGCATTAAGCGATAATTGGTCTTGAAAACAAATTTTCTGTCTTTTTGAGAGTGGCCATTTTACACAGGTTTTACTGTATGTGGAAAACCTGTTTACCATACATGTGTAACTACATGTACATGTTGTATCATAAGCATGATAAAGGTCAATACAGTGACTGACCAGTTTGATGAAAGGAATGTTCATTGATGGAATATTTGAAGCAAAAGTTTCAACCGATACTGATAGCAGAAATATTAAAAGTTGAATTTGTCGACATTCCGTTTAGCGTTCAGTATGATTTTTATGAAATATCAAAAAAACAAGTGGACCTAGAATGGAGTATACTTACTGGAGATAGACATCAGACTTAAGCAATTCTGCTTCTAAGACGCTGATTATGACTGATACATTTAATGCAATTTGTTATATTTATTAGACTAAAGCATACATTACTTTATATTACAGCTGAACAAGAAAGTACCACGAGTGACGTCCTCTGTGCTTGGAGACCTGACCAGTCTTGCGGTACACTCCAGTCTTGTTCTACAGTCTTCTTCTCTACTCGGCTTTGGTAAGGCCATGCTTAAAAAATATTGGTTTGCTACTGGAAGGTTATAGAGATGGGTAGTTAGGTTGATATATTTTTAAGGCCAGATGAAAAATTCCTGTGTTTGTGGTAACCTGACCCTACCTAAATTTACAGGTGAAACCTAGAATTTTTTTCAAGTTTATCTGGAAAAAATATAATTTTATGCATTTTGAAAGGCGAATTTGCCTTTCAAAATGCATAAAATTATATATTTTTTCCAGAAAATATGTGTGTGTCAGAAAAATGGAGAAATACCTGTTTACCATACATTGTGTAAAGTTATCAGAAATGAAATGTATCTTCCCTACCCAAAGTTTTTTTTCAGCCTTGTAATGAGATTTTTTCTTATTTTTCATGTCTAGGGGAGCACAGTGGCTCAGTGGTAGAGTGCTTGACTCGTGACAGAGGGGCTAGGGGCTCGAGCCTCACCAGCATCACTGTGTTGTGTCCTTGAGCAAGACACATTTATCCTTGCTTAGTACTGGTTCAACCCAGGAAGACCCGTCTCGACTTCACTGAAAAATTGTTGACTGGGACGTAAAGAATCAAACAAACAAAACTTTTCATGTCTACCTATTGAGTAAAATGCATCATGCATTTTGCTCAATATTCAAACATGAAAAGTTCCCCCAAAAATGTTCTTGGAGATAAATTCATTTTGAGTAGGGGTAAAATAACTGGGTTGGTAGAATATGACAAACAATTTTATATTTTAGGCCTGATGAATCTCCAGACTTTTTTTCTGCATTATTTTTTTCTTATTTGAGTCGCTTGAGTATTCTATGACTGTTAAGCTACTGACAGAACACCATTTGGAGTTTCTAAGCTTCAAAGGAGGCTGCAGAGGCTCGTCCGAGTCTAGACATGTCAAAATGCCACATTGTTGGAAATCACATGCCACAGCCCATTTCTCTCCTCAGACCCAACTATCCCTCTATAATGCTCTTGTAAGTACAATAGCTCAATTTTCTATATGGATATTTTCAAAATTTTTATTTAAGAAATAAATTTGATTTTTGGAATGTTCATGGAATCATGACTTCTTCTCTTGCCAAGTAGTCCGGATTCCATGAACAGACCAAAAATTGAATGTATTGCTTATATTTACATTTTATTATAAATATCTAAAATATGATTTAATGTTAAGTCAGTATGGTCCATTAAATGTATCAAACTTTATGGGAAATTCCATTGGTACACAAAGGGTTTAGTAACAAATGCCTTCCTATATTCAGATCATGAGATAGATGAGATAGAATGGAGTCCAGATGGAAGTGTCATTATTGTTGGTGTGTCCGCCGGTATCCTCTATGTGATAGAGGCCAAGTCCATGGAAATAGTTTTCTCTATGGTAAGTTAGTGAACCATTTTTATAGCTCTGGATTAAAAAGAATTGGGGTAAAAATGTGATTTTTTTCTTATCCATCAGTTTAAACATAAGTTTTGGGTCCTCAAAAGAACTGTCTCGTTGAGTGCCCACAACATATGCTTTGGTTGAGAAATAAGAAAAATAATTTTTAATCAAGCACCCTTATCAGAAGGTCAAATTTTATCATTTAAGGGTGTGAAAATATGCTGCAGGACTTTTACTACCTGATCCCATATTGTTCAGGACAAGTTAGAAATTTCTATTTACTTGTCCAGAGACAAATATTTAAACAAATTCAATATGACAGTATTATGACTCTGTTTTAAAAGAAGCTGTTCAGACAAAGAAAGCATTAAAAACATGCATATTGTTCAAATTGGTTTATCCTTTAATATTGATTGATTTTGAGTTAAGTTAATGTTTTATGTCCCAGTCAACAATATTTCTGACCTGTCAGGACTCCTCCCAGAGAGAAGTGATAGGCCCCAACCCAAGCCGAAATTTGCGTCAAGTGAAGCAAATTTCATCAGGCTAACAAGCCAAATATGACAAGGTTAGAATAAATTTATGTGCAAAAGTCTGACTTTCAAGCAATCTTTTCTATGGTTTGATTAATTATAAGAGCTAGCATATTGTGAAGAAAATATTGTGGCTCCCATGAGTTCTTGCTTAGTACTGGTTCAGCCCAGGACGACTTGTCCCAACATAACTGAAAATTTGTTGACTGGGTCGTAAAGAATCAAATCAAATAAAATAGTATGGCTCCCAAGTTATGGGCCTATGAATTGGAAAATAGCTGATTTTGTCACTGTTGTCTCCACTCTGTAACTAAAAACATTTTCAAATGTTTTATGAAAATTTTACAGAAATGTAAAACATCATGAGAAGACATGCAGAGTGCAAGAAACATAACTCTGGATGCAAGAAACATAACTCTGGATTATAAAGTTTTATTGACAGGCAAACTGTGGTGTGAACCATTCCAGGAGAAAAATGTGTTTGCATGTCAATAACCTTTCAACCAGATCTTTGTCTGAAAGTCATATAAAATGGGCATGTTTCTATAATGTTTGCTTATGTGCTTCAAGCCACATGCAAATCTGACTGAAGTATTAAAGAAAATTTTACCTGAAATGTAGGGTTTCTAACAAACATTCAAGGATCAAATTTAGCCCTTGCTTAATTGCTAAATGCTAGTAGTTTTTGCCAAAAAGCAAGCTGAAATAACCACCACTTGCTTTTTTTTAGCAAGTAAATACAGGTCATTCTCACATCAACTAATATCCCAATTATGCATAAACTGCTTGATAAACAGTGTTGATCCAGATCATCCAGTGCTTCTGAAATGGTGTACTCCTGATCAGCCAGCTTCTGAAGAAGCTGGCTGATCTGGTACTCCTGATCAGCCAGCTTCTGAAGAAGCTGGCTGATCTGGATCTACACTGTTTTCAAGGTAACCCAAATGTGATTTCAGAAAGGCAATATTTTAATTGGCTTTTTGCCACACATCTTGTCAAACACATATGCTATAATTGAATTTGTTTGAGTGATTAAGCAAGTTTAACATCAACTTTAGCAAGTAAGAAAAATGATCACTTGCTATTTTTAGCAAGCGGTTAAAGTTCTAAAATTTGATTCCTGACATCCTTCATTATTGTTGTTGTATACTGCAGGCCTCCTGCTTTTCAGGCTTCTGAAGGATTTCAGGCTTTCACATCTTGACTTTTACTTGATTTCAGGATTTAATTTTTAAATTTTCAGTGTTTATGATGCTTCAAAAGGGCTATTTTAGGCTGTGAAAGAGGGCATTTCAGACGTGGAAAAGCTTTGTCAGTATGAGGCCTGTGTATATTCCTGTGATTCTCTACTGTGGAAATGGGAATGTTTATGCATACAACTGTGATATTTTCTTTATACATTTGTTAAAACACATGTTTTGGGAACTCAAAGGAGATGGCCACAACATGAGGTTTCCAACAATGTGGTATGTGCAACCTGCAAAAGCTCAGACCAGCCTGCGCATTCGTGCAGTCTGATCAGAGCCTTTACTAGTCACTTTAATATTCTATGACTGTTAAGCTACTGACTGAACATCATTTGGAGTTTCTAAGCATAAAAGGAGGCTGCACAGGCTCGTCTGAGTCTACACTTGTCAAAATGCTTCATTGTTGGATATCTCGTATATTGTTTATGAATTAACAAAAAAAAAAATATTACACCTATCTGGATGCCCGCATAGTTTTGGTCACTCTTGAGATGAAAAGTGTTCTTGTTTTCATTACTGTAGACATTGGTGCCTGAAGAAAGAAGAATTGATGGGAAATCATTCAAGCAAATCTCATTTTCAGGTATTAGATTGTTTTCTTGTCATTTTACCATCATTATCCATAGGTTTAGATAAACAAAATCTTTGAGTGTAAAATTGTAAATATTTTCTTATCCATCAGTTTTAACACATGTTTAGGGTACTCAAAAGAACGGTACATTTGAGTACCCATAACATATGTTTTGGTTGAGAAATAAGAAGATCATTTTTCTGTTGCTCACTCTTAACTAAAGTCCTGAATTTATCAAAGGGTCTAAGCTGACGGTTAAATTTGTAAAAACTGAATTAGCATTACTTAAATGCTGTCGCGTCTGGAAGTGTAATAATGCAGTGTATCAAAATCGATATTTCAGTGTTGTTTTAGTGCCATGTGTGATTTGATTCTGTTAGTTGTGCTCCTGTCTTATTGAATTTATTAGAATTGTTGCAAAAAAAACAAAACAATAAAATTCTTGGCAAAGCTTCACATTCATTTCTTTCAGGGATTTATTTGCTATTTTGGTAAGGGGCCCTAGGGCCTTTCAGATTGGGAAAACTAGTGTGGTAAACCCCTAAATTTGGAAATTTGTTATAGTGCACAATTATGTCATTTTCGGTCAATAAAAAAACAAATTAGCTATTACACATACTTTTGCCATCAAAAAATTGAAGGATGCACATAAAACACTTCCTGCAAATGAATTGTCATATCATATTATTGATTTGGTGGCACAGACTTTATGCTTATTAAAAAGGACCATAATTAAAGTTAGGGAACTGTCAACCTAGGGGAATGTGGTTACCAAAGACTCTTTGAATTCATTATTAATGAAAAGCCTTGCTACAGCCATGTTTTTCTCGCTGATTCAAGGACATTTTCAAGTTGTGGTGGGAAATATATACTCTTCGACCTGATTAAGTGTCTTACCTAAGGACTGAACAACCCACTCAACAATTTTTCAATCATGTCGAGTTTTTTTTCCTGGGTTGAACAAGAATGAAGCAATGAGGATAAAGGGTCTTACTCAAGCACACAACACCATACTGACAGTGGGATTTGAACTCGCAACCTCTTATTTACGAGTCTGGCAAACTACCATCATAGCTAGGGTGCTCACATCATATATCATTAACTCATCTCCAAGTGTCATCTGCTGATAACTTTTGCAAACAGTTTGGACCCTGATCTTGATTCAACTGTTGGACACTCTGATCATATTCCTGAAAGAATTATTTGAAAAAGGTGATTTTGAAAAAAATCAGCAAAAGACAAAAAATTATGAAAAATTTAACAGGAGGCAAAGAGTTGTTTGTTTGATTTGATTCTTTATGTCCCATCAACAATCTTTCTGGTATGAAGGGACAGGTCCTCCTTGGTTGAACCAGTACCTGAAACACCCATATTTTTATTATTTGGCCTAAGTGTTATACTTAATTCAATTCAATTCAATTCAATTCAAAGATTTATTTACGTGTCACCTTATGTACAAACATAAAATACAGATATATAAACATAATACAAAAGTACATAAGCTACTCTTAAAGAGTTATGAGACACGATAAAACCTCATTAAAATTCATATAAGATAAAAACATTTTCATTATTTACATAAAAAGCGTCTGCACCTTTCAAGAATATCTTTGCAGGTTTTGGCAACAGCCTTTACCATTCTTTGGAAGAAAATGAAAAACTTATTTTTTCTTCATCTGACAAAACATAAAAACCAGGATTTATATTATGTTAATATATTTAGATGTCTTAACAGAAGAAAAAGGTAAGCTATGTACCCAGCTTGTAGATTATCTTGGCTCAATATATATTTATTCCTATATAAGTATCCAGTTAGCTTGTAGGTTTCTTAAGTAGCAGTCTGATCTTAGACTGCACTGTTTTTCTAGACCTTTTTTGCAGACTAGTGTTCAAACTTTTAGAACATCTACCATACTAAAATGCTCTAATATCATGTAGCTATATACTAAAATGCTTTTATATCATGTAGCTGTATACTAAAATGCTCTAATATCATGTAGCTGTGTACTAAAATGCTCTAATATCATGTAGCTGTGTACTAAAATGCTCTAATAGCATGTAGCTGTGTACTAAAATGCTCTAATATCATAAAGCTGTGTACTAAAATGCTCTTATATCATAAAGCTGTGTACTAAAATGCTATAATATCAGGTAGCGGTGTACTAAAATGCTCTAATATCATTGTAGCTGTGTACTAAAATGCTATAATATCATGTAGCTGTGTACTAAAATGCTCTAATATCATGTAGCTGTGTGCTAAAATGCTCTAATATCATGTAGCTGTGTACTAAAATGATCTAATATCATGTAACTGTGTACTAAAATGCTTTAATATCATGTAGCTGTGTACTAAAATGCTCTAATACCATGTAGCTGTGTACTAAAATGCTATAACATCATGTAGTGGTGTACTAAAATGCTCTAATATCATGTAGCTGTGTATACTTAAATGCTCTAATATCATGTAGCTGTATACTAAAATGCTCTAATATCATGTAGCTGTGTGCTAAAATGCTCTAATATCATGTAGCTGTGTACTGGTATGCTCTACTATCATATATACTCATGCTAATAAAAAAAGGCCATCCTATTTTGTTGAAAATAAGTACAGACATGAACATGTAATGATTACAAATTTATACATTGTAAGTCATATCTTGTATGTCTGCCACCTTTATTAATGCATTCTATGAGCCTTTTGTGCATGCTCAGAAGAAGCATGGGTAAACATTTGTACCCCTCCCCACCCTGTGGAAGGCGTTGTCATTGTTCAAGTCATGTACCCACCCGTCTTGAATATCTCAGAGGTGGTTGATTGGAGACGGTTCAGGATCCGGAAGGCCAGTTAAAGTAGTATGACATGGCCAGCTTGCAAACAGTTCCTAGCCATATTGCAGGTATAGGGGCATTGTTTTATTGGAAGAGAAAGTGGTTCCTAAGAGTCTGATAGATAGGCAGGATGGGTGAAGGACTCCATCCGTATAGCGTAGGCCTATAAGTGTCCCCGAGTTACATGTTATCTATGCAAATTAAACAAACCGTTACATTACCATATTATACAAAGCTCAGGGTGGCCTTCTTTTTATAGCATAAGTATAGTTATGTGCTAGAATCTTCTAATTTTATAACATAAGTACTATATAGCTATGCATTACAATGGTCTAATGTTGTATTATTTATATGCTAGAATGCTCTCATATTGCATTTGTACATGTACTTGTAAAATGCTAGAATGCCTTAATTTTACACTTCTATTCCATGATAAGTTGCAGTGTTACGTTGTATTGGAATGTACTCGGATGACCTTATATTACAGTCAAGTCTCGGTTATCCGAACATCGATTATCCGAAACTACTGGGTTATTCGAAGAAGACGGACAGTCTCGACTTTTTCCTCTATTATCTATTGCAATTAAACAACCGATTATTTGAATTTCGATTATCCGAAAATTTCAATTTTTCGAAGTGATTCGTCGGTCCCGATTAAAGAAATTGCTATTAAGTTACCCTTCTGGATTCAAAGTCCAAATGTCACGCATGGTGATCATGATTTCTTAGTTTGGTCAAATTCGATTTACACACCCGAGTGATTTAGCAAACAAAGAAGTTGCAACAGGTAATTGATGCAGGATTAATGTTCACACTATTACGTGATGAACCGTTAAGTGAGTAAATGGTGTCTTTATTTAAATTTGTCTGTAATGATGGTTTTGTTTGATGTTTTTTTAATGTCTAATTAGGAGCATAAATGAGCTAAAAATGATTTTGATTTGATCGTCTCTCATCCTTTGATATATTCTTGACCACTGTTTACATTAAGCGAACACACCAAGGGCAATCGACTTTGTACAACCTATCTGACGATGAAACAGGTTACAACAAAAATAACAATTTGGATAATAGACGAATATCAAGGACATGTGTTTTGGGTGCTTAAAAGAACTGTCTCGTCTAAACACTTGTTTTGAATGCCTAAAACACAATTTTACGATTGAGGGAAAACAACCAAAACCTAGGTTTAGATGCTTAAAAAGACCCTCTCATTGAGACGGTTCTTTTTAACACCCAAATCGTATTTTTTCGCTGAAATAAAAGAAAAGTTACCAGCCCAAAAAGCACACAACGTCGGGCCACAAACGGCCCGCCAGTGATATACCATCTCATTGGCCTATCACTGGTGGGCTGTTGATGGCCTGACATTGTGTGCTAGACTGCTAGCTGTGTGGAGACCTTTTGACAGTAGGGCGATAAAAAGGAGACAATATTTCGTCAGTAAATATGGTTTGTCAATTTACATTTAACCTTCATTTTCGTTTTTGTTATCGATGTTGTTACATGTATATAGTGGATGTCAATAAAGATGTATTAAAAGCTCTGATTTCCTTTTTTCTGCATTCTTAGACCTGCAAAGCGTAAGAGAAGATGAGGCCACAACCTACAAGGAGCTCATTTTCTTTAATGCTTTGACAGATGTTCCGATTACTTCACGGAAAACACGAGTTGAAATTGCAAACTCTGGCAAAACAATGACGTTCTATGAAAGCATCCGAGCTTTTCGGAAAATATCCGAAAACTCCCGATTTCGATCATTCAAACTACCCATTATTCAAAAGGATTCCTGCGGTCCCTAGCACTTTGAGTAATCAAGGTTTGACTGTATCCTTAAATGGGAACGAAATATTCATTAAAAATGAACATGAGAGTCCAGCAAAATCTCAAATTTCATTGCAAGCTGTACAGTTTTTTTTTCAAAATTCTATTTTGAACAGAAAAATCAATAAAAAAGCAAACAAGTACTTACTCTGTTTATACATATTTAATAAGGTATTTGTGATGTCACGTATATTGCATCATGCAACCATAGCCCTTTACTCAACAATAATGCCTTTTTTACGCTTTTGAAATACAACGTATTTGAAAATATTTATGGACAATAATATCATTCCATAATTTTTTCAAAAGTATTCAAAACTTTACTTAACTTTTTCTTGATTTTTTTCTATATTAACTAAAAATAGAAAATGATGTCATGATCAAAAAATAGCCTATGGAGTAAAGAATGTACATCACAGTTACATGATTTTTTTTCATAAGGCGCACACACATTTAGTGGACACAGAACTCGGTTCAGGTAAGAAAATTAGCTTGTGTGCGGTGCATACCTTACAGAGCCGAACATGGTAAAGTGCAGTTAAAACCCCACATTGATTTCAAATTTTATTTGCATGTTTCATCTTTTCATGTACTCCATGCATTTTTGAGGCTGCTCAAGATAACCTTGTTTTGCGAATATATGGGACATACCAACTCGTCAGTGTATGATATTTTTCTTTCACTGTTCCCTACCACTGTAAAAGTATTATTATAACATGATTTTGTTGGCTGTCTCTGAGGCGAGAACTCTGACTTGTTCAACTGTTTGTGAAGACCTCGTTTGCTTAATTTTTTGACTCGCTGATGAGTTCCTGGGTGTGTTAAGAAATAAATTCAATTTTTTGAATGTTCATGGAATCATGAATACTTCGGGTCTCTTGCAAAGTAAACGAAGCCCCTGTAGTAATAATGAATCCATGAGCAGACCAAAAATTGAATTTATTACTTATATTTACAATTTATTATAAATATCTACTGTATAGAAATTCTTTATAATTTAGGAGACAAAACAGTTTTGTATTTAACATGTAATTGTATTAACGGTTTTGTTGAAGTGTAAAATGGAAAAGCGGAACAGCCATTGTGAACACAAACAGCCAATGGAGCAAACAAGAGACTTGTTTTTCACATGCGAATCCAGTGTGGCTCGATGTTAATTACAACACCAGTGTCAATTCTGGCAAAAGAATTTGATGTTCGAAGCGTATTGCACGGGCAAATGAGCTTGGCAGCTGCCAATCATATTTACATCTTTCATGAGGTTATAAACGGTTGCAACAATCTAAAGATTCATTAATACCCCTATTCCACACAGGCCCCGAATCCCACGAAATGCCACGAATTGACAAATATTTGGATTCGTGTCTGAATCGTACTCAGTTCGTGAAGATCTTAACTGATTCGCACAATCCGTAGTCAGTTCTTGCAATTCGTAGGTCTATCGGGAATTCGGCTCAAAAGTTTTGAACTGTTCAAAACTTTGGCCACGAATTCCCCGATTCGAAAATTCGTGCGTGATTCGTACCAAATTCCTAAAGCATTCTTGGACATCGTAACTGAATCGTATTCGATTCGGAGGCGTGTTTGGGCAATAATAGCTACTCTTAGCTCATTCGCGGTGAATCGGGAGATTAAGCCAAGCAATAAAACCAAGGAAGAGATAGTTGATGGATTTTCCCTAAGGTTAATTACCCCGCCACGCGCATGTGAGCCAGTCCTAGAAGTTGAAACAGATTTGGCAGATACTGGAGCACAATCAGGATCAGTCAGTAGCTCCTGGCTGGTGATTTTGCCAATGGCGAACTGCCATATTTTTCCTAGTCAAAGAGTCTGGGCCAGGGCCCTTCGACTTTAACGTAGTTGTTTTCTTCTAGCTATATAAGAAGCCGTTTTCAACACTCAAGTTGCTGGATCAATTCTACTGCTGCTTTACGATGAACATTCATTTTGGAACTGATGCCCCCGAAGCATAGATGGGCCTTTTTTATAACTATTGTGAGAGAAAATCTCGCGAATCGTGGCGATTCGTCGCGGATTTCTGTTTATTCGTGCCCAATTCGTGCTGCATTCGGCATATTCTTAACTGATTCGTAATTGATTCCTTAACTTTCGTGCAGCATGCTCTAATGTTATTTTGCTATTCGTAATGAATTCTTGCGCGATTACAGCCGAATTGAGCCGATTTCCCCGAATATTCGCGACAAAATCCTATCTGAATCGGGACTGACTCGTACACCATCACGATTGGAGAAAAAAAATTAATGAAACCTCACGAATCCCCCCGAATCAATAAAAAATCAATTCGTGGTGATTCGGGCGATTCGTGGCCTGTGTGGAATAGGGGTATAAAGGCTTGCTTTGAAAATGTAAATATTGTTCCTTAAATATCAAGCCTGATTTGGTTTAACTCTGCTGCAAGGCATAGGTTGCATGTTGAGTAATTTTGCATGTTTTTGTCGTCTACTGATTTTTTTCACAATCAACTTTTTTTGAAAACTCTTTCAAGTATACAATTAGAGTGTCAAACAGTTTGGATCCAGATCATGCCCGACATTTTGTCTGGCCCCGAGGTTATAAAACTTTTTTCATGCTCATCTCAGCTGAGCACAAAATTTATCCTGCTCATAAATGTTAAAATGCCAACAATTGTTGGCATTTTAACATTTATCATCATGATAAATACAACATCTCAGAGACTTAAAGCAAGAAACTTCATTTGTCGGTATTTTAATTTTTATGAGCAGTTGAAATTTCGTGCTCAGCTGAGTTGAGCATGATTTTTTTTTTATAACTTCAGGACCTGATCTGGGTCCAAACTGTTTGGAAAGGTTATCAGCAGACAACAGTTGTAGGTAAAGAGTTACTATTTATAGAAATAATGTCCTTTCCTTGCAGGAACAGCTGACTTGGTGATCTTGACGTCTGATGGACAAATCATAGTGCAGTCTGGTATTGAGGTTTTAAACCAAGGTAACTACAGTAAAACCTGTCTTAAGCGGCCACTCAAAAGGAAGACCAAAATTGGTTTTCGAGATCAATCATGGCTTAATGCAGGTCAAAAGTATTGCAGAATGCTCCAAAGGGAGCATTCTGCAATACTTTTGACCTTCATTAAGCTACCATATGTCATTAAGATCTTTGTTTTGTCTATTTGTGAATGGCCGCTTTAGGCAGGTTTTACTGTAGTTTACATCTTTATTTGTTTGTTCAGTTTTAGTGTCGGCACAGCACGGCCACATGTCTGCAGGCATAATTAGCACCCACTTGTTTAAATGTGAATAAAGTTTCGGATTCCAGTTTCATCAGAGGCACTGCTTTGTGTCCTTGCGCAAGACATTTTATCCTCAGCTTAGTACTGGTCCCATCCTAACATGACTGAAAAATTGTTGACTGGGACGTAAAGAATCAAAACAAACATTTACATGTGAATATTTACATTCTTATGTTTGTTGCCCTAACCCTTATCTTGCAAATAACTTTTGTCCTGATTTAACATCTGCTGCATATTCGAGGGATGATCAAAACGTTTTCGGCCCCTTGTACTTCGGGCTACCAGGGAATGAAAATTTGACCATTACTATTCAATATAAGGCAATGCACTTAGCCCATCTATGTTTGAGCTTTCTTATCCCTTCAAAATAGAAGGCCTTTAGTACTTGTTTACTGCCTCTATGACGCTTTCACTACTTCCATACTGTGTACCATGAAGATGGGATTTCAGTTTTGGAAACATATAGAAGTCAGAAGGAGCCATATCAGGAGAATATGAGGGATTAGGAAGATTTAGTCGCAGCGGTCATGGCAACTTGTGACATGTAAACAGGGGAATTGTGCTGCTCAGTATTCCTTGCCTCTTTCTTGTGATTACCTGGCGTAGCTGCCTCAATTTGCCTGCATAATTTGCACCGTTTATTGTGCAACCGCGCTCAAGATAATCAATCATGATCACCCCTTGACTATCCCAAATGACTGAGGCCATTACCTTCCCTGCTAAATGAACCCTCTTAAATTTCTTAGGAGGGGGAGATTTGGGTCAAAGTGGTGAACTCATGTCTCATCTTGGGTTACAACTCGCTCCTTATTATAAAATTGCGGGGATCATCTTTATAGCGAGACAGGAGATAACTAGAAATATCGAGCCAATTCCTTTTCTGATCATAGGTCAGCATTAGCGGCACCCATCCTGCCGAAACCATAGACATTCTCAAGATGTTGGTTAGGATTGATTGTACTGCCCCAAAACTTATGCCCACTTCCCTAGCTATGCTTCGCATGTCTTGCCTCCTATCACACATAACCAGGGTGCCCAACCTTGACATTTTCATCAGCGGTTGCATCTTTGGGGCGACCAGACCGTCCATCATCCTCAACACTCTCTCTCCCCCTCTTAAACTCTGCTGCCCAATTTTTTCACTATGCTATAAGAAGGAGACTTCTTCCCAAGGGTTTCCATGAAGACTTCATGAATTTCCTTGGGAGGCATTCCTTTCTTACAGAAGTACTTGATAACCCCTCTGATTTCATGTTTCTCCATTTTGCAAATGTGTCACACCCTACTATCTTAAAAGTGCTTTAAATAAGCAATCAAGCCTGACTTCACACTCCCAATTTCCTTAAATTAGATTGAAAGACCAAAAGACAAAGATTTTAATTCAACGAATAGCACTGAAACATATCTGGCCAAGAACTTTTTATCACACCTCGTACCAATGTCCCGGTGTCTGGCAGCATTGTCCGTCGTCAACATCTTCAAACATCTCAGAAAATGCCTGGCCAATTATGTAGGATTGTCTGGCCCTACCCCGGGGCTATACACATGTATATGACCATTATTTTCAAATATCTTCTACCAAATCATCTTGAAACTTGGCATGGATTTATATATTATATTTATATAAATGATGACACTGGTTTGACCTTTACCTATTTTACAGCAAAGTAAAATTTGTCAAAATTGCACATTGTGCTTCAGACCAAAAGTCAGGTGAGCATTTACGGTACCGGTCCATTGATCCTCTGGTTTTATTTTATTTTTATTTTTTGTACATTTTTAGAAGGAGGTAACATTGAAGATGTGGTTAAGGAAAGGATTAAGTTTATAAACAGCCAATCACAGCATAGTGTCACTAATGGTATTACACTGTATGGAAACTACATATATACCTTGGTAAGTCAGATTAAAGAGCCAGGTTCACTGATAAGTGTAAATTTAGTCGTGTAAAATTCAATCTGATTTGTGATATATCTACAATAAAACCTTTGTAAAATGACCACTCAAAAATAGACAAAACAAAGATCTTAATGACAAATGGTAGCTTAATGAAGGGCAAAAGTATTGCAGAATGCTTAATGAAGGTCAAGAGTATTGCAGAATGCTCCCATTGGAGCATTCCGCAAAAGTTTTGACCTGCATTAAGCGATAATTGGTCTTGAAAACCAATTTTCGGCCTTTTCGAGAGCAGTCGTTTTCACATGTTTTACTGTATCTTTTTGCTTTTGGGATCAAAGTAAATTTAATCTGCATAAATTTATTAAAATTATTTTAGTTTTTAGTTGTATGAATATCCATAAATTTGTGTAAACGTGACAATTATTTACAGTCACTTTTTTAAAACTATATTTTTTTCATTTTTTTTAAATAAAATGGTTTTGAACCCGAAGCCCCCTTTTAGACTCTTTATACCCCCTGCAAACTTTGTGGTGGGTATACTGTTTTCAAGTCCGTGCGTGCGTGTGTCCGTAACGTTCTGTTTCCCAAATATCTTGAAGAGTCATTGCTGGATTTTCATCAGACCTTGCAAACATGTTCATATATGCAAGACAAATACTTTAGACAAAAAAGGAAGGGCAAGGGGCCACTTCTACTAGAGTTATTTCCCTTTGTAGTTCTAAATGGCTTTTAATATAGGGTTTATGCTTATGCTATTAAAGGCCATACACAGGATGATCAACTTCTACCACAGCTTTTGATGGAACAATTTGATACTTTTCCTATACAATGCAGACACATTGAACATATGCATGAAGGAGTTTGGTTCAGAAAAAATAATTTTGACAAAATGACAGCTGTGAGAACTAAGACAATTTTTCCCTAATAAGGCTTTTGTATGGGCATAGATGGTACCTTCATGGGCCAATCAACTCATACCACAGCTTTGATGGAGCAATTTGATACTTTGCCTGTACAATCTAGGCACATTGAACTTATGCATGAAGGAGTTTGGTTCAGAATTTTTTTTTTTTGACAAAATGACAGCATTGAGAACTTCGACAATTTTTCCCTAATAAGGTGTTTGTATATGCAACGATGGTGCCTTTATGGGCCGATCAACTCCTACCACAGCTTTTGATGGAGCAATTTGATACTTTGCCTATACAATGTAGACTCTTTAAACATGGGGGGGGGGATCTAATAAGCATTGCTTATTGACTTTTTTCATTGATACTAGCTCACTCTGTTGCTTTATCATAATGCAAGAAACTAGTATACAATGTTTCAAAGTGTCAAAAAGGGACTTCATAGTTGAAATGATTAGATTATCAGCAAAACCTAGCAAAATCAAAACTAAACTAGCATCTGAGGAAAATGTCATAAATAAACTTATAGGACATTATCACATGACATCGTATCTGGGAGTGATATAATGTCGTGCAATAAAATCGATAAATCACTAGTGGTTTACAGATTTTGTAATGTGACATAATGTCGTCCATTATAACATTGCATAAAAGATAGCAAATTCTTGACGTTTTCAGGCCAAACATGCAATTTTTAAGTAATTTTATTGTCATGTGATAAATAGAATCTAACATTCGTGCTCTTGTCTTATTGAATTTATTAAACTTATTTGGTAAAACGCGAAAAAATTCTCAGCAAGCTTCGAATCGCCGCATACTGTTTTTGGTCACTGTGACCTTGACCTCTGGCCTCAATTCTAGAAAAATCCTGTCCGGAGCATATCACCTATATTATTTGAGGTAGGCATCCCAAATTTAGTGTGTGGATACACCTTGGAATCACAGAGTGTCGGGTACTGTTTTCGGATCACTGTGACCTTGACCTCTGGACGCAATCCTAGAAAAATCGTGTCCCGAGCATATCTCCACAATTATTCAATTGGGAATCCAAAATTTGGTGTGTTTGGATACACCTTGGGGTCCGGGAGTGTCACGTTTTATAAGGGGTTACTGTGACCTTGACCTCTGTCTCAATTCTAGAAAAATTGTGTCTGGAGCATATCTCCTATATCATTTGAGTTAGGAATCCCAAATTTGGTGTGTAGACACACCTGGGTGTTATGGAGTGTCACATACTGTTTTAGGTCATTGTGACCTTGACCTGGCCTCAATTCTAGAAAAATGGTGTCTAGAGCATATATCTTTTATATTATTTGAGGTAGGAATCCCAAATTTGGTGTGTGGATACACTTTGGGGTCGCCAAGTGTCGCATACTGTTTTGCGGTCACCTTGACCTCTGGCCTTAGTTCTTGAAAAATTGTGTCTGGAGCATATCTCGTATTTTATTTGAGGTTAATATGGATTCTCAAATTTAGTGTGTTGATACATCTTGGGGTTGCTGAGTATCATACATTGTTTTAGGATCACTGTGACCTTGACCTTTGGCCTCAGTTCTTGAAATATCTTGTCTTCGGGGGTATTTGTCACATTGTGACACATTTCTTTTTTTATGATGTTTTCCATGTTTGAAGTATAATTTTGTTGATCTATTATAGGGAGGTGGGGCCAGTATCATCTCTAAGTGGAACTACAGTGGTAGTCAGATTGAACTTGAAGACGAAGTAGAACCAATGTTACATAATGGTAAGTTAAACGTCTCCATACCCTATACAGTCTTGTGGGCCAATCTAGGCTAAAAATAGAATCAATGTTACATAATGGTAAGTTAAATGTCTCCTTTTGTGGGCTAGGCTAAAAATAGAATCAATGTTACATAATGGTAAGTTAAATGTCTCCTAACCCATTACAGTCTTGTGCACCAATCTAGGCTAAAAATAGAACCAAATGTTACATAATACCAGGCCTGAGATAAGAGCTGTATTGGAAAACTTTTTTCTTTATTTCTCATCCAAAACATATGTTGTGGGTACTCAAAAGAACCGTCTCAGTGATACAGTTCTTTTGAGCCCCCAAAACACATGTTTAAATTGATGGGTAAGGAATTAATTATAATTTTACCCTCATACCCTCATACCCCCACGTGCATTAAGAGGCTATTTTGGCCCCCCTATGAGGTCAAAAAATAAAAGTTGCTCTTCACAGGTTTCTTCTCATTAGTTTATTAGCACAATAGCCGAAGTGTAAAGTTCTGGTATTAGTTCGACTTTTACGGTTGCTATGGTAACAAAAATGGCCGCCAAAATAGGCTGAAAATAGGAAAATGACCATTTTGGAGCAAATTTGAGACATGTAACAGAGGAATTAATATAGAGCACAAGCAAATACCAAAAAAATATTTTAACAGATGATGAGAATTATCACGGCACACAATATATTAAAAGGTTTTTTTGGTATTTGCTTGTGTTGATATCTAATTCTTAAAAAGTTGTTCTCCAAAAGCCTCAAATTTGCCCTAAAATGGCAATTACTCTATTTTAAGCCTATTTTGTCGGCCATTTTGGTAACCATAGCAACCGGAAAAAGTAAAATAAATGCCAGAATTTTACACTTGGGCTATTCTTCTAATAAACCAATAAGATGAAATTGGTGAAAGGAAACTTTCAGTTTTTGGATCAAGAGGGGGCCAAAATAGCCCCTTAATGCACATACCCCTTTCCTTATCTGGATCTATGTAATACACCAAATAAAGGCACAGTTTTATCCATTTTCTCAGGCTAGCATTTGTGAAATTGAATTTTAAAGTTTAAATCAGTTTTTGCATAAACTTGTCCTTGAAACTGTAAGATTTTTAGAAGTCTTGAAAAATCCTTGAGATTTATACAGCTTTACATGAATGTACCCAGAAGATGGAATTACAGAGATTTTAATAGAGCCACTGTGGTGTAGTGGATTAACTAATCTCCTTGTGCCCAGGGGTTCCGAGTTTGACCTCTTCCTGTCTGTCGGATGAAACTCGAGCCATAGCTCCTTCCATATGACCTTAGCTGTTGGTGGGACGTGAAACACAATCTCACTTTACTGTATTTTCAGATGCGGACCTTATATGTGGAAGAATGACAACAGATGGTCATTATATATTGGCCTTGGATTCTAATGTAAATATACAGCAGGGGACATAGGGAGCGCAGTGGCTCAGTGGTAGAGTGCTTGACTCGAGAGTGAGGGGCCCCGGGTTCGAGCCTCACCGACGTCACTGCATTGTGGTCCTTGAGCAAGACACATTTATCCTAGCTTAGTACTGGTTCAACCCAGGAAGACCTGTCCCTATATGACTGAAAGATTGTTGATGGGACGTAAAGAATCAAATCAAACAAACAAACAGCAGGGGACAGAAATATTTCAATATTGCTCTTGTCCTGCATGACGAGTGATTTACAATTTTAACTCGTCCTGAAAACACATGTACTTGTCCTTTAAAAGCATATACAATAAAGAACATAAGAGGGTTATATTTACATAATATGACTTATAAAGTTCCTTATATCACTGCTTAAATTTTATTTACCCAGTCAAATTCATAACTCCATCCCATATACTGACAAAAAGATTTCACAGTCAATACTCAGAAAATGCTAGTTTCACCCTCAGATTTTAGGGTGAAACTAAAAAGGACAAGTAATTCTTCCCAAAGCACTCAACTATTTTCATTGTTTCAGTGAAATAAGCATGTAGAAAAGAACAGGTTTCAATGTAGTGTGTCATGCACCTTGATAACAATAATAGACTGCTTATTTATGCTTTTGACAGCTTATCTTGAGATATTTCATAGGAGCATAGTGCTAAATTGGTAGTTGTGTGGTTGTAAATGACTTGGCATATTTTTTTTTAATCTTACAGAATCATATAAGCCTTTGGGATGCACACATGTTGATCTGTCTTCAGCAGTGGGATGATTTGGAAGTATCTGATTTCTGTTTGCTCGAAACAAACACATCACAAAATAACAGGTACAATCATTATGCCTTAGATAGTTGGACATATCGGGTCCTAAATACAATTTTCGATCTTATCCCTTCTCTTGCTAATGACAACAAAAGTTGTCTGCTATTTGGTCTGCTGATTTATTAAAAATCTCTGAAGAAACCAGAGTAGATCTACATGGGTGAAAGCTTTCAGTATTATTCCTGAATTAAGGATTTTGAGGCCGACTTTCCATAGAAAGTCGGCCTCAAAATGGTGAATCTTGCTGGTAATAATACCTTTTCTGATATAGTTTCAATTTCTCTAAAGTTATTTGACCATTTAACTTGGATTTTTGCTTTTTTGGAGGCATACAGCAAGTTTTAAATTCTGATTTTCTAAAGTTCAGGATTTTGGAAATTTTGAGTTTTCACCCATGGATCTAGATAGACTGATCAGAGTCACAGGATTTTGGAAATTTTGAGTTTTCACCCATGGATCTAGATCAGACTGATCAGGGTCAACACTGGTTGACTGTTTGCCTAAATATTTCTGTGATGATCTGTATATAACTTGATGCAGCTGACAACATTTTTGCTGTGTTAATATTTCTTGTAAGAGGATGGTTAGTATTGCACTAGCTCCTATAATAAGTACACTCTAGAGAAATTTATGGTTTGATTAAACTGTTAATTGTATGAACATGAATTCCATTCAATGTACAATGTAGTAGCATAGGGCTAGTTAATCCAAAAAAAAAATAGTGTAAAATGTGATTATTTTCTTATCCATAAGTTTAAACGTGTGTTTTGACGGAAAAATAATTTTCAGTTATGCACTCTTATCTGGGGTCCTGTAGTAGTACAATTACATTAGAAATATGGCAGAGATGCCAACCATTCCGATTTTTGCAGAATCATTCAGTATTTCAAGGCCAATTTCCGCATTACGATTTTGGACTTCAAAATTCCGCAAAATAACGATTTTACAAGCAAAAATGGTACCAGATAAAATAAAGGCTGTTACTCCTACCTAAAGTTAGTAAACACCGGTTTTAAGGACATTTTACGTTGCTGGTGATAATTATACCTGGACACCGGTAGTAAATAACTGACTGGTTTGTGTGTTGTTCTATATTGGAAAAATTACTCCGTAGCTGGTAAAAAGCTGCAAGACTGAGAACCCAACTCATCGTTTGAAAAAATGGCTTCCCCAGCAAAAAAGCGTAGAGCGTTGCAAAAGTTCATCCCAGAATACACAAATCTCTGGCTAGTACTAAAGCCGTCAAATATCGAAGATTATCAGGCATTCTGTGAAGTTTGTAAGACAGACTTCTCCATCTCACATGGTGGCCGGGATGACTGTCGCCCTCATGTCTCAACAAAAAATAAAAAAAAGTTGAAATTGGGAAATTGAAATTAGAAAATAAACACGAAGTAAAGCTGTCAGCTATGCTTTTTGGAGGGAGGATGAGGGTACCATGCTAGGAGATATTGAAGCTTGTCTTGTGTAAGTGCATTATGTAACATTACAACATTTTATTTGTGAAATATTTGGTATTCCTGAAAATGTCCCCAGATTCCTGAAAAATGTCTTTCATATTCCTGATGAGCGACAATTAGGGTTGGCATCTCTGATATGGATTTATTGTGAGGATGAAAATTAGTGTGGATCCTGATCTGGATCTACACAGTTTTTCAAAAGAGGTTATAGAATTGTATAAAAAATTAAGCACACAGTGCATTCATTAGGTTGATAACTGTATATCAACCAGCACATGGAATTCTGGTTCTCATTAAAGTTGAACTATAAACTTGAAAAGATTAAAATCACAGCCATATTTCCCCACATAAATTGCAATTTTTCTACATTAAAAATACTTTGTTAGAAATTGCCTAAAAGCTTGTATCTCAGTATCTCTTATATCTGTAGATCTGACATCCTGTACAACGCAGGTTTAGATAAGCATTTTTTTAGCTTAAAAATGTAATTTTTTCTTACCCATCTGTTTAAGCATATGTTTAAGGTGCTAAAAGAACCGTCTCATTAAGACAGATCTTTTGAGTACCCACAACATATGTTTTGGTTGAGACAAAAGAAAATTAGTATTTTGGTACACACTCTTAACTAAAGGCCTGATACAATCATTCAGTGGAAGACAGGTGCATTTTACCGTTACTTTCATGAAAGAGCTGACAATTTAATTTGTTTTGTTTGGTTAGAGATTTAACGTCCCAGTCAACAGCTATGGTCATGTCCAGTCAGTTCACCAAACCACACTTTTCCCTGGTCAAGCTTGACTAAGTAGTTAACCAGTGCTTTGTGTGTATCTGACAACAACCCTGCTAGATTCAGTGGAGGTAGGAGAATGATTGTAGAAAATATTTCATGATTAAAAGATTATTTAAAACATACTTGATCATTCTAGATTGCTATAACAATTGCAGTAAATGTGCAAAATATGAAACCTGTGTGAAAGGTTTCATATTTTGTACATTTCACATGTTTGTTCACTTTTAAAGCATTACTATATATTATATGCAAATTGGAATAGAGTTTATTTCCTCATCCAACCATCATATTCATCATAATCAGATTTTTGATTAACGTGCAGAACAGGTGCAGGGGCACCATCCCCTTCCAGGTAACTGGCTAGCTGCACGCATAGCAGATCTCACACCTGATCTCCAGGTGCTCCTTTTTTGAGGGTCAACTATGGAGAGCTTCCACTCAAGGCAGTCTTTATCTCTGTCAGTTTCTTCCATGTTAGCTTAGGCCTCCCTGCCCCCCGCCTGCCATCAATCTGTACATCACATGCTTTTCTGACTGCAACACTAGAAGGCTCTACATGCCCAAACCAGTATGTGATTTCCAAACGGCTGGTCAATCTTTGAAACTCACCAGTAATTTAGTATGTATTAACTTCTGTGTCAGCCTGAGGGAGATGAAGTTGGTTATGTTGACAATGCCAGATGACGGAATGTGTAATCTCAAGGTTCAGAGTCTACCAGGGTGGGAAACTGTCTACAATCTTCAGTTAAACGCTCCTAGTATGTTAGCCAAGTGCAACACTTTCCAGGTATGTAGATCCTTCTCTCTTCTAGTCTGTCCAACTCGGCCCAAAATTATAAAAAAAAGATTTCTTGTTTAACTCATGAGCTTGAAATTGTTTACTGTGTACAATACAATAGCTGTGGAGAATTACAATATTACATGTATGAAATTGTCCATTTTGTTTTTTAACCCTTAAAGTGCCAAGTAAAAAAATGCATTTGAAAATGTCGTCTGCTGAAGTCGTCTGCTGCAAATAATTGCCTAACATTACTGACAAATTAAGTATAGAAGCAAACAACGTGGACCCAGAACAGACTGCTCCTATAGGAGCAGTCTGTTCTGGGTCCACACTGTTTGCCATAGAGGCTTCTTAAACATTTCAGCAGACGAGAAAATCAGACGACTTTTGTTGCGATTGGCGCAATAAGGGTTAAGGGGTTGCCGATAAAACTTTCTATAAAATGTTGTAGGAGCTGCTGTGGTGTAGTGGATAAACCACTTGTGTTGTAAACCAGGGATTGCGGGTTTGGTCCCCAGTTTCTCCAGATGAGACTAAGCAGTGGCTCCGTCCCCATATGACAGCTTTTGTTGGGATTTTAAATACAAAACAAATATAAAATCATGTAGTTATGTCCCTGAAGATTGTTTTTATGCCCCCAAAGGAACTTTGGGAGGCATATAGTAATCGCACTGTCCGTCCGTCCGTCCGTCAGTCCGTCCGTCCGTCCGTCCGTCAGTCCGTCCGTCCCGCCTTCGTGTCCGGTCCATATCTCCTTTATTCTTTGATATAGGAATTCCAAATTTGGTGTGTGGATACATCTTGGGATGGCGGAGTGTCGCGTACCATTTTTGGGTCACTGTGACCTTGACCTTGACCTCTGACCTAGTTTTGAGAATAATCGTGTCCGGAGCATATCTCTTATATTATTTGCGGTAGGAATCTCAAATTTGGTGTGTGGATGCATCTTGGGATGACAAAGTGTCGCGTACCATAATTGGGTCACTGTGACCTTGAACTTGACCTCTGACCTAGTTTCTTGAAAACTACATTGAGTCTGGTGCATATCTCCTATATTCTTTGAGATAGGAATTCCAAATTTGGTGTGTGGATGCATCTTGGGATAGCGGAGTGTCATGTACCATTTTCGGGTCACTATGACCTTGACCTCTGACCTAGTTTTGAGAATAATCTTGTCCATAGCATATCTCATATATTATTTGAGGTAGGAATCTCAAATTTGGTGTGTGGATGCATCTTGGAATGATGAAGTGTCCCGTACCATAATTGGGTCACTGTGACCTTGAACTTGACCTCTGACCTAGTTTCTAGAAACTACATTGAGTCTGGTGCATATCACCTATATTCTTTGAGATAGGAATTCCAACTTTGGTGTGTAAATACATCTTGGGATGACAGGGTGTCACATACCATTTTTGGGTCACTGTGACCTTGATCTCTGACCTAGTTTTAAGAATCATTGTGTCCCGAGCATATCTGATATATTCTTTGAGTTAGGAATTCCAATTTTGGTGTATGGATGCATCTTGGGATAGCGGAGTGTCATGTACCATTTTCGGGTCACTCTGACCTTGACCTTGACCTCTGACCCAGTTTTTAGAATAATCTTGTCCATAGCATATCTCTTATATTATTTGAGGTAGGATTCTCAAATTTGGTGTGTGGATGCATTTTGGGATGACCAAGTGTCCTGTACCATAATTGGGTCACTTTGACCTTGAACTTGACCTCTGACCTAGTTTCTAGAAACTACATTGAGTCTGGTGCATATCTCCTATATTCTTTGAGAAAGGTATTCCAACTTTGGTGTGTAAATAGATCTTGGGATGACAGGGTGTCACATACCATTATTGAGTCACTGTGACCTTGACCTCTGACCTAGTTATAAGAATTATTGTGTCCCAAGCATATCTCATATATTCTTTGAGTTAGGAATTCCAATTTTGGTGTATGGATGCATCTTGGGATAGCGGAGTGTCATGTACCATTTTCGGGTCACTGTGACCTTGACCTCTGACCTAGTTTTTAGAATAATCATGTCCAGAGCATATCTCTTATATTATTTGAGGAAGGAATCTCAAATTTGGTGTGTGGATGCATTTTGGGATGATGAAGTGTCACTTACCATAATTTAGTCACTGTGACCTTTGAACTTGACCTCTGACCTAGTTTCTAGAAACTGGTGCATATCTCCTATATTCTTTGAAATAGGAATTCCAAATTTGGTATGTAAATGCATCTTGGCATGCCTGAGTGTCACAAACCATTTATGGGTCACTGTGACCTTGACCTCTGACCTAGTTTTCAAGATTTATTGTGTCCAGAGCATATCTCCTATATTATTTGATGTAGGAATCCCAAATTTGGGGTGGTGATTCCTCTTGGAATGGCGGAGTGGTGCATACCATTTTGAGTCACTTTGACCTTGACGTTGACTTCTGGCCTCATTTCTAGTTTTTCAAGCTATATTACAGCTATCTTTCCTCAAATGTGGCTTATGCTAGACCAATTCCTTTGGGGGCATTCGTCACGTGTTTGTGACATTTCTTGTTATCTTAGCAAACAGTGCAGACCTTGAAAAAATTCTGCTTTATGCGGTTTTTCATTTGGGTCTTAACTGTTTGCCAAAGTACCTTGATATCAATATCCAAAAGTGAAAAGGTATTTAAGTAACCAGCATACTGGGTACGGACATTTTGATAAAAAGGGGTCTAATTGGTTAAAAAAAATATTTCTTGTTCTTTTGCAGGATGCCTTGTACTTGACAGAGTTCTGTTCAAATGAAGAGTATGTATATTTATCAAATTGAACTTTAGGCCAAATAAAAAAAATACTTGTGTTTAGGGTAACCCGACCCTACCTAAATATACTGGTGAAATTCTAGAATTTGTTCAGGTTTTCTTGGGGGGCGCAGTGGCTCAGTGGAAGAGTGCTTGACTCGAGATCGAGGGGCCGCTGGTTTGAGCCTCACCTGCGTCACTGCGTTGTGTCCTTGAGCAAGACACATAAATCGTAGCTTAGTAATGGTTCAACCAAGGAAGACTCGTCCCTACATACATGACTTGCAATTTAAAGTTAGATGCGTTTTAAAGTCTGATATGTTGCTTCTGATTATAATGAAAATGACTTCTAAATGCTGCCTACCCCATTAAGTCCTTGCCTGCTTGTGAAGACTTTTGTCATCTGTTGTAAACCTTTTGCAAGTGGTTTAAACCCAGATCAGGCACAACAATATATAAACCGCGACATGTGATTTCCGACAATGTGGTGTTTTGACAAATGTAGACTCATACAAGCCTGTGCAGCCTCCTTTTTTGCTTAGAAACTCCCAATGATGCTCGATCAGTAGCTTAACAGTCATAGAATATTTAAGCAACTAGCAAAGGCTCTGATCAGACTGGGCTTGGCTGGTCTGAGCCTTTGCTGGTTGCACATACCACATTGATGGAAATCTCATGTCGGGGCTCATATTTCGGGTCTGATCTGCATCCAAACTGACACTCCGATGGTATTTCTAAAAGAATTATGTAAAAAAAAGAGAAAGATTTTAGAAATATTCAGCAGGTGACAAAGCATGCAAAAATACACAGCATGCAAGTTGATGCTATTTATCTTGTTTTACCAGGGAACCAGATACCATCTCGACTGTCAGATTTAGGTGCCTCAATGAAACTGATCCTAAAACAAGGTAATATAGACATACGGTTTGTTAAATATATTTGCTCTGCCCATGCTGTTGTGTATAGCAGTTTAATCACTAAAAGGCTACATATAGAGGGCTTGAAAAGTCCTTGAAAATTATGTCTCTGCAAAACGTCTCTTTAAAAGTACTTGATCTTGACAATCACTCTAAGGTCTATTCGTCAACATTTTCAAACACCTCTGAAACCACTAGACTAATCCAGCTCAAATTTCCTATATGGAGACCCTTAGGCTAGGGGAATGAAAGTTTGCACAAATATTCCTGGTCACATGACCAAGATGGCCACCATGCCCATATAAGGTAAAAACCCTTTAAGTCTTATTCTCTAGAAAAAAAAAAAAGACTAATGGCCTTGGGACTTGGTATGTAGCATTGGAGATGTGGGCCCTACCAAGTTTGCAAAAATTATGATTCTGGGTTGACCTTGAACTAATTTATGGCAAGGTCAAAGTTGATTCCTAATGCATTTATATTTTTGGAAAATCTTTAAATGTTCATTTTGCCATAACTGTTAAAGCCAGAATCATTATACTTAAGAAAAAGATCAGCTCTAGCAGTGAATTGTTGAGTAATAATTCACTGTTTGGAGGTCAGTTGTAAAGAAGATCAATTCACGCACGTGAGCTGATCTATTTTGATTTGAACATACAAAAAACAACGAAATTCTGCTACTTTCAACTTTATGCCCTTGTACTGAAGAAATTTTGCAATAGTTGGACTGTTTTGCATATGTTTACATGTATTTGTTAAGTCTTTTAAGCATCAAAATGATTTTACACCATCTAACACCATGACTGACATCATTTTGCAGTAGCAGTTGACGTCAGCTAGCACACGCTTTCAAAATTGTGACTTTGTTGTTTCATATAACACGATTTTTAGCATTGGTTGTACAGGCGAGGTGTGTTCGAATTATCAATTTATGTTTAACCTAATGAGACATTGTTTCAGAACTGTTAAAGCCAGAATCAATATACTTGCTGGATATGTTTAGCCTAATGAGACATTGGTTATAGATAATTACCAAAGATCAAGCTGACCTTTGACCTTTCATCTACTTTGAGACTCGCAGCCGTCTGAGTCAAGTAAGACACTTTATATGCTGCTTAGCATTGGTTCAACCCAGGAAGACAGAAAATCATCTAACATGTTTGAAAATTTGTTGACTGGGAAGTAAAGCAACAAAGTAAACAAACGAAATCAAAGGTTGCTCATTATTGACTGCTACATACATATGTATAGACTTGTATGCAACAACTGTCAAACCTACTTTGCCTTTATACCTGGATGCTAAAGCAGTTAATGAAACGCAGGTTTAATTGTGCATTAACCCTTACTTGTCTGATGGGTGTTTTCCATGTTGTTGGCTGCAATATGTTCCATAATATATTTGAAGGATTTCAAAATTATGTTTTTTTTCTTTCTCGGGAGATTATTTTTCCAAACAAACAGCTTTAGACCCTGATGAAATGCCATATTTGGTGGCATTTCATCTGGGTCTTTTCTGTTTGCTGTAGTACCTGTTTACTTGTTTCCACTCAATAATGGATAAAGATCCTGTAACTACTCATAGGCCACTTAAGATTTGTTTTAACACATTAATTTCTTCTTTTAGATTGTACAGGATATTACAGAAGAACAAGTTTGAGGAGGCGGAGAAATTTGCCAACCTTTTTCAGCTGGACATTGAGGTACAGTCAAAACTCTTTATAACGTCACTCATTATAACAGAATATTCAATATCTGACATAAATTTGCTGGGAATGGATCTTTTTCTATAAAAATTCTAGGCCACTGGCTGGATATGGTTTACCTCCCCCCCCAGGGGGAATTTTGTCGACCATATTTTTCTTGAAGCCCAATGTCTTGCGAGGATTTTGCAACATGTTAGCCCTCTGACAATGGCAGCGTTAAGCTGTAACAGCCTGTTACATATGTTACCCTACAAAATATTTTATAATTAAAATTCTTTTTAAGACGTCAGAAAAGTGCAAAAGATAAGGTAAGATTTCCAAATTGGTTATATTTTCTAAATGAACTTTTACTGGGCCACATATAATGACATTTGAAAACAAATATAGTCACCCCCGATGTAGTGTATGTTACATTTTTTCACTGAACCCCCTTTTAAATGATAAATGCATCTAATATAGTTTGTCTTAAATTTTAATGAAACCAGTTTATGTTCATTAATTTGGCATAACATTAAAGATCTTTTATTCACCTTTTCAAAACTGCAAGCATTACGTTTCTATCTTATATACTTTTTGAGTTATTAGATGATGAACAAGGTACCCCCATATCACAGAAAAATGTAAAATGTAATTCTCCAGACCTCACGCTGGCTATAGACCCCACTTCCCCCCAGGGGGAATATTGTACACTATAATTTCCAGATACTACATTATAGAAGCCACAAAATGAAATATGTTAGCCCTCTGAGAGTGGCAGCGTTAGCGGGTAACATCATGTTACGTACGTTACCCACAAAATAACATTAAATTTTCCTGATAATGTCTCCAACATGACATATTCACACTTTTTTTTTTTAAGTCTGGCACAGGTTTAAGAACTTCTTATAGCACAGTAACATTATTTTAGCATTTATTTTATAAATGTCTTGAGTTTTTGCATTTGTGTATGTTACTTAGTGTTTCATATGTTATTTCCAAGTATCAGTATGGCAGTTATTGACTATACATGTATTACATCCGTCAGTGATTATAGTAAATCTATAAGGCTGCAATTCAAATGAATTAAAGTTCCTTATTATGGTGTCTTACACTATTTTACAGCCCAGGTTACATACGTTACTCTCTTAATACCATTAAACATTCAAGATATGGTCTCCAACACGACCTGCTTGTACCCATTTGCATGCTGGCACAGGTCCATGTACTTCTTTTTACTCTGGCTCATTTGCTGAGGAAGTAACTCAAAACATAAACTACCATAAACACTTTTTTTTTTATAGAGACATCAAATATAGTTGACATAATACTCATGGAAAGTGTGTAACATTCAGTGCAATGTGCGAGTAACAACTTAAAAGATCAAAGGAAACCCATCAGGTAGAAGTTCTAGAGCAAATCTTCATATATTATCCAAGGGTTTTAAAGAATTTTCCTATACAGCTTATTACTCCTCTATCAGATTTATCTTGCAAGGATTTTGAATTATGCTAGCACTCAGGTAATGGCACCATTACCCTGTAGAAGCCAATTATATATATTACCCATCAACATCTTTGATAATTTTAGTAAATGACATGACTTATGAAAAGTGCAAACCATACGTTAAGATTTCCAAATTGGTTATATCATCCAAGTACCGGTAAGCTAGTTTTGCATCACAATAAGGACCTTTGAATACAAATATGCACCCCAAAGTGTTACGTATATTACTTTTTTTCATTATTCCTATATAAATGATTTATGAAACTAATATAGTTTGATATTTTTTAATGTGAATGTGCTTACTAACTCATTTTGTATTAAAGAATGTTTATGTACCTTTTGGAAACTGCAAATATATGTTTCTATCTTTTATAAGGTTTGAGTTGTTGACTTTTTAACAGGGTAACCCCATATCACACAAAATGTGAAATATAATTCTGTGGCTCTTTTGTTAGGGTACAATCAAGTTCTCTTTCACCCAGAGATACTCGATTTCCTTCTCATTTATTTACCACACATTTTGTCCATATCTGGAAAGCCTCACTTGTTTTCATGGGAAAGACTTGATAGTTCAATCTTTGTATGTACATCTTAAGGACAGAAAAGCAGGGTGGAGGTAAGCTCATGTTCATGCCATTTGAAATAGTCAGTATATGTGTATGGCTTTGGTACTTTTTCAGAAACATGTCGCACTGCAGCTTATTTACAATTACATAAATAGCACATGTAAGGGCTTCATATCACTGATGAGTGCCTAGAGCAATTCTTTATTTGTTTTCCTACCCTTCTTAGAATGTTGATGAACTAGTGGGGGAGGGGTTCTCTATCAGTTTGATAGGAATAACCTTTCCGTAGTACTAACACATTGGCACATTGGTAGTGTCACAATCTGTTAAACATTGTATTACTGCAGATCTCTTCCCCCATATTCTGGCCAATGCTGTTGACATTCAGAAGGTGCACTTTTTGTAGCATACACCATTGTTGAACAAAACACCCAGGTTATCCTCTGCGAGAATGTTTGTAAGACTGTATAGACTGCTGCTTATACATTGTATTTATGTATCAGTGACAAAACCAACATGCCCTGCCTTTAGTGCCTGGTACCATCAGATCAATGAAGGTGACAGGAAAAGCTATTATGCTCTGTAAATACGGCATTAACATCGATGTTATGTGCAGCACTACATGGCCAATCTAATGTTGGTTCAATGTGTGATTGCAAGCCATGCGGAAGTTTGACTTGTCAGGTTTGGTGGAAATTTTATCAGGAGTTGACAGTGACCATGGTACAGGTCCCAGAAGGAACGGCAGTGTCAACTCAAGGTCAACATTATGTCCAATAGAAAGGTCATGCTTACCAAAGATGCTCCTTTAAGCTCTCATCTGGCCATTTACGTTTTGTAAATTTGGCAATTTCTTCTTGCTTGACCTCGCAAGCCTCAAAACTTTATTAGCTTGTAGCATTTTATGGGGGATGTGAAAGACAGATTTTTTTTTTTACTAAAAGTTAGTCAATGAAGTCTGCAACAGCCTTCCTGCCAATGTCATCAGCCTCAATAAGATCCTTAGCTATGCCAGGCATAGCAGGCACACCAAAAGACAAAAAGTACAGTTCATTGCCTTCAAAACTAGAACTTAAAGGATTGGTGAAGCCTGAAACTGCCTCTAGTACTCATTCTACTTTGCATCTAAGCAGATTGAATATTTCATTTCAGTGCATTGAAGAATTGTTTCAATATATTGAGCTCTGATGTGATGAGTAATACACCATTCCATCTGTAATACAAAGCGTAGATCTAGTTACTGAAGCCTATAATACCTCTTTATTGTTTGCCTGATAGTTATGTCAAAAGCATTTCTCAAGCAAAGAACCAATGGTTGTGACACACTAAACCCATTTTGTTCGAGAAGTTCTTTGCATCTGCAATGTGTATAAAATTTATGAGTGTAATCAGTTACACAGGTACATATTGTGCGTTGTTGTTGTGATCCTTTGCAATGAACATTTGGAACAAGGCATACAGATAGAGATGACATGCAATTCAAAGTTGTTTTAATTGTAGCCCTAATCAGTGTCAACACCATCTGATATCCATTTACCATGCCCAGAACTGAGCTGTTTCAAAGTGACTGTCTTTCAGAACTTCAGATTTGTATGCATGGTATCTATACTGTTTATGTGAGCAAACAGCGAAGGTTGATAGATCACATTATATTATTAGTTTAAGTCACCATGAATTAAGAAGGAACTTCAAGTTATTTCAGCCTAAATTTTCTAAAATCTCTGACAGACTTTATACATGTATAGTCAACAACTTCTATACAGATACTCAGAATAACTTATGTATCATTTGGTAACACACATAACAGTTAAAGCTCAAGGCATTTATTAAATGAATACTTAAAATAGGTAAACCTTGCTAAAAGAAGTACATAAACCTGTGCAAGCATGCAAATAAGTATAAACAGGGCTTGTTAGAGACATTAACTTAAATGTTTAATGCTATTTTGAAGGTAACATACATAACATGGACCTGAAAAATAGTGTAAGCGACCATAATAAAGAAGTTTAAATCATTTTAGTAGCAGTCTTATAGATTTACTATATTCTGTGACAGATGTAATGCACGTATAGTCAATAAATACCATACTGATACTCGGAAATAACGCAGGAAACACTAAGTGACGCATACAACGGTAATTACTCAAGACATTTATAAAATTCATACTAAAAATATGTAATTGTGTTATAAGAAATTCATAAACCTGTGTTAGTATGCAAATATGTACGAACATGTCATGGTTAAGACATTATCAGGAATGTTTAATGCTAATTTGGGGGGTAACATATATAACGTGCTGTTACTCGTTAACGCTGCCACTCTCAGAGGGCTAACATCTTTTATTTTGTGTCTTATATAATGTAGTTTCAGAAAATCATAGTGTACAAAATTCCCCCTGGGGGGGGAGGGGGGTCTATAACCAGCTCAAGGCCTATTCCCTCTTTATTACAGAAGATTCACTTAAAGACGCCGACAGTAACTTCTGGGAACAGATATACAATTTCTATTGAAAATAAATTCATTATAACAGAGTTTTTACCATGTGTCAGACAATTTGTGATCAGGACAAGGTCTTTTGCATGAACAGGTTTCTGTCTCACTTGATAAGAGGAAAGTGTTGTGCATTTTTGATGCAATATGGAATTGAACTGATGTATACATTTGGAAAAATAGCATTTTAATTCATTTGTATAATATTTTCTTTTACCAAAAATCTGGTACTTGTCAGAATTTCGTTATAACAGCAAATTCTTTTTAACGTCAAAGATAGCTTGGAACAAACAGTGTCGTTATAAAGAAGGCTGACTGTATAATGTATTGTCAATGGAGTTTAACACTCTCCTTGTGCCGAGTGCAGTGGCTCAGTTGGTAGAGCATTAGACTGAGGACGAAGGGTTGCTCATTCGGGACTCAACACGGACAGAGTCACTGTGCATAACACTAAAATTATATGCTGCTTAGTACTGGTTCAACCCATAAATACAGGATATCTTAAAATAACTGAAAAATTATTGACTGGGATTTAAAGCATCAAAACAAACAAGCAATCAAAATTATCTTTGCAAACAGTTTAGAATCGGATTAGGTCCGACATGGGTCAGACCTGATCTGGATCCAAACCGTTTTACACTCTGATTTTCATGTAATGTAAAGGTTAATTTAAAAAGATGTCTGCAGAAAGACAAAAAAGCATGGAAAATTATCAAACACACAAAGACAGGAAAGATTGAAAGAAATTTAATAATATTTTTTGTTAACCTCAAGTGCATGATCAAAATCATCAAACCATACATTTTAATTACAAGTAAAGCATAAATATTGCAGGTCAAATAGTCGTAGTAATATACTGACTTTGGCAAGATTCTTACCCAAAGTAAAATGTTTGGTAATATGTTGCTGCCTGTAGGAAATGCTTCTGGTTGTACAATGTAGTAAAAGAAAAGCTCTGCGTTTATCATCTGTGATACACATCAACTTAATAGGAATTAATACATAGAAAAACATGATTATGCCATAGTAAAAAAAACACATTTGCTAATCAGCTTGCACATCTGCAGTGTGATCTGAAGGATTGTTGTTCATCGCTTGAATAGAATAATTGGCAATCTCCTATGAACCATATTTTCAGGATTATAGTTAGTCTGTTTTGCTGAGCATGCTGGTTTGAGCTTTAATATGGATACAGGTTTTTACTTGACAGCATAGGTCCAGATAAGGATAGTTTGTGCACCTTAAAATGCATTTATTCCTTACCCATCAATTTAAACATGTGTTTTGGGTGCTCAAAAGAACCGTCTCATTGAGACGGTTCTTTTGAGTACCCACAACATTTGTTTAGGTTGAGAAATAAGAAAATAATTTCCAGTACACACTCATATCTGGAGGCCTGAATGTATTGACATTTCTCTCAACAGTTCTGAGAATATTATTCAGCTTTTGGGTCACAGTCACTGTCTAGCCACACCCCAACTGGTTCCTATCTCCATTAGCTTTACAAGAGACCGAGGCATTGCATACAACAAGGCAATACAGTGACCGAATAGCTCTATAAAAATTCCTGTGTACATGTATGCTATGTTGTTTTCATTGCAGCTAGTTCACAAAGTGAAGGCTAACTACCTGATCAATCAGTTGTCTCCGTGGAATGTTGGAAAATATGGAGATGAAGAGGTGACAGAAATGACAGATCAACTCTGGGTCTGTCTCGAAACAATTATGGTAGGTTTTGTTAACTCTTTGCATGCTGGGTAATTTTCCATGCCTTTGTTGTCTTTCTTCAATGTCAACTTTTCAATAAAATCTTTCAGGAACACTATTTTGTGGGTACTCGAAAGAACCGTCTCAATGAGATGATCCTTTTGACCATCCAAAACACATGTTTCGATTGATGGGTAACAACTAAGAAAATAAACACAATTTTACTCTCAAAAAAATTCTCTATCTATGGACTTTTGATAGTTATTTTTAGATGGGGCATTTATTGGGATTTATTTGGTATGCCTATTTCTATTAATAGGTTGTCTGGGTATATTTCAGGATGACCTTCACACAGCGGAAAGTTGTATAAGGGCTGCCTTGCCCAGCTTTAAGGCCACTCAGGCATTGCTGTCTTACTGCAAAACAAGGGTAAGCAGAATTTATGTAAAACAATTCATTGGATTTTTTTTTGACTAACTACAATTCTTGAATTTCTACAGTGTATGGTATCACTTAAAAGCATTGGGGCAACTTTAGAACCTGTCTGCCTTTTCAACTGACCCATACTTTCTGCAACTAGAATGAATACAGAATTTTATAGTTCCTAACAAACAATACCCTAATCTAACCCTAACTAGGGCTGGCTAATCGAAGCCACAATGCTAATCGATAATCGGTCCTTGCATTTCGATATATAACCGATTAGTAATCGCTCAAACTTGACAAAGGGTCTCGGAACGTTTTAACAACTCTTGCATGGTCAATGGCATTGATTTCCCCATCATTTCGCTAAACAACACTAATTAGCATGTGTTATATATTCAAAAGATAATAGGTTTTAAATAAAAAGTGGCACATTTGCTCAAACAAATCGTCATCCACTCTGTTGGAAGAAAATTGACTTGCTAATTGGCAAAGTCGGTAATTAAACTTGCAGTCGGCCATTGTTGTTTTTAATTTCACGTTGGGTGACATCATACAAAAGGAAGTCAAGTATGCATGACACGAACACCTTTGTGTAAAATAAGACCCGCAGTAAACGTCGGTAAATTTGAAAGCTTCTAAACTCGAATTTAACCGCGAAGAAAACAACTTTTATGTTAGATTATTCATCTGAAGAATATTTCCTGATTTTGTACTACTTTAAAACAGAGAAGCGCAAGTATACCTTTTTCTAACAATCAGTTGTTGAGTAAACCTGCAGAGTACAACGTTTTACTACTGCGTTACAGCAATTTATACACATCTGTTTACAACAATGCACTTCAGGCAAAATCACACAAGGCAAATACGCTTGGATTTTAATTGAATAAATAGACAGAATATCCATTAAAAGTTACCGATTTTTGAATTTTCATATCGATAATCATTTTTCTTTTGTATATTGACCAATTAACCGATATTTTGATTAATCGTGCCAGCCCTAACCCTAACCATCATAAAAGATGAGAAATATTGTACATTACTTTCACGTGTTCAAACAACAAATAGTGGCGGACAGATTCTAAAGTCTAGCCAAAGCATTATATTAGTCATTGAAAATTAGCATTCGAGACTGAGGGGTTGCAGGTTCAAGTCTCACCGGCGTCACTGCGTTGTTTAGTTGAGGAAGACACATTGATCCTTTCTTATTACTGGTTCAACCCAGGAATACCCATTCCGACATAACTGAAAAAGAGTTGACTGGGACGTAAAGAATCAAATCAAACAAAACAATAAACTTGGGATAGTCCATTGTACATATCTAGGGGTGTCAGGTTATAATTTTACAAAAATGTTGGTATTCTTTTGTCTGAAGATCTTTTTTTTTTCCTTTACAAACAGTGTAGACCCTGATGAAATGCAGCAACAAACAGTGTAGACACTGATGAAATGCAGCATTATGCTGCATTTCATCTGAGTCTTCACTGTTTGCAAAAGTACTCATTTAGGGGTTTCCCGAATACAACGGGTTTTACGGTTATCAGATGAGGCCTTTTGAAATTTATGATTCTTTTGATCTATTCACAGCTGGACAAGGGGATAGCCAGCCTCTCCATGAAAGACCCAACAGAGAAAGACAAACACCAGGTGTTGATGACCAAGGTAGGCACAACATCATTTCTTTTGATTGTGGAAGAGTAATCATTTGATTACTGGGCCACACAATAGGGAAAATTGTTAATACCATATATAAATAACAAATGTGCACATTAGGATTACAGGCCCCCTAGTGGAACCTTTAAAACCTTTAGAAACCTTTATTTTGGTTCAAAATTTCCAAAATCCTGAAATTCTTATCTAAAAACTTCCAGTAAGCCTTCAAAGTATTAACAATTTCACTTCAAAATGATCAAGTGTCTTTAGTTAAACTGAATATGAAGCAGAGAAGCTATTATAAGCTAATTAATTCAGCATTTTGAGGCCGAATTTCAGGATTTTGGAAATTTTGAACTTTCATCCTTGATAGCAATGATATCAGCACATTGATTCAGCCATTCTTATTAATGTAATAATAATGTATTAATGTAATATATTTCTATTGACAGCTTCTTGAAACACAGCACCGACTGATCACATTTAAAATGGCATATGGTGAAGACTGTTTCAGGTATGTGTAAATCTCTGCTGCCAGACTCCTAGTAGCAATCAGACCTTTAGTCTCTTTGTATGCTGGCTTTTGTTACCATGACTCACTTTTTTCAAAATTAACTTTTTGAAAAAATTGTTTCAGGAACACTACCAGGGTATCAAACGTTTTGGATCCAAATCAGGATGGACATTCTGTTATCAGCAGACAACAGAAGTCGCTGCAAGTAGGCAAAGAGTTAACCTCGGCTTTAGCCTTTAAATGCTAGATGGTCTGTGTGTTTCATTCCTAAATTTTTCTCACTGGCAGGATTCCAGTTACTAGCATGTAATTGCAAGCTTAGTGGAAAAAAGTGTGGATCCTGGATCTACGCTGTTTTTAAAATATGATATACCTGGTTCAGTGGTACAGAGTATAAATCTGAGTAGCAATCAGTCCAATATAAGATATCATGACATTGTGTCTGGGAGTGATATAACATCATGCATTTAAATTGATAAACCACTAGTGGTTTACAGATTTTAGTAACATGTATTGATGTCCATAATAACGTCGCGTATATATGGCAAAAGCTTAGCATTTTCACTCAAAAAACATGTTTTCAAAGTAGTCTTAGTGTCATATAATAAATAGAATCTAACATTCGTGCTCCTGTATTGTTGAATTTATTAAACTTGTTGCAAAAAAGAGATAAAATGCAAGGCTTGCCCAACTCGTTTAATAAATTCAATAAAGCATGAGCACTCTTGTAAAGTCCTCTATTTCTCTGAAACTTGGCTTTAGAATATAGTCTTGTAAATTCCAAGTGACGATAGTTTTCACTTTGAGAACTTCAGTCTCAAACTACTGAATTCAGCAGATTATAACAGCTTGTATATGATTTCTCGCAGTTTATCTGAAGACAGTTGACTCTTTAAGCTTGAAATTGTATATATTTTGAGCCATTGAAATTCTTGAGTGCAGGATTTTTTAATGCAGCATGAATGGGTAAATAATTACCTTGATACTAGTACTAGAGAATTAACCCATATAAGCCTAGCGTCCTTTTTGTGGGACAAAGGCAAACAGTGCAGACCCAGACCAGATGCAGTAGAATGCGGCGTCTGATCAGGGTCTCCACCGATGGCTTGCAGAATGTTCTATTAAAATTTGAATAAAAATGAAAAATACCACCAAACATCCCTTAAAACAGAAATGGACTGTTCCAATTGATAACTGTGGGAAATTCCATTCAGCATAAATGGAGCCCAGCTGGAGCTCAATAGTATTGGGCTTGTCTGTCTGTCCATCTGTCCATTCACTTTGTAGACACTAACTGTTAGTCATTTGTCACCTGTTTCTTACAAATTTCAAATATGCATTACATTTATCGATTTCAACTAAGTTCAAAAATGTGTTTTGTCTGATGAATGCTCACCAAAATGGCCACAGCCTGTCTGTTTGTACTTTTGGACACTATAACTATTAAAGTCATTCTCACCTGATTGCTTCCAAAATAAAGAGTTATTTTTCCCGTCTTTGTGTTGCAGTGGAGAAAAATGGGAGCAGTTTATGAGGTCTGATCTGTTGCAAGAGTCCTTGGCTTGGATGGACAGAGGACATCTTGATGTTGGATTTATCATCTGGACTAGACACCAGGTAGGTTTTCCTCAGACTTTCCTATTGATTAGTGATGTGCCAATCAATCAAAACTATTAATCAATTAGGAACTTGGACAACAATTAGAAGATATTGTTAAAATTTATTTTACTATTGATTATTCAAAATAAAGGCGGAGCGCAGTCGTTCAGTTGGCAGAGGGTCAGACTGAGGAAGGAATGATTGCTGGTTCAAGACTCACTGCTGGCGGAGTCAAAGTGTTGTGACCTTGTGCAAGACACTTTATCCACTGCTTAGTACTGGCTCAACCAGGAACCTGGAAGACCCGCCCAGTCATTTTCTTTCCCTTTGCTCTTAACTCTTTGCATGCTGGGTAATTATCCCCCGACGAAGTCGGAGGGATATAGTTTTGGCGTCGTCCGTGCGTGCGTCCGTCTGTGCTACTGATATTGAGTTGGGGGCCTTTTTAGTCGTCTGGAGATAGACAAGGGGCCATTTCTTAACAAGGGGCCATGGCCCTCTGTAAGTTGCCTCAAATGATTCAGGGGACCTCAGGGGAGGTAATAAAATAAACTTCTTAAAAAGGGCCATTTTATGTCTATGGTGATGGACGTCCAAATTAAAAATGGCCCATAGTAATTTGTCAGTCTGATATTAACGGGCCAATTGGGAGCTAAACTGGCCCGTTATTTCAGACACTTGGCCCCTTATTAATGGCCCTTTATACACTGGCCCGATATTCAATATTGGGCGTACGTCCATCCGTCCATTCCGTCCGTCCGGCCTTCCGTCCATCCGTCCGCTTTTTTAGTCTGTCCGGAACCATATCTCAGTACCTATTGGTCAGATTTAATTCATTCTTGGTACAAATGATTAGTACCATGAATTCTTGATATCCTATAAGTTTGGTCAAAATCGACCCCTTAACACTTGAGTTATTGCCCTTGTTTAAGTATAGGCAATTATAAGGCAAAACCTATGTTAGCTTTTTTGTGTGATGATCTTCACATTTCATCAAAGCTATTATATTTAACAACTTCTTGCTATAGACCATGATTGCCAAGTGCCTGTAGATAAGAATGGCAGTGTCAAAGTTTTACCCCACCCCCTTTGACTCCACCTAAGGGGTCAAAGGTCAAATATTTAAATTTCGCAATAACTAAGGCAATTATTAATATCTTTTGCTGAAATTTTGCATGCAGGCAGAGCAGCAATAGATATGAAACATATCAAACGGGATTTCAGTTTGAAGGCCTGATTCAGAGCCCCTTGGGTGGACTTAGGGGGTGGGGCCGAGGCCAAAATTAAACTTTTTCAGAATATGGTCATGTTGCATATCAAATTAAAGCTGACGACGCTGGCAGCAACATGGTAGCAAATATTTTGCCCACAGACACACCCTCGACCCAGGGGGTGGGGTCAAAAGGTCAAAATATCTATTTTTCTGAAAATAGTCATGTTGCATATCAAATTAAAGCTGACGACGCTGGCAGCAACATGGTAGCAAATATTTGCCCACAGACACACCCTCGACCCAGGGGGTGGGGTCAAAAGGTCAAACTATATCTTTTTCTGAAAGTAGTCATGTTGCATATCAAATTAAAGCTGACGACGCTGGCAGCAACATGGTAGCAAATATTTTGCCCACAGACACACCCTTGACCCAGGGGGTGGGGTCAAAAGGTCAAACTATATCTTTTACTGAAAGTAGTCATGTTGCATATCAAATTAAAGGGAATTGAGCACAGAGCACCATGAAAGCAAGTATGCTGTCATTACACACACCAACGACCCCTGGGGTGGGGTCAAAAGGTAATTTTTGTTCCGTTCTACAAGTGGTCATGTTGCATATCTAAGTAAAGTGGAAGAAGTGTAGACCTACATGCAAGGTAACACTTTGAATTTACACACAATCTTGACCTCTGAGGTTGTGTTTAAAGGTCAGATATTGAAATTGTGCAGATGTAAGTATATTTTTTATTGAACTTAGCACTAAAACATACTTGACAGGCATTTGTTATGATCTGAATGGTACTGTAGGTGAACTAAGGGTTAGATAAATGGGATTTATCTTTTGTGATTTACATGTTTCTCTCAAATAACCCTTCGTCTGGGGATATAAATTTGTCGAATTTGCCTTGTTTTTTATGCTTTTGTTGTCATCTGACTTTTTTTGAAATTTACTTTTTCAAAAAACAATTCAGGAATTCTATCAGACCTTCAACAGTTTGGATCCAAATCAGGGCTGAGGTTCTGTCGGTCCTGACCTGGGTCCAAGCTGTTTTCAAAATCACATCTTTTTGTTTCAGGCTGAGTGGACTGCAGAGTCCCACCTCTCACGAGACACTATCCAGAAGGTTCTATCCACCATCTCTTATGATACTCCCCCTATCAACCTACAAGGTCATCTGAGTGTGGGACTTGTACCTACAGTGATCAGAGAAGTACCAGACGCCCTGGTAAGTCATTCAACTGTAGTCCTTTAGCACTTTCACTTCTGATTACACCGGGCCGCGTAGCCTAGTCAGTAAAGTGTCTGGCTACAGATGTGAAGCTGACTGCAGATCCAGGGGTTGCAAGTTCGATCCCGGGTTGGTCCCATACTTTCGTGGAGATTGATCATTAAATAATTTCTATGGTCATTCTCCTCCCTTCCGCTGAATCATTCATGAAGGTTTGTTGTCAGTTACAAGTGAAAGTATGTGCACAAATTACTGGTTAACCGCTTGTTCAAGCTTGCCCAGGAAAAAAGTGTGGTTAGGTGAACTGACCTTCCCGCCATGACCATAGCTGTTGACTTGGGACGTAAAGCAACAAAACAAACAAACAAAACATCCGATTACATCTAACTTCACCAGCAGTTGTATTTTTGAGGTCTTTATAGCAAATAGTGTGGACCGGCCCAGATCAGCCTGCTCAAATTGGCTCAAACTAACCTGTTCAGCTAGAGAGACTAGCCAGAATATAGAAATATAGAAATATTGCATTTAGCAAGAGGTATCCTTATACTTTCTAGAAAGCGAGTAACAAAGGCTCTGATCAGACAGCGTGCATGTTCATGCTGGTCTGCATCTTTGTTCTTTGCATGCAACAAATTCAGATTTTCTAACAACGCGGCCCATATTAGGCACTTTTAAATGTAGGAAACCCATTTCAGGCACTTTTAAATAAAAATGTGTTTCTCTGCACCAGTTTTGGCTGTGAATGTCAAACCTCGCATTAGGCTTTATAGATCAGCTACAGTACATATGAGGAAAATCCTGATGATGGGAGAATTTTGTATGCGTTTCGTAAGCAAGATTTTATTCAAATGTTTTTTTACTATGAAAAAATGCATGAATATATGGTATGCATCCCTATCTAGACCTCTTGGCTATGGCATAAAGAGAACAAAAAAAATGAAAAGAAACAAAATTGTATAATGAAATCAAGTTTTTATCTATTTCCAGGGTCTAGTGGTGAATTTTGTCATTGAAAAGACTAAAAATATGGAGCTGGTTGACAAGGTAACTCCCACAAACCCAGCGTAGTAAATAGGCTCTTTGACCATAGGTCCAGATAAGGGAACCTTTTTACGTGTTAAAGTTTGATTATTTTCTTATTCATTAATTAAAGCATATGTTTTGGATGCTCAAAAGAACCGTCTCATTGAGATGGTTCTTTGAGTACCCACAACATATGTTTTGGCTTAGAAATAGCAAAATTATTTTTTGATTATGCACATTTATCTGCAGGCCTGTTGACAAATCTTAGTGTAGACACATGACATCTCGTCAGGATTCACATTGTCATCTATTAAATATCTATTCTTGCATAAATATCTATACGTATAGCTGTTAGAACCCATTGTTAAATGAACAAAAATCCATGTTCAAATCATGAGATTCACATGCTGTTGGAACATGGGTTTTAACATGACAGTACTTAAAAAATGAACCGCAGTTGTTTGCATGATGGTATGTGAAAAGTGTAGTGGCCCAGACTGATCATTTCGCAGATGCTATTGTTCTCAAAAGCGTTTTGCGAGGTTATGACTTGTGACGATGTTATGACATACAAAAGTTTACAGCTGACACCATTTTGTTTAGATAAATCTAGTGGAAGAAAAATGATATTTTAATATTCAGTGCGATTTTTGTTGGAATCAGGTAAAATATGCAAGAATAACAATAGTCATAATTTTTTCATTGCATTAACACTTGCTGGGTCCCTCGGGAGATGCATGAATACACTGCCTTTTGGACTCGTGTTCAAACAGTTTCCTCATGACCCAGCAAATGTTAATGCATGATAAAACATGGCATATATATGGTAAAATCTTGTCTTTTTCTCACCTAAAACAGGATTTCGAAATAATTTTAGTGTCAGATGATAGAATATAACATTCATGATTTACATGATAATTTATTTCAGAAAAATTGGCCAGGTACTGCAATAAGTTTTGCCCATTTTGTGTATAAAAGGTTAAAGGAGATGGCTGAAGTAATCATAGATGAGAACACTTGTATGGCTCAAGACAATGCTAATAAGGTAGGAGATCATAAGAATCTAACATGAGTGTGAGGGTAGGATAAAAAAATCCGTCCCAAGGATCGCCGTTTGGCATCACAAGGCTTGCCGAGTGATGACAAACGGTGATCCCAAGGGAGGGATTTTTCTATCCTACCCTCACAAGAATAATGGATTCCTTTTCTTGCTCACCACTGTTTTTTTCTTTTTATTTATTTATTTTAAAATAAGCTTCCAGAAGTCCCTGAATACGCTAAGATGCAATTTCACATGATGACATTACTTGACCTCCTGGGTAAGATAGCATGGGTAAGATAAGATTGTCTATCCCAGGGTGAAATCTCAGATATCCTTATCCAGTGTGCAAGAAAAAGAGTTGAGCATGTGCTGCTACTCACAGAAAAGATGTTTGTAATGAAAACATAAAATGGCAGTCCTTCCATTTGAATCAGTTTCTTACAGAATATTCGAATCAGTCACATATAGGATGTCTATATCTGTTTAATGCATACTGTCTCAATTTGTATAATCAGGACCTTAGTTTAAGAGTGCGTAACAGAAAAATGACTTTCTTATTTTTCAACCAAAACATATGTTATGGGTACTCAAAAGAACCGTCTCAATGAGACGGTTCTTTTGAGCACCCAAAACATATCCTAATGTCATGGTTATGAAAAAATTTACAATTTTCCTCTGAACATTTTTGTTTATCTAAACCTGTGTATAATATTACGGAATGCCAGATCATGTTTGTTTCTGTAACAGAATTGTTGAACCTTTCACCTGTACAATGTCTAAATCTGTTTACAACCGATTTTGAATCAATCCACATACAGAATGTCTGAATCAGTCATTTACTGAATGTCAAAATCTGTTAATTACAGACTATATATATCGGTTTATTACAGGACTTTGGGTTCATTTATTAAGCCTTATTATTAAGCTACTGGATGCCTCATAAACTGATAATTTGCCAAAGTGTAAAGCCCCAGATGAAATGCCACAAAATTTGGCAGTTCATCAGGGTTTATCTACACAGTCTGCTAAGATATAAAAAAAAAAACAGTCTTCAGGGACTGAAGAACACCTGCATAGGGCCAGTTTAGCAAATATTTTCAGCATAAAATTGCGATTATTTTCTTATCCATCAGTTTAAACATGTGTTTCCGGTGCTCAAAAGAACCGTCTCACTGAGACAGTTCTTTTGAGTACCCACAACATATGTTTTGGTTCAGAAATAAGAAAATAATTTTCAGATATGCCCTCTTATCTGAGGGCCTGATCTGAATTTGGAAATTCTAACCTGTGACCCCTTGATGTGTACAATGAGCCATCCTTGACTCATTATTGTATCAAACCAGATGGGAGAATTCATTTGATCCGTGACATGAGATTTCCAACAATGTCACTCATTGTGACATTTTGACATGAATAGACTAAGACGAGCCTATGCAGCCTCCTTTTAAGCTTATGTATTCTGAATATCTGAATCTGTTTCAGACCAAGCTACAGTATGAGACAGTCCTTCAGCCTTTAAATACTCTCCTTGTGAAACTACGACAACTAGATGACATTCTTCCTAAATACCAGTGTAGGATTTCTCTTACTTAGTTTCTACATTAGTAAACTAAGGATTAACTGAATCTGTTTGTTTCAGACCAAGCTACAGTATGAGACGGTCCTTCAACCTCTTAATACTCTCCTTGTGAAACTACGACAACTGGATGACATTCTTCATAAATACAAGTGTAGGCTTTCTCTTACCCAGTTTCTACAGGTAAGCCCACATTTGGCATACCTCAGCAATAGAAATATAACCTGGCTGCGAGGTCAGGGTTCACACAGGCTTGAAAAGTACCTGAATATACAGGACTGTCTTGAAAATTCCTTGAAAATGAAACTTGCCTTGAAAAGTACTTAAAAAACACGCAAAGCCCTTGAAAAGTCCTTGAATTTTACCATTTAAAAGAGGATTCAACTGTGTTTTTGGAGACCTAAATCAGTATAAAATTGTGGTGCCTTTATTTGGTGCAGCATATGCTGCACCAAATAAAGGCACCACAATACTATACTAATTATATAAAACTAATATCTTTAGTAATGGACTCTAGCATTTCAGAAGTAGAATTTTAACGTGTAAATCAGTATTTTTCTTAAGTTTTCAGTTCTTGAAAACAGAAGGAAAGTCTTTGAGAAGTCCTTGAAAAGTCCTTGAATTTTACTCAAACTTGCCTGTGCAAACCCTGGAGGTTATAAAACTTTTTTTATGCTCAACTCAATTGAGCATGAAATTTCAACTGTTTATAAAAAGGAAAATGCTGAAAAAGAAAGACTTCTCTTGCTTTCAAACTCTTGAGATTTTGTGTTTATCATGCTTATAAATATTAAAATGCCAATAATTGTTGGCATTTTAACATTTATGAGCATGATAAATTTCATAAGTTGATTTGAGCATTAAAGAAGTTTTAAAATCTTATGGCTAAAGCTAGAGAAATTATCACATCCAAGACTCCCAGTCAGTCTGAACATATCCCTAAAAATTGCACTTTATACCCAATATCATTCTTAAATGACTCGCCACCAACTCACTTACCCTATACATTTCACAGAATTTGATACCCATGACAGATGAATAGAGATGCTAACAGCATAGGGGAGCGCAGTGGCTCAGTGGTAGAGTGCTTGACTCGAGACCGAAGGGCCGCGGGTTCGAGCCTCACCGGCGTCACTGCGTTGTGTCCTTAAGCAAGAACACTAATCCTAGCTTAGTACTGGTTCAACCCAGGAAGACCCGTCCCTTTATAACTGAAAGATTGTTGCTGGGACGTAAAGAATCAAATCAAACAAACAAACAAAGCTAACAGCATAGTTGCAATAGCTCACCGAAAAATAAAGAAACAAATGTTATTTTGTCTTTTTTATATTTTATCTTGAACTCGAAATGAAAGCTAGCTTGTTTACAGCTTATTGGGGTACAAATATTGATGTCAAGTCAGTGGTTGGGTATTACTATAATTGTCCCCCATGAAATATGGGCTTCGACGCAAGAAAACCTGTCTTCGGGGTTTCCGACAAAGTGATATTCAAACCAGCCTGCTCAGGTACAGAGACTAGGGTCATTACCGGTATCTTCGGACAGTGGGGTATCTTCGGACACTTCAGTTTTTCTTTCCTGACACAAATGCACTTCAGTGAGATCAATCAGGCGCTAATTGTCCAAAATAACCAATAAAATACCTGTTTACAACTAGCTGTATATCTTTTGTAGTGTGTATATAAGACCTTATTTGATTGGACGAAAATCCAATACGTAAACAGCAACCATTTTGGCGCGAAAATAAACCAAACCAATTCCGAGAGGCACCAAGGGGTGTACATATTAAAACATTGCTTAAACCAGAATCAAATCACTGCATACTGATTATTTGTGTATCCGTTGTGTCTTAGATATATTTATGTAAACTAAAATATATAGTTTTCAGTTTATATTTGAGTCAAATGGCAATTATGAGGTGAAATTTAGCTGTCCGAAGATACCAGACTATTGGCAAACCACATGCCGGTACAATCGGACACATATTTTTGTTCCCTCCAGAGTGCTGCCCCAGTATATAAAGGTGACCAGATGTTATTTTCCATGTGCAACCTAGCCTTAATGTATGCTGGAGCTGTATACCAAATTGGGCATGTGTTTCAATAACAAGAAACATTAATAATAATGCTCATTTACCCCAATTAATATGATTTATAGGGTCATCATGAGGATCAACTGATATTATAAGGTTGTCATAATTAAACTTTGCAGTGCGTAGCCCCCTCTCTCTCTTTCCCACCCAGCAGCAGCTGAAACTTTTTATAAAAATAAGCCAAAGAATAACATTTCAAGTATGCAACGTGATTACTCAGGTGACAGGTAAGCGGGCGCATCGGTATACTCGAAGCCCAAAGTCCTTTAACAGGAATATCACAGACTCTATATTGAACCTTGATTATAAGTACCGAGTGCAAAGCCATGTGAAGATCCAGGAATTTTTGCCAGGGGGGGGCGGGGGGGGTCCAGGCCCGACTGTCAGAAAACAGCTCTTTATTTTTTGTCCTCAACATTGTACATGATTCTCCAGGAGGTCCAGATCCCCCTCTGGATCCGCGCATGAAAGCAAAGACTGACCTGTTTAGTTTCCCTAAGTGAGCTGTATATTTGTTGATGCTCTGGCCCAGAGGGGTCCAAGGTTGATATGAAACTATAGGAAAGTGTGCGAATAGACTCATAATTTGCCAATTTGGGCCAGACCACGAGATTTTTGTAAGCCTTATCATCGTATATATATGCCCAAACGTCTTCTATAAACGTCCATAAGGGACTAGGACCAAGGCTATAAAAAGTTTTTTCATAATCAATCCAGCTGAGCATGAAACTTATCCAGCTCATAAATGTTAAAATGCCAACAAGCGTTGGCATTTTTACATTTATTAGCATTATATATACAACAGCTTAGAGACTTAAAACAATGACCTTCTTTATTTGTCGGTAGTTTAGTTATACCCCCGGTACAAAGTATATAGGGGGTATATAGTTTTTGCCTTTTCTGTAATTATGTTTGTCTGTCTGTTTGTCTGTCTGTTTGTCTGTAAACTTTTTTTTCCGTCAAAGATACAAAGTATATAGGGGGTATATAGTTTTTGCCTTTTCTGTAATTATGTTTGTCTGTCTGTTTGTCTGTCTGTTTGTCTGTAAACTTTTTTTTCCGTCAAAGATTTCTCAGCAACTACTTGGGTTAGGATTCTGAAATTTGGTATAAAGCTTGATAATGATGAGTTGTTTTGTGTAACAAAAAAACAGTCACATATTGCTTATCAGTCCCGTTATTTCTTCATTTTTCTTTCTCTCAAATGGAAATTTCTGTCACAGATTTCTCAGCTCCTATAGGCGCCAGTGTTTCAAATTTTTGTGTACACCTTTAGATAGGCAAAGTGTACTGTGTAAGTGGAAATTAAGATGCTAGTCCTCATTTTTCCTTCTTTTTTCAATTTTTCATTTTTTCCTTCTTTCACTCTTATATAATTCTATGGACATTTTTTTCTGTCAAAGATTTCTCAGCAACTACTTGAGTTAGGATTCTGAAATTTGGTACAAAGCTTGATAGTGATGAGTTGTATTGTGTAACAAAAAAAGCAGCCACATATTGCTTATCAGTCCCTTTATTTCTTCATTTTTCTTTCTCTCAAATGGAAATTTCTGTCACAGAGTTCTCAGCTCCTATAGGAGCCAGTGTTTCAAAATTTTGTGTACACCTTTAGGTAGGCAGGTGTACTGTGTAAGTGGAAATTAAGATGCTAATCCTCATTTTGCCTTTTCATTTTTTTCATTTTTTCCTTCTTTCACTCTTATATAATACATATGGACATTTTTTTCTGTCAAAGATTTCTCAGCAACTATTTAAGTTAGGATTCTGAAATTTGGTACAAAGCTTGATAGTGATGAGTTGTATTGTGTAACAAAAGAACAGCCACATATTGCTTATCAGTCCCTTTATTTATTCATTTTTCTTTCTCTCCAATGAAAATTTCTGTCAAAGATTTTAAGGTTCCTATTGGAGCCAGTGTTTTCAAATTTTGTGTACACCTTCAGGTAGGCAGGTGTACTGTGTAAGTGGAAATTAAGATGCTAATCCTCATTTTGCCTTTTTTTTTTTTCATTTTTTTCATTTTTTCCTTCTTTCACTCTTATATAATACATATGGACATTTTTTTGTCAAAGATTTCTCAGCAACTACTTGAGTTAGGATTCTGAAATTTGGTACAAAGCTTGATAGTGATTAGTTGTATTGTGTAACAAAACAACAGCCACATACTGCTTCTCAGTCCCTTTATTTATTCATTTTTCTTTCTCTCCAATGAAAATTTATATCGCAGATTTTTCAGCTCCTATAGGAGCCAGTGTTTTCAAATTTTGTGTACACCTTCAGATAGGCTAAGTGTATTGTGTAAATGAAAATAAAGATGCTAAAGCTCATTTTGCCTTCTTTTTCAATTTTTCCCTCTGTCACTCCTATATAACATATACGGACGTTTTTTTCTTCACAGTTTTCTCTGCAACTACTTGATTTAGGATTATGAAATTTTGTGTGCACTTTCAGGTAGGCAAAATGTATTGTGTAAATGAAAATTAAGGTGCTAATCCGCATTTTGCCTTCTTTTTTCAAATTTTCAATTTTTCCTTCTGTCACTCTTATATAACACATATGGACATGTTTCATTAAAGTTTTCTCAGAAACTACTTGATTTAGGATTATGAAATCTTTGACAATTTTGTCTTTTCTCTGAAAGTGTTACAACCTCTGATGGCTACCGCCGGGGGTATGTGAGCTTCGCTCACTTCTTGCTATATTTTTTATGAGCAGTTGAAACTTTGTGCTCAGTTGAGTTGAGTACGAAAAAAGTTTTATAACCTTTGGGCTAGAGGTCTAAATTTTGATCTGAGTTTTCCATCTTCACCAATATGCTTTATTTACACGAGCCGAAACTGATCAAGAGTCTCTGGCCAGTCTGGATATTAGCTAGCGCAGGCTTGTCCGAGCCTCCATTGGGATAAGTAACAAAATCTTGTGTACTGGCTCAATTAGAATGTAAATGTCAGTGGCAAATTGTTCCAAACATCCTTAAGGCTCGAGGAAGGCTTTTAGAATTGTTAAAATGATAAAACGTGGCATTTGATTACTTAAAAGGTATGTGTTACATATTATAATAAATTTTGGCCTCATTTAAAACTTGTGATGGCCAAATTTTGGAAATGTATAGGACTTTCAATAGTGGTCATTTTTGCAACCCAAGAACAGTGTTGGTAACTGTAATGAATTTCTACAGTTGTTTGTTCAAGCATTGGTATTAAATTGACCAAAATCAATTAACATGCACCCTCCCTCGCTTAAAATTCATCAAGTTTATCGTGTGTGGCATTAGCCCAGGAAACACAAGTACGGACAATGGCCAGGAACTAACTATACATGAAGAAAATGAAGTTAATGCATATACAAACAAACTTTATCTCTCGTTCTCATACGGTCAAGAGAGGAACCATTATAATGCCGAGCCACAGATGACGGTACAAGCTAAAGTTGAAAAAAAATCCGGCGAGTCGCTGTAAACTTGACGGTAAAGTTTGTTAGTAAAATCTCGGACCCAATAAACACCGTTTATACTGGGTCTGAGGAAAATTATGTTTATTGCAACATTCAGAATCGTTTTCTCAAGCATACAAAGGCTTAATGTAAGTGTAGCACTCGTAGTAATTCATACTAACTACTGTTTTGGGCAGATAATGCTATTGTCCGATTGTACCATCATGGGTGTCCGAAGGTACCAGACCCTGTCCGAAGATACCATACACCCGACGGAACATTACTATTGGTCTGTATTTATAGTAAATAGTTATATTCTGGACCCCGGCTTAGTGTAAACTGTTATATGAGACATTGGTCTATTCTGTCAAGTAGTTTTCCATTGTGTCAGATTAACCAAGAAACCGCTATAAGCTGGGAACCGTTAAGGTGTCCGAAGGTACCGGTAATGACCCTAGCTAGAGGATTGAAATTTCGCTTGTAGAAAGTCTAGATATGATACTTTGATTACTTTCTAATAAGAGAATAACAAAGGCGGTGATAATAATGCGCCTTTGTTGTTCGCAAACCCCCGAAGACAGGTTTTCTTGTGTCAATGCCCATATATCCATGATACCCATGTATGAATTAAATAAAATGATAGTGATTGCTTGGAGGCATGGGCTCATCAGAGCTATAGCTTATTGCCCATGTGATAAGTATCAAAATTTAATAGGCTTTTTTTTTTAATTGAAAGTAATAATTTAAGATGGATACATTCTTAAACAGATAAAAAAAATTGTTGACACAAAGATAGTCAGTTAAAGAGAACTACTGTCCTGCCAACCAAGAGTGACAGTGACGTAATACTTTGTTTACAATAACTAAGTAAAACACTAACGTGTACGCTTCACTTGAACATACACAATTCGATAGATCACTTGTGTATTAATCCTATCCTGTGGATAGGATTAATACACAAGTGATCTATCGATTCTAAGTCCCTGATAACTTTGTAAACAAAACATGACGTCACTGTCACTCTTGGCTGGTAGGACAGTACCATACTCTGTATTACAAAGGTAAACATAAATCTTGACTCATTTCACATGTTAATTTTTACAGGAAACAAGGGAGACAATAGCTTTCAGGATGCTTGACAAAGTTGTGGCCCTTGAGTTAATTACACCAACATTGGAGCGACAGATCAGACCGTATATGAAAGAACACGGCCTGAACCAAGATAAGATATTCTCAAAATACATCAAGGTAAGATGTTAGTACTTAAATACAGGACTTTCATGCCGTGGGTCTGGTTCCATGTTAAGTGATAACTTACCTGTATAGGTAAAGGTTTTTTTTTTTTCTGCCAATCAGGGGACAGGAAGTGGCTTATATGACAATTTGATGGGTTATCTGGAGATGTTATCTTTATAAGAACTAGAGACAGAATGAAACTGTTCGATCACGCCTAGTGCGAAGGGACCGCGGCACACCGACATCATAACCGAAAAATGTATGTATGAAACTGTTCGATTCGATTTTCAGTTATGATGTTGGCATGGTGTGCCCCCTTTCTGGCATATAGTGTGTGCACAAAACACCCAGTTTTATGCACCCACATAGACTTTGAGAAAGGAGTTCTGGCTGTTGCCCGCCATTATCCATGCCTGATGGTATTAAGTAAAATGTGGGGCATTTGATTAGTTTGAATTTTGAGAATGTTCTAAAATAGGCACAATCTCGCAGGGATTGACCTGACAATTCTTATCTGCACAATGCCATCCCTGCGTTTCCTGAAAATACAAGTTATGTATCTTGAAGAGTATGAGGTGGGTTAAGTTTGTATAACAGGGTTGCACAGACCTGGAAAAGTCCTTGAATTTGACCTTGGTCCTGGAAAACTCCTGGAATTTGAAAAAAGTATCTTTAGTCCTGAAATTTTGTAAAATCATCCTTGAAAATATGAATTAGTCCATGAAAAATCTAAAATACGAGTCCTTTCAGATTTATGGGATCTGCAAAAAACACTGTGTGAATATCGCAAAAAAAAAACGAGTGAAAATCGCTAGATACACGTCGAAGAGCGAGGTGCGACTCTATTCTATTCAATTTGTGCGGTAGTCCCGGTTTTATCACTGGATTCAATATAACTGATACGACTTTAGAACTGTGTTTTCTGGCCATCTGATACAGAAAGTCGGATCAACGAACTGAGGTTTTCTGAATCCATATCACTATCCTTTAAAATGAGGCTAACGTCGGTTACCTGCTTTTGCGGCGACGTTACGTAAAGTAAATTGCAAGCATGGAACCAGAGACGGAAAACATGTTGACGTGACGTCAAGAAATGTAATATTATGGCAAACATTCCCGCAATTGTTTGGGATTAAAGATCAAAACAGGTTATAAAATCAGAAAGAATGTCAGAAAAAGGCAAATAATAAACATATTATCATAATAGTAACTTGATCTGGCGTACAGTATCACGTCTCGTGGATGAGGCCATACCATTGGATCACCCTTGACGCTACACGTCTTGGGTGATCTGATGGTATGACCTCATCCACTCGACTTGATACAGTACGCCAGATCAAGTTACTAATATGATAATGTGTATTGTTTATGCTCAGGCATTTGTTCAACTTCAGTACTTATGGGCAAAAAAACACAAAGATCACAGGAGGCAGAATTTTGAATGCTTTTTCATTCGTAAAAATAAAATTATTCTAATTTGATTAGTTTTGAAAGTTATGTGAATATGTACCGTATGTGTCCTTATATAGAGCTCTGTATAAAAGAATTAACCATTTGTGTACCAGTAACCTCTAAGTGGGTACTTTGGCAGCCAGTGAAGACCCATATGATAATGTGGCATTTCATCAGGGTCTGCACTGTTTGCTAAGACAAAATCGATCTTCAGAGATAGATATATATATATATTTTTTAAATCATAACCAGTGACCCCTCAATATATACAATGGGCCATCCTGACTTAACTTTAGCAAATTTTACTGGTAATTACATTGGTAAACAAAAGGAATTAAGGTGTCCAAATACTGTAACATTTCGATGGCTCAAACACTGATGGCTTGTTTAGCTTAGTTAATGCAAACTCTTTTTGAGTCCCTAGAAAATGATTCCGAAAGCTCCAGATATCCATACACTTATGATGATTTAGGCAGATTTGTCTTTCTCATCATCAAAAGGTATGTTTTGTTTAATAATTAGAATCACCTCATTGAGGTGATTCTAATGATCACTTACAACTGCCTTTATTTTATGGAAGACCAAAATATACTCTGACAGAAAAACAATTGAAGGATATTAAAATAAAAAAAAATTATTTTGACTATATAACATTTGAGAAAATAATTTCCAAATAAAGTATTTTCCTATGTGATAGAACTACCAATATGCAATTAAGCAAAATGCAAAATAAAGTTTACGGGTCATTGGTTGGGATACAGTACCACACCAAATGTACCAACCCTCTTTACCCAAAGTTCACAAGCCAAAATTTAGCATTTATATTTTTTGCTGCAACCTTTACTTGGTCATTGCTTATGTTCTAATTCCGACAACAGACAAGTGTTCACACCCATTTGTCAGTAATTGCACCCAATAACATGACAACTTCATCAACAAAAATGCACAGATATGGCATACCCCAGCCAATATGACAACAAATAAGAAGTAAAACACTGATTAGATGTCGTACTTTTGACTGAGAGCCAGCAATAATTTTAGAGCCAGTCATTATGGAATACAAAGATAAAAATTGGTTGCACCATTTGGACCTGTACTTTAGTCATTGAAGGGTGGATTAAATCAAACGTTCATTTTGATTGCAGATATCTGGAACTTTGAAATGCATGCATGATTACTTTAGTTTTTATTGTATTTAATGTTAGAGATGGAGCTGAATCTAAATATCCTTCAATTGTTTTTCTGAGTATATTATTCCCATTATGCCTCCAAATCTTGTTCTATATTTCTAACTCTCAGTGGCTCAAACTACCTTTTTCTCTTACAAATTTTCAAGGTGCCAGAGCCATTGAAGATAGGCTGTATTAAAGATAAATACAGTACATATACTTAAACTTACAAACTGATGGAACATTATTTTATTTTACCATTACTTTATTTCTGCCAGGATTTGTTGGAGAGGTCCAGTCAGATCAGAAGTTACACTGGTGAAGCGTCCTGGGAGGCTAAAGCTGTCGCTATCATAGGCTGTATAACAGATCTTGAGGTTTGTATTTCATAGGCTGAATATGACAGTATGGTTAGAAATTTAATTAATTATTGATTGAGTCAGCACATAGTAAGAAAACAATTGACCTGTGTGTTCAGCAAAGACTCAGATAAGCCTGCCCACATGAAGCAGGGTTCCCACAAGCTCTGGAAATCATGGAAAACCTGGAAAATCAAAACAAAAAATTCCATGTATGGAAAAGTCATGGAATTTGAAAAAAAAGAAAGAATAATCATGGAAAAATCATGAAATTTGTGAAATAATTTGACGAAACCACCAGTAGCCAGAAAACTAGCTGTCAGACACTTGTGTGTCCGACAGCTAGTTTTCTGGCAACTGGTGGTTTCAAGTTTTAATTGTTTCAAAATGCATGCATGGTCTACAAGCATGATGTTGTTGCTGCATTCAGCATTTATGCTCAGTGTGGTGAAGATGCTGCTAAAAGGGTAGGTTTGAGGCCATGTATTAAATTGTCATGGAAATTACATTGTTGATCATGAAAAATCAATGAAAAATCATGGAATTGTGTGTTTTGAATTTCTCTGGGAACCCTGACGTACAGTAAAGACTTGACTTGACTAGATTATTACCCAGGCTGATCTGAATCTTTGATGGGCACACAGGTCATTCTGTTGGTAATACCATGCATTGCCTAGAAAGGTAGGAGCGCAGTGGTGGAGTGTTAGACTTGGGATCGAAGGGTCACTAGTTCGAGACTCAACAGAAGTACTGTGTTGTGTCCTTGAGCAAAACTTTTTATCCTTGTCTTATTAATTAGTACTTGTTCAACCCAGGATGACAGGGAAATGTCCCGACATGACTGAAAAATTGTTGACTGGGACATAAAGCATTAACACAAACAAAATGACTTGATTGGTGTGTTCAAAATGTTTATTTAAGCTGTTTGTCCTATTTGCTTGAGCATAAGTGTCTAAGGCATGCAAGTTTCCATCTATTGCTTCATCCATCAATCAACTTGTCGCTAAGATCTACTATAGATCTCAGGACTATAGTTAAGAGTGTGTAATGAAAATTTTATTTTCTTATTTCTCAACCAAAACATATGTTGTGGGTACTCAAAATATTCGTCTCAATGAGACGGTTCTTTTGAGCACTCAAAACATATGTTAAAATTGATGTGTAAGAAAATATTTACAATTCTAAGCTGAAAATCTTTGTTTATCTAAACCTGTGGATCTTGACTTTATTTTTGGGTAACCAGTAGTGTTACAGCATGATTGTGTTAACCCTTTATCTGCCATTCACAAAAATAGTGTCTGTTCTGGTAGTCTTTACTACAAACACTATGAACTGTGATCAGACTGCTCCCTTTAGGAGCAGTCTGATCAGGGTTCATAGTGTTTGCTTCTATGATAAAGTTAGTCTGGAGTGCATTTGAATAAATGCAGCAGATGTTATAAGCAGAGGACATTTTCTGGACAAAATTATTGGCAGAATAAGGGTTAAAATGAAAGGTTGATGGTTCCAAGACTGTTTTTGTAATGCTGTGATATTCATCCGTTTTTTGATTATTTTTTTTTATGGAGGAGCGTGGTAGCTCAGTGGTAGAGTGCTTGATCATGGGTAGCGGGCTCAAACCTCGCTGGAGGCACTGCACTCTTGAGCAAGACACTTTATCCTCTGCTTAGTACTGTTTAAACCCAGGAAGACCCATCCTGACATTGGGCTGTGACGTAAAGAATCAAATCAATCACAACAAATTTTGTCATGCTATGTTATAAATTTGGCTATTTTTGTCCTACCAATGCAAAATCTATGTTTACATTTATCACTTATAGCAAAAGATTGAAGGAATTCTAGAAGTGATGAAGTGGGCACCTATACCCTGGTCCCAAGGCATCAATGATCTGATCCAGCAAGGGCTCAAACTGAAACATCCAAGGTTGGTACCTTTAACTCTTTCTTGCTACTGGCAACTTTTGTCATTTGCTGATAACCTTTGTAAACAATTTGGATTTAGATGAAGACTGACAGAAATACTTTTAAAACAGGGTCTAATAAGCATTGCTTATTAAAAACCTTAAAGCACCAATCACAACAAAAGTCGTCTGCTGTTCTCATCTGCTGAAAAGTTTAAGAAGCCTCTATGACAAACAGTGTGTACCCAAATCAGACTGCTCCTATAGGAGCAGTCTGATCTGGGTCCACCCTGTTTGCTTCTATACTTAATTCGTCAGTAATGTTAGACAAATATTTGCAGCAGACGCCTTCAGCAGACATCATTTTTCAGATGCATTTTTTCTTGGCGCTTTAAGGGTTAATATTGACACTTTTTTTTTTCGTTTAAAAACTGTTCAAATCTGTGACCCCTTGAAATGTGCAATGAATGTTTGGTGTTTATTTCAGAGTGAGTAGGTTGAAAGAGCAGTGTGACAGAGTCCATGTGAGAAAATTGATGATGAAATATGGTCTCAAGAATGTCGAGGTACCACAGGGAGCTGATGCTGAGGTAAAAACAGAAGAATCATAGGTCAGGGGCGGATCCAGGATTTCTGGAAAGGGGGTTCATAAGTATAAAGGTGTGGGGGGTTCGCTTTGCTGATTTTATCTCATTTTTCTTAAATATCCCATGAAAATGAAATAATTTGGTCTCACTGAGAACAAATTATTTCATTTTCATAGGATATTTAAAAAGGGGGGTGGGGAGGGGGGTTCAAGCAAACCTCTTGAACTCCCTCTGGATCCGCCACAGTAGGTGAAAGTTTTCAGAATTATTCCTGAATTCAGGATTTTTAGGCTGATAAAGGGTAATACTAAATTAGGACTTCCCTGATTAATTTTCAGTTTATAGATAATTGACCATTTAAACTTGATCAATTTAATTGTTGGTGTTTGTTTCCTTTCAACACCAATCAGCCATTTTGACACGCTTTGTAAACAATTTATTCGGAACATCTCACCTAATGTCAGATCTAAATTGAGTGGGTTATTGTTGTGAAATTTGCATATTTTAAATCCATTGTTCAATTAATGAATGAGATAAAACTTTAATGTAGCTCACCAAAACAGCATTTACAGCTAATTATTACCCTTTTAAAAAAAATCACATTTCTTATTTTTTGTTTTCGTTTTTTCAAAACTATTGAGCAGCTGCGAACTACTTTTTTCTTTTAGCATGTTTAAAGCGCATTATCTCCCTTACTATAGCTATATATAAGCGTTATGCAGCATTTAGCTCCCCTACTATAAACAATTAAGAAACAAGTACTAGCTTAGCGGAAATGTTTCAGCATCGCGGAAGACATCGATGTGCCGTTGGCAGGTGGGTGGGGTACCGCGTAGTAGCAATCATGACCACTTATTATGCTGATGGCAAACTGTAGCCCCCAAGTACTGCATTCTAAAGGCGTTCCAGTGTAATATTATAGTCGAGACTGAGGGGCCGCAGGTTCGAGCCTCACTGGCGTCACTGCGTTGTGGTCCTTGGGCAAGACACATTTATCCTAGCTTAGTACTGGTTCAACCCAGGAAGAACCATCCCTGTTTAATTGAAAGATTGTTGATGGGACGTAAAGAATCAAATCAAACAAACAAACAAAACAATATTATAGGCATACTGTAATTTATAAGATAGAGAAGCGCAGTGGCTGGGTTGGTAGAGCATTAGACTTTGTATTGAAGAGTCCCCAGTTCTAGACTGACCCAGAAAAACACTGTGTTGTGTCCTTGGGAAAGACATTTATCCTATTCTTAGTACTGTTTCAACCCAGAAAGACTGGAAAGTGTCCCGACATGACTGAAAATTGTTGACTAGGATGTAAAGCATCAGTACAAACAAAGTAAGTTTTAAGATTTAAATTGCTAAAAAAATCATGAAAAATGGATCCTTCAGAAATAGAGAGAACCTACAATATTAAAAAAAAACAGCAGACTCTGTTTTATTGAGTCTGTTCATGAGAACTAATGGAAAGTGCAACAATTCTCATGACCCCTAGCACCGGCTTAAGCGGTATTCTGCTTTCCATCAGAACCCAATATTCCCAAAGGACCAGCATATGAAAAAAATATCCACACTATATCGATGCACAGGGAGAAGTTTTACCAACTCCACACAGAAATTATGAACTTTCATCCATTTATTATAAATTCTAACTATAATATGAGCCAGCGCATTAGATGTCCAACAATGTGGTATGTGTAACCAGCAAAGCTTCGATCAGCCTGCCCATATGCACAGTCTGAACAGAGCCTTTGCTAGTCGTTTGAGTATTCTATGATTGCTAAGCTACTGACTGAAAACCGTTTTGAGTTTCTCAGCTTAAAAGGAGGCTGCAGAGGCTTGTCCGAGTCTACACATGTCAAAATGCCACATTTGAGGAAATGGCTTACATACAAGCTTAAAGCTTACTGTCAGATCCTGAATATATTAACATTGTATATATTTGTCTACATGCAAATTGTCTGAATAAAATATTGTTTAAACCAAAATCCCACATTGTTGGAAATCTCATGCACTTGCTCAACCTATGCACTAAAAAGTCCTTGAATATGCATAGCTACGCCTGTATGAAGCCTAGTAATGTACGATTTCAGAGACTGATGTATGTCATGTTGACCCAAGACAAACCCAGCTGTATGGAAGATGCTATTGAAGTGATGAAGTCCTGTGGCGTTAAAGTGAAGTCCAGTTTGTACACATTCCGACTACGACAGCTTGTAGCCACGGACAGGGTAAGAATTAGGCTTCAACTGAGGACTCAACTGAGGCTAAATAAAAAAAAATACCTGTGTTTAGGGTAACCCGACCCTACCGAAATTTACTGTTGAAACCTAGATTTTTTTTCAGGTTTTCTGGAAAAATATAATTTTATGTATTTTTAAAGGCAGTCTCAAAATGCTGAATTAGAGAGATTATAGTAGCTTCTCTGATTAATTTTTAGATTAGCTAAACACAATTAACCATTAAAACTTAAATTATTAATTTTTGTAGGCATCTAGCAGGTTTAAAAATTTCAATTTCTAAAGTTCAGGATTTTGGGAAATTTTGAACTCTCACCCATGAGTCATATTGCACACATTTTTAAGTTCTCCACCAATATAGTAAACAGCATCTGATGCTAAAGACCCACAAGGGTTGATGCGTTGTTAAGCATCAATCAAACAAAACATTCCCCTTTGTCATCTGATGGTAACTTGAAAACATTTTAGATCAATATCAAGCATCAGTGGTGTCATCCCATCCACAGAAAGTCGGCCTCAAAATGCTGAATTAAGGAGATTGTATTAGCTTCTCTGATTTATTTTCAGTCTGTCTAAGGACAACTGACTATATCAACTTGAAATTGTGGATATTTAGTGGGCATACTGCAAGTGAAATTTTGAAAGTTCAGGATTTTTGAAATATTAAAGTTTAGGATTTTGGAAATTTTGAACTTTCACCCATGTTTGAAGTTTTGTTGAAATATCTCAAATAATTTTCACGTTATAGATGGGACATGATTTTGTGACAGACAGACGGCAGCAAGGGGAAAAACAATATGTCTAAGGACAAATGACCATTTAAACTTGAAATTCTGGCTATTTAGTGGGCATACTGCAAGTTTTAAGATTGAAATTTAGAAATTTCAGGATTTTGGAAATTTTAAAGTTCAGGATTTGGGAAATTTTGAACTTTTACCCATGTTTTCTGTATCTACTTCAGATTGCAGAAGGTGTTGAGTTGTTGAGGTCATTACCAGTTGAGCTGGGGATACAAGCTGCGGAAGAACTTCTCACATACGCTCTTATCAAACTAGACTGTACAGTGGACATCCCACCAATACATGACATGGTAATCATTTTGCCTAAGAAAAGTCTTGTTACTGACAGACCTAATGAGGTTGGGGCAATGCATTTTAAATGGCTATATCCTGAAAAAAAAAAAAAAAAAACATCCAGAAGTGAAAATTTCATAAAAATGGAATGAAAAAGAATTGAAAATATATGGATTTTTTTCCAATTATGAAAGTAAAATGCCAACCTACCAAAGAGTAAAGATTTTAGGATTATTCCTAGATTCAGGATTTTGAGGCTGACTTTCCATAGAAAGTTCACCTCGAATATGCTGAATTAGGCAGGTTATAAAAAAACATCCAGAAGTGAAAATTTCATAAAAACAGAATGAAAAATAATGAAACTATGGATTTTTTCCAATTATGAAAAAATGCCAACCTACGAAAGAGTAAAGATTTTAGGATTATTCCTAGATTAACGATTGTGAGGCCGACTTTCCATAGAAAGTCCACCTCAAAATGCTGAATTAGGCAGGTTATGAAAAAAAATCCAGAAGTGAAAATTACATAAAAATCGAATGAAAAATAATGAAACTATGGATTTTTTTCCAATTATGAAAATAAAAATGCCAACCTACCAAAGAGTAAAGATTTTAGGTCAGGATTTTTTGAGGAGTCAGGCCTCAAAATGCTGAATTAGGCAGGCTATAAAATAGCTTTTCTGATTTACTTTCAGATTATCTAAAGACAATTGACCATTAATATTTAAACTTGAAATGGTTAATAATTCTTAGGTATACTCCATGTTTTAAGATTATATATAGCTCACAGTTTTTGATTTTTCAACTTTTACCCATGCCTGGTTGGAATAAGAAACCAGACTGTTAAACCACGTATGTGCAGGCCGGTATGAGTCTTCACTGGTCACCCATGCGATAAGTACAAAAAATCTCATGAGCTGGCCTAAGAACAATAATTTTCTAGTCTCATTCTATATCATTACAGATTAATAGAGAGAAGAGATTATTCACTGAAGCAGCTATTCACATTTCCAGATATCTTCAGCATCATATTCAAGGTATGTGATATTGATGTTCACAAAGTGATGCAAGCAAGTTTTATTTGATAGAAATTCTTTTAATTAAAGACAGAGCTTCAGATAAGCTTTTGGTTCAATTGGGTATTTACGCAACCTAATTATCCTCAATTGCGAGCTTGCAAAAACAATTGCGTATTTTTCTTACCCCACATTTTTTTGTGATTATACATAATGTCTGCCATGTTTTCTTATAGAATGCAGCCATCGGGAATGTGCCTGCATATTTATTTACTCATCCCCTGCCTTTCTGGAGTATCAAACTAGCGGATTTTATTGTATGTCTGAAGCAAATTTCGTCCCCTTGTCTCAGATACACTTTGCAAAGTTTCACTTTTATTGTTATTCCGTGAATACTTGACTGGGCACTGATTATCTACTATTCATAATACTGGAGTAAAACTGCATGCATGCTAGTAAAAAAAATCAATACGCCACTGGCATTTGTGTACTACCCAAATGGAAATGTAATGGACCAAATGGTACACATTGACATAGCATGTGTTCATATTGTTCGCAAAATAGGCTACCTAAGAACATGAGCAGATGACAAAAGTCGTGACAGGCTAAGGGTTCAAGAAAAGAAAAAAAGACAAAATGTATTTTCTTTATATTGTGTTTAATGCATTAATCTGAAGGATGCCAGGTTTAATTGTCCAAATCTTAACATGTTTCTCTTTTGATATTAAAAAAATAGGATGAGTATCCTAGGAAATGCATCTGAAATGGCAGGAATTGCAAAAGGCAAGCCTCACATTTTATAGATTTTCCTCAACTTGTCTAATAAATTCAATAATACAGGAGCACTGGTGTAAGATCCTCTATGTAAGTCATTATTTTTCATGAACTTGTAGTACTTGCAGTGGTCCTTGAAGTCTTTGATTTTTACTTGGCCTTGCCTGTACGAGCCATAGGTTGAGATAAGAACACAGTTTTATTTGGATAAACAATTTTTTTCAGCTTAAAATTGTAAATATTTTCTTACTTATAATTTTAAGCATATGTTTTGGGTGCTCAAAAGAACCCTCTCGTTGAGACGGTTCTCTTCAGTACTCACAACATATGTCCTGGTTGAGAAATAAGAAAATTATTTTTTTGGTACACACCCTTAACTAAAAGCTTTGGTTGAAAAATGAGAAATTTCATTTTCAATTGCACACACATACCTGGAGGCCTGATGAACTCTAATAGGAACTGATCATTTTAAAGTCTGTGTTTACTATGAAATTATACAATAACTTTCCCTACTGGGTAATTTTTCATGCCTTTGTTATCGTGTGCTGACTTTTTTCAAAATTGTCTTTTTTAAAAAAATTCTTTCAGGAACACTGTCAGTGTGTCAAATTGTTTGGATCCAGATCAGGACCGATGTATCATCGGTCCTGATCTGGGTCCAAACTGTTACTAGCCAGGAAGGAGTTAACTACTGATTGTGTATGCCCACCAACAGCTAAGGTCATGCAGGGATTTTCATAGGTCTGATGCCCCTTCTCAATTAAAAAATGAGCAAAAACTTCCCAAAATGGTGTATATCATTCCCAATTTCTTAGTTCTACATCATGAAAATCCTAACAAAAATAGCAAAGTTACAGATGCTTGCAAATTTGCATCCAAATGTGAATGAAAAATGTTTTCATTCACACTTTTATGCAAATTTTCATGAGTTTTTATGAAGGGCAATTAAAGCAACTAGTTTCTTATATGCTTTTTAATCCATTTAAAATGGCGGTCCGGATCTTTTAGACTGCATAAAATTTTCCTAATTTTGATGATTCAAATGTTTTTCTCAAATTCAACAGGCCCCTGACCCCAACTTCTGAAAGAAAGGAAAATCCCTGGTCATGATATGGAGACTTTGCAAGAGCTTAGAGTCTGGGCTGGAGGAGCCCTAGGTACAAGGCAATTGGTTTATTCACCACACCATGGTGTCTCCTAACTAGTGATATAGGATACTATCTAAAAAACTGTTTTAAAAGTATTTCTGTTTTCTGTTTAGATCTATTGGAAGTCAAAGATCTGAAATTGAAGGAGAACATGTTGACTAACTTGTTGGCCCTTCAGGTAAGTTTTATTAGCCCCAAAGGATTCCATAAGGCTTCTTTTGTCATCTGCTGATAGCCTTTGCAAACAGTTCAGACAGTATGTTGGGCCTGATTGGCACTAAGTAGCACATTGGTACTTGAAACCTTTCATTTTTCCATGACATATATTCCGCAGCAGGACCAAGTTAAAAAATTGAGAAATTTGTAATCAAACCTGTCAGACTGAAATAATGGCATACACATCTAACTTGCTAGTTTTGAGTTTCACCCATATAGTAAATTCAGAAAATTGTTGTAGATGAACAAAGCTACACAAAGGGATAGCTTGAACAATTGACATACACAACTGGCCATTTTTAAAAGCATAAGATTTGGAACATTTGTGCGATAAGATGTTAAATATGCAGTGTTGTTCCTCGCTTGCAAAGAAAAGTCAAATTTTTTATAGTTTTTGTTGCTATGCATGTTTGATGATATTAATGTACCTTTAAAGGGCTGTGTTACTACTGGCAGGAGATGTCATCTTGATTTTCTAAGAAAATAAGGCTTGGCATGTTGTTTGACTCATTTGCTGGCTGAGGATTCACATGAAATATCAAGCAACAAATTTGAAAATGTCTGCTGCATATTTTTGACTGCACTAATTCTGCATGCTGGATAATTTTTCATGCATTTTTGTTGCATGGTAACTTTTTTCAAAAATCTTTTTTTTTGCCCAAGAAAATTCTTTCAGGAATAACAGAGTGTCAAACAGCTTGGATCCACATCAGGACCGACATTCTGTCGGTCCTGATCTGGATCCAAACTGTTTGCAAAGGTTAATAACAGCAAGCGACAAAAGTCACCGCTAGCAAGGAAAGAGTAAAGGGTTAAATGTGACTTTTGCAGGTAGAATATGACATGTACCTGTCAAGTGAGCAGTATGAGGATGAACAGTTCAGACTGAAAGTGGTCTATGCCTATACCAAAGAGTTCTTCAAGAAGAGGAAGCATAATCCTGTAAGTTTCTGCATGCCCCCCCCCCCCTGGCCACACATAACTGAGATTTTCATTTGCCATTTTTGGGGCCAAATACAGACCTCTTCCCAATTAAAAAATAAGCTAAATTTTCCAAATGGAAATCCTAAATGGAATTTAGCAAGCTAGTTTCACCTGCTTCCACCGAAATCATAAAGGTAGATTCTGATCAAAATAAAGCTATAATCTAAATTTTCAGTGAAAACCTGGCCTTGAGGTTATAAAACTTTTTCCATACTCAACTCAGCTGAGCATGAAATTTATCCTGCTAATAAATGTTAAAATGGCAACAATTGTTGGCATTTTAACATTTATTAGCATGATAAATACAACATCTGAGAGACTTAAAGCAATAAACTTCTTCATTGTTGGTATTTTAGTTTTATGAGCAGTTGAAGAGCTACGCGCATTAAGGGGCGTTTTTGGCCCCCCTATGAGGCTAAGATATAAAATTGTTTTTCACCAATTTGTTCTCATTAATTTATAAGAACAATAACCAAAGTGTAAAAGTCTCAAATTACTTTGACTTTTACCATTGCTATGGTAACAAAAATGGCCACCCAAATAGGCTGAAAATAGGAAATCAACAATTTTGAAGCAAAATTGAGAGGTTTGACAGAGAAATTAACATAGAGCACAAGCAAATACCAAAAAAATGTTTTAACAGAAGATGAGAATTACCATGACACACAACATATTAAAAGGATTTTTTTGTATTTAGCTGTGCTGATACCTTATTCTTTAAAGATCAGTCTCCAAAAGCCTTAAATTTGGTCCAAAATGGCAATTTCTCTGTTTTAAGCCTATTTTGTCGGCCATTTTTGTTACCATAGCAACGGTAAAATTCAAATAAATGCAGAAATTGTACACTTCAGTTATTCATCTAATGAACCAATCAAAATAAATTGGTGAAAAGCAATTTTCAGTTTTTGGCTCTAGAGGGGGCCAAAATAGCCCTTTAATGCACGTACCCCTTTCGTGCTTAGTTGAGCATGAAACAAGTTTTATAAACTCGGGGCCTGGTTTGCTGTTTGATCTTTTTTAACATTATTTTTCAGTTTTCCAGAGATGGACACGTTTCCATTTTGGCACGTAATTAATTTGTTAAGACCCTTCTATACAAGAAGTGGAATATTCACATTCCAGAGAAATAGAGAAAGGATGCATTCGTCCACTGAATTGTTTTTTTGTTTTTTTTTGCTCACCAAAAGGATGAACGATTGTGAAAATCTCAGGATTCATTATAGGTTTGCTTTGAAAATGTAGAAAAACAAACTTAACATCATATGCTTGCCTGGCCATTGTTTTAATTTATTGCATGTTTTAACACATATATGTATATAGCTTATGGACAAAACAAATATTGGTGGATAAATTTTGCAGTGTAGGCCATGTTTTTGACATTTTAAATATTTCTGAATTTCACATGAAGATCTGGTACTTATCCCATTGACAAGAAGCCACAGCTCAAAATAGTTTCTGTTTTTATGATTTAAAAATCTCCTTTTTATTTGCAGAACTTGAGCTATGCCAAGGTTTACAGGTAAGACATCTCTCTTTTTCAATTAACCCTCATTTATCCTAGCTTAGTACTGGTTCAACCCAGGAAGACCCGTTCCTATATAACTGAAAGATTGTTGATGGGACGTAAAGAATTAAATCAAATAAAAAAAAAATCAATTAACCCTTTTCTCGCCATTCACAACTTTTCGTCTGCCCTCTCATCTTTTGTTCTAAGGTAGCCTATATTGCAAACAATATGGACCCAGACCAGACTGCTCCCTCAGGGTTGATAGTGTTTGCTTCCATGATAACATCTAGTTTTCAGGTGCACCTGAATATATGCAGCAGACTTAAAATGCAGACAACATTTTTAGGAAAAACAATATCGGCAAGATAAGGATTGACTAGACTTAGCAGAAGTTGTCTGTATGTTGTTTGTCTGGCTTCTTTTTTTTCTTATGTTTTTCTTTTTAATATAAATACTTATTTAAGAAGCTTTGCCATTGCTATTCTTCAGAAGCCAGCTAATTACTGTAAATCCGCAAATTTTCACGAGAAGTTCTTTTTTGTGAATAGCGTTAAAATACATATTTGTGACTTTAAAATTGCGACTAGGGCCTGATTTACCTGCATCAGTATACGACAGAGTGATTTCATCATTTCGCGAGGGTTTTATTTTCATGAAACTTCGCATCTGCGAAGTTTCACAAAAATAAAACGCTCGCGAACATTTCTGAATTTACAGTATGGATCTGCACTGTTTTCAAGAGCATCTTTCTGTTTTACACTGTTTTCAAAAAATGGTTATAGTTTCACCATGGAGTAAGGTGAACTATTTGTATTTGGGAAAGTAAAAAAAAAAACTTCTTCGACAAGTCAGATGGTGAGACCTTGAAATATCTTAAAATGAACACCTGTCCTGCATACAAAATGTGAGCATTATTGGAAAACTGTTAACTCAGATTGGTAGCATCAAAAATTCACTTACCCTCAGTACCTCAAATGTCAACTCTAAATTGGGTATTCAACATTTCTAATAAATATTTATTTGGGAATTTTGGGTTTTAAATTGGGTATTTTTGTAAATGTTAAAACTTTACTTACCAATTGATGAATTTATGTCTTATTGCTGCTACAAACAAAACATGTTGCTCACAATTGACTTTGTACTCTCAGATCATATTGAATAAATGCTGAAAACCAGTCAGTTGGCTGTGTACATTTAGCCACTCTGAGCTAAAACTGAACTGCGGATGGCAAAGTGATAAAATCCGGTACCCATGACTATTTGATTGTATTGGGTATACTGAATTTCTTTGCTTTTTGTTACCCTACCAGATCAATTTTAATTGGGTTTTTTTGAAAATTTATTTAGGCAACTACCCAAATATGCATACTAATTAAGTTACTGTACCCTCAAACCTTATGCACTCATAAACGAAAGTGGAAGAATGTATTTTTTAAGCCCAGCTGCCAGTGTATTTTGGCTTTAATATACTGGACAAGTAGTAAAATTTACTATTTGCACATGGCTGTATGTAGTTTACTTAACCTAGCATTAAGAGCCCCTCTTTGCTACTACTGATCAGTAATTTATTTGATTTCCAGATTGGCAGATGTTTTACAGATCTCACACACCACAATACAGGGACAGCTGGCTATCAAATCAGCCAATGATGGTGACATACAGAAAGCAGTTGAAATATGCGGGTAAGCAGTGATTTTTTTTCTATTTTGGGAAGAGGCCCTAGGGCCTTTCAGATTGGGAAAATTAGCGTGGTAAACCCCTAAATTGGGAATTTTGTTATTATAGTGCACAATTACGGCATTTCCGGTCAATCAAAAAACAAATTAGCTATATACGCATACTATGTTGCCATAAAATTGAAGGAGAAATAAGGTGCAATGGTAGTAGATTGTCACCATGTAGCTTGTGTGTTGTGTGTAAATCTTTATACCCCCGGTACGAAGTATATAGGGGGTATATAGTTTTTGCCTTTTCTGTAAGTATGTTTGTTTGTCTGTTTGTCTGTAAACTTTTTTTTCCGTCAAAGATTTCTCAGCAACTACTTGGGTTAGGATTCTGAAATTTGGCACAAAGCTTGAGAGTGATGAGTTGTATTGTGTAACAAACAAACAGCCACATATTGCTTATCAGTCCCTTTATTTGTTCATTTTTCTTTCTCTCCAATGGAAATTTCCGTCACAGATTTCTCAGCTCCTATTGGAGCCAGTGTTTTCAAATTTTGTGTACACCTTTAGGAAGGCAAAGTGTACTGTGTAATTGGGAATTAAGATGCTAATCCTCATTTTGCCTTCTTTTTTCAATTTTTCATTTTTTCCTTCTTTCACTCTTATGTAATACATATGGACATTTTTTTCTGTCAAAGATTTCTCAGCAACTACTTGAGTTAGGATTCTGAAATTTGGTATAAAGCTTAATAGTGATTAGTTGTATTGTGTAACAAAAGAACAGCCTTATATTGCTTATCAGTCCCTTTATTTATTCATTTTTCTTTCTCTCCAATGAAAATTTCCGTCACAGATTTCTAGGTTCCTATAAGAGCCATTGTTTTCAAATTTTGTGTACACCTTCAGGTAGGATTAGTGTATTGTGTAAATGAAATAAAGATGCTAAAGCTCATTTAGCCTTCTTTTTCAATTTTTCCTTCTGTCACTCCTATATATAACACATATTGTTTGTTTGATTTGATTCTTTACGTCCCATCAACAATCTTTCAGTTATAAAGGGACGGGTCTTCCTGGGTTGAACCAGTACTAAGCTAGGATGAATGTTCTTGCTCAAGGACACAACGCAGTGACTCCGGTGAGGCTCGAACCCACGGCCCTTCGTTCTTGAGTCAAGCACTCTACCACTGAGCCACTGCGCTCCCGCATATAACACATATGGACGTTTTTTGTCAGAGTTTTCTCAGCAACTACTTGATTTAGGATTATGAAATTTTGTGTACCCTTTCAGGTAGGCAAAGTGTATTGTGTAAATGAAAATCAAAGTGCTAACTCTTGTTTTGCCTTCTATTTTCAATTATTCCTTCTATCACTCTTATATAACACATATGGACATTTTTTTTCATTAAAGTTTTCTCAGTTAGGATAATGAAATCTTTGACAATTTTGTCTTTTCTCTGAAAGAGTTAAAATCTCTGATGGCTACCGCCGGGGGTATGTGAGCTTTGCTCACTTCTTGCTATATTTAAAAAAATGTTTTTATCATTTAAGATTGGGATTTTTTTTCAAATTGGGAAAAAAGTCACCTAATTTCCATTGGGACACCTGAGAACACCAAAAAAAAAATTCTGGTAAGTAAGAAGTTATAATCTCCTTCCATGGATTGTGATGATTGATTGTTTATTTGTTTTGATTCTTTATGTCCCAGTCAACAATTTTCAGTGATGTCAGGATCGGTCTTCCTGGATTGGACCATTACTAAGCAGCAGATAAAGAGTCTTGCTTAAGGACACAACACAGTGACTCTGTCCGCAGTGAGGCTCAAACTAGAAACCCTTCAATCTCCAGTCTAACACTCTACGGACTGAGGACTGTGATGATTGACCCTACTCTAAATACATGGGTGAACGTTTTCAGGAATATTCCTGAATTCAGGATTTTGAGGCTGACTTTCCATCGAAAGTCAGCCTCAAAATGCTGAATTAAGGAGACCATAATAGCTTCTCTGATTCATTTTCAGTCTGTCTAAGGACATTTGACCATTTAAACTTGAAATTTTGAATATTTAGTGCCGCATACTGCAAATTTTAAGTATGGAGTTTCGAAAGTTCAGGATTTTGGAAATTTTGAACTTTCACCCATGTAAATATACAATGTGAATATCATTTTTAGAATAGTAGAACAATTTGTAGTTGTTAAGAAAGGGGGGTAAATCTGAAAAAAATGCTTCTGAAGAAAAAGCAAAAACAAAAAAAGCTGGGCCTTTGTGACTTTTCTACAAAAAAAAAATAGCAACTGTTAAAAATTGCCTTTTGACCAGAAGGTTTTACTTGGTATAACTCCTTGATAATGTCCCCATACTTTTGCAGCAGTCAGCATTGTAAAGTTTTGTTCCTGCTGGTAGAAGCCAAAAATGCTCTGAAATTGCATCTAAATTGTCTGCCTGCAAACAAAAAACATGAAATTTCAAGCCACATTTTCCCTGAAAATATGAAAAAAAAGACGACACAAATATTGTTGTCTGCTGCAGTCATGACTGGTGCTTTGAGGAGTAATTGGTTATATAGGTAAAAAAAACTGTAGGCATAAAGTTATATTTTCTTATCCATCAGTTTAAACATTTTTAGGGGGCGCTCAAAAGAACCGTACCCACAACATATGCTTTGGTTTAGAAACAAGAACAGGGGATAAACATTCCACTTGTCCGTTCGTAATTACGAGTGAAATCTAGAAAGGACGAGTAATTCTTCCCAAAGCACTCGTCCTGTAGGACGAGTGCTTTGGGAAGAATTACTCGAGGGAGTCATATTTCTCCCTTATGTCCGTTCGTAATTACGAGTGAAATCTAGAAAGGACGAGTAATTCTTCCCTTATGTTATTTATTGCATACACTTTTAAAGGATAAGTGCATGTGTTTGCAGGACGATTGAAAATTGTAAAGTCACTTGTCCTGTAGGACAAGTGCAATATTGAAATATTTTTGTCCCCTGAAGAACATTAATTTTCAATTACGCATTCTTACCTAGAGGCCTGGTTTGAATTTTTCAGGGAATTGTATGAGTCTGAGCCTACAGACGAGACAGCTGCCACCTTGTATGAAGTAGTGCAATCCTTCCTCTACCTACAAGCCAGTGTTGACTCGGAAGACGTGGATGCGGGGAAGCTCCGTCTGCTTCCAGAGCTATGCTACAGATTAGCTAGTCAGGCTACATGTATCTGTAGTTCAGGTTTGAACATATATTTTTTAACATTATTCCTTGCTTAGTGCTGGTTCAACCCAGGAAGATCCGTCCTGACATACCTGAACAATTGTTTACTGCGACATAAAGAATCAAATGAAAAAAAAACTACAATTTCTTTGTAAAACTGTTCCTTTATCACACAATTCCCTTATACAGTCAACCCTCTTTATAATGACACTGTTTGTTCTAAGCTATCTTTGATGTTAAAATGAATTTGCTGTTATAAAGAAATTCTGACCATTACCAGATTTCCACATAATAAACATTTGGTTAAAGAAGATATTATACAAATGAACTATATGCTATAAATCCAAATGTATACATCAGTTCAATTTCATATTGCATTAAAATGCACAAAGCTTTCCACTTATCAAGTGAAACAGAAACCTGTTCATGCAAAAAGACCTTGTTCTCATCACAACATTATCTTGCACATGGTAACAATTCTGTTATAATGAATTTATTTTCAAAAGAAATTGTATATCTGTTCCCAGGAGTTACTGTCGGTGTCGTTAAGTGAATGTTCTGTTATAAAGAGAGAATTTTAATGGAAACAGCTCCGTTCCCAGCAATTTTATGTGGGATATTGAATATTCTGTTATAACGAGTGACATTATAAAGAGCTTTGACTGTAACACTGTCCATTCCTATGGACTCCAAACACAGCATTATAATGGGACCACTGTAAAATGGTTAATCTTTATTCTGAGTTGTCAGAACATAATGGAACTTAGATGCATAATACAATAAAGCCTGCCTTAAGCGGCCACTTAAAAGAAGACCAAAACATTTGTTTTCAAGACCAACAACTGCTTAATGCAGATCAAAAGCATTGCAGAATGCTCCCATGGAGCATTCTGCAGTACTTCTGACCTGTGTTAAGCTACCACATGGCTTTAAAACTGTTGTTTGTCTATTTTTGAATGACCGCTTAAGACAGGTTTTACTGTAAAGTCCATCTTCCAACATACATAAACTGATATTCAATGCAACTACCTCTCCTTGCTAGCTACGACTTTTTCAGTCCTAAACTGGATCCAAATCATTTGACACTCTGATAGTTTTCCTGTAAGAAGCTTTTGAAAAAGTCACTTTTGAAAAAAGTCTGCAAAGTTCTTAAGTCTTATTTTTGTTCTGAGCCTTCATTGCTTCCATACATTGTATCCAAGCAGCTAAGGCTCTACAGGGTTCACACAGGCTTGAAAAGTACTTGAATATGCAGGACTGTCCTTGAAATTTAAATGTTCCTTTAAAAGTACTTGATAAACACAAAAAGGCCTGGAAAAATGCTTGAATTTTACAATTTACAGGAGGAGTCAACACTGTCTTTGGAGACCTAAATCAGTATAAAATTTTTGTGCCTTTATTTGGTGCAGCATAAAGGCACCACAATTTTATACTAATTTTCTACAACTTATTTCTTTAGGAAAGCAGTCTAGCATTTCCAAAGTAGAATTTTAACATGTAAATCAGTATTTTTCATAAGTTTTCAGTCCTTGAAAATGGTATGAAAGTCCTTTAGAAGTCCTTCAAAAGTCCTTAAATTTTACACACACTTGCCTGTATGAACCTTGCTCAAGTGAGACTGCACATTTGTACAGGCTCAACTGAACACTAGGTGCTTGCCTGTCCAGGGTTCACACAGGCTTGAAAAGTACTTGAATATACAGGACTGTCTTGAAAAGTCCTTGAAAATTAAATCTGCCTTGAAAAGTACTTGAAAAACACTCAAAGACCTTGAAAAGTCCTTGAATTTAACCATTTACAGGATGATTCAACAGTGTTTTGGAGACCTAAATCGGTATTAAATTGTGGTGCCTTTATTTGGTGCAGCATAATATGCTGCACCAAATAAAGGTACCACAATTTTAAACTAATTTTCTTAAACTAATATCTTTAGTAATGGACTCTAGCATTTCAGGAGTAGAATTTTAACATGTAAATCAGTATTTTTATAAGGTTACAGTCATTGAAAATGGTAGGAAAGTCAGTTAGAAGTCCTTGAAAAGTCCATGAATTTTACACAAACTTGCCCGTATGAACCTTGCTCTAGTGAGACTGCACATTTGTGTAAGCTCAACTGAACCCAGGTGCTTGCCTGTCCAACAAGTCCATAAAATTCTTCTTGAGTTGTCCTATATCAGTCTGTTATATCTTTAATGAGATTTATTTGTTTTGGTATTACAGACAAGCTGTGTCAAAATCTTGAACTGGCCATGAAAGGCTCCTTGGTGCTGGCAACCAGTCAGCAGTGTGAGTCAGGGGACAGTACTCTATCAGCAACTGAACTGAACCACTTGAGTTGTCCTATATCTGTTATATCTTTAATGAGATTTATTTGTCTATATATTACAGACAAGCTGTGTCAATATCTTGAACTGGCCAAGACATGCTCCTTGGTGCTGGCAACCAGTCAGCAGTGTGAGTCAGGGGACAGTACTCTATCAGCAACTAAACTGATCCACTTGAGTTGTCCTATATCTGTTATATCTTTAATAGGATTCATTTGTTTATATATTACAGACAAGCTGTGTCAATATCTTGAACTGGCCAAGACATGCTCCTTGGTGCTGGCAACCAGTCAGCAGTGTGAGTCAGGGGACAGTACTCTATCAGCAACTAAACTGAACCACTTGAGTTGTCCTATATCTGTTATATCTTTAATAGGATTCATTTGTTTATATATTACAGACAAGCTGTGTCAATATCTTGAACTGGCCAAGACATGCTCCTTGGTGCTGGCAACCAGTCAGCAGTGTGAGTAAGGGGACAGTACTCTATCAGCAACTAAACTGAACCACTTGAGTTGTCCTATATCTGTTATATCTTTAATAGGATTCATTTGTTTATATATTACAGACAAGCTGTGTCAATATCTTGAACTGGCCAAGACATGCTCCTTGGTGCTGGCAACCAGTCAGCAGTGTGAGTCAGGGGACAGTACTCTATCAGCAACTAAACTGATCCACTTGAGTTGTCCTATATCTGTTATATCTTTAATAGGATTCATTTGTTTATATATTACAGACAAGCTGTGTCAATATCTTGAACTGGCCAAGACATGCTCCTTGGTGCTGGCAACCAGTCAGCAGTGTGAGTCAGGGGACAGTACTCTATCTGCAGAGGTATATACTCCTTTAATTTGGGTCCCTAGACTTACCGGAAAGACTCGAATTACCGGAAAGACCACCGAAATACCGGAAAGACCAAAGAATAATAGGGAATTAAAATATAATATCCACTTAGTTTATACTAAGTAAATTAAACTGTTTGGGGCGAAAGACATTTTGTATGTTTAATGCCTAATTAAAGGACCCTTGTTAACACCAATAACTAACAATCCAATCAACATACATAATCAGTAAAGGTGAACATACCAGCATGTAAATAGTTGCCACTGCATTTTTTTTTTCAAACTTATTGAATGGCTTGTTTACAAAGATATGTTTTTGTAATTTTGAAATAAACTCAATGAATTATAAACAGCATATACTATTACTTATAAATAAAAGTTTTCGCTGAAGCACCAATCAATATTTCCCTATTATTCTTTGGTCTTTCCGGTATTTCGGCGGTCTTTCCGGTAATTCGAGTCTTTCCGGTAAATCTAGGTACCGCTTTAATTTTATAAATGGTTTTTAAAAGGAACTTTGTTGTCCTTGATCGGTTTTTAGCTCACCTGAGCCTTCGGTGTGCTAATAGTATACCAGTGACTCCGGCGTCTGTCCGTCTGCCATCCGCCCGTCTGTCAACATTTTCAAACATCTTCTCCTCTGAAACCACTGGGCCAATTAAACTTAAATTTCATATGGAGACATCTTAGGACACGAGAACGAAAGTTTGTTCAAATGGTCCTGGTCACATGACCAAGATTGCCGCCACGCCCATATATGGTAAAAACCCTTTAAAAATCTTCTTCTCCAGCACCAGAAGGCCCATGACCTTGGGACTTGGTATGTAGCATTGCGGATGTGAGGCCTACAAAGTCTGTTCAAATGATGATCCTAAGTAGACCTCGACATACTTAACGTCAAGGTCAAATTTACTTCCTAATGCATTTAAATTGATTTTTTTTGAAAAGTTGATTTTTTGAATACTTTTGAAGCCGAAGTCATTATTTTCACTTGATATGTTAAACCTAATGAGACACACTACTGCATAAACTCCCATTAAAATCCCATTAATGGCCCCCATTAAAATTTCCCATTAAAAATGGTCCTATTAATGGTCAATTTTAATGGTAAAATGCACTTTCAAAACTGAAAATCTGTCAAAATACCATTAACTCAAACCATTAATTGAAAAAAATAATGAGCATCATTTAAGCATTATTTTTAGTGTGTGAAAATTAATGGCCATTAAAACCTCCCATTAAAATTGTTGCTGGTTAATTTTAATGCCCATTTATATGGTCTATTTTTCATGGCCATGAAAATTTTGGCCATTATTAGAACCATTATTAATGGCTTTTTATTTTTAATGGCCATTATAACAGAAAATGTAACTACCAATTTATGGGCATTAATTACCCATTAGTATATTGGATAGAAAATAATGGGCATCATTCTTTTAAATCAACAGCATATTAATGGGCATAAAATGCATAATTTAATGGCCATTAGATAAGCATGACAAATTTCTAATAAAAATATGTTAATGGTCATTAATTTTCTCTTATGCCCACTGCAATGTTTTCAAGATTCTATTTCTTGTGCTGCTTCCTGTTTCTCATTTAGAAGCAGGAAAGACAAGAAAGAATCTTGCTGGACTTTGGTTTAAGTCCCCTGTCATCTTAAGAGATAAACAGGCCAATTTACAAGTTAATGTTACCTTTTCATTTCTGAATCCTTCTATATATTGATGAAAATATAATTACCATTGGTGAATGCAACACATATACATTTTGATAAATTTAGGGCACAACCTTGCTGTATGTTAATAATAGAGATCAGAAATTCTGATAAATTAATAAATATAATATTTCAGAAAAAATATAAGTCTTAAATCATTTTTGTATATCATATTAATCTTTTGTGAAAAAATAAGATTTTTCAAGGGGAGCTACTCTAATATGCAACTCTTGTTTAAGTGATTTTAATGGCCATTAAATGTGTTTATTAGAATTATTGCATGCTTTGATCATTTTTCTCAGTCAGAAAGTAAAACAAAATTTTTTATTAAGATAATTGTAAAAATAAAGTTTGGTATTTTCACGATTTTAGAGACATCTTTAAACATTAAATTGTGTACTTCTCATTATAATTGTCAAATTCTATCCCATTGTTACATATAGCATTTACCTGTTGGTATGTTGTTTTTTTGAAAACTTAATTCATCTGGATATTCGGTTTTGTGACATAAAAACATAGTTTGAAACGTTATGAAATTTGTTAAAGGGGATGATAATGATACAGCATATATCCAATAAGTAAAGTCTAAGACATGATCGAATAGCTTTACACATTAGGCACACCAACAGTCTTAATGAAGCCTCATCAAGAGCGTTTAGAATAAAGTCTTTTTTTCTTTCTGATTCTATTGAGAAATGTTGCATTCTTTTACATGGAAATGAATTTTGAGTGTAAATGTTATTGGCCAAGTTGAATCCTTCTTAGGACACAGTCACATATAAAGAAAACCATATTAATTCAAAACTAATGGCCATTAATGAATAGGTTGGATAAATAATTGGCATGAAATTAGATTAGATCCATTAGATGCAACTTTAATGGCCATTAAATCCTGCTCAAAACTCATTTAGGCTAAATTAATGGCTTTGGATTTTGTATTTTCTTCGAAAATACACTAACTCTTTTTATTACTTCTCTTCTTTGTTCAGACTTATAGGCATGGTGGTCGAAGCCTGCTAACGAAGTAGTGCTTAAATTTATGAGACGCCTGACTGAAAATTTCAATCGTCATACTACTTGCACCTCGCGGGTTCCCGCTTCCATGGTGATTGTGCTTGTACTCAGAAGCAGTAATACACATGTTGTTGATGGACAAGCAGGGTTTGGTAGCATACATAACTTAGAATTATAGAACTGTTTGGAATGTTAAATTATGCACAAAATTTCTACAAATGCAAGATCCATAGAATACATGTTTGTGCTACAAGTTTAAAATTGATAACCAATTGATTACCAGTGTACCTCATCAAAACTCCCCTCACTGTATCACGGATTTCATTATTTCAATAAAGCATGGTCATGGCTCCCAAATGCATATTTTCCTATATCCTATGAATTCTTGCAGTTGCTAAATCCTGTTTCCAGGCTCTAGCTATGCTTGGTAGGAGAGCAGATTGGTTTGTGTCTGAAAAGGTAACAAAGGCCCACAATCTCCTTGATAAGCTTTAAAATTTCCTGGATAAATGCTGGAGAAATTTCTCCAGCATTTCTCCAGGATATGTTATGATTTTCGATGAAATTAATAGAGTTTGCCTTTAAAACTCATTTTCCTACAGCATTTCTCGAGGTAATTTTCTTTGTCTTCCTGAAATTTCACTTTAATCACACAGGCAATTTCTTCATGAAACAAGAAATGTGGCGATTTTAATTTACAAGCACTGAATGGTGGAGCTCTTCATTACACAAACATACCTATGGATGCAATGTGCAGCAAGTTTTGAAGGCTGTAAAATGATAATGTTTAAAACTTACCTTTACATGAGTGTACAAATAATGGACAATATCAAATACTCTGATGATCTTTTTATTGATGGCCATTATTAAAAAATTAATGGGTTAAGATGTTCAGTCCCAAAAATTAATGGCCATGAAAATATTGATCTCCCAACTTCAGTAATTTAAAATTCATGAACACATCTTTCATGGCCATTATTAGACATGTAATGGGGTTTTCATGGCAATTAGTTTTTGTAATGGCCATTAATACTGCAAATTCATGGGCATTAAATCACCATAAAACAGAAAATAATGGCCCATTAAATTTTAATGGTCATCATTTCATACCAAGGGTAAAAATTAATGGTATGTTAATGATCATACTTGCTCTTGAATTAAATTAATGGCCATTACCACTTAAATAATGGCACATTGTTTCGTATAAATATTGGTTCCCGATATTTCACTGCTTTCTAATGCTAATGAATTGCATATTTATATATTTAATGGCCATTAAAATATCAAACATGCAAATTTACTACTTTTAATGCCATCAATAGACACGAAAGGTTTTAATGGTCATTACTTTTTGTAATGGCCATTACAGAATGCAAATTCATGGGCATTAAAACATCACAAAACGAAAATTAATGGACCATTATTTCTTTTAATGGTCATTAATAATATAGAAGGTGTAAATTAATCAAAAATTAATGATTTTACTTGCTCTTTAATGGCCGTTACGGCTGAATTAATGGCCATTATAATGAATATTAATGACCGAACACACAAAACCATTAATTTTAAGAAACGAAAAGTAATGGATGATTTTAACAGGAATTTGATTATTAATGGCATTTTTATGGACTTTTAACGGAATTTAATGGGTTTTATGTGCAGTAGTGACAATGGCTATAAATAAGTTTCAAAGGTCAAGGTTGACCTTTAACTTTTCAGCCAAGGTCGCTCATATTGGAGTCCCATTAACACTTTAAAACATAGTTTCCTCAGAAACCACTAGGCCAATTTAACGCAAATTTCATATGAAGACTCCTTATGATAGGTTGACCAAAATCTATACCAATTGTACTGGTCACATAACCAAGATGGCCACCATGCCCATATATGGTAAAAACCCTTTAAATATCTTCTTCTCTGGAACCAAAAGGCCAAATGGACTTGGTATGTAGCATTGTGGATGTGGGCCCTACCAGATTTGCACAAATGATGAATCTAGGTTGACCTTGACCTACTTTATGGCAAGGTCAAATTTGATTCCCGATGCATTTATATGCGAAAAATCTTGAAATGTTCATTTTTCTATAACTGTTTAGGCCGAAATCATAATACTTGCAAGAAATGTTTAACCTAATGAGACAACCGTTTTATATAGGTACCAAATGTCAAGCTGACCTGTGACCTTTTATCCAAGGCCACCCATTTGGACTGCCACATACCTATCTAAACATCTTTTCCTCAGAAATCACTGGGCTGTTTGATGGAGTATTCATTAGATTGTTTTAGGTCACTTGACCAAAATGGTTGCAACCCCCATAAAACAAAATATGTTTCATTATAAGCCGTAGTTGATCTTGACCAATTTTAACATTATTAAGGAGATCAGGTGAGCGCTTCAGGACCATCAGGTCCTCTAGTTAAGGATGAGATCAGGGTTTTACACCAAGTTGAATGTTTGGGGGTCCTTGGGACTCAACTTTGATTATGACGGGGGTCCCATCATTGAAAATGGGGGTCCCATCTTTTTATATATGGACCTTCCGTGAAGGGATTCGAACAAACAGGTTTCGCAAAACATCAAGTCATTTTCGTATCTCAATGTTCAACTAACCAGCTACTCAGCTAGATAGGATTTTACGATCTTTTTTCAGGGCTGGCTTTTGAGATGATTTGGACTTATCTGACTACGAACAGCCCCTAGAGGATGGCTCTTGGTCTGTTTCTGCATTTCTTTTGCCAAAAAAGTGTCTCAGATCGCTCTGTTTCGACATTTTAGCAGCCGTTTATTTCTAGCCATTTACACGCTTGATCGTAATAAAACACAATGGGTGACAAGCGTCTATGTTGATCGATAAATCAGAGCGGGAGGGAGATATGATGAGATTTTAAAGCGCCATAGCAACATGAATTTGATTGGACTGTTTTGACATACCTCCCAATATTATTGGTTAAACAAGAGCACCTGTCCTATTTATTTATAGATAGCCTGTAAATATGGGAAAACCAGAATCATTATGCAATAACTTAAGAATTTGAGATTTTAATGAAAGGCACAATAAACACGTCTGAGTCCCAGGGGACGCAGTTAAGGTGAATTGAAGGGTCCTACCTAATGATTTATGTGTATAAGACGCAGGATATTGCGTCCTGTAAAACCCTGTGAGATAAAAAGAGATTTTTTAAAGATCATATATTACATAAGGATTAGTAAAATGCTTGTCAGAAAGAGTGTGACTTCTATCAAGCATTCCATGCACTGATTAACCCATATAAACCAGGGGTCGCAGGTTCAATTCCCGGCTTCCCATAAAACCACTTGGTTGAGCCTTCGGGAGTTCCCGTCATAAAATAAACACACAAATCATAAACCCTCCCGGCCCGGTACTGGTTACTACCCATGGAAAAGCCGCAAAAATTCTTTTTTTATTTGTATGAGACATAGGCAAACAGCGCAGACCCAGATCAGATGCCACATTATCATCTGATCAGAGCCTCCACTTTTTGCTTACATAATGTTCTTTTAAAATTTGAATGAAAAGAAAAACTACCATGGGACAACCCTTAAAACGGAAATAGACAGGCCCAATTGTTAATAATGGGAAATCTCATTCGGCTTAAATGGGTTAAAGAGAACTGTCCTTACTGTAATGCTTGTGTATCTAATAAACCCTTTCCATGGTAATCCTGGGTCTAGTCTGTTAAGAAAACAGCTTAGATCCCAGGATCAGCTTGTTTCAGAGAAGCCAGCTGATCAGGATCTACACCATTTTTCACTGCTTGTAAATACCTGCTTATTTTATTTGAATTGATGTATACTCATGCTAATAAAAAGAAGGCCACCCTATTTATATGTCTTTTTTGAAAGTAACTACAGACATGAACATGTTATGATAACAAATTCATATATTGCAGTTCATATCTTGTATGACAGCCACCTTTATGAATGCATTCTATGAGCCTTTGGCGCATGCTTAAAAGAAGCCTTGGGTTGTACCCACCCCATCCCTTGTGGAATGTATTGTCTATTGTTCAACTAGCTAGTTTTCCAATCTGGGAAATGTGGGGGCTGGGCAAGGATACGATCATGGACCTACCAGTCCAGATTATCCCAGGGGTGGTCAATCAGAGATGGATTGGGACCTGGGAGGCTGGTCAAGGAGGTTGACATGGCCAGCTTGCAAACAGTTCCTTGCCATATTGCAGGTATTCTGGCATTGTCTTGCTTGAAGAGAAAATCGTTTTAAACATTCTGATAGATTGGCATGACATGTGTGTGAAGGCCTTCATCCACATAGCGTTGGCCTGTAAGTGACCCCCGAATTACTATGCAATTTAAACAAACCTTATACGAAGCCTCAGTACGAAGCTCAGGGTTGTCTTCATTTTCTTAGCACAGCACCCTAGATAAGCAGCGTATTTGCGTAAATACGCAATAAAAATCCTCAAAAAAGCAATTAAAATGAAATGTGTGCGTACCGAAAAGCAATTCTAACGATCGGTATGCAATTACATGTGATGTCATTGCATACCATTTGGTCCATTTCGTTTCCATTTGGGTAATAAACAAATGTCAGTCGGGTATTGATATTTTTTTTACTAGCGAGCGCGCAATATAAGTTATAACTCCTTTTTGTAAATAAAATATCGATGCCCAGTCCAGTATTTCGCGGAAAAACACTATGATGAAAGTGAAATTTTTCCAAGTGTATACATGCTCGAATGTCAACAAGGGGATGAGATTTGCTTCAGGTACAATAAATCCGCTAGTTTGACATTTTAGAAAGGCAGACGATGGGAGTGAATAAATATGCAAGCACATTCCCGATGGCTTCATACAATATGAAAACGTGTAATCACAGAAAAAAAAAAAAACATGGCGTAAAAAATATGAAAATACGCAATTGTTTTTGCAAGTACGCAATTGAGGATAATCAGGTTGCGTAAATACCCAATTGACCCAAAAGCTTATCTAGGGTGCTGTTAGCATGAGTAATTATATTCCAGTCATGTGGCGCACAATGGTTCGATAAAGTGTTAGACTGGGGATAGAAGGGTTGCTAATTCGAGACTCTAGTTTGGTCTCACTGAGACTAAATTATTTCATATTCATAGAATACTTAACTTAAATATTCTATGAAAATGAAATAATTTGGTCTCATTGAGACCAAATTATTTCATATTCATAGAATATTTAAAAACAGGGTGCCGCGGGGGCAAACCCCCTCTGGATCTGCCTCTGAATTCCAGTGGTTGTATAACTTTAAATTTTTTCTGATTTTCTCTTCTGTCCTGCAGTGGGGAGAATGGAGTGATGGTGTAAGCTACAGCCTAGACAAGGACAGTCAACTGTTTGGAGATCTCTCCCTGGACATTTTCCAAGAAGATGCTTTAATGATGAACTCGGCCATTATTTTACCGCTTGTGTCTCAGTATGCCACTGTAAATCCTCTGCTGAACATGCCTGAAGAAGGTAATTTTAACCCTTAATGCGCCAATCGCAACAAAAGTCGTCTGCTTTTCTCATCTACTGAAATGTTTAAGAAGCCTCTATGGCAAACAGTGTGGACCCATATCAGACTGCTCCTATAGGAGCAGTCTGTTCTGGGTCCACACTGTTTGCTTCTATACTTAATTCGTCAGTAATGTTAGGCAATTATTTGCAGCAGACGACTTCAGCAGACGACATTTTCAGATGCATTTTATTCTTGGCACATTAAGGGTTAGATTAAATTAATGAGTTGATTGCTATAAATATGGATTTGTAGTGATAGTCAGTGCAGTCTGTACTTTTGAAAAAATGTACAACACTACCATATTATCATCCCATTATTCTGTGATGCAGAAAAATCATGTTGAAACCAAGAAAGTAAAAGCATTTTTTTCAGGGATGAGAATCTTCCTCTTTTTAGAGGATTTCCCCTTTTTTGACCAAAATTTGCTGAAATAAATTGTTTCAGGCTTGATCCAATATGTATAAATCTGTTGCATTTTGAAGGGGGTATAGGGGGTCTCCTCTTTTTTGACAGGAATTCCTCTCTTTTTTTTAAAAAAAATCCTGTTCTCATCCCTGATTTTTATAACCCCCTTTTCAAGTCGTTTCCATCCAGGGTGCTTTGGTTCTTTCCTTATACTGTAAATTCGGAAATTTTTCACGAGAATTTTATTTTTGCGAATAGGGTTAAAAGACATTTTTGCGACTTCAAAAATTCGTGACGATGGCAAAATTTACCTATATCAGTAAATGACAGAGTGATCTCACCATTTCGCGAGGGTTTTATTTCACGAAACTTCGCATATGCAAAGTTCCTCGAAAAAAAGAACCTCGCGAAAATTTGCGAATCTACAGTATTCCCTGGTCTGATTCTTAAAATTTTTCACACACATGCCCAACTTAATGAGAACATTCAAAATGAAGGGTTCAGACATCCTGCTTCCAGGTCAAGGTCATAGCAGGAGGTCAAAGGTCACATTTGTTGAATTTCTGCCAGCTCCATCTTCTGTCAGAGTCTCTTGTCTGATTCTGAAAATATTTAACATGCATGTAGTTTGTACATCTCATTGAGACAGTGAGCAGAGTGAAAATTTCAGATATCATGCTTCATCGTCAAGAGCATATCAAGAGGTCAAAGGTCACATGTACAGATAGATATCTCTGAGCCCCTTAATAAATAAGAAAAGACTAACTTTAACCCTTAAAGCACCAATTACAACTGCAGCAAACGGCAAATTTCCTACATCTTTCCGAATTAAAAAAAAAAATTAGGGATAATATTTCTTGAGAATCGTCTGCCCGCAGACGATTCTCATGAAATATCATCCCTATTTGTTATTTTGAAAAAGCGGCAAAATTTGAAATTGTCGTCTGCTGCAAATTATAGGTGACGCTTTGAGGGTTAATTGCACCGTCTTATCTGGTGGGCTGTGTTCTACACGCAAATGTGATACAAGCTATTTTTTCTTTGATTTTCATTTCATTAACAGAAGATAATTCAGAAGAAGATGTTAATCAGATTCAGTCCCTTTGTAACCGTGTACTGCCTATAGTTGGACACCTGCGAGAGAACAGCCATCTTCAGCTAGCCTTTGCCTTCTCCGTGCACATGTTGGACACATTAGCACAGTATATGCAACAACAGGACATGGGTCTTCCTATTTTCTCAGAGGTAAATATGTCATTGGTAAATATCTCAAAGAAAATTTCGTCCATCCACATGGTAGCCATCAACCTACAAAAGTTAGGGAAATTTGAAGAAAAAATCGAGGTGAAAAAGTATTAAGGGATTTATAAAAGAAAAAAGGACATGGAATTTTCTAAATCCTATAGAGAATTTCATATTTTCAATCGAAAATTTATCCTTGCACATACTGCCGTGGAAAAGTAAGGGAAATTTCAAATTCCCGAAAATGCAGGGTAACTTTTGATACTTTATTTAAAAAAAATGGGCCTTTGGTAGTTTTATGGTTGTATCAGACCTGAAAAAAAAACTATGCCTGACCCTTTTACTTTATGCAGAAGAATGCTATTGCTATCTGAAGCCAAATATAAGCAAACAAAAAAGACTCCAGGAGCATAGCCAGAAACTTAGTAATGATGAAGCCTACCAAGTTAATTTCGAGAATTCAGGGATATCTGACCTAGTTTAGGAGTGAAAAAAGTAGAAGCAAATATAATGTTGAAGCCCAGACTTCCGTGCATCCTCCTGGCTAGGTTCCTGGACTCACAGCAAACATCTAGTGCAGCCTCCACTGAGCCTCTTTCCACTTGTGTAATATTTCTGTCAGATAAACACTCAAGATAATCCATTTTACCTTGGTGGTTGACTGTCTCTTATTTGCTGGTTATTCTACAACCTGGTTACAGTCCATTGATCAAATGAAATCTTGATGCCTGGAACCTGGCTAAGGTAACTTTCCAAACCTTTGGTAAAAATGTCTGGTTTGGCGCCAACATCTTCAGCAGAACACTGACAGATGGCTTATCTGGAACAGTTTTAATTATTATTTTTCATTTTTTGCACACATCAAGAATCTGAAGTCATTTCAAGGGGAAAATCTTTGGGTCAGCCAGGATTCGAACCCAGAACTCCTGCGTGACAGTTGACCACTCTAACCATGTCTCTAAAGAGTTAAACCAACAGTGAGGCTGTTAGGAATGGCCCTGTCACTACACTCTTCCCCCTTTTATTTGCTGAGAGCCGGGCACCAACAGCCCGCTACCGCTCCCAGAGGCCGACTCAGGTGCTACCAAATTACCGCTGCCACCAGTAAAGTAATTCCAAGGGAAAATCTTTGGGTCCGCCAGGATTCGAATCCAGATTTCCTGTGTGACAGTTGACCACTCTAACCATGTCGCTTAAGAGTTAACCCAACAGTGAGGCTGTTAGGAATGGCACTGTCACTACAAATCTTAACCTTGGTATTAAATTCTTTGCCTACTTGTGTTATCTGCTGATAACCTATGCAAACAGTTTGGACCCAGATCAGGCTCGACAAAATGTAGGGTCTGATCTGTATCCAAACTGTTTGACACTCTAATGGTATTCCTGAAAGAATTTTTCGAAAAAGTTGAATTTTTGAAAAAATTGCATGAAAAATTACCCAGTAGGTAAAGTGTTAAGGGAGTTCTCTTGTCACTAATGAAGAATAAATATATCGGCCTGCACATGAGATTTTGGTACTTATCCATTGTCCGGCAATGTAAACTCAGGAGTATCTACAAATATATAAACAAGATATGCCAATAAGTTGGTGTTTGACAGAAATGCCTGGCCAAACAGTGTAAACTCAGATCAGAATGTTCATGAAGGAGCAGTCTGATCAGGTTTGACACTGTTTACCATCTGTGAATGTACATGTATTCACAGACACGCCAGAGGCTTCGCTGATCAAATACACAGTATGAAATTGGATGAAGACCCTGACCAAAATGTAGACCTAGATATGTCGGCATGGGTGTTTGAAAGAAGCTTTTATGCAAATGTGATATATACCATAATCACCTGTTCTGACTAGTCAAACATGTCTTAAGCAGCCACTCAAAAGAGAGGGAGCGCAGTGGATCAGTGGTAGAGTGCTTGACTCGAGACCGAGAGGCCGCGTGTTTGACCCTTACCGGCGTCACTGCGTTGTGGTCCTTGAGCAAGACTCATTTATCCTAGCTTAGTACTGGTTCAACCCAGGAAGACCCGTCCCTTTATAACTGAAAGATTGTTGATGGAACGTAAAGAATCAAATCAAACAAACAATCACTCAAAAGAAGACCAAAAAACTAGGTTTTAAAAACTGATAATTACTTTATGCAGGTCAAAAGTATTGCAGAATGCTCCGTGGAGCATTCTGCAATACTTTTGACCTACATTAAGCTACCATATGGCTTTAAGACCTTTGTTTGGTCTATTTTTGAGTGTCTGCTTAAACCTGGTTGTGTAGTGCAGTCAGTAACATGTCTGACTGCAGAAACGTGTCTTGTCTGCAGATCCAGGAGTCTTGAATTTGATCCCGGCCTGGTCTGATTGATCATGAAATGATTAATACGGCTATTCCCCTCCCTCCTGCTGAATCAAGAAGGGTTTATGTCAGTCACAAGCGAAAGTTTGTGCACAAAGTACTGGTTACCTGCTTAGTCAAGCTTGCCCAGGAAAAAATTATGGTTAGGTGAACTGACCATCCTGACATGACCATAGCCAAACAAACAAATAAAAAAAATGGCCGCTTTAGACAGGTTTGACTGTATTTTTTCCCAGGATGTAGGGAGGAAGCTAGTAGTGGACAAGAAGCAGGTACATGGAGTCTGTCAGACCAGCCAGTCACTATTGAAGGATCTTGTCGCTGCTGTGGTTATGAAGGTAATAACTCTTCAAGGGCCAATCACAACAAAAGTTGTTTGCTTTTGTCGTCTGCTGAAATGTTTTTGAAGCCTATTGGTCAAGCAGCATAAACCCAAATCAGACTGCTCTAACTGGAGCAGTCTGATCTGGGTCCACAATGTTTGCCTCTACACTTACACTAGTCCATATTGTTAGCAATTATATGCAGCAGATGGGACTGAAGCAGTCAACATTATCAGATGCATTTTTGCAGGCGCTTTAAGGGATAAAAGGCTTTTTTCCTATGCACTGAAGGAGTCCTCCATCCAATTTGTTTTGTTTGATGCTTAACTTTTTGCATGCTTGATAATTTTTCACACTTATTTTGTTGTCTGCTGACTTTTATCAAAATGAACTTTTATTAAAAAAATTCTTTCGGGAACACTATCAGAGTGCCAAAGAGTTTGGATCCAGATCAGGATCCAAACTGTTTGCAAAGGTTTCAGCAGACGACAAAAGTAGCCACTAGCAGGTAAAGAGTTGAAACATCTCAGTTGACAGTCATGGCATTTCTTGGGTTGAACCAGAACTTAGAAATGAAAATAAAATGGTATGCTCAAGGACACAACGCTGTATGCCACAATTTACTGTCAGAAATGATTTTACCTTTATTTCTTTCCGTGCTAGCGGCGACTTGTTGCCATTTTGGTTGCTACTGACCTTTGTAAATAGTTTGGACCCAGATCAGGACTGAAGGAACGTCGGTCATGATTTGGATCCAAAACATTTGACACTGACTGATAGTGTTCCTAAGAGAATTTTTTGATAAGGTTAATTTTGAAAAAAAGTCAGCAGACGACATCAAAGGCATGAAAAATTACCCAGCATGCAAAGAGTTAAAAAGACTGTTCTTTTCTGCAGCAGACAACCAGTTTTGACATTTCAACACCAACACTAAATATTGTCCAATTGTATTTATCTACCCATTATTTTGCCATATTATTTTAAGAGAGGAATAAAAGAAAATTTGAAAAGTTTGGCACAATAACAGCAAAATTGTAGTTTTAGGGATGCTGCACCAAATAGAGATAAAAGTCTGGGGATTTTATTGAAGTATATAACGTCTTTGAATTTCACTCCTAACCAATCAGTAGAGCCCATATGTGTGTAAAGATTGTGAATTGGAATTATACTTAAGCCTCAGCCCACCAGTCATGACTTGTCGTCTGCTCCTCTCGTCAGTAGCCTATATTGCAAACAATATGGACCCAGATCAGACTGCTCCCAGGGTAGCAGTCTGATCAGGGTTCATATTGTTCGGATGGGAGCGCAGTGAGTGGCTCAATGGTAGAGTGCTTGTCTCAAGATCGAGGGGATGTGGGTTCGAGCCTCGCCAGTGTCACTACATTGTGTCCTTGAGCAAGACACATTAATCCTTGCTTAGTACTGGTTCAACTCAGGAAGACCTGTCCTGACATAACTGGAATATTGTTAACTGGGACGTAAAGAATCAAATCCATGCTTCCATGATAAAATCTAGTCTGAAGTGCACTTCAATATATGCAGCAAACGTAAAAACACACTTTATTTTCAGGACAAAAAATAGTTATACAGTAAAACCTGTCTTAAGCGGCCACTCAAAAATAGACAAAACAAAGATCTTAATTACGAATAGTTGCTTAATGAAGGTTGAAAGTATTGCAGAATGCTCCCCTTGGAGCATTCTGCAATACTTTTGACCTGCATTAAACGATAATCAGTCTTGAAAACCAATTTTTGGTCTTCTTTTAGAGTGGCCGCTTAAGACAGGTTTTACTGTATGTAACAAATATCTTTATTTCAGATCTTTAACTGCTCCAAAATAGATGTTCATCTGGCTTTTACATTTCTATCCACACGCCCAACGAGGGAGGTACTCGACGCGATGATGAAACTTACCAAAGCGTCAGGGCACCAGTATAAGAGATTAAAATATGTGGCAACCATGGGAATTGCCCTTGGACAGCTCCTTAAAGATCCTTCTTTGATAGATAATTGTCAGATTTTAGAAACTAATGCTTCTTGGGGATACAGACTCAGTAAAATGAAGGTATAGTCAATGTTTGCCTTTAGGTTTTTGAATGCCCCAGCCATTTTCAATGGGGGTGGGGGGGGGGGGAGGGCATATAGTACATGGTTGAAAGTTTTCAGGATTATTCCTGAATTCAGGATTTTGAGGCTGACTTTCCACAGAAAGTCAGCCTCAAAATGCTGAATTAGGTAGATTATAATAGCTTTTCTGATTTATTTTCAGTCTGCATTAAGACAATTGACCATTTAAATTTGAAATTGGGAATATTTAGTGGGCATATTGCAAGTTTTAAATTTTTCAGGATTTGGGAAATTTTGAACTTTCACCAATGATAGTATCACCCTTGTCTGTACGTCCAATACATCCATAAAAATTTTTTTTGCTCCTACAATGCCCTGGGTATTTTTCCTCCTACAATGACCCCAGGCAAGAATGGCCCCAGGCAGGGGCATCTGTGTTACACTGACACGTTTCTAGTTAATCCTATTCACTCCATCATATCATAATCGGATTTTTTATTAACATGCAGGGGCATCATCCACACCAGTGGCCCCCTTCCAGGTAACTGGCTAGCTGTAGGCAAAACAGATCTCACACCTGATCTCCAATTGTCAAGGAGTTCAGTGGCACAGTGGTAGAGTGTTTGACTTGAGATTGAGAGGCAGCTGGTAAGAGCCTCACTGGATGCACTGTGTTGTGTCCTTTAGCAAGACACTTAAATCTCTGCTTAGTTCTGGTTCAACCCAGGAAAGGCCTCTGCATGACTGAAAAATAGTTGACTTGGACGTAAAAAATCGACTCAAGCAACTCACAACAATTATCTTTTGCTCACTCGTCTACTTAATCAGTTTGGTAGCCTAAGTGGACATAGATGAGACTGCTCCCCCTTAACCCTTTGTATACTGGAAACCCCTAAATAATGCTGCATTGCATCAGGGTATGCACTGTTTGCAAAGATTAAAACAACCTTCAGGAACAGAAATACACCATAAATCAGAAAATTATAGCTTTGACTCCTAAAAGTGCAAAATGGACAATCTCATACTTATTGTATCAATATATATGGGAAAATCCATCAGAATACAAAGGGTAAAGTCTTTCTCTATTCATCTTATGTTCAAATATCAGTCCAAATTGTTGATGGATTCTATTAATAGATTATTCTGTATTAAAATGGTTCCCTGTTTGGCTTATTTTCAGATATCATTCCAGAGTGTAATAATGGGACCAAAGAGTTCCAAACACAAACTGCTACCATCTATAGCTCAGAGTGAGTCCGCTGATACTGAATTGGTGAAAGAATTCTGTCAGTAAGTGTTACATGTAGTATGGTAAATTTTCAAAAATTTTGAATACTTTTCTCTTTCTGTTCCCAAATGTGGAACTCACAAAATGCTTGTCAGAATAGCAAATAGGGAAGATCCAGATCAGACTGCTTCTTCAGAAGCAGTCTGATCTGAATCTGTCCTGTTTGTCTCGGCTTTTGTGGCAGGTAACTAGTGTTTGAAATTTTAGGACAGCACAACTCTTTGCATGCTGGGTAAGTTTGCTTGTATTTTGTTTACATGCAGATTCTTTTTTTCCAAAAAATCTTCCAAGAATACCATGATGTTTCTGCTGAGGATATCTTGTCAAATTATGCACCCTCTATATGCAGTCATTTATTCACAACTCCCATTTCTTGTATTTTTGTAGATCCTTTAGTTTAGATGAAGACGAAGGACTTCTACTGTATTTGGATCATTTATTTGTCCCAGCCAGTGATGGGCTATCCCCAAATAGATCAAGCCGAGCGTCTGTAATAGCTAGAGCTAGGACAGCAATTGAAGAGATACGAAAGCAGGATGACTTATTAGCGAGACTGATTAAAATATATTACCGAACAAGCTCCTATGATTATGAGACGCTGGAATTTCTCCTCGAGACCATGCAGAAATTGGATGATACCAAAGATATTCCATTAGAAAAGGTATGGCTGACAGGGTTTGTACAGGCATGAAAAGTACTATACTTGAATATTGATGGATATCGTGAAAAGTCATTGCCTTGAAATGTTACTACTCTCTCCATTATCTTGGTCTAGCATTTGTGAAGTAGAATTTTATTGTTTAAATCAGTATTTTTCACTAACTTGTAGTCCTTGAAAACCATAGGAGATAATTTTAGAATTCCTTGTAATATCCTTGAATTTTGCACAAACTTGGCTTTACAAGGGCTGACAGTGCTCTGACAAGTTTTAAAAAAAAATCATTCTCATAAGTTTACTTAATTAAAATGAGCAATAGTGTTATGTTAATATGACATAAGTATCATTTCCTACTCTGTTTGCAGCTGAAATGTTTTGGAAAATGAAGGGTTTCCATGAAAAATTCTTTGACCAAAATCTGCTTTGAAAAACCTTCCTAAGACCTTCAAAAATATACCGGCCCCGTAGCGCAATTGGAACCGAGGCTGATTTTGACTATTCACTGTTGGATTTAGTCTAATGAAGGAGACCAAATTGTTATAAACTTTTTACTTCTATTTGGAGCAGCATATGCCCTTGTACACTTAGTGGTCCTTGAATTTTACATAGCCTTGTCTGTATGAACCTTGCTCTAAGTGACTTTTGAAAACAAATACAATATGACCTACTATTACAGGGTCTTAAACTGCTAGAGTACCTGAGAGTATATACAAGACATTCCGAACCCTCTGAGTATGAAATAGAATATAAACCGGGAGGAGATAAAAAGGAGGTAATTCTTATACAGTAGAAGCATAGGTCCAGAATAACCCTTAAAGCCCCAATTGCGACTGTAGCAGACGACAAATTTTGCGACATCTTTCCTAATTTTCGAAAAAAATAAGATATGATATTTCATGAGAATCGTCTGCCTGATTTGTCATTCTAGAAAAAGCAGAACAATTTGAAATTGTTGTCTGTTGCAAATTATAAGTGGGGCTTCATGGGTTAAAGCAAAATTAAGACAGATTTGACTGAGGTGATAAAAAGACGGTAAGCCAGTCATTGAAAATGCAGCAGTCAAATGTAACCCAAACAGTGGATAATTTAGACAGCTTATATGAGCTCTCTAATCAGGATCTTTTTGGTTTTTACCATATAATGCTAACATGCTCGTCTGAAGAATCTTTACAGGTTGGTTAGGAGCTCAGTGGTAGAGTGTTAGACTTGCGATAAGGTTGCTGGATTAAGACTCCCCGGAGGCACTGTGTTGTGTCCTTGAAAAAGATACTTTATCCTCCGCTTAATAGTACTGGTTCAACCCAGGAAGACGGGAAGCGGTCCCAACATGAACTATAATCGGTGTTTTTTTAAAAGTGAGAGCATCAAAACAAACAAAAATAAACAACAAATGTTGTTTGCTTTTTCATCTGCTTATGCACTTTGTAAGCCTAAAATGTAAACAACATGGATCCAGATTGAGCAGTCTGATCAGGATTCATAATTTTAATTTCTATGTTAACACCATTCTAGACTGTATCTGGATATATATGCAGCCAACGTAAAATGCCGACAAGATTTTCAGGACAAAATTACTGGTCAGGATGAAATTCTCTTGAGTGCATTGGAATATATGCAGCAGAGGTTGCAATATAATACATTTTATCTTACTGTCCCAAACTGGGAGTTAATAGTGCTTTATATGGTGTAAGACCTTGATAATTGCTTATATAGACCAGTTCATGAGTCCCCTCGTAGCACACCTCATTATAACAAGGATCTGGATATAATATAGTCATGTGGCTCCCAATTTTTTTTAACTGGAATTTTACAAAGGAATTTGTTATTTTCCTGTAAATTTTGTTTGTAAAAATTGTCCCTTTATTACACCGTCCATTCTGATGGACCCTAAACATAGCTTTATAAAGGGACTACTGTATAATGGTTCTTATTGTGTATGGGAGCAGGGAAAGCTCGGATTAATATGTTAAAACAGACTCCCTTGCCAGAGCTTTCGTTGCTTGCACACATAAAGAAGGTACATACATGAAGGCTCCAGGCAAAAGGTTAGCATCTAACCCCTTTAGAGAGCTGTTTATGCATGTTTAACTCTTTACCTACTAGTGTCGTCTGCTGATAATTTTGCAAACAATTTGGACCCAGATCAGGCCCGACAAAACGTCCGGCCTGATCTGGATCCAATCTGTTTGACACTCGGTTGGTATTCCTGAAAGAATTCGAAAAGTTTATGCTGATGTCAAAAAAGGATGCAAAATTAGCGAGTAGGCAAAGAGTTAAAGAATTATTTTTCTCTTATACAATTGCAATTAGTACCAAAATTTTATTGGATGACCCATATTGTTTTCAGCTGTCCATTGAAATGAGTTGTCTTCCACCGGATAGTAAAACCAGGCTTCCTATACACCCACTGTTGCAGGGAGATACATGGAAAATAATTAGTAAGTAAATCAGAGCTAATTTATTCAAAGCTTTGTTATCTTAACAAACACATTTAGTTTAAACAATATTATATTTCAGAATTTACAAGCATAATACAATATTTACAAATGTATAGTGGTACTGTATTTGAGCTTATATTAAAGTCATTTCCTGACATTTGGTTTTACAGTTATGAAAACTGTAGGAGTAGGTAAAACCAAATGCTCTGTTATTTTTTATGCCCCCAAAGGAACTTTGGGAGGCATATAGTAATCACACTGTCCGTCCATCCGTCCGTCCGTCAGTCCGTCCCGCTTTCGTGTCCGGTCCATATCTCCTATATTCTTTGAGGTAGGAATTCCAAATTTGGTTTGTGGATACATCTTGGGATGGCGGAGTGTCGTGTACCATTTTTGGGTCAGCTTGACCTTGACCTCTGACCAAGTTTTTAGAATAATCGTGTCCAGAGCATATCTCTTATATTATTTGAGGTAGGAATCTCAAATTTGGTGTGTGGATGCATCTTGGGATGACAAAGTCACATACCATAATTGGGTCACTGTGACCTTGAACTTGACCTCTGACCTAGTTTCTAGAAACAGCATTGAGTTTGGTGCATATCTCCTATATTCTTTGAGATAGGAATTCCAAATTTGTTGTGTAAATGCATCTTGGGATGACGGGGTGTCACATACTATTTTTGGGTCACTGTGACCTTGACCTCTGACCTAGTTTTAAGAATTATTGTGTCCGGAGCATATCTCTTATATTCTTTGAGTTAGGAATTCCAAATTTAGTGTGTGGATGCATCTTGGGATAGCGGAGTGTCATGTATCATTTTCGGGTCACTGTGACCTTGACCTCTAACTTAGTTTTTAGACTAATCATGTCCAGAGCATATCTCTTATATTATTTGAGGTAGGAATCTCAAATTTGGTGTGTGGATGCATCTTGGGATGACGAAGTGTTGCGTACCATAATTGGGTCACTGTGACCTTGAACTTGACCTCTGACCTAGTTTCTAGAAACTGCATTGAGTCTGGTGCATATCTCCTTTATTCTTTGAGATAGGAATTCCAAATTTGGTGTGTAAATGCATCATGGGATGACGGGGTGTCACATACCATTTTTGGGTCACTGTGACCTTGACCTCTGACCTAGTTTAAAGAATTATTGTGTCCGGTCCATATCTCTTATATTCTTTGAGTTAGGAATCCCAAATTTAGTGTGTGGATGCATCTTGGGATAGCGGAGTGTCATGTACCATTTTCGGATCACTGTGACCTTGACCTCTGACCTAGTTTTTAGAATAATCATGTCCAGAGCATATCTCTTATATTAATTGAGGTAGGAATCTCAAATTTGGTGTGTGGATGCATCTTGGGATGACAAAATGTCGCGTACCATAATTTAGTCACTGTTACCTTGAACTTGACCTCTGACCTAGTCTCTAGAAAATGTTGCATATCTCCTATATTCTTTGAGATAGAAATTCCAGATTTGGTATGTAAATGCATCTTGGGATGCCTGAATGTCACAAACCATTTTTGGGTCATTGTTACCTTGACCTCTGAACTAGTTTTAAGAATTATTGTGTCCGGTCCATATCTCTCATATTCTTTGAGTTAGGAATTCCAAATTTAGCGTGTGGATGCATCTTGGGATAGCGGAGAGTAGTGTTCAATTTTCGGATCACTGTGACCTTGACCTCTGACCTAGTTTTTAGAATAATCATGTCCAGAGCATATCTCTTATATTAATTGAGGTAGGAATCTCAAATTTGGTGTGTGGATGCATCTTGGGATGACGAAGTGTCCATACCATATTTAAGTCACTGTTACCTTGAACTTGACCTCTGACCTAGTTTCTAGAAAAAAGTGCATATCTCATATATTTGAAATAGGAATTCCAAATTTGGTATGTAAATGCATCTTGGGATGCCTGAATGTCTCAAACCATTTTTGCGTCATTGTGACCTTGACCTCTGACCTAGTTTTAAGAATTATTGTGTCCAGAGCATATCTTCTGCATTATTTGATGTAGGAATCCCAAATTTGGGGTGGTGATTCCTCTTGGGATGGCGGAGTGGTGCATACCATTTGAGTCACTTTGACCATGACATTGACTTCTGGCCTCATTTCTAGATTTTTCGTGCTATATTACATCTAACTTTCCTCAAATGTGTCTTATGCTAGACCAATTCCTTTGGGGGGCATTCGTCACGTGTTTGTGACATTTCTTGTTGTTCATTACAAAAGCTATAAGCATAAAGTTAATTTTATACACAAAAAAAACCATCGAAAAAAAGCAATTACTGTATTTGAGTTCTTCACAAAATTTGTTGTTGTTTTTTAAATAAAAATGAATTTCTCAGGCCAGAGCTATTAAAACTTTTTTCTTCTCCACTTACATGAGCTTGAAATTTGTCCTTGTCATAAACTTTAAAATGCCAACAATTGCATTTAACTCTTAATCTTCTAGTGTCATCTACTGATAACCTTTGCAAACAGGTTGGACTCAGATCAGGCCCGACAAAATATCTGTTTGACACTCGGTTGATATTCCTGAAAGAATTTTTTCAATAAAGTTGATTTTGAAAAAAATCTGCAGATGACAAAAAGCATGAAAAATTTCCCAGGGGACAAAGAGTTCAGAAATCATCATTAGGGCTTTTCCAGAAAAAAAGACCTGGGAGGGGAAGACGGCAGGCGATATATTTTCCTATGGGTGGTTGGTGCGGAAAGTTTTCAAATTATATGGGTCATTGGTGTCCGACCAAATCTAATTACATTGGTGGTTGGTATTTCGCTGCGTGGAAGGGGAAGAAAGAATATTATCTGCCCCAAAAAAGAGAAGTTATAAAATCTAGCCAAAAGAAAGCGTAGAGCTTAGCAAACCGCAAGGAAACGGCCATTTTTGTTTATAGGCAATGGTCAAAACTTGGATGTTTTCATCGAATATTGGTAAAAAACGGTACCCAAATAAACTACCCAATAGTGGCTTCTGTAGCGGTCCTTACTTCCACTTGGGAAACATGTATTTTCAGAAGAATTTACTCAAGTAAACACCGCTAAAGGGTAGTAAGGCTACTGGTAAACGCCAATACCTGTAGAAACCTGTACCAATAAAGACTGAAACTGGACATTGGAATAATGCATTTTGCCATTTCTTTCATTGAGAAAGATGTGTAGTTTATTACACTCATAATAATTGTGAATTGATCTGTTTGATTGCTTTGCACAGTTAAGGTAGCACCTATGTTCATACTACTCTTCCTGCTGAGGCTTTATTATTTCAATTTGCTTTATGGCACACTCAGTCTCTCATGACCCCCCTCCACCACCACCTCCCCTATTTTCATTCTTTAAAACCATCCAATGTCTTGTTGTGACATTTAATTTGGACAGTAAATGTGGAACCAAAGACCAGCATTGATGTAAGCAAAAATGTCGTGTTCAATTTCTGAATTCGCCCATTGATTTTGGACGATCTCCGCCGTCTACCCCCCTTGAGTCAAGAGGAGGCTCCGACAACAAGCCGCTGGGGAGTAGAGGAGATAATCGCAGAGATGGGCATTAATCCTGCAACTGTCTGATATAAAGATCCGGTTTGCGATGAAAAAGATAGATCATCTGTATTTTTATCTTTGTTTCCTCTTCTCTAAAGGATAAAATGCATTTTACGCGTCGAACCCGAAGTTTCACCAATGCGAGGGAGGGGATGGGGAATTTTACACCACTGGGCCTTAGGAAAATTGAATTCTATGGGTAGTTGGTGTACGAAACTTTCTAATTCCATGGTTGGTTGGTGTCTGAGGAAATTGAATTCCATGGGTGGTTGGGTAAAAAATAAAGTGCCGTCTTCCACCCCCAGGTGTTTTTTTCTGGAATAGCCCTTACCAGGACAAATGAATTTTTCTACTGCCCCAAATGTTTTTATTTTGATATTTGAGATCGCATTGCATTCTCATGTGACTTGAGCATGAAATTAGTTTTATAACCTCTGGACCTGGCCCCGAGGTTACAAAACTTTTTTCATGCTCAACTGAGTATGAAATTTCAAATTCTCATAAAATCTAAAATCTTTAAAAATAAAGACTTTTCTTGCTTTCAGATGCTCAGATGTTGTAATAATCATGCTCATAAATGTTAAAATGCCAACAATCGGCATCCTAACATTTATGAGCATTTATTATTTTTTGAGCATTTATTTCATGCTCAGTTGAGTTGAGCACCAAAAAAGTTTTATAACCTCAGGACCTGGTTCTGTCACCATATGACCTTGGCTGTTGAAGAGATTTTAACGTCAAATGCATAATAAGAAGTTTTTTTACCAATACCAGTGGTCAGATTTCAAAACAATTTTTATAGAAATATAATAAGTGATCCTTTGCCAAATAGCCAAAACAATTAACTTATTATCACATGACATCGTGTCTGGGAGTGATATAACGCCATGCAATAAATTCGATAAACCACTAGTGGTTTACAGATTTTTGGGAAACATTATGATGTCCATAACAGCGTTGCATACATAATGACAAAATTGTAGCGTTTTTACAGCAGAAATGAGATTTCAAAGTAATCTTAATGTCATATGATAAATAGAATCTAACATTCATGCTCTTGTATTATTGAATTTATTAAATTTATTGCGAAAAAGAGATAAAATGCTCGGCAAGCCTGGCATTTTATCTCTTTTCCCCAACTCATTTAATAAATTCAATAAAAATTCAATAAAACATGAACACTCATGTAAGATCCTCTGTTTTTTTGTTTGTTTTTTTTCACATTGATATTTTAAGATTTATTTGTCATATTAATTTTAAAAAATGTTTTCTCCATGAAAGTTGTAGAGGAGGATAAGCCTGAACACCTCCAAAATATTTCAACCTATGTATTCAGGATGCTGCATCATGCGAACATTGAGACTAAACCATTTCTATAATGCCTCTTACACTTTTACCCGTTAATAAAAAAAAATGTTTTAAAAAGTTTTTGCCAAATTCTGCAAGTGACAAACTGCTCTTTTATGTACACAAAATGTTTTTTATGGTTAGAGATAGAAACCATTTGGAGCTAATGTCACCTATAGCTTACTCTGCAACTTTCTTGGGAACATGTTTTTTTTTTTAAATGATAATAAACAAGATAACCCTGAAATACCATGTAGAAAATCGATTTTACAGTATTGTATGTATTTTCCCATTTTTTGTCCAAACCTTTTCCAGTATTGCAATATTTTGTGCGTTGTTTTTCAGCACCAGAGCTAAAAAAGGAGACTATAGCGACTTGGCTTTTGATTGCAAAGTTACTTTCTGTGAGTATTGGTTTGATGCATCTAGAAATATTTGGAATGTTTATGAGATAAATAATGAATGCTACATTATTGCATAAATATCGGTGCCGTACACTATTAACAACTATGCATTGGCCCTTTACCGCAAAGAGATGTGCATAAACACTTTTACAAACAATGCAGACCCAGATCAGGCAGCTCATAAGAGCTGCCTGATCAGGGTCTACTCTGTTTGCTTATGGATATGATCCTACACTAGTGAACCTGACAAAAGTGAAAGTTTATTTATATAATTATTCATAGTGGGTGGAGCTTCATGAAGAAAAGGGTTAACAGAGACATAATCACTTATTTATACCCTGTACCTGTAAGGATATTGATGAAAATGTTGATAAAAAGGTCCACTTGTGCATTGACTTTCGAACAGTGACAAAATATAATCCCATATTTTTCGCAAATTTTGGTGAATTCTTCAGTTGAATTTATGCTTGGCCCTCAGTTTTTAACATCTTTCTCAGAACCTGGCAAACATGAACACATATAAAAGCATGTTTGATAGATATATATTGTAAAAAATTGTATACCCTCTTGTAAAGTGTAGATCCAGTTGCTTCTGATGAAGCCAGCTGATCAGAATCCACACTGTTTTCATGCGTATAAGGAATCTATACTATGAATTAAATTGCACCACTGGGCTGGTTGGAAATCAGAAGTTGGCAAAGCATTCACATCTTTAAAAAAAGCTTGGTGTTCACTTTTAAGAGCATGTGCACTTATTTGGTTGAATATATAGAGGATCTTACATGAGTGCTCCCCTTGTTGCAGATATAGAGGAATTTACATGAGTGCTCCCCTTGTTGCAGATATAGAGGATCTTACATGAGTGCTCCCCTTGTTGCAGATATAGAGGAATTTACATGAGTGCTCCCCTTGTTGCAGATATAGAGGATCTTACATGAGTGCTCCCCTTGTTGCAGATATAGAGGATCTTACATGAGTGCCCCCCTTGTTGCAGATATAGAGGATCTTACATGAGTGCTCCCCTTGTTGCCGATATGGAGGATCTTAAATGAGTGCTCATGTTTTATTGAATTTATTAAACGAGTTGGGGAAAAAAGTTAAAATGCGAGGCTTGCCGAGCATTTTATCTCTTTTTTTCGCAACAAGTTTAATAAATTAATAGTACAAGAGCACGAATGTTAGATTCTTTTCATCATATGACATTAAGGTTACTTTGAAATCTCATTTCTACCGTAAAAACGTCATATTTTTGTCACTATGTATGCGACGTCGTTATGGATGTCATAACGTTTACCGTAAATCTGTAAAACACTAGTGGTTTATAGATTTTATTGCATGGTGTTATTTCACTCCCAAAGGCGAGGTCATATGATAAGGTATGTTATGAATTTATCAATTATTCTGTCAATAGCTATCCCAGGACCAAATATGTTTAACTGCCGTACAGAACATGGTGAGAATATACTCGGAGACATTTATGACACCAGATGGCGGCACCGATATGAGCCAGTGGAATTGGAGTCCGGAGTTAGCGAATCATCGACTTCTAGAGGAGGCTAGTGAAGTACTACATCTTGTAAAGAATTGTGAGAACTCTCTAGCCTGTGGAAGATGGATGGTTACAAAGTTACCTATGGGTAGGTACTGGTATGGATCTATCATCTTAGGTCAAGATGAACAAATATTTTGAGTGTGAAACAGGGCTTTAGATAAGCTTTATTTTCAAAAGAGTACAGTACTCGTCCATTTATTAAAAAAGGAGTAACGAGACTTTCTTGGAGTACTGACTTTTTGTCCTAAAAAACATACACCAAGAAGTGATAAAGCTATTTCAACAGGCTGTTTAATTGCGCCTGAGCTAACTGCTTGTTTTCCTAGTCTACTAACAAGAGAGCAAACGGTAAGATAACAATTTTTCCTTGGCATAATAGGTGTTGGGTTTAGCTGGACAAAGCCACGCAGGGAACAAGGGGTGTGAGAGGAGAATATTTTTTGTAAAAATAGTGCAAATATGAGCATTATGAGTGCCCTTTTAGTGTCTATTGTCTGCTTTGGGAGGGGTAGGTGGGTGAAATCAAAATATTGGATCAGAACTTGACTCTACTTAAAATGATCGCAAACATTTTTTTGGTCATTAGACAGACTGAAATAAATTTTGTATAAGCCAGTACGTGTTTGGATTTTGTGTATTTGAGTCTCGGATACACAGGTCTCCTGATACTTTTCTAAAAAGAAAAAGCATCTGGAATTCAAAGATATTTGCAGAAAAAGCAATATGTACACAATTACAAGAAAACAAACACGCTTGGATGGTTTATTTCTATAACTTTCTTTCGTAGCATTTTGCAGACAGCGTGTTGTGAAACCAAGTTAATCTGTGTGTTACACAGCAACCTCTTGGTTTCCGATGGTTTCCGCAAGCTGCACTATTGATCCGACAGAGACTTAGACATGTTTTCATTTGATGGAGAATGCGTTTACGAAGAATTGCGATGCCTCCGTAATAAAACTAGCATGCCCAAAGAGAAACAAGTTAGGATTTCCTCTAACATTTTCCTACCATGTAAACAAGAAATCGGAAGTTACGCTCTGGAAAAACATTAAATGCGTAATGCTTTTTTTTTTTTTGTACATGATACACGCTAGAATTTAAATAGATGCGTATCCTGTCAAATATTTTTGTAATTTACACGGAACGCAAGCTTATCTAAAGCCCTGGTGAAAGTGTGATTATTTTCTTATCCATTCATTAGACTATATGTTTTGGTTGCTCAAAATAACAGTCTCAATGAGATGAGTCTTTTGAGTACCCACAACATATGTTTTGATTGAGAAGCAAGAAAATATTTATATTACACACTCTGTTAAAGCATCGTCACATTTAAAAATTATTGATGTCATCAGTCAAGGACACAACACAATGCCATTGTCAAGGCTCGAACTAGCACTGAATTCAGGGCGATATGATGGATTTTTATTTTATGTTATCATATAGCCCTGATTTTTTAAGCCTCTATCTTTTCCCTTACTGTTAGCGTGGACGTAAACCAAGTTGAAAACACATTTCCAAACAGTGTCTTCCTCTAACACTACTCCATTTTGTATGTTTATAGGTTTATCTATATGTTGCTATTTGGTTTGCCGCTGATGCATACCTGATTAGTTCTAAAAAGATAAAATACTCCTGTCCACACAGAATGTTTACACTATTTGTTTTCAAAACATGGCGTCATTTTTGTCTTCTGAGCTGAAGAGCATGCTTTTTCTGTGGGAAACTAAAGTCACCCACGAATTTGTTTTGGTATTTTATGTACCGACAATGACCCGTTCACTTTCCGTTTTCTGAATACACAGATGTTTTAACAACATTAAATACCAAAATCAGACTTATATAATGTTTTCTTTTACCTTCCTTATTATCATAATTGGCCAAAAAATGATCATACCTGGTCTGTTGAGATTAAAATAATCCAATACCATCTCACCATACATTTGTTACATATAGATATTTGCAAAAAAGATGACCATTTACCAATCTAACTGGGGCCGCTTTTTACATCGAGAACTACCCAGTTGGATATGTACAAACTGTGTCCGAGGAGTTCTTAATGGCAATGGATGGGATCCTTTTTTGTGCATACAAGTTGATTTTTATGGTGACCTCTCTCACCATTTGTAATAGGTTTTCTTTTAATATCTGATGAATGTCAACGAATAAAGGTCAATCTTCAACCTAGTATGCAAATTATTCACCCTGGTTCTGTATTCCGACGGATGTCACTGGATAGAAAATTGACTATTTTCAGATAAGGAATTCCCCCACTTCCACTAACAGGAAATACATAGAAAAAATGCCAAATGATTTTGCATATTCAAATAATGACATCATTCTACAATTCTAATCTTAAACCATTGCGCACATGTTCAAAAAGAAGGTCAAAACACCCAATGTCTCTATATAAGATTCACGTGACGCCTTAAAAACGATGGGCACCAATTGTGTGTATTGACTGATAGCCTAATAGTAAAGCTATTCAGCTTGCAGCAAGGTTAGCCATGATATAAAAAAATATTTTCCTTCACTAATATCTTACTGATCACTGTGCAAAAGTAATTTGATTCTGATCTTTCCAATCCATCGCTTCTTGTCGTAAACAAGCTGATCCCCTCTCGGTTCAGAGGTCAATGTACTCTTGTGTTAGCTTGCTACTTTTGGCGGGAAACTTGTCACGTGAGCACATGATCAGAATAACAATTGTCCGCCATGTTGGAAAAGTCCATTTTCAGTCTGATTATGACATTTTGGGACATGACAAAGCTTCCTTTCCGAAAATTGGATTTATATAGTGTAATATGGGTGGGGGTATGTGATTGTTAAGGATTTCTGTCAAGTAAGTATCTCATTTTCTTTGGCATGCTATATTAAATTGAAATCAAACCATTCTTGGAAATCGACTTTCATTTTCTGAAATAGGTCATTACTCGTTATAAATTAATAGAAAATAGGGGGCGCTACACTATGATGCACAATAATACAGAAACGAGACTGCTGCGAGCGTACCAACATTGAGTAAGTTAACAGAATCGATAACTTTAACAATTTTGCGCTGATTTTCAAAATTCAAACACCTACTTGTTTCTTATATTGTCCAAAATCCACTGTTAATGTTATTCTTATAATGTACTGAGTTTTTGAAAAAGCGCTGACATCCCTTACCTAGTCATGGGGAGTATAACCAGTACCGGGTTTTATTATAATATCTTCTCAATGTTTTAATAAGTTCGTCTCATCAATTTAACATCCGAAATTTATCACAAAAACGTCATCACCCCTAACTCGTGAAAAGCATGCAAAATGGCTGCGATGTGCCTGAAAACAACAACAAGAACATAATATTACAGATTGCATTGATCGTGTCACCAAAACGAAGTCAATGGTAACATTTTTATAACTTTGGTTGTGTATGTAAAACACATGAAGAAGTCTGAATGGTTGGATTGTCAAGGAAACAAGTTTTTCCCAAAATAAAAGGGGACTCCATCACTGGTCAAGATAGAGAACAAAAACACTGCGACTTTAGATTCAGCCAGATCGAAAAAAAATCTAAAGTCGCAGTTCTGCAACTAGGCTCGAACTAGAGACCTTGAGCTCAAGTCGAGCACTCTACCACTGTTCTCATCTATGTTGGCTGATGTGAAATCTGAAATACCCAACCTTCTGTTTTACAGGTTCAGAGAAGGTTTTGGTTCTGAAGGAGTGTGTCAAGTTGGCTGAACTGTGGCACTCAAATATGCCAGAAGAAGTAAGCGGTCTTTTTGTTTGATTTGATTCTTTATGTCCCAGTCAACAGTTTTTCCGTTATGTCGGGATGTGTATTCGTGGGTTGAATTAGTACTAAGCAAGGATAAATGTGTCTTGCTCAAGGACACAACACAATGACGCAGGTGAGGCTCGAACCCCCGGCCCCTCTGTCTCGAGTAAAGCACTCTACCACTGAGCCACTGTGCTCCCAGGAAGTAAGTGGGATTTTTCTATGCATTGAAAATTAAGTCTGCCTTAAAAAATGATCAGGAACCATTATAAAACCTTGAAAGTACTCAATTTTTATAATTTATTAAGACATAGACTTAGTACAGTAGTACCTGTGTAAAACGGCCACTCTCAAAAAAGCAGAAAATTGGTTTTCAAGACCAATTATGGCTTAATGCAGGTCAAAAGTATTGCATGCATTCTGCAATACTTTTGACCTTCATTAAGCTACCATTTGTCATTAATATCTTTGTTTTGTCTATTTTTGAGTGGCCGTTTTACACAGGTTTTACTGTATAAACACCCGTAGACCATGTCAAAATTAATTAGAGACTGATACTGTTCAACTGACTACCCCTTGGTTTAGTTCATTTTGAGCCAAAACTTTCTTATTGGAAGGAAGTTTAGGAATTACCTGGTATAAAGAATAGACTAAGTCAACTGCACATTTGAAACTATAGTAAAACCTTTGTAAAACGGCCACTCAAAACTAGACAAAACAAAGATCTTAATGACAATTGGTAGCTTAATGAAGGTTGAAAGTATTGCAGAATCATTAAGCAATCATTGGTCTTAAAAACCAATTTTCCGTCTTTTTGAGAGTGGCTGTTTTAACAGGTTTTACTGTAGAAATGAAATGCCACATTCTGGGTGTGTTTGTGTGTACCTGAATTTTTTTTCTTATTCCTTAATCAAAACACATGTTGTGGGTACTCAAAAGAACCATCTTAGTGAGACCGTTGTTTGAGCACCCAAAATATATGTTTAAATTAACAAATAAGAAAATAATTTTTGCTGAAAATGTTTGCTTTACTGGCCCTGTGGTTACTGCTCCTATATTTTTCATAGACCACAAATGGACACTAATATGAAGTTTAGGATTTGTAGTTGAATCATAATCATTCATGAAGTTCTTAACTGAATTTTATATATCCATAATGCTTGTAGTTACATATCAGATATTCAGGGCAAGTTTTTTTTTGTGTTGAACGTTTTAGCCATGAACTTCTGATTAAAAAATAATGAAAGTTCATGTGTAACAAATGTTTATGCATTCTCTGGCATCATAGCTGATACCAATTTATTTGTAAGTATTCTTAGCTTTTTTGGGGATACCTAAATTTATGGCTTTACCAACTTAGCTGTCACAAAAAATACCAAAACAGGTTCCAAGCATGTAAGAATACCTACCAATTCACAATTGCATATGAATCATATAGGAATATGTTCCAAATCGCAGAAAGCAACCACAAATTAGAAACTATTTCCTGCAAATTCAGTATATAAGGAGCTTAACTCTTTCCATGCTAGCAGTGACATTGTATTCTCCTGATAATTTTTCAAACTGTTTGGACCCAGATCAGGACGGACAGAATGTCGGTACTGATCTGGATCCAAACTGTTGGACACTCTGATAGTGTTCCTGAAATATTTTTTTAAAGTTAATTTTGAAAAAAGTCAGTGGATGACATTAGAAGTATGAAAAATTACCCAACATGCTTAGAGTTTAACATTTATTTCAGAGTGGTAAAAGGGAGAAAGCAAAGGCAGCCTATTTGAAGTTCCTGAGTCACTGGCAGAGGATGGCGTCTGCTCAAGCTTTGTGTCAGCATGGTCTAGGAGAATCAGACTTATTGTTGATGAAGGACAAGCCTAGCGTCCTGATACAGAAATTGTATGAGCATCCAAGTATTGCAGATGTAGACTGTGATGCTGGACAAAATAAACCAGGTGAGAATATACCAAACTCTTTTCCCGCCATTCATCACAAATGAGCCCGACATGTAGGCCTCGTCGCGCCAAAACCTGTCTAAGGGGTTTCTGACAAAGCGAGACTCAAACCAGTCTCCTCAGCTAGCTAGAAAATTGAAATTTCGCTTGTAGCAAGTCTGATATGATACTTTCCAAAAAGTGAATAACAAAGGCGCTGATCAGCCTGCGCTGATGCGCAGGCTGGTTTGCACCTGTGTTATTCGCAAACCCCCTGAAGACAGATTTTCTCGCTTCGTGGCCCATGTGTTTTCCAACAATTTGGCATTTTGACATGAATAAACTCAGACAAGCCTGTGTAGCCACTTTTTAAGCTTAGAAACTCCAAATGGTGTTCAGTCAGTAGCTTAACACTCATAGAATATTCAAGCGACTAGCAAAGGTTCTGATCAGACTGCCCGTATGCGCAGGCTGATCTGAGGCTTTGCTAGTCACACATACCACATTGTTGGAAATCCCATGCCACGGCTCAAACGTAGTCTGCTCTCTCATCTGCATTTTGCAAACAATATGAACCCAGATCAGACTGCTCCCTGGAGAAGCCTCATCAGGGTTCATAGTGTTTGTTTCCATGGTCAAAAGAGGTCTGAAGTGCATTTGAAAATCAGATGAAGTTTCCAGGACAAGAAATAAACTCTGGACTGTTCATTTTACTGAGGACAAGTCCCCCTTTATATTGAATGACTCTGTGTATGAACCAAGGCTACGCTTGAAGCCTTGTTTTGTGTATGAAATTAAAACAAAAACAAAACTGTTCAGTGTTATGAACTTTCATCCATACAAACCTTAAAAGTTAATTTACCAGGCCGCGTAGCGCGGTCGGTAATGTGTCTTACTGCAGATCAAGGGGTCGCGAGTTCGATCGCGCCCCAGTCCCATACTTTCATAGAGATTGATCATGAAATAATTTCTATGGTCATTCTCCTCCCTTCCGCTGATTCAAGAAGGGTTTTTGTCAGTTATAAGAGTTAACCGCTTAGTCAAGCATGCCAAGGAAAAAAGTGGGGTTAGGTGAACTGACTGTCTCAATATGGCAAAACCTGTTGACTGGGATGTAAAACCTCAAACCAAACAAACAGAAGCAACAAATGTCGCCTGCTCTCTCATCTGCATTTTGTGCAACAATATGAACCCAGATCAGACTGCCACAGACTGTGATCAAAAGATCTGCATTTTAATTTATGCATCAGACGTAAAAAGCAGATGACATTTTCATGACAAAAATATAACTCTGGTTTGTTCATTCTCAAGAGGACAAGTCCCCCCTTTATATTGGATGACTTTGTGTATAAACCAAGGCTAGACATGATACCTTGTTTTGTTAATCAAACGCAAAAATTATGGTTTTCTTCAACTCAAGGTGACAATTTTCAAAAATTGTTCTTGAGTACATGATCTCAGACTCAAGGCTGACTTTCCATGTTGATACTGACTTAGGTAGGATTTAATAGCCTCTGATTTATTTCTAGTTTATTTAAAAGAAAATTGACCCTTTAAATTTGAAATTGTTAATATTTTTGGGTACACTGCAGTATTAGGATTTGAATTTCTAAAATTCAGGATTTATGAACTTTTGAACTTTCATCCATATAAACCTTAAAAATTAAAAAGTGATTGTTACTCAGGCATTTTATAAGCTGACGAGAGAGCGTAATTAATAATTAATTTTCTAATTTCTCAATCAAAACAAGATACAATTTCTATATTAGAAAATCCATGAAGGATATCAGAAATGAAATAACAGAAAAACACAGTAACAAAAGAAGGAGAATGAAAATCAAAGAAAAAAATGCAAAAATGATGAAACATGGGTACTTTAAAGGACCTTCTCAATCAGATGGTTCTTTTGAGCACCCCAAACAAATGTTTAACCCTTTACTTCATAGGCTATTTTTAGATAATGACATCATTTCTATTTTTAGACAACATTGAAAAAATTCAAGAAAAATTTTAAGTTAAATTTTGAATACTTTTTAATATATTATGGAAAACGGAGCATTTGCTCCAAAAGAGCAAAAGCTCCATTTTCCATGATATTTTCAAAAACATGATATTTCAAAGGCGTCAAAAGGTGTTATTATGTAGTAAAGGGTTAAATTGGTGGACAAGAAAATCTTCACAATTTTAGGCTCCATTCTTTTTGTTTATCTGGACTGATGTTATTATTTCATATGTGACAGCCATCCACGAGGCTGCTGAATCTTTAGCCAGCATCAACAAGATAGATCTGGTCTCACTACAGAACACATTGATTCAGAAATGGCTGCAGTCTTCTGATCCAAATCAACCAGATTCTGACACTGTGAGTATTACCAGAGTATGAATGACTCGGAACTTTCCTGATAGTCATTTAGATCTGTGCCTGTGCCTGGCCACAACTTTTGAGCTTATACCTTGTAGGATGAAAATTTGACCTTTAACATTCTTTTAAAATTATATAACATCTCAATAAAGCGACTTGTTTTGGTTTGTATGTTCCGAGCAAGCTCACCGTGGTTCTTTTCTCCGGGCACTCTGGCTTCTTTCCACAAGGTAAAAACAGACTCCGACTGTTACGCTGGCATGACCTCTTCATGTCCAGTGTATGGTTTGGAAACTCAAATTAAACCCCACTAGTTTTTTTGGGAGTTTTTTTACTGTACAATGGTCTTGGGGTGTCAGAGTGCTAGCTGTGGCGGGCCTCTCCCAGGCTGTGGGAGTTGAGCCTTTCTCAGGCTGTATCCCTCATACAAAAATAACAACAATATAGCTATACTTGGTCTTAACCTTTGTACAGTAAAACCTGTGTAAAACGGCCACTCTCAAAAAGACGGAAAATTGGTTTTCAAGACCAATTATCGCTAATGCAGGTCAAAGTATTGCAGAATGCTCCCCTTGGAGCATTCTGCAATACTTTTGACCTTCATTAAGCTGCCATTTGTCATTTAGATCTTTGTTTTGTCTATTTTTGAGTGGTTGTTTTACAAAAGTTTTACTGTATAAGTAGAAACCTGTAGACTGGTACTTTAGCAAACAGTGGACGTTCCTGATGAAATGCTACAGAAAGTGGCATTTTAGCATTTCATTAGGAGCTTACACTGTTTGTTAAAACGGGCCTTCAGAGAAGAGACTGAAGCACTCCTCTGAGAAAGAAAGTACAATATTATTGAAAGTTGACCTTTCAATATAATGTACCATTTTGACTTCTATTGTATCAAGCTATATGGGCCTCGACACGACAAAACCTGTCTTGCAAGTTTCTGACAAAGCGAGACTAAAATCAGTCTCCTCAGCTTCAGAGACTAGCTAGATAATTGAATTTTCACCTGTAGCAAGTTTAAATATAATACTTTACAATAAGCGAATAACAAAGGTGCTGATTAGGTCTGGGCCTTTGTTGTTCTCAACCCCCCCCCCCCCCCCCCCCCCCCCCCCCCCCCCCCCCCCCCCGCGAAGACAGGTTTTCTCGCATTGAGGCCCATATGGAAAAGTTCATAAGTCTAAAAAAAGATTAGAGCTGTATGACTGATGAAATCAGTTGATATTCAACTTTTCAACCCGCTTGTGTCATTTGCCTAAATACAGTATTGTCCTAAGAAATTGCCATTTTAAGAAAGATAAAAGGATATACAAAAAGTAACTGATGTATTATTCTTACAGACTATGACCTTTAACCTTGAGAATCTAAAGTTTACTGATGAAGAAACAGATACAGATAAATCTGATGATGAAGAAGTCAACTTTAAAAGGTAACTACACTCCCCCCATTCCAAACATTTCTTTTTTCATTTTGGTCCTTCATCTCTCCCACATCTGGCAATGAACAATAATGTAAATAATTAATTCTTGTCCTGCAATATAGTTTTTGTCCTGAAAATGTTGTTTGCTGCATACATTGAAATGCACTCCAGGCTACTTTTAACAAGAATGTTTTAAAAAAGTAAAAAAAAAAGTTTAAAAATCAGATTGGTAATGTAAATCACTTTAATACCAAACAGTGGATGCTACCGGGATTAAGGGCTGCATGTTTATTTCTTACATTCTAAAGTTGATGGACACCAACATCACTCTAGGACAGATACTATGAGAAAGCAGCATCATAGTGATAATATTTGCTTTCAAAATATCCTTTAGATTAGCTGTTTGTTTTGCTACTCTTGTTACTTCTTGTAAGGTAAGGGTATTATAAAGGCACAGTCATGAATTGAGAAAAGTAACAGAGAGAAATATAGATATGAGATGTATCGCAATATATATTGCATTACAGGTTTTCCCTATCGCATTAGGTCTTTTGACATATTGTTGCACCCCTACAATTTATGCTGCCAAAGTGTAGAGGCAGATGAGAAAGCAGATAACAGTTGTCATGTCTTGCAGGAAATGAATTTAAAAAAAAAATTAAAGGCTAAATATCCTTATCACATCGTCTGGAAGTGATATATTCAGAAATATAGCACAATAAGCCAAATTAGGCACATGAGTGCTTAATCATTGAGCATACAATCTAAATACAATACAATCACATGAATCAAATGTATGTGGTATTTTGTGTATACACAAATGATATATAACACTATGTATTAAAATTGATAATCCACTGGAGGTTTACATATTTTTTAATGCTATGTAATCATGTTCGTAACAGCGTTGCATACATTATGACAAATTTTGACTTTTTCATGTCAAAAATGGGATTTCAAAGTAAAGTAATTTTATTGTCATGTGATAAATAGAATCTATCAATCCATGCTCCTGTATTATTGAATTTATTGAAAAGTGATAAAATGGTTGGCAAGCCCTGCATTTTATCACTTTTCTTCAACTCATTTAATAAATTCAATAAAACATTAGCACAAGATCCTCTATTTAGTATATATATTTAACAAAGGATAAATAAAACAGAATTCACAACCAACAACAGCCGGAATTATCTAAATTTAATATTGGATTGACCGGTTTCGGTCATACAATGACCTTTATCAAGATGACAAGATGATTATATAATACAGCTGAAGTAGAAAAAACGGAAAACAAAAGTCATGTGATCTCATTGTTAAAAATGAAAGTGAAAGTAGGAAGTTGTTTATGTATAGTAATAGAGTTTGTGTCGTAGAGATGGGTTGTACTTCACTGTTTATCTGTGGTAGGGTTAAAAATTCCATAAATCCTGATTCCTGTCATGTCTTGAGTTGTCTGTTCCCTTTCTGGTTCGTCTTGTAAGTCTGTTTTGCTTGATGATGCCGAGGTGTCCGTGCTTGAAAGGTATAAGTCGTTCATTAGTTCTGTCATTGTTGCCGGTGGTGAAGTTCTGTCAGTGTGTGTCTGTACGGCTAGCAGTGCTTGTTTGATAGTAATGACTCTGTAAGGTTTCTGTGAAGGTTCTGTGGCTGTCTGTGTCTGTTGGTTGGAGAATCTGATTAGTAAACGGTATTGAGTTTTGTTCAGCGCCTCCGCCGGTGGAGTCCATGGGTCAGGCTTAAAAATGTCCAGTTTCCTAATGAGTTTGGTGTCCACTCTGATGTCCTGTCCTGGGTGTTGTTTCTTCATATGTTTTATTGTTGTCTCTCGGCGGCAGTAGAGTTTTCCGCAATACCAGCATTCATATTTTATGGCTTCTGGAGCATGTTTGGCAGTGTTATGTCGTGATAAATTTCCTGGAGAGGCAAAGGTCTTGTTGCAAGTTATACATGTCCGTTGGTTAATATTTATTGGATTAAATTTAGTCCTGTTGGCGTTTTTGTTTGGAGTGTGTGGATCCATGCTTCTTCTGTTCTTAGTCTGTAGTTGATGTTGCTTGTTGTTTGAGCGACTATGCATGTATTGACGTCACGTACCATGTGGTTTCCTGAGTAGAAGTGGTGCGATACTGGTTTGATGTTGTTCTCCTGTCTGATGTCAGCAATGTGTCCTCTGAATCTTTCATTGAATATATTACCTGATTGTCCTACATACTGAAGTCCACATTTTAGACAGTTGATTACGTAAATGACATTTTTAGTTTGGCAGGAATAGCGTCCTTTAATTGTGAACTTTTGCTTCGTTTTCCATGAGGTGATACTGGTTGTTTTTTGCATATAAGGGCAAGTTTCACATGGTTTCTGGCAGGGGTTGGAACCTAATGCAATTTGTAGTGGGTTTTTACTAGGATTTGTTTCAGATTTGTGGCTCGTTTGTGTACTATCAACATCTGGCTGTCTGCTATTTGTTTGAGGTCTTCTGATAGATGGAGCAACCTAGTGTATTTCTTTACGATATCGCTGATGGGGGGGGGGGTTGCATGGATTGTAGGTGAGGATGAAGGGGATTGTTATTTTCTTGTTGGTTGGATCAGTTTTCTGCAGTAGGAGGCTGTTTCTGTCTATGTTCAGGGCTTTCTGTATGGCATTTCTAACTAGGTGTGTGGGGTATTTTCTGTTCGTAAAAATGTTTGAGCATGTCTGATGCTGCTTTCTCGTAATATTCCGTTCTGCTGCAGATTCTTCTTAATCGTAAAGCTTGACTATAAGGCGGACTTTTCTTCTGGTGTTTGGGATGGAAAGAGCTATAGTGAAGGTAAAGATGCGCATCGGTGGGTTTCGTGTACAGAAGGGTGTGGATCTTGCCAGTGTTGTCTTTCTTGACTGTCACATCTAGGAAGTTGACCGCTGTATCGCTTATCTCTGAGGTGAATTTGATGGTTTTGTGGAACGCATTGAATTATTAATATTAAACAAGTTCATAACTGGCCTGATGTTAGATGCCATTGTGAAGTTTTATGCTGTGCAATTACAACTCACGTCAGTGACATTGTGGACAAGGTTACACTGACTGAGGTCACAATCTTAGAAATCAAATTCTTGAATTAAATCTTTTAACTGATATGTACGGTAAATGTTCTTAAATTTCAAACCTTTTTCTCTTTCTGTTCTCAAAAAATGTTGGTTTTTAGGAATGCTTGTCAAAAAAGCAAACTTGGAAGATCCTGATCAGACTGCCTCTGTCTGATCTGGGTCTGCCCTGTTTGTCAAGGCTTTTGTGGCAGATACTACTGTTCTGAATTTAGAACATTTACAGTAGGTATCTTCCAAACAGCCCCCATGTATCTAAAGCTAATACATATCCTTATATCAGATATTAGTCTAAAGTTTCAGTCTGTGTTATACCCACTCTTGTCTTTGACCTTGAGCCTGTTTCACTGAAACTTTTTTTTCAGCACCAAAAACATATATTTTGATAAAAAAAAAGTTCTTATCGCATGATGTCACGCATGCCAGTGATATAACGCCATGCGTTAAATAGAATGAACAATTAGTGGTTTACATATTAAATAACAGTATATGATGGTGCCCATAACAATGTTGCGTATCTAAGGGTATATCTTAGCATTTTTACAACAAAAAATGTGATTTTCAAAGTAGTTTTATTGCCATCTTAACATTCGTGCTGCTGTTATATTGAACTTATTAAACTAGTTGAGAAAAAGCGATAAAATGCTTGGCAAGTCTCACATTTTTTTCTAATATTCACAACTTATCTAATAAATTCAATAACACAGGAGCACTCATGTAAGATCCTTGATATAAACACGCCATATTATCTGAATGCAATATATCTCAAAACAATGAGACAGTTCTTTCGAGCAGTCCAAACTGACGGATGAGAAAATATTCACAATTACATGGTCAAAATTGTTGTTTATCTCGACTTATGCAGAAAAACAGATACTGTCATAGTAAGGCATTTATAAAGGCTTGAACTTTTTTTTGTTTCAGAGTTATTCATCTTGTGAAGAGAGGCAATGTGGAAGGAAAGATGATGTTGCTGTTTGAATATGCTTATAAGGTTTGTAACTTTTTATGTTTGCAGAACCATTGAAGGCGTTAGAGAAATATTCCTCTTCCATAAATAATCAGATAAATAAATGAGCCAGGTTTGAGATTTTGGAGTTTCAAAGCTTCAAAGAAGGTTGCACAGGCTCGTCTGAGTATACACTTGTCGAAATACCACATTGTTGGAAATCATGTGTTGTGGCTCAAACGATAATTAACCCTTGTCCTGCTGAACCTAGATATATCCTATTTAGAAACTGTGTAGATCCAGATCAGCTGGCTACATCGGTTGAAGCCATCTGATCGGGATCTGCACTGTTTTCCACGCTGATTCAGAATCTAATGTATTTATTGAAATCACACAACTGAGTTGCCTGGAAAACAGAAGCGAAAATGCTATTTTAAATGATTCAACAGGAGGAAGGTAATTTAGAATATTGCTGTGGATTCTGAATCTTCTGAGGACTATTCTGTGAAAACATTGAACAACATTGGGGTCAGGCATCTAGATAAGAGTGTGTGATTAAAAAAAGTTTTCTTATTTCTCATCAAAACATTTACTCAGTAGTTAACTCTGCGGTACACTTCATCTGAAATTTGATATTTCAAGTGAGAGGTAACAAAGTTTATTACAGAAAAACAGTGAGGAAATGTTTTAGAATAGCGATAAATGCATTCAAAATGCTCATTTGGGGTGGTATATCATGCGTTTAATAGTCACAAATATAGCTGCTTTAATGCTTTGTATACTGATGGATTCTTCCTGCTGGGTTGATACAATATACTTGGGATAGTCCATTGTAAAAATCTAGGCAGTAGGGTTATAATTTTCAAAACTATTGTTATTTTTTGTCTGGAGATTTTTTTTATTTTTTACTCCTGATTCCTCTGGGTCTTCACTGTATGTAAAGGTACCCATTTAGGGGTGTCCCATACTAAAAGGGTTAAAGCTAAATTTGTGATCTTAGATAAGTGATATATCTTCCCAATTTAGGCTAAATGAAAGAAATTTAATAGTTATCTTCTCATATATATTAAAAGGGAGCTCAGTGGTAAAGTGCTTGTCTCGAGATCGAGGGTTTATGGATTCAAGCCTCACCGGTGTCACTGCATTGGGTCCTTGAGCAAGACACATTTATCTTGCTTAGTACTGGTACAACCCAGGAAGACTCGTCTCAACAAAACTGAAAAATTGTTGACTGGGAAGTAAAGAATCAAATCAAACAAAATCATATATATATATTCCATGGAGAGCTCTTGTTGTGCTTCTTTCTAATATGAAACAAAATTTACCCAATTACAGCCCAGTGATAACCAAGACATGATTGGATGTATCAGAGCTTTACGCTGTCTCCTACACTTGTATGATGATGAGATATTGAAGAAACAGTGTAATAAATCAATGGAAGATCTAAGGTATGTTATACAGTAAAACCTTTCTTAAGCGGCCAATCAAAAAATTGGTTTTCAAGACCGATAATGGCTTAATGCAGGTCAAAAGTATTGCAGAACCATTCTGGAATAAATACTTTTGACCTTCATTAAGCTACCATTTGTCTTTAAGACTTTTGTTTTGTCTGTTTAAGAGTGGTTGCTTAAGACAGATTTTACTGTACAGGCTCCTTGATAAGAGCACATAATCAAAAATTTATTTTCTTTTTACTTAAACTAAAAATATGTTGTGGGGACTCAAAGAAACATCTCAATGAGCTGTCAAAAATTATTTTTTTTTTGTTTCTCAAAATTTATGTTGTGGGTACTCAAAAGAATTACCTCAACAAGACAGATAAGAGTGGGTGATGACAAAAAAGTATGCAAAATTGTTCAGTGTGCAAAGAGCTAACAAAGAGAAACTTGCAAAACAGTAGAACTACAATGGCTTAAACTCTGATGGCTCATTCACCTTGGCTGGCTAGAACTATCATCAGGGTCCCTACAGGACATTTTATGCATAATCCACCCCGGATGGCTGGAACTACCCTTGGCTAGAATTATTTTTCATGGTCACAAGCCTATTCGAGCCATTGAAATTCTGTTGTATATGAAACCAGCACATGGTGCTTTGGTACTTGTCACATTGTGGAGCAATGATGGCTCAGGCAAGTCTGTGTGCAGACTCATCAGAGCCTCCACGGCTTGCATACACAAAGTATGGATGTAGATTTAGGTAAAAATTGAGATTTCTTGATCCACTGGATTTGTCAATATAGGTATTTATTTATATGTTGGCTCATATATCATTTTATATATTATTATAATTTTCTACAATCTACAGTAAATGTTCAAAAATTTCTAACACTAGTTGCCTGCCAAAAAGGCCTAGACAAACTGTGCAGACCCAGACCAGACTGATTCTGTAGAAGCTTCTGTAGAACATTTGTGAATTCCAGCCATTTAAGTTGAGAACCCAAAGAGAAAAGTGTTCAAAATTTTAGAACATTTACCGTATAGAGGCTAGAATTGCGCATTTATGTTAATGTATATTGCAGACAGTTAATGCACATCATGATCTACCTGGTTAGCCTGGAGAAACTCCACATCAAACACTCAGTCCAGACCTTTGTGGCCTGTCAGAAGGAGGGACTTGTCAGAGGTATCTGGAAGAACCATAGCCATGAGAAGACCGTGAGTGAAACCTTCCCTTGAACACTTCCATTGAACACTTCCCTTGAACAACACCCTTTATCGTTTCCTCACCTGAGGTCTAGATTTTGTCAAAAAGTACTGCCAGTAAATATACATGCTTTTGTTTGTTTTGATTCTTTACGTCCCAGCCAAAAAATTTCAGTCATGTCGGGACATGTGTTCCTGGGTTGAACCAGCACTAAGCAGAGGTAAAGTGTCTTGCTCAAGAACGCAGTGCGAACTCTTAATTGAAGAGCTCAAGAGAATATAAAATGAAAAAGGGTATCTAAATCTGATTTTTTGAGTTTCTTAATATTGATGCGGCAATACTTAACGATGTTCTTTAGATAATCTTTTAACAATTAGATAGATAAACTTATCAAATATTGACTGCTGTAGCTGTGAGACACACATTAAACTAAAATGGGGGGAAAAGATCTGAATGATTTGCAGAAAAAAATTGGAGCTACATTCAAAATTTTAGATAAACAAAATTTTTGAGCATAAAATTGTAAATATTTTCTAACCCATCGGTTTGGGTGCTCAAAAGAACTGTCTCATGGAGATCAACATATGTTTTGGTTGAAAAATAAGAAAATTTGTTTTTGATACACTCTCTCAACTAAAAGACTTGTACATTGCAACAGGGTTGAAACAATCTCTGTGCTATATCAGTCGGAACTGTCGCAGCTGATTTAATTTTGTATATCAGTATGATATTATAAGGTAAATTTTAGACAAATGATCACATCTCACTTAATTTTTTAGGCAAAGTGTCACAGCTGAAATACTTTTTAGATGAATTGACACTTAGACAAAATGGTCATTAGGAGAAATTGACCTTTCCACGAAATGATTGTAGGCGAAATGGTCTTAGACAAAATGTCATGCAGCCATGAGTCCTTATTGTATTGGTGTTTCAGTGTAATTTAACCCATTGCCTACTAGTGTCGTCTGCTGAGATAACTTTTGCACACAGTTTCACTTTGGACCCAGATCAGACCCAACTGGATCCAAACTGTTTGACACTGATGATATTCCTGAAAGAATTTTTCTAATAAGTTGATTTTGAAAGAAATCAACAGACGACACAAAAGCATGCAAAATTACCCAGTAGACAAAGAGTTAAATATTCTGTGTTTGTAGGCTGTGACATTAGTTTCATGTCTCTGTCTGGACTATGGTATCTATGACAAGCCGCTCTGGACCAGCATGCTTCAAAGATTACAACAGTTTGGATTGGTAAGTCACCTTTATGGAAATTATGTCTTCCCCTTTTATAGTTGGGAGGCATGTTGTTATTCTGTCACTAAATTGTGTCCACACTATAACATGTTCCAAGATATTTTCAGAAAACTTCGTATAAACATCAGTCAATATTAGGAGGCATGCAAAAAAAATAGCTTTTGTGGTTTATGTCATTATGCCCCCTCCATTTAATGATTTTCAATGGGGGGCATTTAGCATCACCCTTGTTTGTACATACCGTTCGTACATCCTGTCCCGTATGAAGAATTTTTCTCTCAAACAATGGCCCTGGGTGGGGGTATCTGCATCACATTGACACATTTCTAGTTTATTTATCACTACTTTTAGATGAAGCAGCTAGAGTATGTCCTGCGGCGACTGAGCAATGTATCAGAACTCTGGTCTGTGCCATCCTTCAGTAAGATGTGGCAAATGGTTATCTCAGCACCTCTAAACAAAGGTAAGTCTCATATAGTGACAGCTTCCTGGAAAAACTATTTTACTTGAGGTAACGGTATATGTTCTAAAATTTCGAACACTTTTCTGGTTTTGGTCTCAAATAAAACTTTGGCTACTAGGGTTGGAGTTAACAAAATGCTAGTCGGAACAGCAAATAGGGAAGACTGTGATCAGACTGCTTCTAAAGAAGCAGTCTGATCTGGGTCTACACTGTTTGTCTAGACCTTTTTGGCAGTCAACTAATGAGTGTTCAAAATTTTAGAACAACTATCGTATTCAGGGGACATTATTTTAACACTACCAACCTCGATGGGCACCAGCTTTTGAAATGTGCTTTTAATTTCAAGTTAGAAATAAATTACTGTAAACATAAAGATAAAAAGGAGAACAGCTTGTTTTCAACACTGTTTGGTGATTTTAGGTGCTTCATGTAAAGAACAATTGCTGACAGGATATGTACGGTGAAGGTCCCTAACATTGCACACTTAAGCCTTCTAACCTCCATTGGATATAAAAAGAAAGAAACAAACTTAAAAATGTTTTCACAGCTAAATAAAGTAATTATTATACTTTATTTACACAAAGTTAAAAATGAAAATATTGACTTGATCTCCAGCAACTTAAATTTGAAGTGCACAACCCCCCTGTTTTAGCATAACAAAAATAGTCCCCTAACATTGCACACTTTCTGCAAAAATTTCAATAACTTTTTTTTGATTAATACATTTTACAAAATATACCAGGGAAAGTAACACCAGGTTGTACTCAACAATTTACTTCATCAATAACTTATTCAAAGTAAATAATCTGTAACTTGTTTCATTTGAAATTACGGTCAAACACATTTTCCAATTTTTGCCGAATTCCACTGCTGCTCAGCTGTAATAGCAAAAAGTGAAAACATTTTGCTGTTTTTCTCTTTCCAAAAGCAACCTGATAAAAGATTTTATCTGATTAAATGTGGCATAGTCACTTGGGCTAGTGTGCAATGCTAAGGCCCGCTCAATGTTAGGGGATGTCACTGTAGGCACTTTATGTAGATCAGCATGCTCATTTGGTTAGCATGTGTGTTGTTTCCCGCCTTGAATGTGTATAGGCAAGCTCATGAGATTTTGGTACTTATGTCATATGTGCAAAAGCTTACTTTAAACACCTATGCCAAAGTATCCAGCAGGGTTTAAGTCAAAATTTTGGTCTGAGTTTTCATCTACATCTATACTTTGTGTACAAGAGCAGCCAAGTGGCTGGCAAGTCTGCACATTTGCGTATGCTCACCTGAGCATTCGCTACTTGCCGATGCAATAAGTACCAAAATCTCCTGTACTAGCTTATATCTTTGCCAAATAAATCCAGTTTTCTTTGTAGATTTTTGTTTGATTTGATTTTTTACATCCCAGTCAACAATCTACCAGTTATGTCGGGACGGGTCTTCCTGGGTTGAAATAGTACTAAGCAAGGATTAATGTGTCTTGCTCAAGACACAACACAGTGACACCAGTGAGCTCGAACCCGTCTCGAGTCAAACACTGACCAACTGCGCTCCCTCTCTTTGTAGATGAGCAGGTTGTTTTGAATCATACCTGGTTGCAAATCCGAAAAAAAAAACATGCTTAGGTTTAGATAAATAAAATTATTCAAAGTAAAATTGTGAATATTTTCTTACCCATCAGTTTTAACATATGTTTTGGATGCTCAAAAGAACCGTCTCATTGAGACAGTTCTTTTGAGTACCCACAACATATGTTTTGGTTGAGAAATAAGAAAATCAAATTTTTTGGTACACACTCTTAACTAAAGGCCTGAACATGTTTTCCGATAAAGATCTAATGATAGCTATTTCTGTTTCAGTTTGTTGTCCATTGAGTCCAGAACAGATTGATAACTGTGTTCACTACTACAACCTCTTGATAAGGTACAAGACTTTAAAAGTAATAAAAGGGCAAAGATCAAGAATCGATACAATCAAGCACCACACCTGACCATACCACATGGGAAAGTGACAAATACACAATTTAACATCAAAAATGAGAGCCAACCCAGCAGGGGACCACAAGACAGCAATGAACAGACCCCAAAGCATGACAAACACAAGACAGATATAACATAAATGATCCACAAAAGGAGTACCGCCTTGGATCGGTCAGTAAAAATATTTTACTGGAGGGCTTAAACCGGTTTCACAACATCACCCTTAGTCCAGAAGTGAATCAAGACCCATAGATATTTGGTTTGCGTGAAAGACACCTAACTTATCAATGCATCATCTCCAAGAACATTTAGATCAAGATATAAAAAGGAGATAAAGCAAAGATAAGAATTCAACAGTTAATAAAGCTGAATACCGGAGCAAAAGAAATCCAACAGTTCCGTCTATTTACAACAATTGTCGTCTGCTATCTGTTCTGCTTATGTACTTTGACGGCTAGACTGGTATCAGACCAGTAAATTGAGCAATAGTAAAATATGTGCACATATATATACAAGCATGCACTACCTCTATTAAAAAATTCACTGTGTGTCTTAATTATTTCTTGCAATGGGGAAGCAATAAAGTATCATATATTTATCTCTGTAGTAGTTATAGAAATTTCAGTTTAAATAGAAGTCTTAAATACAGGGGCTGAGAATGTGCTACATGTATGTAATGGCCAATGGACCCTGATAGGAGCAGTTTGATCAGGATTCATAGCAGTTGCTTCCATGATAAGATTAATCTGGAGTGCATTTAAATATATACAGCAGATGAAATAAGCAGACAGCATTTTCTGGAAAAAATATACTAGCAAGATAATGAATAGGTCTGCATGGTGGGTAATTTTGCATGTTTTTGTCAAACTTGATTGTCTAAATGAACTTTAAAAAAAAAAAAAAAAACCTTTGAGGACAGTGGAACACCATTAGAATGTCAAACTGTTTAACCCATAACGCGCCAAGAAAAAAATGCATCTAAAAATGTTGTCTGCTGAAGTCATCTGCTGCATATAATTGCCTAACATTACTGATGTACTGACAAATTAAGTATAGAAGCAAACAGGGTGGACCCAGAACAGACTGCTCCAATAGGAGCAGTCTGATCTGGGTCCACACTGTTTGCCATAAAGGCTTCTGAAACATTTCACCCGACAAGAAAGCAGACAACTTTTGTTACGATTGGCGCATTAAGAGTTAAATCCAGATAGGTCTGACATTTTTTAGGCTGGGTCTGGGTCCAAACTGTTTGCAGAGGCAACAGCAGATTACAAAAGTCCCCACAAGCAGGAAAAGTGTTAATAAGATCTATAGTACAGTTGTACAGGCCCCCTAGTGGAACCTTTAAAACCTTTAGAAACCTTTAATTTGGTTGCGATCTTTTAAAACCTTTAATTTAGCTGAAAAACCTTTAATAACCTTTATTTTGAATAATAAACCTTTAAATTTTGCAATATCAGTTTGAACATAAGAAATAGACCATAAGTATGTTGAAAAGCATCTTGAGATTTTCAGAAAGCTGTATTCATCCTCTGACCGTTGTCTCTAGTTGTCTACCTACCTCTTGCACCAGCTGGGTGACTCTTATAGTGGTCTTTAGGTCAATTTTTCTGAGGCTTCAGATAAGGCAGCAATAAAAAAGAGTGAGGTAAGGTAGCTTTACATCCATGTAATGTTGATCCTAACCACCCTTTTCCTAGGCAGACTTAACCAAAATCCTTTCACAAGTAAATTTATTCAGTGCTCATCTTTCACTAGTAACTGACAATTATAGTGAAAGTGCCCAACCTGGGAATAGAACCTGCAAAACTTCTGACATTAGGTTGGACAGGCTTCAAACTGCAATAACTGGGATGGCCAATATTAATGGATATCATCAATTGGGTTTATTGACTTTTATGAACTGATTTTCTAATGTCACTGTTTAAGGTTGTCAAGTCTACACACAAGAGTCCAGTGTTGTGCCTAGAGCGCGGCATTGCGGGATTCCCGCGATTTTACCTTCGATGTCCCTTAAAAATGCACCCAGTGCGGGCCTACGGGCGCGCCCTCGAAAATTCGCGTTTTAAACCCAGTTTCCGTATTTAGCGTAACCCAGTGAAGGGAAGTAATTTAGACTGTGCATATGTATTTTCTGATGATACATGTTGCATTGGATATTGATTTTTCAACCAGTCAACAATGGTAAAATCTGTGTCCGTAGAGAGGAATATACCCCTAAATACCTCAGACCATGTGCCGGTATTTGCGCAGCTCAGTGTGGAGGTTGGTAGGAAAGAGAGGGCTGAGACCACAACAGTGCAGCTTAAACCAAAGTGGGACGGATGTGATAAACGTATCTACAAGAGTTCAATCAGGCAAAACCTCAAACAGTTCGAGTCCTTTATTCCATCTCTGACAGAGGAGATCGATATCCTCCAACCACTTGCCCATCTGAATGCAGTCCTAAAGCAGGCTACCCGTGACAGTATACCGAACCATAAAACTAGTCTCAAAATCAAGGGAAGGAGAAGATGTTGGACTCAGAAAATGAAAGATGCTATGAAGAACAGCCGTCTCATGTGGTGGGAGTGGCGCAAAGCAGGGGAACCAGAGGACCTGAGAGACCCAACTCGGCAGCGAATGTTAGAAGCAAGAGTGACGCTTAGAAAAGTGCAAAGACTGGAGGCAGCCATACATAGAAATGACAGAGTAGAGGATATCATGACCTCGGATAATTCCTCCAAGACCTTCTTCAGGCTCATCAACAGACAACGTAAATCCTCCAATGCACAGCTGCAAACTCTTATTGTAGATGGTAAAGCATGTGAGACCGATGACGAAATACGAGCTGGTTGGGCCACCCATTTTCAGAGACTGGCAGCACCAATGGAAAATGACAGATTTGATAGTGAATACAAGGAGATGGTAGATCTTGATGTGATGGCAATAGCTGCTACGTGTGAAACTGAAGGAAGACCTATCCCTCCAGTCCAGTTGAAAGAAGTTCACGCAGCAATGAAAAGACTAAAAAACAACAAGGCAGCGGATATTATGGGACTAACCAGTGAGCACTTCAAAATGGGGGGGTGTGATTTAACTGAATTTCTGACATCTTTCCTCAACTACACAATCAGCACAAAAAAGGTGTCTGCCGTCTTGAAGGAGGGAATTTTAACCCCCATCTTCAAGAAGGGAGATACCTCTGATCCAGGGAATTACAGAGGCATAACAGTGACCCCAGTGCTCCTTAAGATACTGGAACATATTCTGAATGCTAGGCATAATGAAATTTTCATAAGTACCCAGTCTCGGCTTCAGAGAGGTTTCACAGAGGGATGTTCTAGTTTGAATGCTGCGGTAATTCTCACAGAATGTGTACTTGAAGCATCGCATAATAAACAAGACTTATGGGTCACAACACTGGACACACAGAAAGCCTTTGATGTTGTGGATCATGGCTCGCTCCTGCGGAGGCTATACCTGGATGGAATTGAAGGAGATGATTGGCTGTTAGTCAGAGATATGTACTCGGACTGCTCATCACGGATCAAGTGGGCGGGAGGAATATCACATCCTATAAATATCACCCAGGGTGTCCGGCAGGGGGGGGTGTTATCCACGGGCCATTACAAGAGATACGACAACCCAATTCTGTTACACCTGGAGCAGAGATACACAGGAGCAAAAATAGGATCAATTGGCATCCCACATGTTACTGTTGCAGATGATGTTGCCCTGCTCTCTTGGTTCAGGTCTGAAATGCAAGTAATGGTGTGGGATGTGGAGGACAATGCAGGGAGGGAGAGATTCATTGTGAACCCGTCAAAGAGCCATGCCCTCAAGTACTTGTCAAATAAGAGGAAGGAGAATGATAAGGACATATTTATGTACAACAAAAAGATTAAGGACAGTAAGAGTGCTACGCACCTTGGTATAGTGCGGAATGTTAACGGTAAACCGGATATCGAGCAGAAAATAAATCTGGGCAGAAAAACAGCTTATTCCCTTATGGGGGCAGGTTTCCATGGGGGAGGGGGGCTCAAACCATCTCAGAACGGGTATATATGGTCAACTTTTGTGGTACCTAGACTGTTGTATGGGCTGGAATCAATATTGCTTAGTAAGAAAGATGTAGAATGTCTCGAAAAGTTCCAAAGGAAATGTCTAAAGCAAATACAGGGTCTCCCGGACATAACTGCCAATTCAATATCTCTTGCACTTCTGGGGGTCCTGCCTCTGGATGCTGTTGTACACAAAAATGCTCTTACCACTTTTTTAAACATGATAAGACTAAAAGGCTCAATTGAAAATGATATAGCGTTAAGGCAGATTGTGATGAAGGATGTAAAGGATAAAAGCTGGTTTATGTTTGTTAGGGAAATTTTGCATATGTATGACTTACCATCAATTTTTCAATTGTTAAGCAACCCACCATCCAAAAATGAATGGAAAAGGGTAATGAATACTGCTGTGAATAAGGCTGTTGAGGAAGGATGGCAGCAAGACGTCAAAAGCAAGTCCTCCCTCAAGTATGTTAATGTAGACTCTCTGAAGGTCGGCAGGACTCATCATATATGGTCAACAGTCCGAAACAGTATATATGACAGCAGAAGGGCCCAACTGAAGAGTAAATTATTAACAGGGACTTATATATTGCAAGGGAATAGAGCGGTTTTTAACCAGTTTCAGGTCAATCCAACTTGCAGATTATGCAAAGCCGAGCCGGAAACAAGACAACACTTCATTAGTGAATGTTCATTTCTCAACAACGAGAGAGCAGCATATTCTGAAAAGCTTCTCAAAAACCCAGTCTTTCAGTCAGCATACATCGACAGGTCACTGATAAAAGACCCAGAGTTTTTGACACAGTTAACACTCGACGCTTCTGCCGTACTGGATAAAGAACAGTTTGATAGAATTACTTGGGGGTTGCTTGAATTGTTGACGAGGGAATACATACACAGAATTCACCACAAAAGGCTAGCAGAATTAAAGAGATTATCATCATAAGCTTCTGAGCGACATACAAATAAGGCAGTTTGGTTTTTTTTTTTTAATCACAAACTTTAGCATGTATATATATAAACTTTAACACCAGTGTATATAGAGCTCTAACAGTGTTTTCTTACTGCTTGGCAGACCACGTCTTAGACGGTTCTCCGAAAAGTCAGTGGAGGAGATTTACTCACTACAGAACAGAACAGAACAGAATGGCGGAAAAAGCAAATTTTATTCAGCTGAATGCCAGAAAAAGCTATTTTAATGTAGAAATAGAATATTTGCTGGGGAATTCAAAACTACGTCAATGTAGAAACTACTTTACTGTAATCTGCACCCCTTCTTGAGCCAAAACTATCGACATCGAGCTCAAATGTAAATAAAAATGAACAGAAATATCCGGAAAACTGTTTTCAATTTTACAGGCAAAAATCAGATGGAATTGGTGTGTCCCCCAGAATTTGCAAATGTCCCTCAGAAATTCAGGTAGGGGGACACTGGTGTCCCCCAGAAATCTTGACCTAGGCACAACACTGCAAGACTAATACAGACATGCATATCTTTCTAAATTTTATATTTAATCGGGCATACAATATAAATGGAAGCAATATATCCTCTGAAATTGTTACTTTACTAAAAAATTACTAGAGATGATCTCCTGCTTTATTGGTTTTCAAAATTTTCCGGGGGAGGACCCCCAGCCCCTCTTCCAGATTAGAAAATATGTGATTTATTTTTTCAATCTAACACTGCTCGACACAAGCCTGTAGTTCAGAGTGAGTCTTTCAAACTAGGGAGTAAAAAACAAGAGTAATTTCTATTGATTTATGATAAATGGGCTGTAATTTTATTGGCTAAGGATTTGCTGCATCTCTTTCATACCATTATCTATCATAACATGAATTTAAAGATTGGGGTCCGATAAAAAATACTAAAGAATTTGACGTTAATTTGCTCTTTATTTTTGTTATAATTTCATTGAAACAACCTTTATTTTGCCTAAAATAGCCTTTATAAAAAACCTTTAATTTCATGAGAGTCCGCTAGGGGGCCTGTACAAATGAAAATCTACCATACATGTACATTTTCCACCTTATCTTTGATGAAAGGAGTGTAGAAATCCCTATATTGCTGTACCTGCTTTTAGTAGGGTGTAACACATGCATGGATCCAGAGGATAGGGGTTCCAGTCCCCACTTCCCCCCTCCCATCCCCGAAAAATGACAAAGCTATAGGGTTTCATAGCAATACTGGTTTGGATCCCTTGAAAAATCACAAAGCTACCAAGCCAGCATTGTTGGGCCATCATCGTCCCAACCAGTGAAATGCCATTTAAAGAGAGTTTTGCTGGCAGGCCAATGTTAGCCCACTTTTAGAGGTATTTAGATCCTATCTGCCCTCATCAACTAAAAAAATCGGAGTTGGACTCCCTCTGACAAACTTTTCTGGATCCCTGCATGTGATATAGGAGATCAAGTTACCATTTCCTTATGCTAGATACAAACTCAATTTTCATCACTTAACCCTTTTCTTCATGAATATCCATGCTAAGCTCCACCCTCTATGAAAAATTATATAAATAAACTTTCATCTTTGTACATAGAACAAAGAAATTACTTGTCAGGTCCACTAGTTTAGGATCATATTTCCATAAGCAAATAGAGTAAAACCTGATCAGGCATCTCTTACAAGAGCTGCCTGATCTGGGTCTGCTCTATTTGCAAAAGCGTTAAAAGGCGTCTCTATGAGGTAAAGGATTAATCTAGATTATTTTCTGTTGCTTTAGCTGTCCAGTTTTGAAAGACATAGACTTGGACACTCTCTCAAAGTCTTACTGGAAACTGGAGATGTTTTCCTGTGCTGTGGGTTGTCTCCTAGTGGCTGTCACACCCAACTCAGATAAGATCAAGGTAGGAATATGTGCTTGGAAATTTTATTATCACATAATCGAGACACTATTTGCCGTGATAACTCAAAGTCTGCATATGCGATAAGCTCTTTCCCGCCAATTGGTTATCAGCCGGCCGTGATGATAACTGGAAGTCATGTATTTTGAACAGAGAGAGGTTATCATGGCCGGCACGTAGCGTTGGTCATTTGATGGCGTCAGATGTAAACAAGTGGCGTGACGTCACGCAAAATGTACACCATTCCTCTGTTTAACTTACATTTTTGTACGTCAAACGCGTTGAAATAGTGAAATGGAATATGTGATAAACAGATTATCTCATGGCGTTTTGGTTATCGCCCTCAGTATCAACCCTCGACCATTATTAGCCCTGTAGCTAAAGCTCTCGGGCTGATAATGGGGTCTCAGGTTGATACTTCAGGCGATAACCAAAACGCCATGAGATAATCTCTAATTATCAGCTTTTGACATCCAGGGACCTGACATTGATGAATAAACTAATACATGTTATCATATGTCCTCCTGCCATGTTAGAATCAATAAACTACTAGTGAATTTACTGGTAACTTTATGAATTATGCCCATAGCAACTCTTCAATACAATCGAACTTTAGGTGCTCGAGCTCGCCAGTCTCGAACACCATGAATCGCTAGAACTCATTCGTCAGTCCCGGCAAATTCCCTCTATATTTAATGTAAAAAAATACACCCCAGGCTCGAACAACAATGGCTCGAACCTAAAACACGGACCGCAGGGTAATTTCTAATGTATTAACGCTTGGCTGGCTCAAACCAATATGTACCTAACATGAATCATTCAGATGCTTGATATTAGTCAATTATTTTTCATAAGTGCTCCTTGACAATGATGATTTTGCACTCGGGTAAACCTAAATTGACGAATTTATTTATTGAGCTAACGTGTCAATTAAGCAATTAGCGGAAATTTATTTGATCAAAGTTTTGAGTTGAGTAGTGATATTAAGTTCTCACTTGTCACCGCCCAACAAATGAGATATTTTGTTATAAACAGTTCGCAGTTTGAATCAGAGTACAGTCTGGTCAGAGTCTTGTGCTTTATAATTCCTGCTTAACATCTAAAAGCGGGCCATGATCGTCCCGCCAGCGCTACGACATTCAAATGACGTTTCACAGACAGGCTGATAGTGGCCTGACACCGAGTGCTGACTGGATTCAGATGGGCATCAGACTGTGTGGGTGTACAGTCTGATCCACGTCTTTGTTTTAAACATCCAGGCGAGTTTGTATGTCATCGCTCACAAGACGACAAACTAGACAACTATACTATTGCCATAAAGTTAAACATATTCCATTTGATAAAACCACTAAGGTTTTTAGAAACGGTAAGAAATGAAACTTTTGAGAAATTTCCAAAAATTTATTTTGGCAGAAAAAAGCAGAAATACCTGCAATTTGATAAAGAAAAAACGTGGAATCTCCGACTTATTTATAGGCTGCAAACACCTTACAAAAATTACCCATTAATTTTACAAAATTCAATGAAAACAGCATGGTGGCCAAGAGTCAGCAAAACTTTTACAATAAGGCCGCACTAGTTTTAATTTCTTCAAAACTTTCTCTTTGGAGCATACACTTTCAGGACCTGGTGCAAAAATTCACGAAATGGCTCATAATAATCCACTGCTTCCGGTTTATGTTGTGTATTGCCTTTACACTGTCGAATAACAACTTGGCACATTTTCATCATTAAATTCACTGGGTACATGCGTTCAAGACATGAATCCTTTCCCACTCATGCAGTAGAGGCTAGCGAAATTCACTATGGTTTGATACAGCTCGTTCCCGGTTAAAACATGTCAGCCGAACTTGTCCCACACGTGTTCAATAGGGTTCAAGTCCGGCAACAAGCTCGGCCCTAAAAGACTAGCGATGTTCTGTTAATTTTTGTATTCCTCGATGATGCTAGTACAGTGAGGTCTTGCAATGTCATCTCGGAGCACCATGTTCTGACCATCTAACTAGTCCAAGGGTGAACTGACACCAGATTCCAGGATTTCGTCCTGGTACTTTTGAGCGTACAACGTCCCAGTAACCAGCTTTAACTGTATCAGGTGGTCGTTAGATAATGCACCACGTACCAAAATGCTTCAGCAACAATTCTTTGCACTCAATAATTAATGTAGACCGTTTCCTTTTTGTAATACTGTCACTCACTCTCTCTACTGTCTTTCAAAGGTCTGCTTACAACACTCTGAGACACGTTTAATACCCTTGCAATGTCATCTTGTTTCATACCAGCATTCCTAATGGCAATTTTACACTTTTTGTCCTCTTCCTTCTTTGTAGATTTATCCAACTATTTCATGACTCAACAGCAAAAGAAATTCATTCTTGCAAATCAACTCCTGGACAGTACTGTGTCGTAAGCTTCCCGTTCATGGACAGTAGTGAATGGAACTAATCGAACTTATCCAAATTTGGTAGCCAAAATACAAGTGTACATGTCAAATAAAAAACAAATCTGAAATTATTTTTCATTACTTCGAAAATCTGGATGGTATAAAAATATGCTTAACTTTATGGCAATAGTATATATTGTGATAGCAGATGGGATAGCAAATGCATTGTGCATGTGCATATGCGCATGCTGATCAAGGTATTTACTTTCCGCAGATGTATGATTGCAAACATGTGTGGCTTATAATTTTAACTCTCGAAGCAAATTGTAGTTTTTTTTTTAGTTTAACTCCAGCGTGCAAAGGGGTAAATTGACATAAATGACAGATGTCACGTGCACTTAGCAGCTTTGATCAATAAAAACGTGGTGTTCATGGTAAACATTAAGTACACATGAACTACCTTGAAAATTGTCAGACCAGGTATCGCTCTAACCCATCGATGGGTCGAACTTGCACCGATGGTCCCGACGAGTTCGAGCCATCGAAGTTCCACTGTATATATGGCAAAATATTGAGGTTTCATGCCAAAAAGGTGTCATATAATAATTAGATTCTAGCATTCATAGAATCTACCTTTTACTATCTTTTGCCAAGAAGAGATTAAATGCTAGTCAATCATCACATAAGATAAGGCTCAAAATGGCATGCTTTTTCGGTCTTATTTTTTCATTAAAAAAATAATTTGAAAAACTTGTCTGCTGCAAATTCTAAATGGCGCTTCATCAATTTAAAATAATATGAAATAGGGCACACCTCATGGGCAACAGAGAGGATAGCACAAGCCCTTAAAAGTATGACTTTCATTTGCCATAGTAAAACCAATTATTATTTGGTACTCTTGTGAGTAAAATCCAACATTAAACCTCATTTTCTGAGTATAAGGAAATCATATTTAGCTGTAAAATAATGTTACAAGCTACCTTGAAGGCACTTGAGGGCTTGAAGTCCCTGTTGGATATCATTAGGTCTGTTCCTACACAATATGTAACTTGTGGTTGCCTCTTTCAAAGGTGTGACGATGAACGTAACAGCGTTTTTTTCATTGTCAAAAAGGGAACACTGCACATTTTTGAACGGTAGAATAAGGCTCTTACTTCGAATCTGACTACAGATATAGAACTCAGCGACATACAGAAAAACTGGCATTCATACTGCAAACTGAATGGAACAGATCAGCACCTCTAATCGTTGTTGCTTGCTATAACCGTTTATACCTTGAACCACTGTTTTGTTTTACAGGGACTGATGCAAGGCAATTCCAGGTCTGTCTTGACAAATACAACATCCCTTCTATCACATGGACTCAACCATGGTATAGCTGTAAAGGTAGGAATTGAAACTACTTAACCCTTTGTATTCGGGAAACCCCTAAACAGGTACTTTTACAAGCAATGAAGACCCAGAAGAAATGCTGCATTATGCAGCATTTCATCAGGGTCTACGCTGTTTGTTAAAGCAAAAAAGATCAGACAAAAGAATACAACACTTTTTGAGAATTATAACCTGGCACCCCTAGATATTTATTCTGGTCTATCCCAAGTCTGTTTTATCAAACCAGAAGGAAAAATCCATTAGTATACACTTGACTGATGGAAGCTCCCAATGACCCATGCATGTCAGATGCAAAGAAGATTGCACAGTAAAACCTGTGTAAAACGGCCACTCAAAAATAGACAAAAACAAAGATCTCAATGACAAATGGTAGCTTAATGCAGGTCAAAAGTATTGCAGAATGCTCCCCTTGCAGGAGCATTCTGCAATACTGTTGACCTGTATTAAGCGATTATTAGTCTTGAAATCAACTTTTGGTCTTTGAGAGTGGCTGTTTTACACAGATTTTACTGTATGATCCATTATATATAAGGAGAAACTAGTTAGACCTTCAACTAGTCCTTGAAGTTTGTTTTAAGTTTGCCTGAACTTTACAAGGAGAGCTAGCTACAGTCACAACAGCATTGGTGTTAGTTAACTCTGCATGCTGGGTAATTTGTCATGTGCTGGTTAACTTTTTCGAAAAAATCTTTCAGAAACACTATCAGAGTGTCAAATGGTTTGAATCCAGATCAGGACCAATATCCTGACGACTACCAACAGATTGGTCCTGATCTTAGTCCAAATTGTTTGCAAAAGTTATCAGCAGATGGCTAATGTCACTACTAGGAAGAAAAAGAGTTACTTTATTTCTCCATAAAACAGAAAGTCAAACAATTTGGATTCCAATCAGGATCAACATTCTGTCGCTCACCTGATCTCCTTAATAAAGTTAAAATAGTTGAAGGTCAACTACAGCTTATAATAGAACAAATTTTGTTTTATCATATATGGGGGTTGCAGCCATTTTGGTCAAGTAACCTAAACAATCTAATAAATAATCCATCAAACAGCCCAGTGTTTATTGTTTGATTTGATTCTTTACGTCGCATCAACAATCTTTCAGTTATAAAGGGGTGGGTCTTCCTGGGTTGAACCAGTACTAAGCTAGAATAAATGTGTCTTGCTCAAGGACCACAACACAGTGACGCCGGTGAGGCTCGAACCCACTGCCCCTTGGTCTCGAGGCAAGCACTCTACCACTGAGCCACTGCGCTCCCATATACAGCCCAGTGATTTCTGAGAAAAAGATGTGAGATAATTCTTCTTACATACCCCGTACCAACACGTGGGAACAGCCCAGTGATTTCTAAGAAAAAGATGTTTAGATAGGTATGTGGCAGTCCAAATGAGGGGCGTTGGATAAAAGGTCACAGGTCAGCTTGCCATTTGGTACTTAATATAAAACCATTTTAAGATTTTCCCCATATAAATGCATTAGTAATCAAATTTGACCTTGCCATAAAGTAGGTCAAGGTCAACCTAGATTCATCATTTGTGCAACCCTGGTAGGTCCCACATCCCCAATGCTACATACCAAGTCCCAAAGCCAATGGCCTTTTGGTTCCAGAGAAGAAGAATTATTTAAAGAGTTTTTACCATATATTATAAATTTGGATTGCACATTTATTAAGTTGTCAGTCACACTTTGATAATACAGTCGAACTTTAGTCTCTCGAACTCGCCTGTCTCGAACACCAGGGATCGCTCGAACTCATTCGTCGGTCCCGGCAAACTCCCTATACATTTAATGTTAAAATACCCCCATGGCTCGAACAACTATGGCTCGAACTCTCGAACTCAAAGCACGGTCTGCAGGGCGATTTTCCATGTAAAACCGCTATGATGGCTCAAACCAAATATTTCTTTACATGAATCAGTCACACGCTTGATTTAAGTTCATTATTATTTCCATAAGCGCTCCGTGACAATGATGATTTCACCCTTGGGTTACCTAACTGACGAGCGGAACGTGTGAAGCAATTTGCGGCAATTTACCAGATCAAAGATTTGAGTAAGTTCTCACTTGTCACCACTTAGTAGGGTGGACGAAAACAATTAAAGACAATTAATGAGATGTTTGTTATCGAGAATTCGCGTGTTAAAATGAGTAAAACATGCCTGGCTAGATAAAGACAGGCATAGGATTGTGCGGCAGTACAGTCTGATCCGCGTCTTTGTTGTAAACATCCTGAAGAGTTTGTTATTTTTTTCATGTTTTTATTCGTTGGTATTAATTGAAACTTGCACATTGTGAATAAATAATAAGAAACAAACTTGTTTATTCTTTTATTGTTCTTAAGGAAACGATAAACAACCAAACATTAACTGTAGCGACACATAAACAGGAACATTCACCCACTAGAAGAAAAACCAGTACAGCTTACTCGATAGCAAATGCATTGATCAGCCTGCGCATATGCGCATGCTGATAAATGTACTTATTTTCAACAGGTTCATATGCTAACACATGCGGCTTATCATTTTAACTCTAGCGTGCAAAGGGTTTTTGATCAGTGACAGTTGTCACGTCCGCTTTGCAACTTTGGTCGATAAAAAACATGATGTCCGTGATGGCATAAAGTACACATGAACCAACTTGAAAATTGTCAGGAGAGGTATCGCTTGAACACATGGATGGGTCGAACTCGAAACGACGGTCCCGACGAGTTCGAGCCAACGAAGTTCGACTGTAATTATTTTTGTTATGAAATTCAGTCCGCTCTGTATTTGATTGTTTTTGTGTTATGGCCCGTTGAAATTGAAATATTTTTTTTATATGAACTTGTCTACTCTCTAACTGAAAAGTGTTTTTGGATAACAAAATACAGTAAAACCTGTGTAAAGCAGCCACTCAAAAAAAATAGGGTTTCAAGACCAATTATCACTTAATGCAGGTCAACTCAAAGAGAGCATTCTGCAATACTTTTGACCTTTTGCCTTTAAGATCTTTGTTTTGTCTATTTTTTAGTGGCCTTGTCACACAGGTTTAACTTTTACTGTATTTTCAATTTTACACTCCAGCATTGCCGATTTTCATTTCTTTTCAGGTGGAAGAAACTGCCTATGATTATATTCTAGATACAGAAGTATTTACTGAAATATTGGACACGTCCAATCAGCCTTCTTTCATCTCGTACTGTGTTCGGCATAGAAATGTGGACAGTCTCTTACAGTTTGCTATCAAAAATGACAGGTACATATAGTCAGCTTGATTCACATTAATTGTTATTTTGATTTGCTTTGATTCTTTATGTCCCAGTTTGAGTCAACAGTTTTTCCGTTATGTCGGGACCAGTCTTCCTGGGTTGAACCAGTACTAAGCAAGGATTAAGGACACAACTCAGTGATGCCAGTGAGGCTCAAACCTGCAACCCCTCAGTCTCGAGTCAAGCACAATACCACTGCACTCCCTATGAAATGTAATCATCCTCTTCGTATGCCAAGTAATTTTGCATGCTTTTTTGTCGTCTGCAGACTATTTAAAATTGTTGAACTGTTTCAACTGAACTGAGCATGAAATTTATCCTGCTAATAAAATACCAACAATTGAACATTTATTAGTAGGATATATACAACATCTGAGAGTTTTAAATCAAGAAAAATCTTATTTTGCAAAATTTTACCTTTTATGAGCAATTGATATTTCATGCTCAATCAAGCATGAAAAAAAGTTTTAAAACCTCTGAGTCTGGTCTTTGCCTTTCTTGTTCACATGCTCAAAATCTGCAATTTATCATTTTCAGACTGAGCCAAGCTCAAGCATTATTCAACTTGTTTGTTGGAGCTCATACAGATATTGTGATGAAGTTGAGTCAATATATGGATGACGATGAAGAAGATGAAGACTCTGATACACAGTTTATCATGCTCAAGGTTTGTACCATATATATTGGAGCCCCTTTATGACGTGCCCCCATAGAGCAATCGGTAGCGAGTTCGACTGCAGATCCAGAGGTTGTGAGTTTGATCCCAGCCTGGTCCAATTCTTTTGTGGGGATTGATCATGAAATAATTTCTTCCACCATTCTCCTTTTGCTGATTCAAGAAGGGTTGTTGTCAGTTACAAGAGAAAGTATGTGCACGAAGTACTGGTTAACCACTAAGTCGAGCTTGCCCAGGAAAAATTGTGGTATGGGAAACCTAACCGTCTCAATATGACCACAGCTGTTGACTGGGACGTAAAACCTCAAACAAAACAAAAATAATGTTATATTTTCGGTCCATAGGAATGGGCCATGTTATCAGTGGATCACGTTATAAAGGGACTATTTTACAAAGAAATTATAGGAAAATGACCATAAAATGGTCATTTTCCTATAATTCCTTTGAAAATTCCATGGTAAAAAAACTTGGAAGCCACAACATGACCGCGTTATAACAAGGTGTGTTATAAAGGGACTGTACTGTATATGACACTCGACAGTGTGGCTAGTTTTTGTCCCATCTGCTTTAGAATTGGAGATACAGTCATGTAAGGTTGCCTCAGTACACATAAGCACCAAACAATTACATCAGTGAGACATTTTCCAAAATTTGAACTGTCTTAAAAGTTACTTAAGGAGCCCAGTGGCTCAATCTGAATGGTAGAGTGCTTGACTTGAGACAGAGGGGCCGCGGGTTCGAGCCTCACCAGTGTTACTGCGTTGTGTCCTTGAGCAAGAACATGAATCCTAGCTTAGTACTGGTTCAACCCAGGAAGACCCGTCCCGACATAACTGAAATATTGTTGACTGGGACGTAAAGAATTAAATAAGATCTTGGTCCAAATTGTTTACAAGGGTTATCAGAACATCAGAAGACAACAGTTGCCGCTAGTAATGGAAGATTATTTCTCAATGAAAACCTTTGTTGTGCTCAGTTTATGCATTTTGCCTAGACACTTCCAATGAGTGCTGTAGGTAAAATTTGACCCTAGACGGATCAAAGATTGGGCAAATCTTCTAAGTAACATATGAAAGTTTACTCTGATTGTAATGGTCATCTCATTCTAAACCAAATACCTACTGTTCGTGCTTTTGACGTTCAACTTAAAAATGGTAAGAAATAACCACTATATAGCATTCTGATTTCTATTTCTCGTGCTACACCATCGACTTGTATCATTTTTGAATTAAATTTTCAAAAATCTTAGTTGTTTTTATGCCCCCAAAGAAACTTTGGGAGGCATATAGTAATCTCACTGTCCGTCCGTCCCGCTTCATGTCCGGTGCATATCTCCTATATTCTTTGAGGTAGGAATTCTAAATTTGGTGTGTAGATGCATCTTGGGATGGCGGAGTGTCGTGTACCATTTTCGGGTCACTGTGACCTTGACCTCTGACTAAGTTTTTATAGTAATAAAATGTCCGTCCGTCCGTCCTGCTTCGTCCCGCTTCGTGTCCGGTGCATATCTCCTATATTCTTTGAGGTAGGAATTCCAAATTTGGTGTGTGGATGCATCTTTGGATGGCGGAGTGTCATGTACCATTTTTGGGTCACTGTGACCTTGACCTCAAAGCTAGTTTTTAGAATAATCGTGTCCGGAGCATATCTCTTATATTATTTGAGGTAGGAATTTCAAATTCGGTGTGTGGATGCATCTCGAGATAAGGAAGTGTCGCGTACCATAATTGGGTCACTGTGACCTTGACCTCTGACCTAGTTTCTAGAAACTGCATTGATTCTGGTGCATATTCATATATTCTTTGAGAAAGGAATTCCAAATTTGATGTGTAAATGCATATTGGGATGACAGAGTGTCATATATCATTTTCGGGTCACTGTGACCTTGACCTCTGACCTAGTTTTAAGAATTATTGTGTGCGGAACATATCTCTTATATTCTTTGAGGTAGGAATTCCAAATTTGATGTGTGAATGCATCATTGAATGGCGGAGTGTCACATACCATTATTAGGTCCCTGTGACCTTGACCTCTGACCTAGTTTTTAGAAAAATCCTATTCGGAGCATATCTCTTATATTATTTGAGGTAGGAATCTCAAATTTGGTGTGTGGATGCATCTTGGGATGATGAAGTGTCCCATACCATAATTGGGTCACTGTGACCTTGAACTTGACCTCTGATCTAGTTTCTAGAAACTGCATTGAGTCTGGTGCATATCTCCTATATTCTTTGAGATAGGAATTCCAAATTTTGTGTATAAATGCATCTTGGAATGGCAGAGTGTCACAAACCATTTTGGGTCACTGTGACCTTGACCTCTGACCTAGTTTTTAGAATAATCATGTCTGGAGCATATCTCTAATATTATTTGAGCTAGGAGTCTCAAATTTGGTGTGATGATGCATCTTGGGATGAGGAAGTGTAGCAAACCAAAATTGGGTCACTGTGAATATGAACTATACCTATGACCTAGTTTTAGAATAATCATATTCGGAGCATATCTCTTATGTTATTGGAGGTAGGAATCTCAAAATTGGTGTGTGGATGCATCTTGGGTAGATGAAGTGTCCCATACCATAATTGGGTCACTGTGACCTTGAACTTGACCTCTGACCCAGTTTCTAGAAACTGCATTGTGTCTGGTGTGTATCTCCTATATTCTTTGAGATAGGAATTCCAAATTTTGTCGGTAAATGCATCTTGGAATGGCAGAGTGTCACAAACCATATTGGGTCACTGTGATCTTGACCTCTGACCTAGTTTTTAGAATAATCATGTCGGGAGCATATCTCTAATATTATTTGAGCTAGGAGTCTCAAATTTGGTGTGATGATTCATCTTGGGATGAGGAAGTGTAGCAAACCATAATTGGGTCACTGTGACCTTGAACTATACCTATGACCTAGTTTTTAGAATAATCATGTCCAGAGCACATCTCTTATGTTATTTGAGGTAGGAATCTCAAATTTGGTGTGTGAATGCATCTTGGGATGACGGAGTGTTGCATACCACAATTGGGTCACTATGACCTTGAACTTGACCTCTGACCTAGTTTCTAGAAACTGCATTGAGTTTGGTGCATATCTCCTAATTTCTTTGAGATAGGAATTCCAAATTTGGTGTTTAAATGTATCTTGAGATGTCGGAGTGTCACATACCATTTTGGGTCACTGTGACCTTGATCTCTGACCTAGTTTTAAGAATTATTGTGTTCGGAGCATATCTCTTATATTCTTTGAGGTAGGAATTCCAAATTTGGTGTGTATATGCATCTTGGGATGGGGAAGTGTCACTTACCATTTTCGGGTCACTGTGACCTTGACCTCTGACCTAGTTTAATGATAATTGTGTCAGGAGCATATCTCTTATATTATTTGAGATAGGAATCCCAATTTTGGTGTATGAATGCATCTTGGGATGATGGAGTGTCTTGAACCATTTTATGGGTCACTGTGACCTTGACCTCTGACCTAGTTTTTAGAAAAATTGTGTCCCGAGCATATCTTATATTATTAAAGGTAAGAATCCCAAATTTGGTGTGTGGATGCAACTTTTGATGGTGGAGTGTTACATACCATTTTTGGGTCACTTTGACCTCTGACCTTGATTATAGAATAATTGTGTCCAGAACATATCTTTTATATTATTTGAAATCCCAAATTTTCTGTATGGATACATCTTTGGATGCTGATGTGTCGCATACCATTTTTAGGTCATTGTGATCTTGACCTATGACCTAGTTTCTCGAATAATCGTGTCTGGAGCATATCTCCTATATTATTTGATGTAGGAATCTCAAATTTGGTGTGTTACTTCCTCTTGGGATAACGAAGTGGTGCATACCATTTTGGGTCACTTTTACTTCTGGCCTCATTTCTAGGTTTTTTGTGTCTGGAGCATATCTCGTATATTACAGCTCACTTTCCTCGAATGTGTCTTATGCTAGACCAATTCCTTTGGGGGCATTCGTCACATGACTCTGACATTTCTTGTTTTTGAAAAATGAGAAAAAACTTCAATCATGATATTGCTACTGTCGTGCCAACCAAAAGTGACAGTGACGAAATATTTTGTTTACAATTGTTAAGTAAAACATTTACTTGTACATTCCACTTGTGCTAACGCGAATCAAGAGATCACTTGTGTATTAATCCTATCTTGTGGATAGGATTAATACACAAGTGATCTATGGGTTCTAAGTCCCTAATAACTTTGTAAACAAAATGTGACATCACTGTCACTCTTGGCTGGCAGGACAGTACAAATAAGGCCTATGGTTTGTTTATTGCAGGCATATCTGAAGATGAAAAAGCTTGATGACTGTCTACAACTACTTTGATAACCAGGATTCAGAACATTAGAAAACTCCCAGTGCAAGCATCAATATCAACTGTATATTTTGACTGAAATGGGCATGTGTTTCATTAACTCATTTCCTACCAGTATGTCTACTGATAATCTTTGCAAACAATTTGGACCCAGATCAGGCCCGACAAATAGTCGGGCCTGATCTGAATCCAAACTGTTTAACACTATGATGGTATTCCTGATAGAATTTTTCAAAATAGTTGATTAAGCAAAAAATCAGCAGACCACAAAAGCATGCACAATTTTCCAGTAGGCAAATAGTTTACAACTAACGCTAATGAAAGCTGGATTACATATAATAGACTTGTTAAGTGGTGACTACAAAATATGGTTTAAATGTTCTTAAATTTTGAGCACTTTTCTTGTTCTGTTATCAAATAAAATGGCTATTAGGAATCCTCGTTAGAAAATAAATAAAGCATTAAATTAAATATAATGTTGATTTTCATGGCTGGAATTCACAAAGTGCTTGTCAGAATAGTAAACAAGGAAGACCCCGATCAGTCTGCTCTCTCAGAAGTAGACTGATCTGGGTCTGCCCTTTTTGTGTAGGCCTTTATAGCAGGCAGCTAGTGATTGAAATTTTAGAACATTATCGTATACATGCTAAATTTTATGGAATAAAAATGATGAGAAAGTCTTTGAGAATATATTCATAATTTATTGTTCATTGTTATTTGTTCATGAAAAACATTATATAATCATGTATACCAGTATACAAACCAACAAGCCAATTTATTAAAAAAAAATACCCAAAAAGCACCATTGAAAATTAAGATAGTATAACAATCAGAACACTAAAAATCAGTGCAAGCTCAAAAGACTGGCGGCTACCTTTGTAAAACCTTGCCGCGACCTCTGCAACCTCTCTGCAATTGTCAATTAATTAGTCGGGGAGAGGTCGCAAGCTCTGTGGGACCGAGGCTTTAGGACATTTACTGCTCATACAAACTTTGAAGGTAGAGTATGCAAATTTCAACCCTTATGGCACCAATATTTAAACTGATTGATACTATTAAAGCAAATAATCACACTTTTATGCTAAAAAATTATCTGGACTTCATTTTCCCATTTAAGTTTAAATGAGGCTTGATATTTCATGTGAATTGTCTGCTGGCAGGCAAAATATGTGAACATTATCAGCCAACATTTATCCTACAATCTAAATGGTTTAAAAGTGACACAAAAATGAGTTGCAAGTTTTTGACAAATGAGCAACATTGTAGAAAAACCTGTGAAAAAAGGTGCAGAACAGCCTGCGTGTCCACAGTCTGATCAGCACAATTTTATTCGCATTCAAGCAAGTATAGCGGCTTTACATTCTGCATCCAACTTTTTCAAGATTCTTGACTGTCGCAATCACTGAGCAGATATCTTTTGATATAACTGGTTTCAAACTCTAGACAGGCTTTCTAATTAAACGCTTCATTTACGGGATGAAGATCCTTCGCTATTGAAACGAGCACAAGCCATGGTAAATGATGTCTTTATGTCCCTAGCAGCAAATATCTGTGGGTAGGTAGAAAAAACAAGCAGAATACATGCGGACCAAGTTCTAACTTATTTGATCATCTCAGACATATTATTGGAACTGAGTATTTCAATCCAGTAACCGTCAGGATCTTTTATAAAAGCTAGACCTTTCATCTTACCTGAAAATAAAATGGAAAGCAAATTAACCCTGATGTCCATACAGTTGCCACAGGTTTAGATTAGCAAAAAAATTTTAGCCTAAAATTGTAAATAATTCCTTGCCCATCAGTTTTAACATATGTTTTGGGTGCTCAAAAGAACCGTCTCATTGAGACGGTTCTTTTGAGTACCCACAACATGTGCTTTGGTTGAGGAATAAGAAAATTAGTTTTTCGTTGCACACTCTTAACTTAAGTCCTGGTTGCTATTCGGTTGGATGTTCTGTCCTGGATATGTTGAGAGCGTTGTTTAGTTCCCTACAATATGTTTCTCTAGATTCTTTGTGAGTGCATTCATACATTAATTATTTGTATACCAATGGGTTCTTCTGGTTTGATACAATACACTTGGGATAGTCCATTGTACATATCTAGGGGTTTCCGGTTATAATTTTGCAAACAAATATATTGAACTCTTTTGTCTGAAGAGCTGTTTTACTTTTACAAACAGTGTAGGCTCTGATGAAATGCAGCATTATAATGCTGCATTTCATCTGGGTCTTCACTGTTAGCAAAAGTACTCATTTTGGGGTTTCCTGAATACAAAGGGTTAATGCAATGTTACTACAGTGTAAAAAGGAGGGACAATTTCCATATGATTGAGAGCTTGTCCAACGCTAAATAGGCTAAGCAGATTATTTTGTTTATTAGCACTTCTCATGCTGAATATTTTTTTATTATATAACTAAGAAAAAAGACTGAATTTCGTTGGCTTAGAGCGCTCACGTGGCCAGTCAATATATTGTCATATTCACTGGCTTGCGCGCGCTTGCCAGTGTATATTAGTTACTAAAATTAGACTTCTTGCTGTTTTTTTCCGTTCTGGTTCTGCTTTTCTAATCATATCGTAGATGCTGAGAACGCAACAGATCACGCACTGGAGCTGATCTATTTCGATTTTTATGCACAATAAACGGCGAAAACAAATTTGAAGTATTCAGCTTCTTCCAACTTTCCGCCTTTGCACTGAAGAACTCCCGCCAATACTTAGACCACGTCGCATACGTTTACATGTATTTGCAACGTCTTTCAAGGGTAAAAACAACGTTACACCGTCTAACGCCATGAATGACGTCATTTACCAGTAACAAATGACGTCAGCTATCACACATTTTCCCTGCGCTTTCAAAGCTGTGAATTATTGTTTGGCATATCACACTTATTTTATCATTGGCTCTACATGCGAAGTGTGTTAGAATTCTTGTTTGTAAATGTTGAATGATGACACTCATGCACAACATATATGCAATAGTAAAAAGGTGGTCTTATTTAGGGTTGCACTGTTTCTGCTAAATGCTTGTCTGTCCCAAACTTATATATAAGTTCAGTATTTTTTTCCAGGTGCAATAATACCTGTACATCTTTCTCTAAATGCTTCGCCTCGGTCAATATTGGTATTCTCTGGTCGATATCACATCATATCCAATGCCTCATTAGTCAATAATTGTATAATATACTACACCCCTGCAGCATTCCATTTTAACAGGGATTTTCCTAGGCCTGATTTAGCGCCTAATATTGGCCCTTTCCCAATTAAAAAATTAGCGAAAACTTCCCAAAATGGTGTATATCATTCCCGATTTATTTGTTCTACTTTTGGTAAAAAATTTCATGAAAATCCGAACAAAAATAGCAAAGTTACAGATGCATGAAAATTTGCAAAAAATGTGAATGAAAACATGTTTTCATTTTCATTCACATATTTATACAAATTTTCTTGAGGTTTTATGAAGGGCAATTGAAGCAGCTTGTTTCCTATATTGTTTTTAATTTATTTAAAATTGCGGTCCAGTTTTCCCAACTTTGATGGTCAAAATGCTTTTTTCCCAAAGTAACAGGGCCCTGGCCCCAATTTCAGAAAGGTAAGAAAATCCCTGGTTAAGTATGTACTCAAAATCAGAATAGAAAACTGTGGATTCTGATCAAATGGCTATGTTAGAAACCATTAGATCTGGATCTACAGTGTTTTCAAGAAGGGATAAATCTTCAACGTTTTCAAAAAGGGGTAAATCTACAGTGTTTTCAAAAAGGGAGAAATCCAGACTTGGTTAACCTGGGCCGTCAAATTCCAAATCTTTGCCTACTGGGTAATTTGCATCCTATTTTGTTGTCTGCTGATTTTTTTTCAAATCAACTTTTTCGAAAAGTTCTTTAAGAATACCACCAGTATCAAACAGCTTGGACCCAAATCAGGCCCAACATTTTGTTGGGCCTGATCTGGGTCCAAACCGTGTGCAAAGGTTATTAGCAGACAACAATAGTGGGATGTTTTATAGGGGGAACGGAAAAAAGCCCACTGGGACAAAAGCCCAATAGGACAAAAGCCCACTGCTTTATTTGGCAGGGTGGACAAAAGCCCACTTTAAAAAAAAATAGCTTTATGTCTTTTTTATAACTGTTAACCCTGATCGGCTTTTGTCCTAGTGGGCTTATGTCCTAGTGGGCTTTTGTCCTACACTCTTAATATAGACACCGGTATGCAAAGTGTTAATAATTTTTTAACATTTTAGTAAGATTTATACATGTATCCATGTATCTTTACATACCATCATTGGGCTTTTTAACAAATTCTACTCCCAGTTTCTCGAACCTCTCACAGGCCTTGTCTACGTCAGGAACATGCAATCCAATGTGACCTGAAATCAAATGCAGATTTATTGAGTTAATTTGTGTTTAATGTCTCATCAACAGCTAAACCCGCCTGGTCCAATTCTTTTGTGGAGACAGATCAAGGAAATATTTTCTAAGGCCATTCTCCGCCCTTCCCCTGATTCAAGAAGGGTTGTTGTAGTCAAGCTTGCCCAGTAAAAAAAGTGTGGTTAGGTGAACTGACCATCCCAACATGACCATAGCTGTTGACTGGGGCGTTAAGTATCAAACCCAAACCAACAGCTAAGGTCATATGGAGACAGGGACCACAGCATATGAGCCATGACATGAGATTTCCAACAATGTGGTATGTGTGACCAGCATAGCCTCTGATCAGCCTGTGCATATGCACAGTCTGATCAGAGCCTTTGATAGTCACTTGAATATTCTATGACTGTTAAGCTACTGACTGAACATCGTTTGGGGTTTCTAAGTTTAAAAGGAGGCTGCACAGGCTCGTCTGAGTCTACACTTGTCAAAATGCCACATTGTTGGAAATCCTGTGTCAATAGTCTCATCCAACAGGAGCCAGGAATCAAATGTGAGATCTCTGGGTACAAGGTGAGTTATTTATCCACTACACAACAGTGGCTCCTAACTTAGGTCTTTTCGGGAGAGCAGTGGCTCGGTGGTAGAGTGCTTGACTCGAGACAGAAGGGCCGCAGGATCTAGCCTCACTGGCGTCACTGCTTTGTGGTCCTTGAGCAAGACACATTTATCCTAGCTTAGTACTAGTTCAACCCAGGAAGATACGTCCCTATATAACTGAAAGATTGTTGATGGGACGTAAAGAATCAAATCAAACAAAATAACTCCGGTCTTTGACCTAAAAACTGCACAGTGAGCTTCAAATTTGAAAACGGTAAAGATGCAGATCAGCTGGCTCCAAATGAATTCATATTAACGAAATAGCACCATTGGATTGACTGTGTGTAAAGAACTAGTTAACTCTGCATGCTGGGTAATTTTTCGTTTTTTGTAGTCTGCTGCGACGTTTCAAAGTTTAAAGTTTTCAAAAAAAAAGATTACATGCAGACGACTGAAGTTGCCACTAGCAGGGAAAGAAAAGTGCACTGTGTACTTGTTAGGTTGAATATGGTAATTTATCCACTTATCCTCCAATTATTTTTTTTGGCCATAAAAATGCTTTCTGCTTATGTCTACTGCATAATATTACAACAAGGTTCATACAGGCAAGATTCATACAGGCAAGTTTGTGTAAAATTCAAGAAATTCTCAAGACTATCCTACAGTTTTCAAGGACTTAAAGTTCAGAAAAATCCTGATTTACATGTTAAAATTCTATTTTTTAAATGCTAGACTGCATTACTCAAGAAATAAATTTTATTAAATTAGTATAAAATTGTGGTGCCTTTATTTGGTGCAGCATATCAAAGCAGACGACTTTTGTTGCGATTGGCGCATTCAGGTTTAAAATGATTTTCCAGTACTTTTTAAGGCAGATTTAATTTTCAAGGACTTTTCAAGCCTGTGCAAACCCTAGTATCTATACACCATAAACAACTTACCAAAACCTCTAGGATCTGAGTTGCCATTATGATATTGTATATCCTCATTCTCTGTGCCCCAGTTACTGTAAAACAGAGATACAAATAAACATCTTTTTAGCTTAAAATTTTTGAATATTTTTATCCATTGGTTTCAACATGCATTTTGGGTGCTCAAAAGAACCGTCTTGTTGAGACGGTTCTTTTAAGTACCCTGGTAACCCACAACATGTTTTGTTGGAGAAATAAGAAAAATAGTTTTTTATTATCTACACCACAAATGCAGATATATCTTGTACTTTGTATAATGGTGATGATGAAAACCATATAGATCCAGATCAGCCGGCTTCTGACAGACCAGCTGATCAGAAGCCACATTTTTCCAATCTGCTTATAGAAGATTCTCCATTACTGTTAAATATTAAATAACTCTTAATTTCAGTAGATTAACTCTAAACCCTTACCATACTTGATGCTATGATTTTCCACACAATAATTCTACTTATCTTATAAATCCCACAGTAACCCAGTTACTATGAAATATTAAATAACTGGATGTAAGTAAATTAACTTAATTTCAAGGTGCTTTGAATTTGTAATAGTTACTAAATATATACCTTGCCCGATTCTTTAACCCCTTTTATCACATGTCACGTCTGAGAGGGACATAACCCCATGTAATAAAATTGATAAACCACTCGTGGTTTACAGATTTAGTAACGTTTCATAATGATGTCCATAATAACATTGCGTATACGCTGACAAAATCTTGATGTTTTCACACCAAAAATGTGATTTTAATGTCCTGTGATAAATAGAATCTAACAGTCATGCTCATGCTTTATTGAATTTATTAAACTCATTGCGAAAAAATGATAAAAAGCTCGACAAGCCTCGCATTTTATCGCTTTTCCCCAATTCGTTTAATAAATTCAATAAAATAATGAGCACTCATGTAAGATCCTATATGTATACATGTAAATAATGTTGTGTTGCATGTGCATTCATAAGGTCCAAATGGTACAGCTACTATACTTACTGAGTCAGTTCAATTGTTGCTTTGCGTGTAAACATCCACTTAGTTCTCTCTTTTCTGTCTTTAGGTATTTCCTCGGCTTTTTCATACCCCATAAAGTACAAAGAAAATTTCATCTCCGGGAAATCAAACTTTTGCAGCATTCTAAAGAATATATGTAAAAGGGACCAGTGCGTATGAAAATGCTATACATGTAGCGCAGCTTCAATGGCTCAAACATCAATGGCTCGTTTAACTCTTTACCTACTAGGGTCGTCTGCTGATAACTTTTGCAAACAGTTAGGACCCAGATCAGGCTCGACATATTGTCGAGCCTGATCTGGATCCAATCTGTTTGACACTCAGATGGTATTCCTGAATGAATACTTTAATATTCACTGCTGCATATATTCAAATACACTACAGAATCCTTTTGCCACGGAAGCAAACACTATTACCTCAGACTGCTACTAAGGTGGGTCCATATTGAGTTTTTGTTTAGAAATAAGAAAATGAATTTATAATATATAGTGAAGAACACAACCCTCAGAAAAAGAAATAAAACCTATTGGGCCATTCTAACATGTGATCCCTTAATTCTTTGATTACTAATGTCATCTGCTGATAACCTAAATGCAAACAGTTTGGACCCAAATCAAGCCCGACAAAACGTCACTCTGATAGTATTCCTGAAAGAATATCTCGAAAAAGATGATTATGAGAAAAACCAGCAGATGACTAAAAAAGCATGCATTTTTTTTAATTACCCAGAAGGCAGAGTTAACTATATATTTGGACAGATCAAACATTTGGCTACTGATTAAACTTCAATGCTTTCTTGATTGGTGGAATCTCAATTCCCGATTGATTCTACCCATCAAGAAAATATTCAGTTGATTGCTTAAGTAAAATAATGAAAAACAAAGTTTAGAGCCTTATTTAATTTTTATAGAACAGTCTGGTAAGAGGAAACATTCAGTTTGCCTTTACCTCACAGGCTCGCATAAGCATTTAACTGTTTGAGCATAAAACTGATTATTTTCTTGTCCATAATTTTGAACAGAAGTTTTCGGTGCTCAGGCCAGAATTTTTTTTTAGTTTATTAACGGGATGGAACTGTTTGAGCATAAAACTGATAATTTTCTTGTCCATAATTTTGAACAGAAGTTTTTGGTGCTCAGGCCAGAATTTTTTTTTAGTTTATTAACGAGATGGTTTTTTTTTCAGATTTGACTGGTCTTTTTCAGCTTTTTTTCTTTTAATATCTCCAGAACAAACAGTAAAACTAGTAAGGTAAACCAACAGTCTGTATGAAATCTTTAAATACTTCATCATTTTCCTAAAAAATTGGACAGGACAATCACTTTTAACAGTGTCATTCTCAAAAATACACAGATAGAGCCTCAAAAAAAAAGATTCCACCGAACAAATAATATTCAAATGAAAAAAAAAATATTCTACTTTCCAGAAAATTGCGGTAGGAGGGTTTGTAAATCAACTAATAAAAAAATTCTGGCCTCAAACAAATGGTCTTGTTGAGACTTCTTTGGAGTACCCAGAACATATGTTTTGGTTGATGTTTATGCAATCTTATCTGGCTGCCTGCCTTACCTCATTCCAAGCACTTTGGAGTAAAATTCCAAAGATTTCTTTGGGTCTTTAATTCTGTACATTGTTTGCTGCATAATAAAGTCCTGAAAAGTAAAGGAACAGAGGATCTTACATGAGTGCTCATGTGTTAATTGAATTTATTTAGGGAGTTGGGGAAAAGAGATAAAATGTGAGGCTAGCACAGCATTTTATCTCTTTTTGCAACAACTTTAACAAATTCCATATTATTATACCTCACATAAAGTTCTCATGTAAAATCTCCATAGACCGGCGAGTGATAACTTCAACTATCACCCTGCGATAATTTTGACTATCACATGTGCGTGTACGGTCTGTTTACACAAGGAGACGCTAACTTACAATGGCAGATACATGTATGAGCCATGGCCTCGTCACTTCTAACTCCCAATAACTTCATTATTTGTGGTCAGAAGCATAAAGTGTGGGTACTCGTTTTCTTATTTAGGACAAGAGGAACACCTTGAGATCAAAATTGAGCAGATTAGGCGAAAATTTCTGTTTTGCATCAAAACCGCATCATCTACAACACCTCAAATTACAATGTAGATTTAAGCAACGGTGCTTAGTAGCCTATAAAGTGAATTCAGGGGTAATGGCACAATTTGTTTAAACGGTGATCATGATCAGTTTGAGCACTCAAACTGTTTGCAACAACAACCCTTTTATGAAAGTTATTATTTCATCCATTTGTAGCACTGTAGTAGCAATTACTCACTGTGCTTTCTTTTGGAACTACATTGATAAGAAAATAAAGGAATGATGTTGGGTATAATAAAATAAATATAACATTCTTGAGAGGGTGATAGTCGAAAAAATCATCCCTCGAAATATGATTATCAATCTCGGTCCACTCAAGAATGTTATATTTATTTTATTATACCTAACACTATTCCTTAATTTTTGTCTACTCTTTTTTCCTCTTACCATGGTGCGAAAAGTTTCATGGACAGCACAATGCACATTTGCTACGAATTGATGAAATAATGTTTTCACAAAAGTGTTGTGTTTATGCCTACCAAACGGTCAGATGCTCAACCACCGGTTGAGCGAGAAAAACAATTTGAGTGTCGTCCGGTTAGATTTCGAGGAGCTAAAAAGGTAAAGTAATGTCGCATAATCTGTATATTATAATTAATATTTCTTGTCCTAGGAAGAGAATCAAAAATCGGGGAATGTCATGCAACCTCTTACGGGTCCCTACATTTATGTTGTAAATAGGAGGTCAGAGAATTTTCTTCTTTTGTCAGATTTACTCTTTGCCTGAGGAAGGTGTACCAGAAGCAGATATAAACGAGTAGAAATTTGAGTTGTTTTGGGCTGTGTATTCAATTTTATGATGTGCTCGTGATATATACAGTCCTGATCAAAACTGAGATAGGCAACTGGAATTCAGATGGTTATTTTCATCGAGCTTGTGCAATATGCGAAAAATCTTAGTGGAAAGTCCCGGAAAATCTGGTTGAGCATCAGATAATAAAAAATGATAAGAAAATTTAATAGCATCATTTGCGTTTTTTTGCACCCCATAGTCAAGATAGCGCATTCAGTCTGTTACATGTATCCAACGATTACTACTTTGTTTTTTTTTCTTGGTAAACTAGCAAATGTTTTATTGAAGAATTTTGTTACAACACTGGGAGCATTTTTTGACGCATTGATAAAATGCACTGATGGCTGCACAGAAGTCCTGTGGTTGCTGGTGCAGACTCACCACATCATTCGCTGTTCACATAAACGTTAAAAAAATCGTCATTTCAGCCAGCGCATGATATTTCGATACTGTGAAGAAGGCTCAGGCGAGCCTGTGCAAACGTGCAGACTCCCAAGAGCCTTTGCTGCCAGCACAAGAGGTCTTGATATTTATTATGTTGTACAGTAACTTTGACTGCGCAAATGTGCAGACTCACCAGAGTATTCGCTGCTGGCGTGAATAACACACAAATCGACATTTAAGGCAGCACAAGAGATTTTTTACAGTGACGAAGGCTAAGGTAAGCCTGTGCAAATGTGCATACTCACCAGATCCTTCGCTGCTCACACAAAATGGCATTCAATCGCCATTTGAGTCACCGCATGAGAATTTTGAACTGTGACGAAGGCTCAGACTAGACCAAGCAAATGCGCAGACTTGCCAAAGCCATCTCTGTTGGCATGAATGACACCCAAAAATAATAAGTGAGTATCACAATCACAAACTACAGACAAACCCATGGCACTGAGAGGAATAGCCACACAACAACCACGAGACACCAGGAAGACAAACTAAGCAAAGCAGCCAGCTCTCTCTCTTCTCCATCAAGATAATCGCAAAACAATTAAGAATGGACATAAAGTAACAAAATATAGAACAATTACGGAATCCTGCAATGGGAGTAACAATCAACAACAATTCAACAACAACAGAGTCGCCGCCTTAGAACAGACAACATCCTATATCTTTTGGGTGCCAAAAATGCATTTTACTGGTACCAAATCTTCGCCCTAGATTTTGCTGTCGTTGAAGCACATATTTTTTTAACTCGCATGGAGGCTTCTTAACTATTGTAATGTATCATAACGGACAAACAATCTCATTAAATTAAAAGTTTTGGGGCCAATCCGAAAATTAGGCGGAAACACTCTCAAAGTGCGATCAGGGCTATCTCTGGAGCGTCTCTGGTGAGGCTACACATTTGCAGAGTCACGCTTGAGCTTTCATCATTGTACAAAATCTTAAACTCTATGCCTATTGACTGTATGATTTCTTTATAAGCTTGCATTTATTTTACTTTTGATGACCCAATGCGCACAAACCGTCAGTAACATTGCAGTTTATGGCTCTGCCATGCAATTGGTGTTTAAATTCATGGTTTGACCGACAAATCCAACACAGTGGAGTTTGACAGTGACAGGTGCTTTTTTCTATTGTGACTGCCTAACTTCAGGAAAATTCTGCATGTCTAAGCACAGCTGCAGCTATTTTATCATAGTCCCATGAAATAACACCCAAAAACCATTACTACTCTATATTTTTTTTCTATGCAGAGAAGGCTCTGGCGAGTCTGTACATTTGTACACGCTCACCTGAGTCTTCGTCCTGGTACTGAAATATCATGTGCTGGCTCAAATAACGATCTATGTACCGTTTATAAGAACAGTGAATGCTGTGGTGAGGCTGCACCAGCAACCATGGCACATCTAGACAACCATCAGTGCGTTGTATCCATGCGTCAAAAATTGCTCCCAGTGCGTTGTAATAAAATTCCTCAATAAAACGTTAGCTAGTTTACCAAGAAATAAGATACAAAGTGGTAATCGTTTTTTGGATGTTCTTACATGTAAACATGATAACAGCTGTGCTTAGACATGCAGATTTCCCTCAATTTAGGCATTTACACTAGAAAAAAGCACCTGTCACGTCAAAACTCCATAACTTTGTTAGATTTGCAGTCCAAACCATGAATTAAATCACCCATTGCTTGGCAGAGCCATAAACTGCAATGTTACCGGTGGTCTGTGCGCCAGGTGTCATCACAAATAGAATAAATGCAAGTTTATAAATAAATCATAAGTTTATAAATAAATCATAAAGTCAACAGGTATAGATTTTTTTACCTTTTACGCCACCACCTGTGCTGAAAAATGCAACCACCAGCTCGTTGTAGCAACCACCGGTGCGTTTACATTGACCAGTGTGGGCAAAGAGTTAAAACAAGATATCATATTACACTGTACACCAAACCATATACGCCCAGATGCATTGCACAGCTTACTTAAAAGCTAGTATAATGGATCGAGGTCTATGGAAAACCATTTACAGGTCTGGGCCCTAAAACCACACATTTATAATTAGTCACCTCAACAAGTTAGTAAGAATCTTAGACTGGAAGCTGTGGATAAGATATTTAGCAATAATTGTGTATATAGTACTTTACTTAATTTTATACCATTCAATTTGCAAGTTCTTATATCGTATACATGTATATGCTATAAGTACGGAACTGTTGAAGCCACAACTACTAGCCGCAACCAAGTCACAACTACTATAGCCACAACTTAAAGCCAGAAAATTAGTTTGCATACGAAATACTTTATTGCGGCTATAGAGCAGCAATATAGTAGCAGCTATAGAGCCGCAGGTAAGAGCCAGAGACCAAATATTTCTGTATGGGATTTGTCATTCATTCAAGAATGATCCAAAACCATTTCTACTATATTGTGTTCAACCCTTTTTCTTCTATTCATGGCAATTGTCATCTGCTCACTTATCTTTATATACACTTTGGAAGCCTATATGTTACAAACAATATGGACCCAGATCAGAATGCTCCCTTAGGAGCATTCTGATCAGGGTTCATAATGTTTGCTTCCATGATCAAAAGTCTGAAGTGCATTGACTATTTGCAACAGATGTCACATAAAAAGCAGGTGACATGTTCAGGACAAAAATTTATTGCCACCCTTATTTTGACGCCCATTGGATGTAGCAGAATTATACAAAAAATATAGATCTAGATAATGACCTTGATTTTCCAACCTTGTATTATATTCAAGTATGTTTATCTACTGAATAAACTGAAGAAGGAGAAATATGATTACCAGATGCAGGATTCAAACCTGCAGTCACTTGCACAAGTTGAAAGCATTGTTGATAATTTGGCCCACTTAACTCACAAAAAATATAAGCAATATTCAAGTTCTTAGAGCCATTTTTGGCTTTAATTTATTCCCCCTGTAAAATGACCAATGGAGGTGTACCGATCATTTTTTCCCTCAAAACACTGCCACTGTCCGAATGTGAAATGACCAATGGAGGTGTACCGATCATTTTTTTCCCTCAAAACAGTGAAAACACTGCCACTGTCCGAACATCAAGCACCTGTCGAATCTATGAAAATGACATTGGGCAGCCAAAGAATTTCTCTAAATATATGATATTAACAATTATTTTTAGGAAAGACAGAGAATCTTATAAGAGGCTAGAAGAAGTATGAAACCTTTGTATCCCCATCGGGCTCATGACAATACCCAGAGGCTGCTTCATCGGATAAACCTTCAGACATCTTTCTGCAACTTGTACCTCTCCGTATATTTCCGTACAACGTCGTTTTTCTTGCGCCAACAGGTCGGGTCTGAAAGCCCCTGCCGAGCCGAGCTTGCCGACCCACATAGTTTATTTTTCAATATCATCATCTGTGGAGATTTTTCAAAAATAAATATTATCTAAAATTATCACATAGACTAAAAGCAATAAGTGGAACATTAATAATAATAGTTAACAGTTATAATTTGAGTTTAATTGCCATTTCATTAAGGTTAATCAAAATGTCTATAAATAGACCTGGATGTGGCCTTTAGGAAAATGACGATTTTCGTGAAACTAACGCATTTTTAAGTAAGATTCCTTTGAACTTTTTCTTCAATTATCTTTTATTTTCAGAATGTTTGCCAAACTTGCTTGTGTACCTCTCAAATTTACATTAAAATCAACTGAAACCTTGATTCACTCGGCTGTCGTTTTCAGACCCCCTGCGAGCAATAAAATGGCAATAAAATCAAAATTATTGTTGTTTACTATTATCATTATTGTTCCACTTATCGATTTTAGTCTATGTGATGATATTAAATGAAAATTATTTATGAAGAATCTTCACCGAGGATGAATTTGAAAAAATAAACTATGTAGGTCGGCACTCGGCAGCTCGGCTCGGCAGGGGCTTTCAGACCCGACCGCGCCAACAGCCGAAAATTGACGGATTGGCTGCACACCAGTAAAACATTGGTTCAGCATGCGAAGCATGGAGTAGCATCCGCATACTAGCCAACTTCTTGCAAGACATTCTGACCGCGTTCTAGCTCTGAAATGAAATATTAAGATAAAGAAGCTTGCTTATTTCTCGAAAGAAAATAGACATAGACGTATATTTTATATATAAACTTTTCCACATCTTTATTTCTCTGGAAACCCATAATAGATTTGATTCTTTATTTTATACTTAGCAGTGAAATCAGTGCATATCAAAAACAAATAAAAGTGATATTAATCACTAGTGAAATGGTATGATTATGGAACGCCTCGACTGCCTTATAATGTGCTCATTATATTCGTCATGTACAAGGGTCATTTTGTTATGTACACATTTAATTCGTTATGTGCAAAATGCATTTTGTTGTGAGCAAAATACATTTCGTTATGTGCAAAATGTGTTTCGTTATGTGCACATTGTATTTCGTTGTGCGCAAAATATATTTCGTTATGTGCATAATGTATTTCGTTAGGTGCAAAATGTATTTCGTTATGTGCACAATTTGTTTCGTTCTGCACAAAATATGTTTCGTTGCGCAAACTATATTTCGCTATTAGACGAATGGCTGAGAATGGGTTTGCTCCCCCCCCCCCCTAGGGAATTTTGCAGACATATCCTATCATGTAGAGAATTGAAAGCCGAGTCTTTTAAGAGATGTTTGCACTCTGTGCTTCGGGGCGTTAGTCTGTAAGAGCCTGTAACATACGTTACTTAATCAAACTAAGAAAAAGTAAATTGAAAGTTTGGGCTACAAATTAAAGACATTAAAATATTTATTTTTAAAAATCATTCATATAGTCTGCATACTGGATATCTTAACTACGTATGACAGCCATTTGAAAAAAATGTGGCTTCCTAAGGTGTCATATGCGTTACATAAATCAGATAACCCATTAAAATTTGCAAGTGTGGCTTACATCATTTACATTCACAATCTCTGTGTGTGTTTTGCAAAATGTTTTTAACAATGCCTGACTAGCTTATGCAATTGGCTAACAGAAAAATTAAAGTTTGCTTCCCTAGCTTAAATATTTTTTCTGGAATAAGCAATTAAACAACCCTACCCCTACTCAGTTTCAAGGTGAAATGTTTGGTATTAAAACTAAAGTAAAAATAGTTAAAAAATATTTGCAGTTGATGAATGTGTTTCATTGTTTGGGATTTGTTTGCTTATATGAAAAGACTCATAAATCTGCAAGTTTGTTGCAAAATTTCTAATATCAGAGGCTGTAACATATGTTACCTGATGTAATAAATGGGCAAGCTCATTGTTTTTACGTAAGATATGCCTAAAATGTTTTAATCTCCTCGAGGGAATTATGCAGACATAGTCCTTCTTATAGTACAACTCAAGCTGCATCGTATAAGGGATGTTTGCACTCTCTATGTTGGGGCGTTAGTCTGAAACAGCGTGTTACATGCGTTACTATATCATATAAAGGAAATGTAATTTGAAAGTTTGAGCTAAAATTGTGAAAAAAACTCGCAGCTGTTGGATATCTTACCTTGTTTAGGGTTTTTAAACTGGCTGGTATGATAAAGACTTATAGATCTGCTAGTTGTCATCAAGTTTTAAAGATCAGAGAGCGTTACATATGTTAGAGTGATAAGTAAAATCATCGAACAGTATTTTGACATTAAGCTGAGAAAGGGCCTGCTCCATCCTAATCCTCTTTGGAATTCTGCAGACATATTACATCTTATGTAACCATTCAAGGTGCACTTAATAAGGAATGTTTGCACTCTGTAAGTTGGGGTGTTAGCCTGTAACAGCTTGTTACATATGTTACTATATCAATTTGAGAATAAGAAATTTGAATGTTTGAGCTACCAAACTGAACTGAACTGAACTTTATTAAATATAATATTTTTGCCCAGGCCATACGCAGATGGCATATGGGCCATAATATTACTATAAAACATTTGTAGTGACATTTTAACAGTTAACGTAAACATGGGAGCATGAAGCAAATTTTTATAAGAAGTATGGTTAGAATGCGCTGTAGAGTGCAGTGTTATCGTTGACTTCACGGAGAGAACATTATCAATTATATAGGTTTCGATGTGCGACAGGGTGAAGAATAGTCCGCTAGTACTAACGCAGAGCGCCGAGGCGAAGTCGATTCGGGTTGCTTCGAAACCGGATCGACGCCGCCCAGCGCTAAGCATTAGTCTTTTAGTATAGAAGGCTATATTCGACAGTTGGTTTGATGGTTGAATGTTAAAAATGCCGTAGTCAACTTTCACGATACAGTTGTCAAATGTGCTTCTATGCTCAAGTAGATAATAATTAATAAATATATGTATATATATATATATACCAGCATGTGATAGCCAACGGTGTTCCGGGATAGTACATGGGCAGTGGGGACCAAGCTGCGACGCCTCGAATGCTGCGTCGCATCGAGGTCCTCACTGTGCCACTGCCCATAATACCTCACGTGACTTACTATAGTAATAACAACACGTAGTAAACTTGACCCAATTTAAACCGTGGCCATTCATCCACAACACTGCATAGCTCCACGTGGGAATCGTGGAGCGCTGGGTAAAGACATGGATTTAAATGTGGTTCGAGTGATTTGGATTAAATTTAAGCGTAAGAATTTTACTTTTTTCTGCCCATATACTATGAACAGCAACGGTGTTGATCGGAATGCGCACAAACGCAAGCCGACCACCACCCTTGCTCTTCATGCACAGAATTGTCATTGCATGTCATGATGGTTTTGGGCTGTTTCAACTTATGTTTATTTCATTGACTTTTATCATCGTGTTGGCCAGATGACACAACAGCGCAGGCCGAACATGAACTGGCTGTAAATAGCAAATAATGCGAACAATATGGGCCAGGACCAGACTAGCCCGTTGGGAGCAGTCTGGCCAGGGCTCATATTATTTGCTTCTTTGATAAATTTGTATGACAGCAATTGGATTTATATTCCCTTAGGGACGGCCTTGTCGGGGCCCGCATGGTTTGCTCACTAGGCCTATATTGCTAAAAATATGGGCCAGGACCAGAGTGCTCCCTTAGGAGCATCCTGATCGAGGATCATAATTTTTGCTCTCCCGATTGCATTATATCACAGACGTATGAACAAGCAGTAGGACAAAGATTAATAGTACAATTATTACAGAACCACTACCATGATGGTCAGTTACAAACATTATGGGTCCAGACCAGACTGCCCCTTTAGGAGAAGTCTGGTTTAAACTCTTAGCGTTTGCTACCGCGATCAAGTTTATATGGTGGCACAAATCTCCTAGACGCCTTGTGATCCTGAATATGATTTGCATTCTCCCGTTGGAGTTACTGTCCCTATTGAAAAGGGGGGGAATTGTAAATTACCTCAAATATTTGCAGTAATTTCCCTTGGTTGTGCATAAACCGGCTAATCACCCGGTATCATGTTGTGTATACTTAGTATAAAAACGGTGCATATCAGACTGCTCAAATGGGCAGCCCGCCCAGCACCCCCGTTGTCCTTATATGTAAAAAGTATTCTGTCATATCATATGTCCGGCCATTTGTACGTGTACTTCTAGAAGGCACAGCTACGCAGGTCTGTTTAATTATGTTTTGGGTTATTTTCCAACGCCCCAGTCAATATTTATACAATCATGTTGGGTTAACGTATTTTAAAGCATGCAGATACTGAATAAGAGTAAAGAGTTTACGTTCCCTGCCAGTCAACAGCATTTCCGTCATGTTTAGATGTTGTCATACTGATTAACAATGGTGACAGTTAGCCTTATCAAATGAACAAGACCGACTCACACCCTTGTTATTCTACTACAGTGCAGGTATCATAACAACGAACCGGCATATGAACATGGGCGACTTATTTTATAGAGAGACAAAACATCCGAGGATCAGCCTGTATCTTGTAACTCTAATTAAAGCAAGAACATGTAAAGCACGCATATAACCGAGTAACAATGGCGCAGATCAGACTGAACATGTGCACAGCCGGACCCGCTGCCTTGTTACTCTTTTTAATTTGAGAATTATCTGTCTCTGTAGTCTGTCTCAAAGACCTTTAAAATGACATCTAACATTTTACTTAAGTTCTTGACGGTGACAGTGTCAGTGCTAGTCATTAATTGTTTGTATTTTATAATGTTTGGGTGTTTGTAGAAATATTTTTTAAGAAACATGTGTCTTTCTCTAGCGAAATAGTTGCATTCAAGCAGGTAATGAAATTCGTCACCTAATGACGAACTATTTCATTTAATACATTTCCTTTCGTCAAAAGGCACGTTTTCCCACCGACCTAGCTCTACAGGTAATTTGTGGTTGGTAGTGCGAAATCTAATGATGGGGTAATACACTTTCCGCGGGAAAAGGGTCAAATAATTTTCAATGTTAATATCTGACTTGTATAGCTTGTAGTTTAATCCTTTCGTTGACATTTCTAAGTTCGCTTGCCATGTTTGCATGTTTTGATCAATTAGTGTTTGTCTTATGTAATTTCTGGTTGCATTAACGTTTTGTATTTGTCCGGCTTGCCACAGCTCGCTCATTCCTACCGAGTCTAGTATATTTTTAATGGATTTGGGCCATTTATGCTCGAAAACTCCACTGTCGAATTCAGATTTAAGTATTTTATAGGTAATATTTGAAAGTTTATTGAATTTCCCAGTTATGATGGAGAGCCAGAGATTTATCATCCTCATTTTTATATTAATGTGAAGGGGGTACCTTCCTAGTTCTGCGTGTAGCATGTAAATGGGTGTGCTTTTCTTAAGGTTTGTAATTTTTCTTAGAAAACTGTTGTGAAACTTCTCAATAAGGTCAATATTTTCCATGCCCCACACTTCGCTACCGTAGAGTAGGATTGGTACGATAGTGTGATCAAAAAGTTTTATCTGGAGATCTATGGGTAAGTTAAAATGCCGGATTCGTTTATATAGCAAAATAAGAGCTTTTCTCGCCTGCTCAGTGACATGTTTCCTAGCCTTCAAGAAACTACGGGAGCTGGAAAAGTAAACGCCAAGGTATTTGAAAATATCAACGATTTCAATGTGCTTGCCATCAAGCGTAAATTTAAATTTTGATGTGTTTCTGGCTCCGAAGATTAGGACTTTAGTTTTGGTATAATTGACGTTCAATTTCCATGTATTACAAAATTCCAAGAAGCAGTCAAGATTAAACTGGAGTTTTTGCTCATCGTCTGCCATTATCACAGTATCATCGGCATATAACAAGATCAGAAGTTTAGCCAGGACAGTCAACTCTTCATCATCATATTCTAACCTAATACCCTCACACCCATGCTGTGTCAGGTAATCTTCTAAGTCATTTATAAACAACGAAAAAAGGACAGGGGAAAGGTTCTCACCCTGCCTGAGCCCTGTAACAATCGAGAAAAAATTGTTTCTTGTCCACATATGCTAATCTTGGATTTTATACCCTGGTACATACTTCTAATTATTCTGAGGATCTTACCATCTACACCTGTATGCAAAAGTTTATGCCAAAGTCCTGGTCGCCATACATTATCAAAAGCTTTCTTGAAATCAACAAAAGTGCAAAATAGTTTTTTCTTCCTAGATTTTAAAATTTCAACCATTGCATGAAGAGTAAAAATATGATCTGATGTGGCGTATCCTTTTCGAAATCCTGCTTGATTTTCTTCTAAACTGTCATTATGTTCAACGAAGTCGTTTAATCTTAAGTTTAGTACTGATGTAAAAAGTTTACCAAAACAACTAAGAATAGTGATAGGGCGATAGTTTTCAGGAATACTTGTATCTCCTTTTTTCTTATAGATTGGGCGAATTATTCCCTCCAGCCAGCTACTTGGGAAGGCACCTGAATCTAAAATCAAATTAAATAGGTTTACATATACAGGCATCATTATGTCTATACTAGCTTTGATATACTCATAAAATATATAATCGGTGCCACATGCTTTGTTATTCTTTAGGTGTTTAACACATCTTAAAATTTCTTGGCTTGTAATTTTAACATTAAGAATCTCGTCATCATCGTTTATATTAATTTCATTTCCAAAGTCTGGTTCATAATCAATAAGGTTATCTTCACCTTTAAAGAAATCATAAAAATCATCAATATTTACATTTTTTTCCTGACTTTTAGGTTCCATTGAGTTTATTATTTTCCAAAAATCCTTAGGTCTTTTTGATTGCATGCTGCGTAGTTTATTCTTCGTTTTAGCTTTGTACTTGTTAATGTGCTTATTCATTGTGTATTTGTATTTTTTACTTTTCTCTGTTAAAAACTTTTTGTTCGATGAGGTTGGAAATTTATTATTTCTTTGCTTGGCCTTGTTATACTCGTTTCTGGCTTGGTTGCATTCATTTCCAAACCATATTTGGTCATTATCTTTTCTTTTAAAAAGTACTTTTTGTTGGGTACTGAATGTGCTGTCTGCCGCAGCTTTAAAACATCCTGCAATTCTATTTAAAATCGAATCTATATCATTTATGGAGATATTTTCGTTTTTGTTTTGGATTGTTTGGATTGATGATATTAAATCGTTAACTTCTTGCCTGTTGATATTTTGGATAAATATGTCTTTTTTACTTTCATCCCAACGTTTATGTGGGCAATTTGATCTTGCGTGTGTGATTTTAGGGATGGGCTTTGGAAGGGAAACTACGATTGACAGTAGCGAGTGACCATCTGAAAAAAAGTGTGTCAAGATCTGTGATTTCGAAACTTTTAACTTTGCCTAGACAATCAGGGCTACAGATAACATAGTCGATTACTGATGTATCACGAAACGTGAATTTACCTATATTTTTGTCCTTATCGCACCTACCATTAAGTATGAACATGTTATTGCTTTTGCAGAGTCCCAAGAGAACCTCGCCCTGCTTATTAGTAGTAGGATCTTGGCTGCTTCTATTAGTAGAAAATATAGTTTGTTCTAAAACGTGAGTTTGGTTGAAATGACTCATGACAGTATCGTCATAATCAAAATATTTTGCCAAAAAAGTGTCAGCTTCCATAAAATCATTTTTATTTGATACACGGGCGTTAAAATCCCCAATCAAATAAACATGATTATATGTAATGCACATTGATGTAATTTCTGTTTCCAAAAGTTCAGCCTCATCATCGTTGTAGTATTTCGAGGACTCTGGTGGCTGATACACAATACCAAGACAGAATGGCTTATTCTTCTTGCAATTTGCATCAGACACCTCTAGCCACATAACATAATCTGATGAGGATTCTACAAGCTTAATATGCTGATACAGACTATTTTTGATAAAAACACCTATTCCTCCTGATTTCCGTAAATACTTTTGGCGTCTCTCTTGATGCATAAATGTATAACCATCAAGCGAGATGATGTCGTATTTATCTAATTTGGACTCGACTGTGCAAAAAATATCAAATTTGTTCACAAGGTCTTTGAACTCAGGGTATTGAAGTCTTCTTTTAAGGCCACATACATTTAGCGATGCAATTTTCAGTTTTGTATAGTCGATTGTATTTTGTGCATTGATACCCTTTTTACTAGTAGCAGTTACTTGCGCCTTTACACTATCAACGACTGCCGCACTGTCCGAGTCACGTGTTCCCTCCTTGTTTTCCTATGTAGGTGCGCTTCCACCTATTGCACCACCGTGTTTGTCTTTGTCGCGCACTGCTGCGTTGGAAGCGATACACTGTGTGGAATCGATATACGTAGTATATGTGGTTGTTTCATTCACTGTTACGCATGGCTGGATGCTATTTTCTTGTAAGGGCGGTAATACACGCTTAGGTGTAGACTGTCGTCGTTCACCGTCTCCGAGAGCTGGCCTGTTGGTTTCTCGCATTTGTGGCCAGGCAACTGTCTGCGGTGATATCGCATCGTCGGCGTCTTCAACCCTGCCTTGGTCCATATCCACAGGGGGCATAGTGGTCGACTGTTGCATAGGCTTATGCAAATTGTCCGGCTGTTGCCATTCGAAATGGGCTCTTCGTTGGCTCATGACCTTTTGCCAGTCCGGTAGGCTGTCTGCGATGACCCAACCATTCAGTATGAGCTTTGCAGGGTATGCTATAACAACCTTAGCTTGTTTGTTCTGTGCCTTGATGGACTTCAATTTGGCCCAGAGTGGTTTGCGTGCATCTAATAATTCTGCTGGTAAGTCCTTGTTTATGCCAATACCACTGCCTCTCAGTTTATACGTATTCGAAATAATTTGTTCGACATCATGGTAGTCGCGGAAGTTAGCAATGATTGGTCTATGCTTTATGTTAGGGCCCCACCGTCGCTCAGTACGACCGATACGATGGGCACGCTGTATGAAGATCTCACTGTCAAGCTCCAGCTGCTCACATAGCAAGCTTTTAATTTTACCGATGGGGTCTTCTCCCATTGTTTCGGGAATGCCTCTGAATATCAGATTTGACCGCCTGCTTCGAGCCTCCGCATCGATAGACTTATAACGTAGTAACTTTAGCTGCTCGTGCGTATCACTGACCTGTGTATGTAAACTGCCAACTGAATGTTCTATTTTATCAAGCCTTGTGTCGCTCGTCAGTTTAATGGATTGCAAACACTCGAATATGTTCTCCAACTTAGTGTCAGTGTCCAAATCTTTAAATTTCTCAAGTGAAAGCTTCATACTTTGGGATTGATTATAAGTAAGGTCCGTACTTGCCCCACCCGTTGAGTGTCGTTGTCGTTTCATACCATGTCCGCCATATTGATCCCTGCCACCGCTATCCAACACATCAAACCGACTACCTTTGCCACCTTTAGCTTGGTTCCAACACGAATTTAGTTCTTCAATATGTTCACTGGTCATTCTGGAATAATGCTGTCACACTTCCTTAGCAAAAAGTTCTCAAAATTCGACAAAATAAGCAATATTCACAGAGCGAGCTCCCGCACGACTTATCACACCTCTATGACGTCACTCTTATTCCAAAAGAAGACATTAGAATTATTTAGTAAATTGACATTCTGATAGTCTTTATACTGGATGTCTTTGGCTACATATGGAAGCTGTTTAAGATAAATACAGCTAACTGTGGTGTTAGGTGTGTTACATGAACCTAATTATAATTTAAAAGCTATAATTGTGGCTATCGTCAATACTATGAATTGGTTTCAAACTGTTTTATTAGATTTTACAAACATATACTCAATTGCTGAATATGAAAAACCAAGTTTGCTTTTCTATCTTGAATACATTATCTTATAGGAGCTAATACACAGCCCTACTCCCAGTTTTACAGAGAAGCGAATTTTGTTATTACCGTTTCAGACAAGACATGAAAGTGATTACAGCGTGCGGATATTTTTCAATTTATAGTCTGTCTTGCTCATATATCTGCAAGATGTCATTAAGTTTAAGATCAGGACACTTAATGTGTACTTATAAGTATTTCGTGCCAAAACACTTGAAATTATATTCATTTCTGATTATCAAGCCCATAAACTGTTGTTACAGATGTTACCAATGACCTTTTGGACACTTTTCCTAATACTGTGCATATAATTCTAAATATAGAGCCACAAATAGAAAAGATAGTTTTACATTTTTACAAGAAAATACAATAAATGAAATGGTCCAAACTATTTCTCATCGATTTAGCACTCATGTTAAGAGTTTTTATTGTTTTCTGCTTCTGTGGTAATCATTATTATCACACGCCTCCTTGCAACTAGTAGAATCATCACACAATATTTCAATCATTTACTGTTATTCAATTTTACCACCAGTCCACTCAAAATTGATGAGCCGCTATCAACTTTCCAAATTTACCATTCATGGCTTGGAACATTCGGAAACTGATATGAATTCCTAATAGTTGGCTCTTTGAGTATGTGTTTCAAGTGATACTCTGCAAGTAGGAGAAAGACTAAAGCTTTACAAGGAGGAAAACTATGCCATTAAGAGCAATGAGTACCTGGACTGATGTACCTTGATATTTCTGTGATAAAGGATCATTTCTTAGCTGGTTAACTTATATAAATGTAGTCTTTCCACACATGCAACCGACATATTTTCATCTAATAATGTCTCTGCACTTATTATCTTCCCCAAGCATTCAAAAACTTATTTGAAGTCTTAGTACTTCTGAAGTGCTGAAACCAAGGTAACTCTTTCCCTTCAGATAAACGAACTAGATGTATCACAGCAGGTAAAGCAATGAAATGCAGGATGAACAGAGCGCAAATTAGACCCTTTCAATTCAATGATTCACTAAGTTTCTAAGTTAAGAGGGCTTATTAAAGGATGTAACATATATAACTTGTCATAATAAATGAGCAAGGGCATTGTCGTGACATCCTTTTTGATTACACAGTCAGAGGCAAGTGTTTTCAATTTCAGTGTTTTCAATGGATCATGAAATGAGGCACCTTATCAACTTGTTTACTCTGTATAAATCTTCCATAGAGCATAATATAGAACCACTGGTTATCCCATTCTACCTATAGTCCACTTTCCTTCTTTTAAATGCAACAGCTAATGATATAGCTGCAAAAACTGAGAAATCATACGTTTTACATTATTGTAAGACATGCTTCAATGTACTGACATCAAAAAACAACCAACTGCAAACATAATTGATGGCAATGTCGCCCCACGGTGGCTTAGGCTGCTGTCCGTTCTAAGGCGTTGGTTCTGTTGTTGTTGACGTTTTGTTTATTGTTACTCCCATTGTGGAAGTCTGTAATTGTTCTATGTTTTGTTATACGTTACTTTATGTCCATTCTAGTATTGCAATCATCTTGATGGGGAGGAGAGAGCTGATTGCTTTGCTTAATTTGTCTTCCTGGTGTCTCGTGATGGTTGAGCGGCTCTTCTTTGCGGTGCCACGGGGTTGTCTGCAGTTCGTGATTGTGGTATTTCCTGATCATACTCACTTACTATTTTTCATATTCTTTCTCTTATACCAGATAACTTTCAAGGTGTAACAGAAATTGTTTCAGACGGTCTGCCAAAACCATCCAGAGTCAACATTGTAACTAAAGAAAACTTATAAAGTTCTTTAGGCGGAGCAAAAAACTATTGATCTAAGACCTGAGGACTTAAGTACCAAAAGACTGGATAGGTTCCATGGCAAATGATGCCAAAAAGCAGCCTATCAAATTTCTGTTTGACCAATGTCAGAAATCTTAAGTATTCTTAGAGGTACACGGTAGAGACATAGATTTTGCAAAATCAGAGCAAATTAAGTCTTTTGATGGCAAAAGAGGAGGATCACACGAAATGCTTATAAGTGATGTTTGTCACAATTACCAATTTTAAAAAGTTATCTTAATTAATGTAACACAATTAACACCATAGGAAGCTGTATATTTGTTAAAAAATCTTTTCTTATGTATCAAAGGTATTAAGCATGCAAACTACATGAATAATTCAAATAAATAGATAGTTTTATGTCTTCTTTCTGTTTCTCAGACTTTCAATTCATTTATTCTTAAATTGATATGGTAACATACGTATCATACCATTACAGGCTAACCCCCTAGTTAATAGAGTGCAAACATCTCTTATTTGATGCAGCTTGAATTGATCTTTAAGGTAGGATATGTCTGCACAATTCCCAAAGGGTTGGAGATCTCGAGGAACAGGATTGTACTCAGTTTGCAGTCCTAATACTATGCCATGATTCTACTGGTTGTGATGAAATGGGTGATTATTTTGCCATAGAAGCAGACACAATGATAGACATTGTGAGGGTGACTTGAATAAAGATTGTTTTTGAATAATTTTATTAAATAGGAATATTTATTAAATTGTGTCATTTAAATGAGAACTATTTTTTTCTATCTATATGTCTATATATTTTAATATTATAGGCATTAGGAAATATGTGATTAAAAAGGTCATATAACATAGGTAACACAATTCCATGGGCTTGTTATCAGCAATGACTGTAATTACTAAGACTTAGGCACCAGAGGCTAGAGATTAATAGGAAACCATGTGAAAAATGGTATTTTTCTGAAATATCATCTCTTACTTCCAAGAAAATTTCCTTGCTCATTTATTATGCCATGTAACATACGTTACATACTTTAATAAGTGCTCTGATCCTGATGTCAAACTTTCAAATGTATGATTCTTTATTGCATTAGCAAGACAGTGCCAAAAATGTAAGATATCCACGAGCGTCAAATATTTTCTTATATTTTTCTTCAATAATAGATACCAAAATTGGATACTTAAAATTGGGGGTAGGGTTATTTAATAGCTCATATAAAACAATGTATTTGAGATAGAAAAGCAAACTTTGTTTTTTCTATTAGTCAAATGAGTATTTTAGTAACCAAAGATTAAAACACTTGTAAAAATGCACAAATCGTCTGTAAAATGAAATGACGTTAGTCACGATTTCAACTTTCAAAGGGAAATTTAATCTATGTAACGCATATAACACCATTGAAGGCTGTAATTTTGTTTAAAATGCTATTTTTATGTAGCTTAGGCATCCAGCTTGCAAATTACATAAGAAATTTGAATAATTAGATGGTTTAATGTCTTCTTTCTGTAGCTCAAACTTTCATTTTGATTTTTTCCTTAGTTTGTTACAGTTACATATGTAACAGGCTGTCAGAGACTAACGCCCCGGAGCACAGAGTGCAAACATCTCTTAAAAGATGCGGCTTGAAATTTTCTTCAAGATAGGATATGTGTGCAAAATTCCCTAGGGGGGGGGGGGGGGAGGACCTTTTTTAGCTCGAAGTCTATATGTAATGTGCATTATGTAGTTCGTTATGTGCACAATGTATTTCGTTATGTACATAATGTATTTCGTTATGTGCATAATGTATTTCGTTATGTGCACAATGTATTTCGTTATGTGCACAATGTATTTTGTTATGTGCTCAATGTATTTCGTTGTGCGCAAAATATATTTCGTTATGAGTATAATGTATTTCGTTATGTGCAAAATGTATTTCATTATGTGCAAAATGTATTTCGTTATGTGCACAATGTATTTCGTTATATGCATAATGTGTTTCGTTATGTGCATAATGTATTTCATTATGTGCACAATGTATTTCGTTATGTACACAATGTATATTGTTATGTGCAAAATGTATTATGCTATGTGCAAAATCTAGTTCGTTATGTGCAAAATCTATTTGGTCCTGTGCCGTGTCATTAAACAAGTTATTATGTAAATACTATAACCGGTCTTGTATGAGTCATTGTCAAAATTCGTCAAAATTCTTGTCCGTTTCATATCTTATGAAAAACGCTGATGTGATCATGAATTTTTTTTCTTCACACAACACTACTGATCATACTTAATAAGGCTAGCTGATAAAACTGAAAAATATTGGTGTGTAAATATATTTTTAATTGGATTAAAACCCCATTTTTTGGCTTTTTTGCCCGTCCGACGGAATAAATTGAATTTTCGACAAGAATTATTAAAAAAACTGTTATTTTCTTAGGAATTTTAACTGGCTGTATTGATAAAAGCATTATCAAAGTCAATGTAGGAGGTTTCAATATGTGATTTTTCATTACATTTTTTGCATTTTTTTGCCAAAAAACCTCTGTCCCAAGCGTTTATGTCAAGACCGTAACACTTGATAAATTGCAAAAATAATAGGGGATCCCTAATGGTGCTGAATCTGGTTTTCTGTCATACTTAATTGACACTTTCTGTTAACTAAGAATACATGTGTTTTGTAAAGCATCTACAGAACTGGCAAAAGAAAATACTGTTTTGGTGAGTGAGATCTTTATAGTATATTTTTTGTGTGTCAAATGACCTTAACACAAAAATGGAAAATGGAATTTGATAAAAAAAATTCTGGTTTTAGCATCTTGACCAAATAAAATTTTTCAACAAAAAATCACTCTTGTTGCCATGTTTTAGGGAGTAATCATTATTTTAGGTAAAAAAATATGTAGAATATATCAATACCGTAACAGTCAATACCGTAACGATGAAAATGTTGCGGTATTGACACATCTTGTTACGGTTTTGACATATGCTGTCAAAAAATTACAGTTTTGAATGCAAATATATTAGTTTTTAGTCAAGTATATTAGTGAATTTATGATAAGAATGCTTTATCAAATTTAAACAGATGCATAAAACACAAATTGAATGATGAATTTGAGTAAACAGTTTGTTACGGTATTGACATATTGTTTTCTTTTCAGGCAGGGTTTGTCAATACTGTAACCGTTTTGTCAAACCCGTAACAATATTTTGAAATATATGCAATCTACCCTATATTCCAAAATTTTTTCTGTGCACATGTGTCAAAATTATTAACATTGCAATCTGGTCAACAGCGCTCTACACCAAATCTTAAACAAAAGAATTACGCTAGCATATATTCTTTAAAGGTCAATACCGTAACATTTTTGTCAAGTACCGTAACAGTGATATTTTGGGTAAAAAAGTATTTCAGACAGAGACAACATATAGGTTTTAAGTACCTTATCAATTCCTTTGGTTGATTGCAATCATACCAAAGCATTGTAATTTTCTAGAAATGTGTTTTTTAAACAAAATACTGAGAAATTGTATGCAAAATCACTTAAAAGATAAAAAAAATGCATTTTACGTTTATTCATTGTCATAAATAATCATTTTGTTCAAATTTTACCTTTGACACAATTAAACACATGATTTATTGAACTTATCCACTGCAACAAAATAAATATCCATGACGAGATTTGAAGAAAAAACGGGAATTAAAGTTTGTTACGGTATTGACATTTTATCTGGTCATGTGATCTTTGAAACTTAATTATAAGGATCTGATTGGCTGTTAAGGTTTCTTTTCGCTTTTCGTAGTATTTTCAGAAACAACTTGTTACTTTCATGAAAAAAAGAGTATCATTTTATTTAATTCGTATTTTCCTTTTACTTCTTTCAAAATTTGACGAATTTTGACATTGACTCGTATAAGAATCAAGTTGTCTGGTACTCAAAACAATTCGTTATGTTGTCCAAATGGGCTTTTAGGGCCTGGCTACTTCGCTACTTTGTGAAACGCAAAATGAACGTGCATCATGTCACTGGGAAAGAATGGTGTAATTTCGACCTTTTCCCGAGTGTCAATGTATACAATACCATTTTGGCACGCGCCCTGTGACGTAGTTTGTGACTCGTAATAAATCACGCTGGTATCATACCGTTTTCTGACTGCGGAGAATTTGCGGCTAGTCTTGTCTCGGGGGTCGTTTCTTTTATGGTGGAGAGGAGGGTTGGTTCCGTAAAAGGGTAAAAATATATATTTCTATTATCTATATCCAACTCAAATCTATTGTATTAACACAACCAAACAATCGTTCATGTGCTTAGAATATCGCAAACCTTGCAAACTCTACTGTTGGACCACAAATTATGGTTTAAAACGGTGGGAATTATTTTGAAAGGCAGAAATTGCTTTCTGTCGATCGAACTGAGAAAATCCTAAAATAACATTTCATTTAACATTGATATCTTAAAAGCCAGGTTTTCGATAGCAATTTTGCAAAAAATAATATAAAAATTGCTCTTAGCATTTACTAGATAAAATCATATAAACATGGTGCCTATGCTCAAAAATGTTGATCTTATCCGCGGACGTTGGTGTACCTGTCCGTGGGGCACACCAAGATTTTGCTAGTCTAACCGAGGTGATTTCTTACGGAAAATGCTAATACTGAAACGCGGATGATACGGTGTTGAACCCTAGTACTGTCCTCGAAGTTGTATTAGATAAATTGCTTAAAATGCAATAATCTGAATCAACATCATTGGCGTAGCTACCATTACGCAGTTACGCACGTGCGTAATAAAAATAGTAACATTCAAGGAAGGTCACCTAATGTGGTAATAGTGATTTTTCATACTATAAGGAACTGCTCATAAAGGAAAGAATTCGCTCCCTCTGGGAGCAAATTCTTTCCTTTAAGAGAAGTTCCCATTTTGAAAAGGGACACAATTGATTCTTTTATTTATCAAGCAAAAGTCAGTCTAAATTCAGCAAATATATGATACCTATATGGACATACGCTTTTCAGTATATTATTGCATACTCTCATTTGATGTGCGTAACTTTTCCAGCGTTCTGGCTACGCTATTGAACATGTTTTATTTAAAATAAGTATGCAATGATATACTGAAAAGCGTAAGTCCATATAGGTATCATATATTTGCTGAATTTAGACTGAAATTTACTTGAATTAAATAAAAGAATCAAATCAAAATAAAATATTCTGTCAGTATCCCGATCTTTCCCCTAAATGTTTAAAAATATGGCCAAACAATATATTTGTGCTTGTTGTTGCTCCATGTTGGAGAAGAAAGTCAAACTTTTAGCCCTAACACTATAATTTGATTTCTATGATCAATTTAATACAAATGGAGTTCCCATCATGCATCCCTTATGTTGGTCTTAATATTGCTTTGAACATAAGCAGGACTTCAGTTAAGATTGTGTAACAGTAACATAACTTTCTTATTTCTCAACCAAAGCATATGTTGTGGGTACTCAAGAGAACAGTCGCGATGAAACGGTTCTTTTAAGCTAACATGAGAAGAGAGGACGTACTGGAAATGAAACGACAACGAATGCTGAGGATGGGCGGTTACTGTTTCAGAGGAACGTCAAGTAACAAAAGACCATTCTCGTTTCCTTGACTCTGCACTGATTGAGGCAAGGAAAGGCTACCGCAGGGTGAAATTCTTCAAGCGACTAGCAAAGGCTCTGATCAGACTGCACATATGCGCAGACTGATCTGTGGCTTTGCTGGTCGCACATATCACATTGAAATAACCAAAACATAATTCACGAAAGAACTTCTGTTATTAAAGTAAATGTAAGTAGAATAGAATCGGGATAAGCTCCTGTTAAAAAGACTTTTAAAAAAATGATGATAAAATAAAATAATAAAACAAATGAGATCCGACTTATTTCTGGGGAGTTAGATAGACACTGCTTTCCCTCACGAAAGATAGAGGACCTACCAACAGTTTTCTTTCATCTCTTTCATGTTTTGAGCTTCTCCCGGATGAGTCGTCATACAATACATTAGATCTACTTCGTTTGTGTTTCTTTGCTATAAGCAATATTGTGATCAAGAATAAAGCCTTCTGAGTTTATTTAAACTGAATCGGAAATTTAATATTGATGAGGCTCTACCAGGTGTTTTGGGGACAGGGAAAATGGCATTACTTTACGTAAACGGCCAACTTTTGATACCAAACTTTGGAAAACGTTCAGTCAGCAAAATACCTTGGCATAACCATCTCTGATAATATGGATTGGGGTCAACACAGTTCAGAAATTTCTTCCAAAGCAACTAAGACACTTGGTTTCCTTCGCAGGAATTTTGGCTTTTGCACCTCGGAGTACTAAGGAAGTTGCATACAAAATTTTGGTTCGGCCTAAACTAGAGTATGCAGCACCCATTTGGAGCCCTTACTCAAAACATTGAGAAAGTTCAGAGGACAGCAGCCCGTTGGACCTGAAGGAGATGGCGTAACACAAGTAGTGTCGGCGAGATGCTTGATGAGCTTGAGTGGCCATCTCTTGAGGCCCGTAGAGATCGGTCCTCCCTGCTTCTCTTTCATAAGATACATTCTGGTGCTGTGTCGATAGAAAAAGACAAGTACCTGACCCCTGCTCGCAGTTTGAAATCTACCAGGTCTTCACACAGTGCCCAATATTGTAGATACCAGACATACAGTGATGCCCTGAAGAACTATTTTCCCCCCCGCACTATTCCAAAGTGGAATAGCTTTTCTCCTTCGGTGGTCAATTCCCAGACTGCTGAGGAGTTTAGGGCACTCCTCATTTACGGCAAAAACACAATCAGATAGGGGTGTTCAAAGAGGCATATGTTATGGCTTAATAACTTCTTCTCTGCTGCCTAAAATTGTATAGCAGTAAGTTCTCTATGTAGAACTCATCAAATCCTTCAAAATGATATATAACATGTCATGGTCATTTTAAGGCTCAGTTTTTCACGACCAGAAATATGGCGCAAAATAGCACTTTTTTTTCAGCGTTATGTTGTTTCATTTTAAAATTGACCAATTTGCACATTAAATCTTGAAAACATGCCATATTTAATCATTTGGAGATGCTATGGTTAGTAAAGTATTGCACATGATCGATACCAAATGGTCAAAAACTTCAAGAAATGTTGCAATGATAAAATTTGGTGTAATTTTAAAAATCATATACCGTCGTTATGAAAATGTCATTTTTATACTAACTACACTTAAGCTACATTATTTTGATTACAGACTCAATCATTTGGTGGTTATTATAATTGCTGCATATAATGAACCCAACAGTGCCAGGAAATTCATACATGTCTGCTGATAAGAAACACATAATAAAATGTCGGTCAGTTGATTTTTGTATTTTTTGTGAAGTGTCCGTAGCCCCAATTTTCAGGTTCCTTTTATTGATAGTGGTGTACATATATTTTCATATCCTTGCTTTTTTCGATTGCATATGGGGACATTAGCAAAATAATAACAGTTCCGGACAGCTGCAGTATTTAACTTCCGTGGCCTCTGGTCTACAATTTTGTCCGTAGCCCCGTTGTGTCCATAGGCCCTACAATGTTTGACTAGTTTTGGAGACATAAACAAGCCCTCTTCCCTTTTTAGTTCATAGCTATACAAAGTCAACCAAGAGGTGTTTTCAGATATCTTAAATTTTCACTATGTGATTCAAGCAATGAACTGCTTTTCTTAGGAAACACCTGAGGAGCTCGAAACCAATCTTTTGGGCATGCATTATTATTTAGTTGTTCATTTTCTGCATTTATATCATCAATCCAGACTGAAACAAGAATTGGAATAAAAGTACTTGGGGTTGAACTACCATTGTATCTATTTTTCCTCAAACAAATGAATATGAACATGGGCCTACGGACACTACCATTTGGCGTTATGCAATTTGTAAGCTGTAAATATTAGCCTTTCCCAGTAATGTATAAACCACAAGCAACAACAGCTAAAAAGGATGAAAGCAAAACTATTTAGAAAAATGAAACAGCAAATGAGTAGGTACAGAAAGAATATAAAGACAGACAAAGTAACATATATATGAAATCAGTTGCAGCCAAATAGAGGGTCGGCTGAGAAAAAAAAAGAATGTGATGTTTACAAAAAAAGGAAACAGAATGACAACCCAGTGGCAGAAAAATGCAATACGCAAACAAGAGCAATACAAGTAGTGCAATATATATTGATTGAGTTCTGGCGTCTGGCCTGGGGTGTCTTTTCAGCAGTATACATACCACTTATACTGCTCGATTCAGACTTTAATGATATTATATAAATGATAATTCATATAATATTTGGGGTCAATAATATTTTTTTGTATAAACTTACATAGTTTCACCAAAAGAGCATGTTAATTATGCATATTTGGACGTCTTGGGATGTCCTATGGTGTCCTAGGGTGTCCTGGGGTATTAAGACTGACCGTGTATATATATATATATATATATATATATATATATATATATATATATATATATATATATATATATATATATATATATATATATATATATGCTAATCTACAGTAATAAAAACTGCTTTTTATGTAAATGTTGTGTTGGAGGTGGTAGCATACAAAAGTGTGCTATAATAATCCAGATAGAATCAAGCATATAAAAGTTGGTACGATATAAATTGATGTGTGTGACATTAGATAATATGCATTAAAAGTGAATGAATTCTGAAACTGTTTAAAGAATTTGACTCCAAAAAAAATTTTAAACTGACATCTTATTTGCATATGCAGATTGTGACATATTTCTTTATTTTTAGCTTTCAAATGGACTTTGTTATCTTCAGCATATCTTTCACTGTATAATGAACGAACATGTTAATGGAATCAACTTAGTATTTCTGATCATTTGCTCAAGCAATGTAAACTTTATATAAATAAGTAAATGATTTACAAAGAACAAATACTTCCATGAAAATGGGGAAAAAATAAGTGCTAATGATGGGTTATTACGTGACAATGATCGAATTTGATAGGATCATAACCACAGAATCAGGCCAGTTGTTACTTACGATACCAATTTAAATTTATAAGACTTTATAGGCCAGAATAAGGGCAGACCAAATTTGTCCAGCTGACATTCAAATTAATGTAAAATAGATTTAACAATGTTCTTTTAGCATGTGTGATGAAAAAGTAAAACATATAAAACAGTGCTGAGATCTTACTTAGTTTTATAAGTTTATGTCAAAACAACTGATGCTAATTTCCCCTATACAGAATGTGGCATGACCAAATTATTGTAGGAATTTCCAATAGCAAAGTTTTATATGAATATTAAACTAATAGAATGAGTTGTAAACACACCAGAGATTGGAAAAAGGACACATACAAACAAGAAATGTCACAAACACGTGACAAATGCCCCAAAAGGAATTGATCTAGCATGAGACACATTTGAGGGAAGTTGGCTGTTATATAGGAGATATGCTCCAGACACGAAAAACCTAGAAAAGAGGCCAGAAGTCAATGTAAGATCAAAGTGACCCAAAACGGTATGCATCACTCCGCAATCCCAGGAATCAACACCCCAAATTTGGGAATCCTACATTAAATAATATAGGAGATATGCTCCAGACACAATTATTCTTGAAACTAGGTCATAGGTCAAGATCACAGTGACCTAAAAATGGTATGCGACACATCAGCATCCAAAGATGTATCAATGCAGAAAATTTGAGATTCCTCCCTCAAATAATATATGACATTCTGAGATATGCTCCTGACACGATTATTGTAGAAATTAAGCCAAGGTCACAAAACTGATACATGACACTCTGCCATCCCAAATTGCAACCACGTACCAAATTTGGGATTCCTACCTCAAATGATATATAATATGCTCCGGACACAATAATTATTAAAACTAGGTCAGAGGTCAAGGTCACAGTGACCTGAAAATGGTATCTGACATTCTGCCATCCCAAGATGCATATACACACACCAAATTTGGAATTCCTACCTTAAAGAATATAAGAGATATGCTCTGGACACAATAGTTCTTAAAACAAGGTGAGAGGTCAAGGTCACAGTGACCCAAAAATGATATGTGACACTCAGGCATCCTAAGATGCATTTACACACCAAATTTGGAAATCCTATCTCAAAGAATACAGGGGATATGCACGAGACTGAATGCAATTTCTAGAAACTAGGTCAGAGGTCAAGTTCAAGGTCACAGTGACTAAATAATGGTATGCGACACTTTGTTATCTGAAGATGCATCCACATCCAAATTTGAGATTAATACCTCTAATAATATAAGAGAATTGCTCCAGACACGATTATTTTAAAAACTAGGTCAAAGGTCAAGGTCACAGTGACCCGAAAATGGTACATGACACTCATCTATTCCAAGATGCATCCACACACCAAATTTGGAATTCCTACCTCAAAGAATTAAGAGATATGCTTCAGACACAATAAATCTTAAAACTAGGTCAGAGGTCAAGGTCACAGTGACCACGAAATGGCATATGACACTCCGTCATCCCAAGATGCACTTACGCACCAAATTTGGAATTCCTATCTCAAAGAATATAGGAGATATGCACCAGATTCAATGCAGTTTCTAGAAACTAGGTCAGAGGTCAAGTTCAAGGTCACAGTGACCAAATTATGGTACGCGACACTTCGTCATTGTAAGATGCATCCACACACCAAATTTGAGATTCCTATCTGAAATTATATAAGAGATATGCTCTGGACACGATTATTATAACTAGGTCAGATATTAAGGTCAAGGTCAAAGGGAACCGAAAATGGTTTGCGACACTCCACTAACCCAAGATGCATCAACACCTCAAATTTCGAGTTCCTACCTCAAAAATTGTGAAAGAAAGGCTCTGGACACAATAATTCTTAAAACTAGATCTGAGGTCAGGGTCAGGCTCACAGTGACCCGAAAATGATATGTGACACTCCGTCATCCCAAGATGCATTTACACACGAAATTTGGAATTCTTATCTCAAAGAATATATTAGATATGCACCAGACTCAATGTAGTTTCTAAAAACTAGGTCAGAGGTCAAGTTCAAGGTTACATGGACCCAATTATGGTACGCGACACTTTGTCAGCCCAAGATGCATCAACACACCAAATTTGTGATTCCTACCTCAAATAATATAAGAGATATGTCCGGATACGATTATTCTAAAAACTAGGTCAGAGGTTAAGGTCAAGTTCACAGTGACCCAAAAATGGTACGCGACACTCCGCCAAGATGTATCTACACACCAAATTTGGAATTCCTACCTCAAAGAATATAGGAGATATGCACCGGACACGAAAGTGGGACGGACGGACTGACGGGCGGACGGACAGTGTGATTACTATATGCCTCCCAAAGTTCCTTTGGGGGCATAAAAAGTCAACTGTTGAGTGTTCTGGCAAAAATAGTATGAAGAGGCCACCCTAGTCGCAAGGTTGATAAGTATCTATGTATTTCTGATTTCCCTAGGTCTTTTTCCTCATTTATCTCCAAAAGAAATCATATTTCTTCCACAATGAAAAAGATATCATACATATCAGATATATTGCAGTGTATTTATTGTCGTATGTGTTACATTTGTGTATGATAAAGTATACCAAATATTGAAACCTTATCTCAGATTTGTTCTTTGACAGTAGCAAAAGTATGAAAATCATTGCATTAAGATGGAAACAATAATTGCTGATCTAATTTAATAGGATATACTTTAATATAGTGGACCTATGTGGAATCCTGCCTTATAAGAGGATGCATCCATACAAATGTGGTATCAAAATAAACTTTGACATCTTAACTACACAGAAAGACCAATAATAATAGCTATATTCTCGTATAGGGTGAATATCGAGGCCTTTCAACTTCATAAGGGTCAACGCAATTTTCGCTTCATCGCGCATCAGTGTACATGATCATTTCCAACACTCGTGCAAGCCTCTGGGATTATGCACTTTGGAAATCAGATCTTGGAACGATTGGGCAATGATTATAAATGATACTCATTCCGTGTTTTCTGCAATAAAAAGGTTCTCACATCATAAAATGCACAAATCCTTCACTCCTGTGAATCTTGTTGACAAGTCGGCCATTTTGGTAGAAAAGTAGATAAAAAGCGCCTGGATAACACTTGCTATTGTCGCGAACTCCCCAGTAGCTCTCACAAGATTAAAGGGTGCCGAGTCATAGAGGGGCATCGATAACAGAAATGCTGTTTATTCCGTATAAGTAACATTGACGGAAAAAAACGCATTTTGATATAAAAACATTGTATTCTTAAGAAATGTGGAATCATTTCTATATAGAGATGCAACCAGATTTTTGGCAAAGACTGAATAATTGTCTTCTCAAGAAATGTGGATGCATTTCTATCTAGAGATGTGACCAGATTTTTGGCCCAGACTGAATAGTTGTTTTCTTAAGAAATGTGGAATCGTTTCTATATAGGGATGTAACCAGATTTTGGCCAAGACTGAATAAGTGTTTTCTCAAGAAATGTGGAAGCATCTCTATATAGAAACGATTCCACATTTCCTAAGAAAACAATTATTCAGTCTGGACCAAAAATCTGGTTGCATCTCTATATAGAGATGATTCCACATTTCTTAAGAAAACAATGTTTTCATATAAAATATGTTTTATTCCGTAAATGTAACCAATACGGAATAAACAGCGTTTCTGTTATAGATGCCTGTCTATGGATACATCTTCAAGAAGACGAATAACTGTTGGGGAGTTTTACAGCATAACTCCCCAAAACATGATCCATGTTTAAAAGACGCTTGCATTTTTATTGTGACATTGAAATGGCCGACATCAACCGTGAAAAAACACTGACCCTTGCCCGATTTAACTGATCATTACAAACGATATTTGGACCCAGGCCTATTGATTGTAGTATAAAAATGGAGATGAGATACTGTTGTATATAATTCGACCACACAAGTGTGGACACATCCTCTTATATGGCAGGATTCCACATAGGTCCACTATATTAAAGTATTTCCATTTAATATAATAAATAAAGTGCTCAAATGAAGATTTGACCAGCATGTGTGATTTTGGTACTTATCACATATTGGCAAAAGCCAGCATTAATCGTCCATGCTGACGCAGTGGAGCCAGCTGTCTTAATTATGGCCTACATCTATAGTTAGTGTATTCAGGGAGCAAATGCACTTCTGAGTCTACACATTTACACAGGCTTACATGAGCCCCACTGTGATAAGTACATGTACCAAAATCAAAAGTGCTGGCTCATTTGATTTATTCTTTGCGTTACTAGTTATAATCTATTTAGCTTGATTTGAATTATGAAAATGATTAGAAGGATGTGATTTTGTAACCACGATCATATTTTCATTTGGCATGCTAAATAGGAATAAAAAAATCACTGTTAGACTAACATAATTGACAGAAATAGGTCAAAGCAAAATTACCAATGAATTTATTTAAGTCCATTCAATTAGTCATGTCTACAATACAATACTGACAATGCAAATGAGCTTTTCTATGTGTTATCCCTTTAAATTTATCACTTACAAAGAAACTTTGAACAAAACTTATGCTGTCATGTTTCATTACTTCACAAAATTGTATAACCAGATGTAACAGATGACAAGTGTTCAATTCTCCTAAAAATATTTGTGTTATGCATGTTACCGAGGTGATAATAAAGGCTTTAGATATAGACGGATCCATCACCATAGCGGATATAATCATAGCTTTGGCATGGTGGGTGCCATATATGGGTCAGAAACAACTATGATTTTGAAAAAAAAACTTTGTTTTTTTTTCAAAGGATAAACACCTGTTTTAATTCTTCATTTCTTGATTTTGACCATGCTTAAAATGATTTACAATTTTAGAAATTGTAAGGTAGCTTTCCTTGATTGTTATCAATATAGTTGCTGTAATCAATAGCTGATATGCTATATATGTATTTTGTTGGCTTACCTAATGGTCAAGTGATCTTAACCTACCACATGCTTAATATCATGTTTCATCTAAATTGAACTATAGACAGTGAGGAAAATGTCTTGCATATACAATGTATCATTTCATGTATAAAAATAATTAAACATATATAAGTGTAAGACTACATGCTTAATATCATGTTTCATCTAAATTGAACTATTGCCAGTGAGGAAATTGTCTTGCATATACAATGTATCATTTCATGTAAAAAATAATTAAACATATATAAGTGTAAGACCACATGCTTAATATCATGTTTCATCTAAATTGAACTATAGACAGTGAGGAAAATGTCTTGCATATACAAAGTATCATTTCATGTATAAAAATAATTAAACATATATATAAGTGTAAGACAGTTAAGTAATATTATTTAAGCATTTAAGAAACATTATTTGATCATTGAATTAAGCATTTTCTGTAAGTGATTTTTACATATATTGATATATATTTTTACATATATTCGATAAAACACTCTTAATTGAAATGGCTTTGAGTTCTAGCCTTTTCCTTTTCATCACCCATACTTTTGTCAGAGTTTAATCCCACTTAGAATTTATGTTAAAAAGGTAGTAGTTATTGTTTTTCACATCTAATTGAACCCTCAAATGGCAATAATCTACATCCTCTAGCAGTTTAACCTCATATGATGCTAATATTGCACTAAATAATATGTTTAAAGAAATGTAACGTATGTTACAGTAAATGTGTAAATGTGTTGAACTTATACTGCTAGTCATTTAATTCAATTACAAGATAATATTGATATGTAAGAATAAGAAACAGCTTGATATATATACTATAGGATATCCTATTATTTTAGGGTAACTTATTAAACCCTGCCTTTGCAGGGTAACGCCCCAACCCATAGAGAGGTAACATGCAATATTTTGTGGCTTATGCTATGTGGTTTTAAAAAATAATAGTGTAGTAAACTACCTCTCAGACATATTTCGGCAGTTCATGGTCTAGTGGAAGCACACCACTAAATAGTAGTATATTTGAAAGTAAGTAACGTATATAACTGCAATATAATGGACTTAAGTTGTATTGATGCGTACCAGCTGTTTGCTGTGTTTAATTAAGTGATTTTAAGGCCATCAGCATGTTGATAAATAAGATTTAGGTATAGGTTTGTATTTGCACAAGAGGATTGGAAGCTGTTATGGGGTAACATAGTTAACATGGCTGTAACACAGTAACGCCCCAACTGCCAGAGGGCTAACATGTGTCATTTTGCTTCATATATAGTGTAGTTTTAGAAAACCATAGTGTACAAAATTCCCCCAGGTGAGGGGGGGGGGTCTATAAGTAGCTCACGGTCTAAAGTGTCTGGCTCAATGACACAACAAAGTGCATCTGCCAAGCATCGAACCAACAACCCCTTCATTGTATACCAGTGCAATAAAGCCCTCGATGAAATATCGGAAATTGCAACATTGCATTGGTGTATACACTGCTAAGTTTAAAAACAGTAATAAAGTATACTTTTTTTCTTGCCCGAACTTCTATTCATAAAAATTGGGCAATTGTTATCTGTAATACTGTAAATAGCGTTACAAGACATATATGCGATGCTCAAACTTCGCGACTAAGGCATAATTTATCTATATCCGTAAACGACAGCGTGATTTTGTCATTTCGCAAGGGTTTAATTTTCACGAAATATGTGCGAAGTTTCGCGAAAATAAAATCCTCAATAAAATTTCCGAATTTACAGTAATTTGATTTGTACAATAAACATCATACTAAGGTAAGGATGGTCATATGTATGAGGGGTCACAGGGTATTATAAATATATTTTATATTTTTTTTTTAAGTTATGTATTTCTTTCTCTGACGGTCGATTTTGTTTAAGCAATCAGTGCAGACCCTGATGAAATTCCGCATAATGTACTATTTCATCTGGGTCTTTGATGTTTGCAAAAGTACCCGTATTTTGGGAAACCATGAGAAGCATAGTGGCTTAGTGCTAAAGTGAAGGGGTCGTTGGTTCAAGCATTGACAGAGGATATTTAATGGGCGTGTGATGGAGGTTATGACTTAGAACTGGGCCCTGTTGGGCTGGATGTCAAAATATGATTTCGTCCTCTGCTGGGGGAGGGGGTCAAAATAAAACGTCAGGATTTTATGGGGGATATGGGTTATAGGTTGCATTTTTGTAAAATGCAGTTGACTTCTGGGGGCCACCATCCCCTGACTCCCAAATATATACATCTATGGTTGCCACTTCATCCTTTTCTTTATAATATTTGTTGTAATTTCTCATCCTCAGCATCTTGTCTTTAATTGAATAATCATTTTATAAAAAAAAGTCTATATCATTTCCTTCCTGTATGACACCAATGCTACATGATCTTGTCTTAATGCACATTCCCTATAAAGTTCCATGAAGTTACCGAGTTATGGGACGTACAAAAATGGGGAAAAATCATAGGGTCATAAGATGGAATCTTAAAAATGAGGAATAATCATATTTCATTTCAATTATGGGGTGTATGAAAATTATTCAAAATAAGCATAAAACCAACCAAAGGGCCATAACTCTGAAACGAAAAATGGAAAGCAACTATAGTTGTACGCGACAATTTGTCTTGACCTGGTACGCATTTTCTCATAAAGTTTCATGAATGAAGATCTATGTAACGGTTATTGAGTAATGGTGCGTAAAGTGTTTTTTTTTACATTATTCAAAGGGGCATACCTCAGAAACTAAGGAAGGGAGAACATGCATTCTTTTGTGGGACACATTGTCCAGACCTAATACACATTTCTATAAAATATATCGTTAAGATGCCTTGAAGATTGTTAACGGACGGACGGACAGCGCGATGCCATAATACATCCGTTCAGGTACTTAATATTCAAATATGACTATGTGCGCCTGGAACAAGGGAAGGAACTCTAAGGTAACGTGAGTGAAAAAATATCATGATTTAGATTTCTTGAAAATGATATTTTGTTAACATAATACACTGCTCAAAATTTTTTAAAGGAACACCTGAAAATTTTCCACAGATGATAATGTTAACCCCTGTCCAATAGACAAGCCATACACTTCACTAGACAATAAGGTAGAAACTTAATTCCTTTTGATATCTTTGCGAAGAGAGTGAAAGTATTGGATCAAAAGAGGTTTTTGACAAAACAATCGTTGCTCAAGTTCATGGCTCAAATTTTGTAATTTTTAAATTTCTTGAAAATAACGATTTTTTTTTCTGGAACTCTGTAGATCACCGGTTTTTTATAACGTAATCTAAAAATTTCTGCAACATTGAAAGACTATTGAATGTAAAGAAATTATGCTGTTTTGGTGTTTGATTGAAAAAATAGAATTTAAATTTGGTTTTGAAAAAAGGGATATTTTTAACAAAATATCATTTTTGAATAAAACATTCCATGGATATTTCTGGAAAGAGATTACTTCATTTTTACTAACAATCATCATCCTTGATAGGTAGCCAAATTAATCACAGGACAAACTTGTTTTTGCCTTAATAATCCAACTCTCGCTATCAGACTGACTATGAGTGCATGTGTATTGTGATCAATGGCAAAACAAACAGTGTTCCTTTAACTATTTTGAGCAGTGTATATTATGTAATATGCCTTATGTCCTTGTCAGCAATTGTTTATTCATGTCGGGACGATTTCCCGCTTTCCTGGATTGAACCAGTACTAAGCAGAGGATAAAGTATTACAGATAAACTTTTTTATCTTATTGAAAGAACATTCAATAGAAAAAATCTCCTTACCTTGCATGTAATGACAGAAACGCATTTTTTACTTCAGAAAAAAAATCATGCACGCTTGTCAAAATGTATGTGATGGACTGACCTTTTTGTCGGACAACATTTTTATTTGATTTGGCACCAAGCTGTACAGACAAGTAGTTGGGATTCATATGGGCACTAATTGTTCTCCCCTGGTTGCCGATTTATTACTGTTTTGTTATGAGAGGGACTTTATGATGTCTCTTTCTGATGATAAGCAGGCTGATATCATTGATGATTTTAACACTACATCCATATATTTTGGACGATATGTTAAACATTATTCTAACAGACCTCGCCTATAGATCCAATGTTAAAAAAGTGATATATCAAACAATAATTCACAGCTAAAGTGTGTGATAGCTGACATAATTTGTTACTGGAGCGTTAGACGGTGTCACGTCATTTTACGCTTGAAAGACGTTACAATACATTTAAACGTATGCGACGTAGTCTAAATATCGGCGGGAGTTCTTCAGTGCAATGGCGGAGAGTTGGAGGAAGCTGGTTACTTCAAATGTGTTTTTCGTCGTCTATTGTGCGTTAGAATCGAAATAGATCAGCTCCAGTTCGTGAATTGTTGAGTAATAATTCGCTGTTTGTCCGTCAGTTGTACGAAGATAAATCACTCGCGCTACGCGCTCGTGTCTTGATCTTCTTTACAACTGACCTCTAAAAAGTGAATTATTAAACAACAATTCACTGCTGAAGCCAATCTATTTCTTAAAGCTGCTTAGTCTGTAACTTTTGATCTTCTAATTTTAAAAATAATGTTTTTATTTTTCAAGAACACAGTAAAAATACTCAAATTCAGGTAAACATTTTACCATTGTCGTAAATCTTAACAAGTTATCACTATCAAAACAGCTGCATTTATGTTAAAATTCAACGGTCTAGAATTATTGGAGGGACGCATATAATTACCAACAAGAGAAAAAACACCTGTTTGATAAGATAATTCACTTTTCCATGCAGTTTTCAGCTGTACTGAACATTTTATTGTGAAAACATAGCTTAATTCTGCTTTTACAAATGATTTAAAAAGAAAATAAAAAATTTCGAAAAATGTTCATAGTTACAGAGTATGCAGCTTTAAATAATGTTTATATTTACAATATGGTAAAGATCTTTACCCTCTTTCTTACTTTTACTCATCAATTTTTTCAGAATCAGAAAGTCGGAATTTGTATTATCCATAGCTGCTTCTATGTGAAAATGACGAAGATTCAGAGACACCAGCGGTGGACAACGGCCATCTTGGATACAGAACATTTGTTTCTAATTTTAGGATCTCATTAATACGTAATTCTTGTGATTCATTACTGCCAATGAGGATTATCTTAAATTTGCTATAAGATTATTGTTGGTAGTCTTTTTTTGAAAAAAAAATGACCACGATTATTTACTTTTCTGACCACCAACTGTTTGTGACAGAGGCAGATTTTACCAATTCTATGTTTCCTTCTTTGCCTATGGATTTTGCAGGTTGTTAAATTTGGGAAAGAAATACAACATGATCTTTTATGACTTTCCTAGCACACAGTCTGGTCATAAAGTCACAGCAGAATTATAAACTTAAGGCTAAAGGGGTACGTGCATTAATGGGCTATTTTGGCCCCCTCTACAGTGAGCCACTTTAGTTACGGACCACCTTTTCAAGGCGCACATTTTTGACAAAAATACTGGAATCAAACATTCTCTATGCTCATATACTTATTTCCATTTTATCTGTTTGATTACATCGAAAAAATATCAAACTCCCTCATGCGAATCAGTCTGTGGCGTCAAAAGCAATTTTGACAAAAATGCTCGTGCAACCCTAACGTCTATATTTTCTATTTTCGTTTTGCGATAGGAATTATCCATGGTGATCGTTGTGACAGAAAAACAACCAAAATAATTGTTGTATTCAAGTTAAATCCCCTTTGTCGGTCGTTGGCGTTTGTAACGCTGTTACTTTTTGAAAAAAAAATGCTCGTTTTGACGTCATATTAACGTCAGATGCAATAATTGAACAGGTTTTCCTTCGCAAATTGTTTTGTTATGAGTCACTTGTTGTCACAGAAGTATCAAAACACTAAAACATCTTATCATTGACACATCTTATAGCCTTGGTAGTAGTGACGTCATCACTAACGTCAACACCCTGACGCCAATAAATCAATTTATTTTTTTACGAAAATAAACGGCGGATACATGGATGTTTAAAATGAAATTATAAAAGAAGAGTTTTGATAGCGTGTTTACTCAGAATCATACGAAATTTTAACTAACTTTAAAAAAAGTAATAAGATTAAATATTTTTGAACTTTAGTCAGCTGAGAACCAAAATAGTAAAACGCTTTAAAATACTGATAAAGTTAACACATTCCCGTCTCACAGTATGTAATCTGTAATAAACATCCTGTACCCGTTCCTCCTAGCTCTCGCCTTATAAACATGAATAACAACACTCCTTCATAACCAGTAGTCGGAAAAATGCGTGTATTTAGGTACATGTACACGTTTCGATTTATATTGTTAGCGATACAGACAATACACATTCAAACAAGGTAAGAAAAGCCATTTTATCTATTCCATTCCGTTTTATTCCATGATTTTAACGGTTTCCTCCTTTGCATTTTGCTTTGTTAAAAAACGACCCGCTCACAATCAGAGCCGTTCTGTGCCGAAAACGAGCTTAAATGCCAGTTTGCATGGTTTTAGTGGAATTGGCAATCACATGTGTACATGATTACATGGTTGTAACTATAACAGTTACTAAGATCTACGGAAACATGAATTTCAATAGGTGGGCCCTCGCAATTACAGCTGTACAAACAACTCTCACATCACGGTTTCCGACAACTGGTAACGCACGAGGGCTGTAATTCATAATGTATAAGGCGAGAGCTATGAGGAACGGGTACAGGATGTTTATTTCAGTTTACATACTGTGCGTCTTAGATAATGCCAAGATTAAATCGGCTCTTATCTCTGTCATTGCAGAAATTAGACCCAGAAAATGCAATGTGATCTGAGTTTTATTTGAAATAATGCAATGTGAAATGGTGTTTTGAGGGTAGTGCCCTTCAAGATCCATTTTCTCACATGTTACTCATCTGATCACAATAACATTTCTATGGCTAATGCAAATATAGATGCGCTTTATTCTGGTAATAAATATAGCATATGTCTTTTCCGAGTAATTACATTTTATTGGTGGTGCGTACCTAAAGTGGCTCACTGTAGAGCCAAAAACTGAAAATTGCTTTGCACCATTTTTGATTGGTTTATTAGAAGAAAAACTGATATGTAAAATTTCTGCATTTACTTAAATTTTACCGTTGCTATGGTAATAAACATGGCTCATAAATAGGCTTAAACAGAGAAATTGCCATTTTGGACCAAATTTTAGGCTTTTTGAGACCAACTTTTTAAGAATTTGATATCAGCACAGCTTAATACCGAAAATCCCTTTAATATGTGTGCAGCGGTAAGTCTCATCTTCTGTTACAATATCCTTTTGGTATTTGCTTGTGCTCTTTTGGTATTTGCTTGTGCTCTTTGTTAATTTCTCTGTCAAGCCTCTCATTTTTAGTTTAGTTTAAACATATTTTATTTGATAAACTCTTTACATGTGTACAAACAAGAGCATACATACAATCTATTACAGAGTTTATAAAATTGGATTTTTGCTGCGAAGTGGTCAATTTCCTAATGTCAGCCATTTTTGTTACCATAGCAAAGGGTAAAGTCAAAGTGATTTGAGACTGACTTTTACACTTTCTTTATTGTTCTAATAAACTGGTGAAAAATATTTTTATATTTTAGCCTCATAAGGGGGCTAAAAAAGCCCTTTAACGCACGTAGCTCTTTTGACTGTTTCCACAGAGATTAGTGCAAAATGCTGATAATTTATGGTAAATGTTATGATTCTTCACATTCCAGTCAACACTTTTTCATTCATGTTAGGACGGTTCTTCCTGGGTTAAACAAGATATAGCTAAAGCAGCAGGTAAAGTGTCTTGCTCAAGGACACAACACAATGACTCCGCTGGTAGTGGAACTACTGTTAATTCGGAAATTTTTGCGAGGGTTTTATTTTAGCATATGCGAAGTTTCGTGAAAAAAAATCCTCGCGAAATGGTGAAATTACTTTGTCGTTTACTGATATAGGTAAATTATGCCCAAGTTGCGATTTTAGCGCCACAAATATGTCTTTTAACGCAAATCGCGAAAATAAAATTGATGCGAAAATTTTCCGGATTTACAGTATAACTAGCTAATTTTTTGTCCTCAGTCTAACACCATATGAGTTATGCCACTGCACTCCTAATTTGAGGTAATCTGGTTTCAAGCTTATTCACTGTTTTTGAAAACCAAATTCGTTTAGTCATTGGGAAGGCTCCATTCTTCTTTTTGTGCATGCTTTTGCTTTCCAAAATTGTATTACTTGGTGTGCAGAAACAAAAGGGCAAACCTATTTTCAGATAAAATGGCAGTATTTATACATGGCATATTGTATTTACCTAAGCAAAAATAAACAAATTAAATAAATTGAGTAAACTGAAATAAATCTGGACGTAACTGGAAGATACTTTGAAATATATGTCTTAAAATTCAAGTATCACTGGGCTATATAACTAAATTTTGAAGCGTTTGTTCAGAGAAAAAGTGTTTCTTTCAATGTGTGTATAGTTCAGGGGGAAATGTTGTTTTATGTATTTCAAGAAAGCTGCCATGTTGACCACCTTGGATATGATATTGTTATAAATACAGCAGTTTTGAATCCTCAGTGTTGCCTGGTGACTCAACAAATAATTCATTTCAATCTGACATATGGTTTTGGGTGTGTCATTACATGAGCTTTAAGATGGCTGCCATCGCCGCCGTCATAGATTTGGTAAGAAACGATTTCAGTAATTCTTGATAGCAATGTTTGCGAATGATGCCTCTCCCACGGTTCACAAGGTAAGTGAGTATTATCAGGAAATATCAGAATCACACACTGCAGATCAACCCACGGCGCCGTGAGGAAAAGCCACAGAGCATTTTAGTAACAATACATCTGTAAAACAATAATAGCAAAGCAACCAGCTTTCTCTTCCTCTTCCAGAATTGCAAAAACTAGAATGGACACAAAGTAATGCAAAACAAAACGAAGACAACCACAGAACGTCCCTTAAACAATGGGGAGTACATTAAACAATAGACCAACAACAACAGAACCACTGCTTTAGAACTCTCAACAGCCCAAGCCACCATGGGGGGGGGGGGGCTTAAATGCCCTAGATTCTGTTGTTGTTAAAACACAAAATTGTTTAGCTCGCATGGAGGCTTCCGAACTAATGCAATGTATCATCATGGAGATACAATCAATTCCCATTAAAATACTATCATGATACAAAGAAAAGGGCTTATGACACAGATAGTCAGAGCTAAAGAAAATGAGCCAGTGCATGAGATTTTCAACAATGTGGTATGTGCAACCAGCAAAGGCTCAGACCAGCCTGCGCATACGCGCAGTCTGATCAGAGCCTTCGCTAGTCGCTTGAGTATTCTATGATTGTTAAGCTACTGAGTGAACACCATTTGGAGTTTCTAAGCTTAAAAGGAGGCTGCAGAGGCTTGTCTGGGTCTGCTCTTGTCAAAATGTCAAATTGTTGGAAATCTCATGCACTGGCTCAAATCTCAAGTTATGTTACGGTGAACCCAGCCAAAGACAAGCATCAGGCACCAACCAACGACTTAAAGCTTTGCGTCAGGGCCGTCTTTAAGTCTAAGGCTTGATCTTACGTCGTGCAATTAAAGAGGAAACCACAGCTATCGACTGTGATCGGTTCACAATCAGGGATGCAGACTGTCGCATGATATCCATGTTGTATCCCACTTTTAAATAATCTTTTTTAATTGATCACTAAAATTAGGCTTCCCAAGAATTATTTTAAATTCACAACTAAATTGCAATAAAAACAGATTCTTATATACCTTGTTGCAGGAGAGTCTTTAAGCAAATATTGTATTTAACAAATAGTTCTGACTGCGGGTAATACAATTTAGAAAAAAGCTTTACAGAGACTGCTTCATTCTTTTGCTTAGGGTCACACTTTACACACAAACTTGGTAGAGGGCTTACATTGGTGCTGTAAAAATAACTCTAGATGATGTTTTCAAAAATAATATAATTCTATGTTTTCCTCAAAATAGCCTGTATAAAACTTATATCTGCCATTACCATTAACCCTTTGACAATAACTCTGGATCATGTTTTCAACAATAATATGATTTTATGTTTTCCTCAACATAGCCTGTATAAAACTTATGTCTACCAATACCATTAACCTTTTGACAATAACTCTGATCCATGTTTTCAACAATATTATAATTTTATGTTTTCCTCAACATAGCCTTTGTAAACTTTGTGTCAACCATTACCATTAACCCTTTGACAATAACTCTGAATCATGATTTCAACAATAATATAATTTTATGTTTTCCTCAACATAGCCTATGTAAAACTTGTGTCTACCATTACCATTAACCCTTTGACAGTAACTCTGAATCAAGTTTTCAAAAATGATATAACTTTATGATTTCCTCAACATAGGCTTTGTAAAACTTGTGTCTAGCATTTACATAAACCCTTTTAGAAATAGAAACCCCAAAGCGGATATTTTTATAAACTGTGAAAACCAAGATGAAGTGCCGCATTAGTGGCATTTCATCAAGGTCTACACTGTTTGCTAAGACGAAATCAATCTTCGAAGAAAGAAATACAAATTTTTGAAAATTATTACCTGTGATCCCCTAAATGTAAACAATTGACCACCCTGACTTAAAGTAATTATTCAGGCCCTATTAAAATTTGTCTTGATCAAATATAAAATCCTCATTAATAACGAATTTATTTTTACCATTCTGCTTCTTCATCAGCTAAGGTGATTAAAAGCCTGTTCATTGCCCATTAAACCAGTAACTGGCTGCTGACATCTTCCAATTAGCTTGCTTGAATTCAAGAATCTGGTCACCTTAGCTGTGAGTTAATCGAGGCAATCTCAATGGAGAGAGCATGTTATTAGGCTGTGCTTCCATTCAATTATTTCATTGAGTAAGTATGAATGGCTTCAAGTGATAAGAATGAGAATCGTTTTAGACACAGCCCATGTTACATTTTTGCACTACAGAATTAAGCAGTCTGGTTCAGAGCCCCTAAGTAAATAAAAGTTAATAGCATTAATAGAAATTGTAACATTTAGCTCTGTTCATGATATCTACTGCTGGCAAACCTTTTGACCCAGATCAGGCCCAACAAAATAAGGGACCTGATCAAGATCCAAACTGTTTGGTGCTCTGATCACATTCCTGAAAAGAGTTTTTTGAAAAAGTGATTTCTTAAAGAAATAGACAGACAATTTAAACATTCAAAATAATTCTGTATTCGCAAAGATAATTTGCATTATTTAATGTCATAGTTTTTATCATTTCTATTATCATTTCCATAAATCTGAACAAATTCTTGAAAATTCAAACCAATAAAATGGCTTTATTGCAAGCCAAACATACTCAGATCAGCCTGTGCATTGGTCCATGCAGACAGCAAAGACTCTGACCAGTGTGAATTATCCAGGCTGATCTGAGTCTCGGCTGTTTGTTAATGCATCTGCCAATTCTAGTCAGTCCTCGAAACTTGGATACTTACCTACCCAAAACACTGATCAGACTATAATCAAACGCAGATGCGATGCTTGATGCTCATACCATTTAACGTTAAACCTGTTTGTGTCGTCTGCTGATAAGCTTTACAAAAAAATTTGATAAAGAGTAAGGTCTTACATTTTATCGGGTCTGGTCTGAATCCAAACTGTTTGACAGTCTTTGATAAACTTTCCAAAAAGTTTAGAAATAGATAAGACCGAACATTATACACTGATTGTTATTAACCTGTTTGACCTGTAACTGCACCTTGTGTAGTGCTGCCTGAGAAATACTTCTTGGAGTATTCAAGCAATTAATGGCGATCCCCTGTGGTATGTGAGTGCAATTAAATTATGGGCTAATTGGAGCAGTTTCAACAACATTAATGGTCATATGGTTCCCAGTATACTGTTAGCTCTATAATAAATGCATATGAAAAAAAGTCTGAATTATCCTATTAACTGTATTAAACTCTTTGAGAAATTCCATTAGTCCAAATGGGTTGATTTGATTTTACATGCCGTAGGGCTTTATGTCTCCGAGAAGAAAATTATTTTATGTTTCCATATATAAGAGTATGTAAAACATGTGACCTCCTAGTGGAGCATTTGTTGCCTCATAGTTCTAGTACATAACGATGACTAAGCCACATAGCGCAGTTGGTATGGAGTCCAACTGCAGTTCCAGGTATTCGACTTCAATCCTTTCCCAGTTGCGTATTTTTATGGATATTGATCATGAAACATTAACCCAAATGAATTGTATGCAATCCTTCAAGCTTATGCAATAATTCTACAAATACACAAATCAAAAGTTAATTCAATACATATGTTCCCAAACATATTAAACAAATCTATGTATACATATGTATCTACACAACTATTCCTAATGTATACAGATGTGTCAACATAAATATCATCTATGTATACAAATGTGTAATGATAACAATTCTCTATATTTGCAAATATGCGAACTTTTTACATATAATAGATGTGTCAACATAACAATTCTCTCCATAAATACAGATTTTTAAATATTTCAATACTCACTATATACATATGTGACGCATGAAAACTCTCTATGTATACACACGAATTAACATAACACTTTTCTTTATATTTATTCTTGGGAGCACAGTGGCTCAGTGGTAGAGTGCATGACTGGAGACCGAGGGGCCGCACGTTCGAGCCTCACTGGCGTCACTGTTTTGTGGTCCTTGAGCAATACACATTCATCCTAGCTTAGTACTGGTTCAACCTAGGAAGACCCATCCCTGTTTAACTGAAAGATTGTTGATGGGACGTAAAGAATCAAATTAAACAAATCAAAAACTACATATATGCAGATTGTCAACATTAAAGCTCTCTATCTCTGCAGATTTGTCGATATAGCAACTCTCTGTGTAGACAGGCATGTCGACATAACCATTTTCTATATATACAGATGGGTCACAAATATAGTTCTCTATCTTTGCAGAATCGTAAATGTCACAAGTCTCAGTGTAGACAGATGTATCAACATAGCAGATATCTGTTTATTAGATGCCCCACTATGATATCTCTTCACATATAGAGACGTGTTCGCAAAGCAATTCTCTTTGTACACAGACGTGTCAAACAAAACAGCTCTCCGTATGTATGTAGATGAGTCATATTAAAAATGTATGTATATACAGGGGCGGACTTAATTGATCTGTTCTCTTTACGTTTTTACTCTGAACATGCAGCACAGAAATAAAGCGAATTTTGTAACTCAGGCTTACTCTGTCTACCAAGTTGGTGTAGTCAGAACAGTCATGTGACCTATTCAGAAACAAGATAGCAAAACAGCAAACACTGCCTGCAAGTACTTTTCTGTCTAACAGTAGATTCATATTTGAATCAATAAGTACTCATAAGCACCCAGTTTTAGGCGGCTGTTCCAGCATACTCCGAATACACTAAAACAATCAAATCAAGTCCGACCTAGATTACTTGCATAACATTTCTCTAGGTATACAAATATATCATCATAATACTGACATATTGGTGAACATTATGATTCACTTTTTATACAAATGTGTCAATATAGCAACACTTTGTACACTGATGTTTCAACATAACAAATCTATATACAATCATGTGTATACACATTACTCAGTGTAAAATTTCTCTAGATATAAAATTGTTTCACCATGGCATTTCACTATCTATACAAATGTTTCACCACGAAAAATCTCTTTGAAAGCATATATAATTACAAAATGTGTTTCATGTTTATTTGAACACATTTGAAATTGCTGTTACTCATTTTATTTCTCATTATATTTTGTAATTATTGATTTCCATAGGTTAGCCTGATCTCCAGTTGCCAAGAAAACGCTTTTAACTTTTTTTCGCTGCTTTGAAACAGTCTCTGAAGATGAGTAGTCAAATTTTAAGCATTTAAAAATGGTGTCTGAAACAAAAGGTTGTGAATCGTTCTCAAACAATTTCTCCGAAAGAGATGAAGTTGTTCTCTTGGACCAATCATAAATTATTCATAGATAATTAAAGTATGTTCTATTAGAAAAAAATCGTTTGGATATTTACTTTTTGGAAGCAACTTGAACATCAAATTTTAGGGTTTACAGTTTCAAAGGCAACACGAAATTGAATACATAATAGTACATGAATGCAATAGTTGGTATCAGTTTAATTGGCGATATATACTTGAAATATCTAAAAACTTAAACTTAAATCGACAGTGAGTTTTTAGAATTTGTATAGGACATATTTTATACATTGAATACCCATTTAGGCACGCAGTAGCTATTTGTCAGCTGCATAATAAATTAAAAGGAAATTGCAAATTCAAACATACATTCTCATGAAAGATACACATGTTTTAGCTCTTAGAATCATTTAAAGGTGTTGGGCGTGTATTTTGGGTCACCGTGTTCTTGTTATGTTTTAAATAGCAATTTTGTTTATTTGGCCATACCAGGGACACGTATGTTATTTATGAGAAAGCAACACTTGTTTGTTTATTTATATGCAGTCATTAAAGTGAAGTTCACATCCGTTCCAATAAACATGAAACAAGCCTCATATAAAATTACACATGTATAAAGATTTCTCAATTTTACTTTTTCTCTATGTTAACATTTATCCCATATTGACAATTCTCTTTGTCTATACAGATGTCTTGGTGTGTGTATACACGTGTTTAAACTAAACATTTATCTATCTAAGCATATGTGTCAACTTAAAATTTATATGAATATACATAAAGTTGACACAACCTTACATTGCTCTTTGTCTATCTATATGTCTGTATACAAGTGTCCAACCATAACATTTCTCCATGAAACATATATTTTAAATGTATAGTTGTCCGACTTTAACCATGCTCTTTGTATACAGAAGTCGCTGCTTCAGTGCTATAGTGTACCATCTACCACTGCACACGTTTTTTTTTGTAAATTTGAGCTTGAAAAATTTGGCATCCTGAATTTTGATGCCTGATTTATCATAGACCTACGTATTATTTTAGAGGGTCAAATATATCCATACAGTGTAAATGACTTTTATTTAAAGACATATGCGGCTATTTTTCATTCACACCAAGTTGTCTGGATCCTGCCATTTACGAATTTGGATCAATACAGGTTTCAGATACTCTTATTTCAGATGGATATTTCAACATTTTCTTGACAAAATAACGTAACTACAGAATGTGTCCCAAATATTAATTGACGCTTTATCATGTTTATCAAAACTGATTTCTCAGTACCATATACAGATAATTAGATCAAACAAATGTACACAATTTCCAAGTTTTTACCCTGTTTGGGCATTCGAGAATGGCTGATTCTTGGATTGTCTGTCCAATATGTATGGTTATTTTGAGCGGCAAATGACCTGACCTCGAGGCCTAGTGGTTGGTGTATCAGACTTTGGAACCAGAGAACTAGGGTCAAATCCCAGGTGTGTATCTATTATACATTGTTTTTCGTTTTTTAAGTGTTATAATGCTGAAATACTTATTTAAAGTAGTATGGCATTGTATAAACAACAACAAATTTCACTACCTAACTTTTTATATTGAATTATCCTCGAAACCTGTGGAGTCGGGTTAAATTTGGCTCTCCTGAAAGATAATTAGTATGGTGACTCCCAATTTTTTTCTTTTTTTCTAAAATGTAAAATGATAGTCCATGAAATAAAAACACACATTTAAGATTTTCAATTTCAGATTATTTTAATATATATAGTTATCTCTAAAAAACGACATCCTTTTTTGATTTATGCCAAAACATATGACACAGTATCTTGTTACGGTTTGCGATAACAAATAAATTTCACATTTGCTAAAAAGCGTGAGGTCATGAGCAATAATTAAAATTAAAGTAAGAAGCTTGATAAAGAATACGACTATTTTAGCTTAATATTAAGGACTTAGGTAATTTTCAGAAAATTTGACACGGACTTAGGTAATTTTCAGAAAATTTGACACATGCTGAAAACGTTCGTATGAGATTATGAAAAATTGAGCTTGGTGACAAATCCTTTTTATTTCATAAAATGACAGTCCATACATAAAACAAACTGTATGCAAAGTATTGAAAATATTTCAATGTAGGAAGTATTTATAGTAGCATATGTCCTTAAAGAAAATTTTCAGTATTAAGGAATCTAAAGACATTTTGTTCAGCCTACAGAAAGAATATTATGGCCCCAAAATCGCTTTCTCCGTTCATTGCTATAGTGTTTTATCTTTTCGTATAGCTTATTATTGGAGTCAATTTGTATAATATTCTGGACTAAACTGATTATTTATACCTAAAAAAAGCAGATTTAGTAATGTGTTTTGCAATTTAACAAACAATCGTATGGTGTTGGCCGCTTACATTAGGGAGATAGTCCTTTACTACAGCTTATTATTCATTTCATGGAGTCAATTTGTATGATATTTTAGATTGAACTATATATTTAGAATTTAATGTAGAAGATATAGCCATTGTGTTTTGCATTACAAAACAAAACTACTTCAACTTAGGGCAATAGTGGGTACTACTTCTCACATTGAAATCTTATAATACTTTGCATACAGTTTGTTTAATGTATGGACTGTCAATTTATGAAATAAAAAAGAATATGTCACCAGGCTCAATTTTTCGTAATCGCACACGGAAGTTTCAGCATTTTACAATTTAAAAAAAAAACAAGTCCTTTATATTAACCTAAAATATTTGTCATCGTCATCCAGCTTCTTTATTTTAATTTTATTTATGACTCAGGAATCAAGCTTTTTAGAGAATGTGAAAATTTATTTGTTTCCCCAAGCCGTGAAAAGATACTGAATGATATATTTTGGTAATTCCTCCAAAATAGAAATACGATTTTAAGAGCAATTCGTATATTAAAAAATCTGACATTAAAAATTATAAAAGTTTTGTTTTAATTTCATAGACTATTATTTTACCTTTTAGACAAAAAGAATAAAAATGAGGGTCACCAGACTAATTTTCTTTCAGGAGAGCAAATTTACCTCCGACCATACTGATTTTGAGGATAATTCATTTAAACGTTATGGAGTGTATTTTGTCATTCATATCAACTTGTAGGAAGCAATTCAGCATTATAAAGCTGAAAAAGTAAGAACAAATAATTTATAATAGGTGCCCAACCAGGAATCGACTATGGTCCGCTGTTTTAAAACTGTTCCAAAGTCTAATACGCCAACCACTAGGCCACAAGGTCAGATCATGCGCCTGCCAAACTAACCATATATATTGGACACACAATCCGCATACTGGCCATATTCGTATTGGCATACATGGTTTAAGCTTGGAAATTGTGTATATTGTTTGATTTTGCCAGATCTATCTACCAGTATTAGGAACTGAGATGATCATTTATAATAACTAGTCAATAGATACTCGGACACATTTTAGTTACTTTATTTTGTCCAGAAAATGCGGAAATATCCATCTGACATAAGCGTATCTGAAAACTGTAATGATCCAAATTTGTAAAGGGTCAAAAGACAGGATTCAGACAACTTTCCCCATTTTCCGCCGCAGGAATGGTGCGCATGGGAAATACCCAAAATTGTTTTTAAGCATTAAAACGTGTGTATGGGAGGTAATCTCTTTCTGCACATATTATTCTGTCCATTGTGTCAATTTGTATAATGTTTGAGATAGACGGATTATTTGGAACAAAAAGTAGCAGATAAATTTGCCATTACAGATCATAACACCAACAAACTTCTTCAATTTAGGACTTTAAAATTTATGTAAGGGAGGTAACTACAATTTTTTTCTGTTTTCCCAGAGAATCGACTATTGGCAGATAGAGGAGTATAACACTAACTCATTTAGTCACGTGATAAAACTTTTCATCCATCATTGGCTGTAAATCACTTCAAAAACTATAGCACCACCAAAATTGACTGTTTGTAGATAAAAAAAAAAAACTGAAAAGCATAACGCATTTGAGCTTACTGGGAGGAGATTGTCAAAAGGAATTATCACCAGTAGATAGAACATTTGATTCTGCTTCCAATTGTATGCATAACTCTATTTTGACCAATGTCACTTAGAACACCTTAGTACTGAAGCGACACCGTAATTACGAATTTAGCATTTATTTATGTATACATGTGACTTATTCTAACAATGTTCTATTAGACAGACGCCAACTTAACGACATTCAGTGTATACAGGTGTCTTACATTATTGTTAAACTATATATCACTATATATCCGTTATGAATAGATGCTTCCCCTTAGCACATCTTCATGTCTACGTCAATTGTTTCATCCGCTTCATTCTCTGTGTATAATGTTAACATAAGAAATATTCTTATAATACATCTGTATACATCGTATTTTTTTTAAAAATTCATACACTTATATGCATCCCAAACTGATCAGGCGAGACATCCTCAGATATAATATTACTTAAGTTCAAATACTTATATACATATGGAATTCAGGGTGAATTGCTAAACATTTAGCGAATGCATGACGAAATGTTAAAATAAAGCAATTAAGAAGGCAAAGATCAGGAAACGATACACTCAGTACCACACCTGACCCAATACACCATATGGTAAAGTGACAAACTCACAAGATAACACACACATGAGAACCAAGAGACCACTCCTTTTCCAGCAGGTGATCACCAGACTGCAAGGAACAAACAAGACAGCATACTTAAGACAAATTCGAAACATATAATAAAAAGGATCCACAAAAGAGAAAACACCTTGGGACAGTCAGTACATAATGTTGGAGAGCTAAAACAAATGTTTACATAGAAATAATAGTGTTTGAACTTAAGAATGATATATACACAAATGTCACGCTTATACAATCTTTGATCTATACAGGTGTCTGACCATAAATATTCTACGGTGAAGGAGAAACATACATGTACATAGGAATTAAATTGTTTTAAGTTAGGAATGATTTGTATATATAAATGTCACGCTCACATGATTCTCGATCTACACATATGTCTGACCATAAATATTCAACTGTTAAAGTGAAACATCCATGCACATAGGAATAAAAGTGTTTGAACTTAAGAATAATCTACAAATATTGAAGTCACACTCACACAATGCTCTATATATTAAGATGTTTAATGACTTTAATGGATGTTTCAATTTAACTTCACATTTTGCACATGTCGATCATTTTAACAATTCTATGTGTATACAGATATCAATACCATGCAATTCTAAAATTTAATGAATGCATTTGTGATATCATAATAGTTTGCAATGCATACGTATATTTGACCATAATAATGTGCAGGTTGGTCCGAGTCCTTGTTTTATCAAGCCCCAAGACAGATTTTCTACCGTCTAGGCCCATATATTTTAATTTATAGTTGTCCCACATTAATGCATATGTCTTACAGTAAATGTAATCTATGTACATGTACGCTTATAGTTAAACTTAACAATTATCTATGTATACAATAGTCTTATACAAGCAAATTCAGAGAATGTATGTCCCCAGCCACGTTATGTTTGTCTTTTAATCAAGAGCTATTATAAAACAAGTATGTTAAACTGTCTAAGTACACAAACAGAAAAAAATATGCGAATTTAATCCTAAGCACATTCATATCTTGATAGTAAAAACGCTTAAAGAGCGACTAAACTCAATTTGTGAAAAGCACCAAACACTAATCTGAGTATCATATCCAAACAATATACACATTTTCAGACCATGACCTATACACCTGTAAAGTATGAAAGGAATCAAAGTAAAACTGTCGGAGGAGTTGCATACACAAGATACATAGTATCTATCTACCTCAGTCGGAAAAAATGACTCAGTTAATTTTGTGAAAAAAGTATCAAAACATACTCTGAGGATAATATCTAAAAAATACGCCCATTTTCAGATCATTCCCTTATCACCTATTAGGTTTCAAAGGAATCGGAGTAAAACTGTAGGAGGAGTTACATACACACGATGCATAGTATCTTTAAATTTGGTCACAAAAATGACTTAGTTCATTTTGTGAAAAATTGACAAATAATAATCTGAGGATGATATCTAAATCATGATAACATTTTCAGACTATGTGTTAAGCCCTTGTAAAATATAAAAGGAATCAGAGGAAATCTGTAGGAGGAGTTGCATACACAAAATGCATAGTATCTATTAGCATCGGCCAGTAATATGAATAAGTTCATTTTGTTAAAAAGTGACAAAATAAATTTGAGAATGATATCTAAATTAAATGCACATTTCTAGACCATGACCTAAACACCTGTAAATTTTCAAAGAATTTGGAGTAAAACTGTTGAAGGAGTTGCATACACAAGTTGCATAGAATCTATTAACTTCCGCCTGAAAAATGACTAAGTTCATTTTGGGAAAAAAGTAACAAAAATAATCTGAGGATTATACCAAACCAATATGCACATCTCCAGACCATGACCTAAACAACTCTTAAGTTTCAAAGGAATCGGACTAAACTATTGGAGGAGTTGAATACACAAGGTACCTACTACTTGTAGGGGAACGAAAGGACGGATGGAGGGATGGAAAGCAAAATACTATGTCCCCTAAATTTTCTTCGAAAAGGCTGGGGACAATAAAACAGAAGGATTTAAGGACAGAAGGAAGGTCAGGAGGAAGGAAAGCCAATTCTATGTCCCCTCGCTTTTCTTCAAATTGAGTAACAATTAAGAAAATGAGGCATGGTTTGACAATGTTAAACTTCCAATAACTTCGTTGTTTATGGTCAAAAATATAAAGTGTAGGTATGCATTTTCTTAGTTAAATCGAGTGGAACACTATTGAGACTGGACTTGAGCCAATTATGTGAAAGTTTCTGCTTTGCAACCAAAATAGTAAAAGAGTATGATCATGAAGTACAGCCATTACAAACTAAGGAAAAAGTGAGTGAGAAGGCAAAGATCAGGAATCGATACAATCAAGTACAACATCTGACCTGGGACACCATATGGAAAGTGACAAAAGCACAAGAAAATGTCGTACACAAGAGAGCAAAGAGGTCAGCCCTTTCTCAGCATGTGACCACAAGGCTACAATAAACAGACATCACAGGAGGCAAAGACAAATACAAAAATGATCCACCAAAAAGCACGTGTGGTCAGTTAGAAAATTACTAATAGCTTAAACTAGTTTCACGGTACCAACCGCAACATTAGTTCTGATGTAGATCAAGACACATAGATGTTTGGTTTGCATGAAATACCACTAACTTATCCATACATTATCTCCTAGAACATATAAATCAAGATATAAAAAGGATATAAAACAAAGATATGGACTCAACAGTACATAAAACAGAATACCAGAGGCCAAAGAAATCCAACAGGGCCTGACAACTGCCAAAGCATTAGGTCCAAACCATCTCATCTATAGATAAGGGGCCCCAGGGTTTTGGGGGATCTGGGGAGAATGGCTATTTATTTTCATGCAGCTTGGGAACGCTGGTAATTATTTTCAGGGATTGGAGAGCAAGCTTATAGTTTTGGGCATTTAGGGAGCCCTGCAAAAAGTGAAACAAATCTCACCTTAAAGGAAAAGCCTTAATTTCGTTTTATTTTTTTTTTAAAGCTTACGCTTCTAGCGGGTAGCCCCCCAGACCCCCTTCGAAAATCTAAATGTATTTACTTTCGTGCTAACATGCTAATCTGGATTGGTATTGGTGACTGATATGGCGAGTAATTTTTACTATTGTGGAAAATTTTCTTTAAATTGTTCATTTTTAGGTTGATAATAACATATTTCAGAACACTCAGAATGCGCCAGATTGCACTATTTTGATAAAGAAAGTTCCGGCTGAACCCCATATAATGAATATGAATCCACATGGCTACAGTGCTATCTGCGCGCCTGATATGTAATATTTGATGTAAAAAAGAAAAAGCCTCTATTTTTGTTTTTACATTTCTTTGGCTTCGGAGGCTTTTGCCCCCCAGTTCCCCTTGTAAAATCTGAATGTATTTATTTTTGTACTAACTTGCGCATCTGGATTAATCTTGGAGAAATATGTGGCACAAAATTTGGGTTGTTGATTTATCATCCTAAAAATTGTGGATTTTTAGGTTGATAATAACATACTTTCGAACACCCAGAATGCACCAGATGGCACAATTTTTATCATTTTTTCTGGGGGGGCATGCCCCCAAACCCCCCTAGCACAAGTGTCAATCGACATCATAACAGAGCTAACTACTTGCCTGGTAAGTAATTCTCTATCTAGGTAATTAGATGGTTTTTATTAAAACTTTGATGAATGTTGATCAGATATATTCTTACTTGTTGAAACTGAAGTTAAACTAACATTTAGGGCCTAATAACAATTAAATATAAGACTTTCTATGGATACAAAAACAATGCTTTCATTTTGTCTAAGAAAATCTAGTGTCATCTTTTAAAAAGACAGCCCCTCCTTCACCCAAAAAAAACAAATGTAAATGGTCTAGCTGCCCTTAATAAAAAATCAAAACAAGAGATTACAAGTACCACCGGGTACGGATTGCCTCATACTTTGAGCTACATGTATATATCATGGATTTCATTAAATAGTTATATATCATATATTCCGTGGCTAAGTCCCATCTTTACGTGCATAACGTGAAATATTAATTGAATATTAAGTCATCCACTCGTGTATAGCTTCATAGTTTTTTAGTATGTGAATTTATTCCCATGGAAAGAAAAATACATTTTAGGGAGAATTGGCTTATATTTTTGGGATTTGGGGAGAAGCTGAAATAATTTTAAGGATTTGGGGAGCCAAGGAAAAATACTTTCAGGGAGCTGAGGAATATTCTTTCAGGGATTTGGGGAGATCAATGCATTATTTTCAGGAATCAAGGGAGCGCAGACCGCCCTCCCCCTGGGGGCCTCAGATAAGCCTTTTAGTGGGAACCGTCATAGAGTTTGAAGTCTGATCTGCCGGCTTGCAATTAAAGAGGAAAGAAAAGTTGCCAACCATTATTGTGTTGACCATCAAGCATGCAGATTGTTACAATACATTAATGTTATAGCCAATCGTTTTATAAATAGACGATAATTCAATAAACTGCAACAAAAATATTTGAGCCAACAATCTTCTTCAACATATACATTAAGTCACCATAGGACTCAGGTTCCGAAAGTGCTTGGCGCAAGAGAGATTTAAGTCCTACATGGAATTTAGATATCAAATTATAGTATTGGCGATAAAATTTTAAAAATACTTTGCGAAGTTTATGATACCGATAGCCTTGTTTAAGAAGTTTCTGCGTTGACAATTTAATGCGAGTGTTGAAGTCAGCAGCATACCCGTGGCACCGCTAGAAAGAGCCACACAACAATCATGAGACACCAGGAAGACAAACAAAGCAAAGCTACTATATATCTCTTATTGCAGAACTAGAATGGACACAAGCCAACGCATAACAAAACATAGAACAATTACAGAATCCTACAATGAGAGCAACAAGTAATAACAAATCAACAACAACAGAACCACCGCCTTAGAACGGACAGCAGCCAAAGCCACTGGGGGCTTAAATGCATTTTACTGGTACCAAATCTCCACCCTATATTCTGCTGTTCCTAACTAATGCAATGTGTCCTCATTAAGAAACTAATCAAATGGACAAGCGATGTTGATGATACAAAGAAAAGTACTCAGTACTCACAAATAGTCTGAGCTACAGAAAACCTCAAGATGTGACAAGGTGGTCCAAGCTACAGACAAGCATCAGGCACCAAATCATAGATTAAAGCTTTACGTCAGAGTCATCACTGAGTGTGAGGTTTACCCCTCCCCCAGTACCTTGGACGACCTGATGCACTATTGCAATCGACCTAAGTAATTGTACAACAAAGCACTAGGCCTGCCACAGTATGTTTTGACTATACTACAAACAGGCATGAGCATACTGTATAATGTCTACCTCTCTATGATTGGAACTACTGACAATTCGAAATAAAATTTCTAGTCTGGAGGACTACAAAGTTATGAGATTAGATCGCTTTTCAACTAAACCATTATCTAATATATACAAGTGTCCCAATTTGACATTTCATTATGTATAAAAGCATTAAACATTATATTTCTGTGTATATACAGATATCTCATCTCAACAAGTGTAGGTAGTTCAATTAACAATACTTTCTTATATAAAGAATGTAGTCAGATAAGCAATCAGGCAGAACGTTAATCAGCTTTCGCAGTTACATGCACAGCACATACCCCAACAATTCCATGCGTATAAAGATAATTCATCTTACATCTCTGAGTATATACAGATACCTCATTGTAACAATTGTAGGTATTTCAACTAGCAATATGTTTTCTTATTTACAAATGTAGTCAGATAAGTAATCAGGCAAACGTTAATCAACCTGCAGCAGCCTCATGTACTGCCCAAACCTCAACAATTCTCTGTGCATACAGATAATTCAACTTACATCTCTGAGTATATACAGATACCTCATTTTAACAATTGTAGGTATTTCAACTAACAATATGTGTTCTTATTTACAGAATGTAGTCAGATAAGTAATCAGGCAAAACGTTAATCAGCCTGCAGCAGCTGCGTATACTGCCCACACCTCAACAATTCTCTGTGCATACATATAATTCAACATACATCTCCTAGTATATACAGATATCTCATTTTAACCATTGTAGATATTTCCTTTTACAATATTATTCTTATTTACAGAAAGTAGTCAGATAAGTAATCAGGCAAAACGTCAATCAGCCTTCGCAGCTACATGCACAGCACATACCCCAACAATTCCATGCGTATAAAGATAATTCATCTTACATCTCTGAATATATACAGATACCTCATTTTAACAATTGTAGGTATTTCAACTAACAATATTTTTTTCTAATTTACAAATGCAGTCAGATAAGTAATCAGGCAAACGTTAATCAGCCTGCAGCAGCCACATGTACTGACCACACCTCAACAATTCTCTGTGCATACATATAATTCAACATACATCTCCTAGTATATACAGATATCTCATTTTAACCATTGTAGATATTTCCTTTTACAATATTATTCTTATTTACAGAAAGTAGTCAGATAAGTAATCAGGCAAAACGTTAATCAGCCATCACGGCTATATGAACAGCACACATCTCAGAAAGTCCCAGTCCCCATGCATATATATATATATATAGTTCAATAGATATTTCAATAGTTAATCAATGCATACTACACCTACCTAATCTCTCTAAGGTCAGATAATAATCAATATTCAATTTTATAATCAGAAAACAATTGAAGGTAATTAGCATCAAATTCATCTCTAACATTCAATACAATAAAGACTAAACTAAATATACACGCAATTCATAATTTCAGATATCTGTAATCAAAATTTATGTTTGATTAAAGCCACGCTATTATGGTTAAAATACAGTTCAACTCCAAAATGGTTAAACCCTTTATACTGAAAAGCGTCAAACATTCAAAAATGATTGAAATCCATTTTATCGTTCACATTTCCCTAATGATTGACCACAAATTCATTCCTGGCTCTCAGGCAAAAGTATGACTTCTAATTTTGTAGTCGTTGTCAATATTTAACTGGCAATATGTTGTCATATTGGATTGGATATGACATATCTGCAGATTTTTGTTGCAAATTTCGTCGCTTCAGTGCTATAGTGTTTTATCTACCATTGCACAAGTTTTGACAAAAATGAGTTTGAAAATTTTAGGATTCTGATTTTTGAGGCCTTATTTATCACGGACCTTTAAATCATACCAGATGGTTGAAATGCATACATACAGTGTAAATGACCTTGGTTTGAAGAAATTTGTACAGTAAATATGGAATTTACGGGCATTTCACAGTTTGCAGATAGAACATTATGCCCTAAAAATCGCGTTCTCTGTTCAGTGCTATAGTGTTTTATATTTTCCTACAGCTTATTAGTCTGGTTCTGGAGTCATTTATATACCTGTCTGAACAGACATGATTATTTGCACCTAAAAGTAGCAGATTAAGTTATTTATATGGCATAACAATGACAAAAAGCACGGATTGTGCCATTAAAATTTATGCAAGGGAGGTAATCTGTTTCTACAGGTATTTTCTGTCAATGGGGTCAATTTGTATTATATTTTAGACTGATCTGATTATTTGAACCTAAAAGTAGCAGATTTAAACATTTATTTGTAATAACATCAACAAGTTACTTCAAATAAAGCGGTTTAGAAATGTGTAAGGGAGGTAATCTGTTTCTACAGCTTATTAGTCTGTCCATGGATCAATTTGCGCTATTTTTTTTTTGACTGAGCGGATTATTTGGACCTTAAACTAGCCGATATAGCCATTAGTTCGTCATATATAAGGGAGGTAACTGCGTTTTTTAGCAATTTCTCCAAGAGAAGTGAATTTATGTAGATAGAACAATATGACACTAAACTCACCCAGTAACGTGACATAATCGTCATTGGTCATTGGATGAAAATCACTTAGAACACTATAGCACTAAACGAAATTGTCTTTTTGTAGATAGAACAGAAACGCACAGCGATTTTAAGGTTACTTGGAGGAGATAGGCAAACGAAACCTTCATCAGTAGATAGAACATTTGATTTCCTTTCCAACGGTATGCATAACTCATTTTTGACCAAATGCCACTTAGAACACTATAGCACTGAAGCGACGAATTGTCGCGCTATTAGGTACAATGACTGATAAATGGGTTTGAAAACGTTTATGTGGTATTAGAACTAAGCAACGATCAGATCAAGTTTGCAACAAAGCATAAAAACTTATTTTATTGCTTGTGAACTTCTGGTTAAGAGGGTTGTTATATTTGGCATGGTACTTTATCATAACCAATGACCCATAAATTTGATTTTGCATTTTGCTGAATTGCAGATTGGTAGTTCTATAATACACAAAATTTCTTAATTTGGAATTTTTTTTTCAAATGAAATAAAGTCAAAATAATTTTGATATCCTTCAATTGTTTTTCTGAGTATACCATATCAGTCATTGTTGATGTCGCCCACAAACTTCAGAAGCTCCGTTTGCACATTTTTAGTTTGTATGTAGTTATATAGTATGCTAGATGTATCATTAGTTAGGGACATTATTTATATGATTCCCCATCCCCTTTTTTATGTGTAACTTAAAATTGGTATCAATTAGTCGTGTATTTGACTAACATATTACGACCAGTCTGGTGACGTCACAGGGTAGCATAAAGCATTCAGCGTTTTTTCTGCAAAGCCAGCGGATTTGTTTTGGTTGATGTTTGTTTACACCGTAGCGTGTATGATTCCAACACCAGTAACGCGGTTAATTGACTTTTCCCAATCAACAGATCAGAGGGGGTCCCAATTTGATAACGTTGTTTTTTAGTTGATGAGGGAATAGAGGATCCAAATACTGCTATAAATGGGCCATCATCGGCATTTAGATGACGTTTCGCTGGTGGGCTGATGATGAACCAACATTAAATACTGGCTTGATAGCTTTGTACTTTTTAAGGGGATCCGGACCAGTATTGCAAGGAAACCCTATAGTTTTGTGATTTTTCATGTCCCATTCTCTGGTTCCACCCATGCATTTATGTTAAAGGTGATTTAGCAAATATGCTCCAAACACCAATATGCCGTGAGTTGACTCATTTCTATGGCAGTCAAATGTTTCGATTTATTTTTTTTATAAAGCATCTATGACCCATATCAAGAAAATCTAACATTGTACATCGTTAAACAGCTTGTTCAGCTACCCGTACTACCTTAACAAATTCATAGAGAATCTTACATGAGTGCTCATGTTGTATTGGGTTTATTTAACGAGTTTAGAAGAAGCGATAAAAAGCGAGGCCTGCCAAGCATTTATCCTTTTTTCCTAACGAGTTTAATAAATTCAATAATACAATAGTACGAGTGTTTGATTCTATTCATAACATTACATTAAAATTAACTAAAACTCGAATTTTTATCGTTAAAATGGTAAAATTTTGCCATCTTTTACGCAATATTAAAATGACGTAATTACGTAACGTTACTAAATTTGTAAACCACTTGTGGTTTATGGATTTTATACCATGGTGTTATATCACTCCCAGGCGGGAAGTCATGTGATAAATGTTGATAAAACAAATATGAATATGCTCAGGACAACATTGAACTTATTACTCTAAATGGATGTGCAAACTTGAATTCATATTTCCTGTAGGTATACATTATACAAATATTGACTAATGAGGCATTGGATATGATGTGATATCGGCCAGATAATACCAATATTGACCGAGGCGAAGCCGAGGTCAATATTGGTATTCAATATTGGTATTATCTGGCCGATATAACATCATATCCAATGCCTCATTAGTCAATAACTGTTTTATTATATAACATTTAGAGAAAGTTGTACCGGTATTATTGCACCTGGAAAAAAATACTGAACTTATATACAAGTTTTGGGACAGACAAGCATTTAGCAGAAACAGTGCAACCCTAAATAAGACCACCCTTTTACTATTGCATATATGTTGTGCATGAGTGTCATCATTCAACATTTACAAACAAGAATTCTAACACACTTCGCATGTAGAGCCAATGATAAAATAAGTGTGATATGCCAAACAATAATTCACAGCTTTGAAAGCGCAGGGAAAACGTGTGATAGCTGACGTCATTTGTTACAGGTAAATGACGTCATTCATGGCGTTAGACGGTGTAAGGTCGTTTTTACGCTTGAAAGACGTTACAAATACATGTAAACGTATGCGACGTGGTCTAAGTATTGGCGGAAGTTCTTCAGCGCAAAGGCGGAAAGTTGGAAGAAGCTGAAGACTTCAAATTTGTTTTCGCCGTTTATTGTGCATTAAAATCGAAATAGATCAGCTCCAGTGCGTGATTTGTTGCGTTCTCAGCATCTACGATATGATTATTAGCCACGCTTTAGAAAAGCAGAACCAGAACGGAAAAAACAGCAAGGAGTCTAATTTTAGTGACTAATATACACTGGCAAGCGCGCGCAAGCCAGTGAATATGACAATATATTGACTGGCCACGTGAGCGCTCTAAGACAATGAAATTCAGTCTTTTTTCTTAGTTATATAATAAAAAAAATATGGCGTGGTTCTTCATCATATCGATGTAGATGGGGGATTTTACAGGCTCCATGTATCATAACCAAATCAGGAAATTGTTCAAAAATTGATATTCGAAAAAATATAAAGAGATAAAAGCCATAAGGAGATTTATAGATCTATGGAAAGCTGTCAACGCACATCTAAGGAACATATTAACGCATTCACGAAATAATAGTACCTATTACATATGCATGAGGTCAATGTTGAAGCATGCATGCGCACCAAACCAGTGGGGCAATAATTCGGAGTCACCATGCATGCATGGGACACACTTTCGTATGTGAGCAGCAAAAGTTCTATTCAACTCTTGATCAATAGCCAACACATCGTGTACTGGCTTATTTGTTCAGGTAGTTTCATTCAGATGCTCCGAAATGCACAAGAAACGTCTCATTGAGATGCTTCAAAGTACACAGGAACTGTTCATTTAGATGCTTCAAATTGCTAATGAAACCATTCGGGAAGTCCGGCACAATTCGAGAATCGAATCATGCCTTGGGTGTATGTAAGGTGCGTAACGCATATTACTATGTACGAAAAAGCTCCATTTTATAAGACAGAACTGACGTAAGTAAAAAAAAAATAGCACTGAAGCATCTGAGTCCAGTCATAGTAAAATACATTATTGTGATTACCCCAAAAGTTTCATAAACAGAATAAATGAAGTTCATGGTTTTCCAATAAAATATCGCTATAGCGTTATCAAAGTAGATACTCGGAGTACATCCGAGGTCTGATTCCACAGAATTTAGCGGCAGAGGCAGTTCCGACAGCCAATGAAACATTACATTGAGATGCTTCAAATGCCAAAGTGGGTTGTTCCTTTCCTGTTACGCTGATCATACTGTGCTGATCTGCAGCTTGCTCTACATGTACATGTTAGTCCAAGCTGTTAGTATACAATTCAACTGGCCCCGAGGTTATAACAACTCAACTGAGCATAAAATTTCAACTGCTCATGAAAACGATAATCTTGTCATTTCTTTCAGACTATCAGGTAATGTAGTTATCATACTAATACATATTAAATTGCTGTTTGCCTTTTAACTTTATGATTATGATCAAGTTCATGCTCAGTTGAGTTGAGCATGAAAAATATTTCATTGCCTAGAAGCGAGGATCCCCTTTTCTCAGATTATTTAGAGTTCCCAACAACTGTATCTCGTACAATGGTATACATGTAGTGTTGATATATTCTTCCTTATATTCGGGAATTATATATTGGGTTCTTCCAGAAACAGATTACCCCTTAAGCTGGTGCTAGGGGCGTAAAAGTTATTTGCACTTTCATTCCATTTACACTCATAGAGAAAGTCAGTTAAACCTAGACTGCTGTTTTATAAGTTTTGTAGGCTCTATCGTTTTCTAAAGAATTGTTTTTCCAGATTATTTAGAGGTCGCAACAGCTGTTATTGTGCCACATCGAGTTTGTACCACATTTCCCCATACACGGATACATGTAACTAAAGTAATTGAGCCAATGCATGAGATTTCCAACAATGTGGTATGTGCATACGCGCAGTCTGATCAGAGCCTTTGCTAGTCGCTTGAGTAATTGTATTTTCTTCAATTTCTGGTTCTTCGGGAACTGGCAATTCAGCTGGTGTTAGGGGCATGATGAGATCTGGTTCATTTTACATGTGTTCTCATGAATAGACTCAACCTCGAGCTCTACGTCTAAATGGTGTGTTTTTTTAATTTTTTGTCACGTGGATTTGGTAAATTTTCTTCCGTACATCGATAATTATAGTGTTGATGCGTTCATGGTGTTGTTCTGTGCATAAAACAGACTACCGCTTAAAACATGCGCGGATCCAGGGGAGGACTAATCTGACAACGCTTGTTTGTTGTTGTTGTTTTTTTTTTGTTTTTTTTTTTAGGGGGGGATAGCGTTGAGAAGGGGAGGAGAGAGGATCAAAATGAAACTAAAAGCGGGCCATCATCCGCCCAGCAGCGAAACGCCATTTTAATGGCGTTTCACTGCGGGCCAATGATGACCCAAAATTGAATGCTGGCTTGGTAGCTTTGTGATCTTCCAGTGGATCCAGACCAGTATTGCTAACGAAGCCTATGGCTTTGTAATTTTCCAGTGAGGGTCCGGACCCCCAGTGCCCCACCACTCTGGATCCGAGCATGTTAAACTGGTGCTAGGAGCTTATTATTGCTGCATTTTAAATCATTTGTATGGACAAATGCAATTAAAGCTCTACTGCTGTTTTCAAGTTTTGTGGGTTCTCTCTATTTCAGAAGGACCATTTATTCCAGATTATTTAGACGTCATTACAACTGTCCTTGTAACCATGTGGACTCGGTTGAATATCTCCCCATACATTGATATAGTGTTTATTTTGTGTGTGTTTTTTTTCAAATACTGGTCATTCAGTGCAGCAAACAGACTACCTCTAAGAAGCTGGTGCTAGGGGATAAAAGTTGTTAGTTTTCTCAATTATTCGGCAGAAATGACTTAAAAACCGATACTGCCGTTTTCAAATCTGTAGGTTCTCTCTATTTCTAAAGGGATTATTTCAGATAATTTCACATATCTAGACTAACATGTTTTGCACCTGATTCCTGATACACTAACCTGAAACGTATTATAAATGGTCATAGCGGTTTATTGGAAAGTACCATTTTCATCCGAGTGGGCTTTCCAGGCGAGCCCATTTCCAATTTAAGGTTGTTCGGTTTTCATTCGAATTTCAAAAAGAACATTCTAATTGCTAACAATGGAGAACCTGATTGGATGCTGAGTCTGATCTGGGTCTGCCCTGATTGTCTAAGTCACATAATTAGCACGCTAGAATACTGTAAATTCAGACATTTTCGCGAGAATTGTATTGCCGCGAATATAGTTGAAATACATAATTGCGAAGTTAAAAATTAACGCCTGGACATGACTTACGGCAAAGTGATGTCGCCATTTCGCGAGAGTTTTATTATCGCGAAACTTCGTCCTCGCGAAGATTCACGAAAATAAAATCCACGCGAAATTTCTTAATATGTCAATTCACTTCTAATCATCGTGAGGTGTGTAATTTAAGGCATTGAAAGACAAGCTGCGTATACCCTGTAAAGATTATGAACCGCGACATGTGATTTCTAACAATTTGGCATTTTGACAAGTGTAGACTCAGACGAGCCTGTGCAGCCTCATATTAAGCTTAGAAACTCCAAATTATGTTCAGTCAATAGCTTAACTCTCATAGAATATTCAAGCGACTAGCAAAGACTCTTATCCGACTGCGCGGATGCGCAGGTTAGTCTGAGCCTTGATGGTCGCACATACCACATTGTTGGAGATCTCATGTCGCGGCTCATTATACATGTACGGTGACATTAAACCGAACAGTTAAGCATCTGATCAAGCGACCGATCAGAATGTTCAATCTGCCCTCCTTTATGATTTTTTAACATTTCATGCAAACATTGTAGACTAACATCATTGTTGTAAGTATGTTTAGATGGACTGGCTTACCTACATTATTACTCGTAAATATCAGAATATTCCTAATTCTACCTACATTCGTGGGTAGGGAGCGCAGTGGTAAATTGGTATAGTGCTTGACTCTAGACCGAGAGACTGCGGGTTCGAGCCTCATCGGCGTCACTGCGTTGTGTCCTTGAGCAAGACACAATAATCCTAGCTTAGTACTGGTTCAACCCAGGAAGACCCGTCCCTACATAACTGAAAGATTGTTGATGGGACGTAAAGAATCAAATCAAATAAAAGATTCGCGGGTAAACCCGACTTATATTATGTTCAGTATGTGTTAATGTGCTAACTGACCTACTCAATTACTAATCAATAAATATTAGGAAGTATCTAATTCTAATTACTCCCGCCGTCTCACCCGAATATGTAAACAGAATGCCCTTACTGCATTTTAACAAAATGACATGTACCTCATCATGTATAATCTGTCTTCAGTTATATGATCAAGTTGGCCCAAAGGTTAAAAAACTTTTTTCATACTTGACTCAGCTAAGCACGAAATTTATCCTGCTAATAAATGTTATTGTTTATATTTTAACATTTATTAACATGATAAATACAACATTTGAGAGACTAAGAAACGTCTTTATATGTCGGTATTTTAGTGTTTATAATGAGCAGTTGAAATTTCCTGCTCAGTTGAGTTGAGCATGAAAAAAAGTTTTATATTCTCGGGGCTTGTACCCAAAATAGCATGCTCAGCTACATAGACTAGCTAGAATCTTGTAAATACGCCAGCCGCAAGTTTAGCTAATGTATTGTTCTACCAGCGATGACGAAGGTACTGATATCAGGCTGTGGAATTGTGCAAACTTTTTGTTCGTGTCTTTGTTGTTCACATTAAATAAATTAGGATTTCTCCTGTGAGGCCCATATGAATATAAGGTAGGTTACTATAATGCTTGAATAAGTTGAATTGTGACATAAGAACTTTCCAATGATATGAAAACAGCAACGATCCTGATAAGACTGTGTTTGCATTTCGCAAAATATTAGATTTACTTGTTACATTACGCAATAATCCATCATTATCTTTGCAAACAGTGTAGAGTCTGATCAGACTGCGTTCAAACGCAGTCTGATCAGACTCTTCACTGTTAGCACATTTCACACGGATCTGATCATGTTAGTTGGATACATGCAAGCTGATCTGTTTTATAACATCCAACCATTACAGTATTGTCTCTTGTCCTATAGGCTAATGATTGTGGATATTTTACACCATCCTTGTGTGACAGCAGTGCACCATGTTTCCTTCCATCTGGTGTTATCACAACTATAGTGTGAGACGACATACATGTCTGGGCCTGATCATGTTAGTTGGATACATGCAAGCTGATCTGTTTCATCACATCCAACCATTACAGTATTGTCTCTTGTCCTATAGGCTAATGATACTGGCCACTTTATACCATCCTTGTCTGACAGCAGTGTACCATGTTTCCTTCCATCTGGTGTTATCACAACTATAGTGTAAGACGACATACATGTCTGGATCTGTTTATGTTAGTTGGATACATGCAAGCTGATCTGTTTTATAACATCCAACCATTACAGTATTGTCTCTTGTCCTATAGGCTAATGATTGTGGATATTTTACACCATCCTTGTGTGACAGCAGTGCACCATGTTTCCTTCCATCTGGTGTTATCACAACTATAGTGTGAGACGACATACATGTCTGGGCCTGATCATGTTAGTTGGATACATGCAAGCTGATCTGTTTCATCACATCCAACCATTACAGTATTGTCTCTTGTCCTATAGGCTAATGATACTGGCCACTTTATACCATCCTTGTCTGACAGCAGTGTACCATGTTTCCTTCCATCTGGTGTTATCACAACTATAGTGTAAGACGACATACATGTCTGGATCTGTTCATGTTAGTTGGATACATGCAAGCTGGTCTGTATAACATCCAACTATTACAGTATTGTCTCTTGCCCTATAGGCTAATGAACTTGGACACTTTACACCATCCTTGCCTGACAGCAGTGTACCATGTTTCCTTCCATCTGGTGTTATCACAACTATAGTGTGAGAGTCATAGTAACAGAGAAGGACGTTGTCAGCACTGTCAACAAGTATTCCTCTGGGCCAACCTAACCTTTGATCCTTGTACTGATACACCAGTTGTCCATCTGAAGTCAGACACGTTAATATTTCTGTCTCCAGATTTGTTATAAAGATCTTCCTAGAGAAAGCATTAACTGCAATATACCGTGGTTCCTTTAACGTAAATGCACCCATCACTTGAGATAGACTTATCCTTCTCCTCTCATTACAACTCATGTCAAGTATTCTGATCTCTCCTTGCCCTGATTTCTCACATGTTATATAGATCTCACCACCAGACACATCAACACACCAACATTTCTTGTCTAACTGAATAGTTCTGGTGATTCTAAGTTGTGACGTCACTGATACTATCAGTAGCTGTCTCTCATCTGGTATTGTAATAATAACTTCAGTGCCGTTAAGAACAGAGATGTCCCTTGGCCAGGCAGGTAATTCCAGGTTTCCGATCAGTTTATATGATGAGTCAAGTAGTTTGATTTGATAGTTGTAACGGTCACATAATACAGCCTGTCCATCTGACATTACACAACATCCCACTATCAGTGGTACTTTACTATCATCAGGTATGCTTATATTCACCTTACTGATTGAACGTATTCTTTTATCTAGCCACATGATGCTGCCGTGTCGTATGTCAGTGTCAGCGGTATTAAAATGTTTAGGCATTTTAGCACCACTCAAAACCGTATGACTTCTTAACAGTTTCAGTGCCCCATGCACATCTTTGCACGTATCGCAGAAGTATTCAGAACACTCTTCGCAATAATGTGATGGTTCCCGCTTTATATTTTTTGATATGCATGGGCCACATAATAATTCGCACGACACTACCGTGTGGTTTCTGGTTACTTTCAAATTCCCATGGTAGTCCTTACATGGATTGCACAAGTATTCGTTACATTCCTTACAAAAGAACACACCCTTCCTACTAATCCCTCCTGTGCCACAAGGGCCACATTCGAGTTCATGTACCTCGTCAGAACCCCAGTTCAAGGAACTCGCCCCACGTAAGGACTCCATTTTACTGCCAAAATCTGAAGAAAAAAAAAAAACACGAAAATATATCTAACGTTATAAACCCCTTAATGACCAATGGAATTATCCAATATGCAATAAAGTCAGGATGGTCCATTGTGTACATTGAGGGTTCACAGTATTTCTAATAAATATTGTATTTCTTCCGCTGAATATCGATGTTGTTTAAGCAAACAGTGCAGACCCTGATGAAATGCCGCATGAATCGTCATTTCATCTGGGTCTTCAATGTTTGTCAATGAACCCGCTTATGGTGTTTCTGGTCCACAGAGGGTCAATGTCGAAGTGAGTGTGCATATTCACACAGTCTGATCATGGTATTCTAATTTTGATTAAAAATACAGACGCAAAATTACAAAACCAGCATGGCCAGCCAGCAAATACCGTGACTAAGCTGTACACCGGACAAGTTTTACCAATCACCTCAAAGTATTGTGGGTCCTTAACAATTCTTGAGTGCACAGCGAATACTCTGATCGGACCAGTTTTATAAACATGTTACACAGTGCGCACATGCTACTTTGTTGGTTTTGTTACTATGCGGCTCCATCATGCAACAAGAACACTTTTACTGGGGGCCCTAGGGGTTTGGGGGATCTGGGGAGAATGGCTATTTATTTTCAGGAAGTTAGATAGCACTGGTAATTATTTTCAGGAATTTAGGGAGCATGCTCATAGTTTTGGGGATTTAGGGAGCCCTGCAAAAAAGCAAAAAAAAATCTCACCTTAAAGGAAAAGCCTTCATTTCGTTTGATTTAAATTTCGGATCTGGGGGGAAGCCCCCCTGACCCCCTTTGAATGTCAAAATGTACTTACTTTCGTGCCCACATGCTAATCTGGATTGGTATTGGTGACTGATATGGCGAATAATTTTACTATTATGGAAAACTATCCTTAAAATTGTTTTGATTTTGTTTGATTTTATTCTTTTCGTCCCATTAACAATATTTCAGTTATAAAGGGACGGGTCTTCCTGGGTTGAACCAGTACTAAGCTAGGATTAATGTATCTTGCTCAAGGACACAATGCAGTGACGCTGGTGAGGCTCGAACCCGCGGCCCCTCGGTCTCGAGTCAAGAACTCTACCACTGAGCCACTGCGCTCCCGCCTTCTTGTTGATTAATAGGTTGATAATAACGTATTTTGAACACTCAGAATGCGCCAGATTGCACCATTTTATTTTAAAAAAAAAAATCCGGGAGAGCATGCCACCCAACCCCCGCCTACCCTAGCACGAATCTGAATCCACATCATTACAGGGCTATCTATGCGCCTGGTATGTAATATTTCAGGTAAAAAAGGAAAATCCTCCATTTTTACATATCTTTGGTTTCTGGGACTGTTGCCACCCAGACCCCCTTGTACAATGTGAATGTATTTATTTTGTACTAACGTGTGCATCAGGATTGATCTTGGAGGAAAATATGGCACAAAATTTGGGTTGTTGATTTTTAGGTAGATAATAACATACTTTGGAACACCCAGAATTCACCATATTGCACAATTTTTATCACAAAATTTTCGGGGAAGCATGCCCCCGGACCCCCTAGCACAAGTGTGAATCAACATCATAACAGGGCTAGTTATGTACCTGGTATGTATAATTCTCTATCTAGGTAACTAGATGTTTTTTATTAAAACCTTGATAAATGAGCCACGGCATGTAATTTCCAACAATGTGGCTTTTAGACAAGTGTAGACTCAGACGAGCATGTGCAGCCTCCTTTTAAGCTTAGAAACTCCAAATGATGTGCGATCAGTAGCTTAACAGTCATAGAATATTCAAGCGACAAGCAAAGGCTCTGATCAGACTGCGCATATGCGCAGGCTGATCTGAGGCTTTGCTGGTCGCACATTCCACATTGTTGGAAATCTCATGTCACGGCTCAAATGTTGATAAGATATACACTGAACAAAATTTCTTATTGGTCACTTTTTAAACTCATTATTTCTGATCAAGCGCTTATAACATTGAAATGATTTTTGCCTATAAATGTGCAGTTTAATGGGCAAAAGTTTAGCGCTTTTTCAGAAAAGTTGTATTTCAATCCACGTTTTTTTGGCTAAAAATGCAAAAATATGCTTTTTTTGAAGAAAAATGGTTTTGATTGAAGTTTTATATCAAATTGAAGTTTTGATGGTAATAGACTGGTCTAGTCGACTTAAAAAAAAACACCAAACACTTGAAATTTTGACCAAACGCAGTTTTTAAAATATCACATTTTTGAGATTTTTGTGATTTTTGAAATTCATTAGTAGCTAGTGCAAAATTTTTTGAATGCATTTTATTCTATCCGAACAAGATAGCCCAAACAGAATAGAACTTGATTCGTCCATTTCTGACAACAAACATTTCACTGCTACTGCGCACTTCTGATTTGAATGTATAGCTTAAAAAGTCAATTTGACGGTACTTTGCTTTTTTTCAATTTCCAAATAGAATAGTGACGTCCAGTAGTAATACTCGCTGAATATTTCAATACTGTATCACAGATATTATGGCGTACAGAACAGTTCGAACTTCCTATGTAAACTGAATGCAAAATGCTGAATTTCAATTATTTAGCTGCTGGTAGTGTTTGTCATCATGCTATTACGTAACAGAAAAGAGGGGTCTAATTGAAGCGAATCATTTGAAGAGTGTTTGTCTTTAATCACGGCAGTCAGAAACATTTTCGTACAAACAAAAATACAAATGGATGGCATCTCTGTGGAATATTTCATATTGTAGGGAAAATGTGACTTTTTGAAATGAGGGTACCTTTACTCTAGCATCGTCTGTGGAAGACGTACCAGTCACTTTTAAATGAAATGGCATGCAGAGTTTCTGCAAGACATTGGTTGATTTATATAAGCATGGATTTTGTATAACCGAATCTTACTTTCAAAAGTAACATACAAATGTTAGGTAATCAATTAGAAATTTTGCTCAGTGTATTACGATATGCCATGGTACCCCGATTTTCAACTGCTTATTTTGAATTCTGTCAAATCTGCAACTCAAATTTTACATGTTGTGGTCCTTGTCAAGTCAAAATTTCAGCATAAAAACTATCCATATATAATGTTAGAAAATGCTGACCAAATTTCATGAAAATCAAGGACCGGTAGCATATTTTTTAACTTGTCCTAATTCATCTTAATGTAAATTATACAACAAGTATTAGCCTTTCAAAAAAGCTGGCGGTCGCTTAGCCCTATCATTGTATGTATTCTTGCCCACTGCATGCTTCCATTTTGAACTTCTAGAGCTTGTCCATGTAGATTTATTCTAAGCCCTGGTTATTAACATCTGAACTGTGATTTGTTACCATTTAACATATGCTTCCAGCGAGTTGTTGCTTGATCTTTTGAAAGCACCCAGCTTAATCATGGTATGTTACGGTAATGTATCTAGCATGCGACACATTTGTGGAAAATCATTTGACAACACTAGACAGCACATTTTTCTTAAAACTAATGCCAGAAAATCAAGGTCACAGTGGTCGCTTAACTGTATATGTACAGACTCCGTGACCCCAAGATGTGTTCACAAATCAAATTTGGGATTCCTAGGATGTATGCTCGTGGGCACGATTTTTCTAGATCTGATGGCAGTGGTAAAGGTGCGTGACGCTCCATGACCCTAAATGCATTAAGACACGAATTTTGGCATTCCTGCCTAAAATAATATAGGAGATATACTCCGCATATGATATGAACACTCAAACGACACGAGCGTCAAATATTTTCATATATTTTTCTTCAATAATAGATAACAAAATTAGATACTTAAAATTGGGGGTAGGGTTGTTTAATAGCTCATATATAACAATGTATTTGAGATAGAAAAGCAAACTTTGTTTTTTTCTATTAGTCGAATAAGTATTTTAGCGAACTAAGATTAAAAACACTTGTAAAAATGCACAAATCGTCTGTAAAATTAAATGATGTTAGTCACGATTTCAACTTTCAAAGGGAAATTTAATCTATGTAACTCATATAACACCATTGAAGGCTGTAATTTTGTTTACAACGCTGCTTTTATGTAGCTTAGGCATCCAGCTTGCAAACTACATAAGAAATTTGAATAATTAGATGGTTAAATGTCTTTTTTCTGTAGCTCAAACTTTCATTTTGATTTTTTCCTTAATTTGTTACAGTAACATATGTTACAGGCTGTCAGAGACTAACGCCCCAAAGCACAGAGTGCAAACATCTCTTAAAAGATGCGGCTTGAAATTTTCTTTAAGATAGGATATGTCTGCAAAATTCCCTAGGGGGAGAGTAGGACCTTTTTTTTAGCTCGAAGTCTAATTACCAAGAAAAAAATACAAAGTAGTAATCGTTTTTTGGATGTTATTTCATGGGAATATGACAACAGCTGCGCTTAGACATGCAGATTTCCCTCAATTTAGGCAATTTTACTAGAAAAAAGCTCCTGTCACGGCAAAACTCAAGAACTTTGTTGGATTTGCAGTCCAAACCATGAATTAAATCGTTTTTGACAGCCTGGCAGCAAAAATGACAAGCCTCCGTCAGGGAGACCATGTATTGTGACATCAACATGACGTAATCGCTTCATGGCCGCTTGGGAACTTCTTTAACAACTTAACATGCAGCAGGTACGAGAATTTTCGTCTATACTGCCATAAATTGTCTGAGTGGCGCTAGATTGATTTTTTAGTTTTGAAATTTGAATTTCGATATTGACAATTCCTATCATCGTCTTCCATTCTCATTTTTATCTCCAAAGAATAGCAAATCTTTACTCAATTTGTGTAAAACTGTGGAATATACTTTCCCATGTGGTATCCTGGGTCAGGTGTTGTATTTGATTGTATCGAATCCTGATCGTTGCCCCCTTTCTTACTTTCTATTTACTAAAGGCAATGACCGAAATGCACAAATAAGCCCTAGATAAAATAATCAGCTGATTAGCTTTCGACATGAACATGTAATGACAAAAGTGTGATTCCTGCTATTTCACCTCGACAGACATTGCACGTCTTTTCAGAAGAGCTGTGTGTTTAAGATGAAATGGTATACAATAGAGTGCTCTCGTGTATAGCCTGTGTAGTCTGTACTTAGTGTCGTTCCTGACATTAATCAAAGACCCAAGAAAAACGGGTTGACTTACCTTGAATTGATTAGAAAACCTGATAAAAACGTGAGACTTCCAACTGCGTCCACCCTGTAATGCAAAATACCAGAATTAAGCTGCGAGATGTTTGAAATAGACTGCTTGTCCGTATATTCACTATAACATGCAATTTTCTATACCTAAGTAATATATACTCAATAAGACTATGTAATTTGAAACTTTGAATATAAAGAAACATTGAACAAGAATAAAAGACGCTCATTTCTAACAAAAGAACTATTGAATACTTTATTGTCATCAAATATGCAATCAATAACTCTTTATAAAATGTCTTTGTAGTATTTTTATAAAAATCTTTTGTACAATTGAGATAGTTTCAGAACATAATTTGAACAATTCGCACGCATCATACATGCTCAAAAGACTGACCTAGACAAATTTTGCTCGGGGACCATTATGCGTGCTTGTTACTACATTTGTATAACCTCACAGCCTCTCTGCGATTGTCCTCAAAGTTTTTCAGTTGGTGAGAGGTCGCACCTCAGTCGCAGCCCTGCAGAGGCTGCGTCTGTTCGGATATTTGTAAAGAGCACCAGAAAAGCAAATGTGCCTTGACGCGAGAAAACCTGTCGTCGGTGGTTAGCGAACAACAAAGGGGCAGACCAGCCTGCGCATTCGCGCAGTCTGTTCAGCACCTTTGTTATTCGTTTTTTGGAAAGTGCCATATCTAAGCTTGCTACAAGCAAAATTTCAATTTTCTAACTAGTCTATGTAGCTGAGGAGACTGGTTTGAGTTTAGCTTTGTCGGAAACCCCGAAGACAGGTTTTCTCGTGTTGGGGTCCAAAAGTGAAAACTCATTTTGAAAATGGGAAAGTAGAGTAGTTTAGGTTGGGTCGTTAATATTTGAATAGATTGATGAAAGCAACATCAGTTACCTATATGTGAAATAGTATTCAAATTTAACTTGCGATGTATTGGGATAACGCGCTTACATGCGTATGCTGATAAACTATACAGCAGGTAGTCAGGTCAGAAAACCTGATTATTTTCCAGTAGTATTTAGATTATTTTTTATTAATAGAGCCTTGTCATGTGATTACCAACAAAGTGGTATTTTGACAAGTGTAGACTCAGACAAGACTGGGAAGCCTCATTTAAAGCTTAGTACTTCCAAATGATGTCCGGTCAGTTGCTTAACACTCATAAAACTCAAGTAATAGTGAAGTGAGAAAAAATGTTTGAACCACCAACTTTCCAATGTGCTTCGCAAAAAATCTCCTAAAGTTTCATGAAAATCTAGGCAACAGTTTAAAGAGATGCAGGCTCGTATGGGCGGACAGCGCAGATGGACAGAGGACACAAAGCCAAAATATCATCCGTATTTTTCAACAAAAGGTCAAAAAATAGGACATAACTGCATATACTTTCTTTACACCCAATGTGATTGCAGCTGAACTGCCACTGCTACTGGTGTAAGATTTCCACTGCTTTAAAATATATGCTCTGCATGATTATTCTGGTCCAGTGATAACTACAACAATGACAGCTAAAAATGTTTAATATGATGCACCTTTGCTTGCTTTAATAATAGGTTATATTTAGAATATTGTTTGTCACGAGAAACTTATACATTTCCACTGATTTCATTGTTCTGTTATTGGTTAATTACCAAGACTGACAGATCTAATTGTCATTCAGCCTTGATAAGTTAACTCTTAGAGCGCCTGCTAAAATGCATTTGAAAATGGTGTCTGCTGAATGTAACTGCATGTACTAACATTACTGACTGATGTAAATTGTATATGCAGTCTGATCTGAGTCTACCGTGTTTGATCAAAATAATTTCAACACATTTCAGCTAGCAACAAGAGCAGACGCTATTTGGTTAAAACAGCTTAAGGACATATGCTACTAAATACTATTTTCAATACTTTGCATACAGTTTGTTTTATGCATGGGCTATCCATTTATGAAATAAAAAGGATATGTCATCGTGCTTATTTTTTCAGAATCTCATATTGAAGTTTACAGCATTTGACCAATTATCTAGAAATATAAAATAATAACACTAGTACTAATTATCGAGCTAAAACGGTTGTAATCTTCAGCCAGCTTCTTTCTTTTAACTTAAATTATTGCTCATGACCTCAAACTTTTAAGAAAATGTGCATGTTTGCTTGTTATCCCATGCTGTGACAAGATACTGCATGATATATTTTGACAATTCGTCAAAAAATGGAATTTGAACCACCAACTTTCCAATGTGCTTCGCAAAAAATCTCCTAAAGTTTCATGAAAATCTAGGCAACAGTTTAAAGAGATGCATGTATTAATCAGAAAAAAGAATAAAAATCTGGGGTCACCGAACTAATTCTCTTTCTAGAGGGCCACATTTAACCCCACCCCCATAGGTTTCATGCGTAATTCAATATAAAAAGTTCGGGGATGACCATTTCGTTCGTTTTGATGATGCCAATTTACTAGTATATGAAGTAATTTAGCATTAAAATGTTAAAAAAGAAAGAAAAAACACACTGAAAATATGTGCGCATCCGGGAATCGTTCCTGGTCCTCTGGCTTTGTAGCCAGACACGCTAACCACTAGGCCACGAGGCCAGGTCGTGCGCCGCTCTAAATAACCATACAAATAGTATAGACTCGGCCACTATCGTATTCGTAACCAGGGTTATTGTGTACGTCGTTTGATTTCGACTGAGCTACATTTATCTGTCTTTAGTGCTGAGACGATCAGTTCTGAAAAGATGTCAATAGATATTTCGAACACACTATCATTAGTTATTTTGCGAAGAAAATGTCGGAACACCGATATGACATAAGAATATCGGAAGCTGTGTTGATCCGAATCCGTTAAGGGTCGAAAGACAGGACCCAGACAACTTTCCCCGTCTGCAGACGCGGGAAAGGTGCGCATGGGAAATAGCCGCATATGTCTTTAAAGGGTTAATTTATTTTTTGACCCAGAGCACAAGAGCCTTTGAATCCCAAATCCTGGCATTCTACTCATGAGTATTTGGTTCATAGCCTATATCTGTATGCAGCAAAGGCTCAGATGAGTTAACCCAAAATGAGCAGGCTAGCCACAACAAATATATCATCTCGGTTTTTAGGCAGGGGTTCTTAAATAAGAAATAACTACACACAGTGTAAACATTCATGTCACATTCAATGTGGTGGCAACTGAGCTGCCACTGCTACACGTGTAGCAAACATGTTGTAGGGAAGTAAACATGTTATGTACTAGATGCACAACTTAACAAAATGGGTTCTATTTCTGAACTAATTTTCCTTCTACAAAATGCAGAATATCATTTGACGCAATTATGATAGGCAGGCTGTGCTATTGCTTTAGGTTATCAGGAGTTCCCTACAGTCTTTACTGTAATTATCTGTCAGTACACAACAAGATGAAAGCCCAGACTAATATTTAGTACAATAAGGTATATAACTGAACATATTCGACATGCAGAACCCAATTTTATGGGTACTCATTGGAATTTCTCATTAATTTGGGTTGATACCGCAAAAAGGGTAACTGCTTAGGTTATTCCTTTATTTTCTAACTAAACTATTTATATGAATGTAGTAAATATATCTTTGGCATGCACGCGTCTTGGATTTTTATCAGGGGGTGGCGGTGGCAGTATTTGCTGAGGCCAATCAGTTGCTCGTCTATGGAAGTTTGTATTGAATTTCACATGAGGTATAATAATATAGAGACCAAACATAGTTTTCTATGCATTATAATCTGTTGGGCCCCAAGAGTGGTACTGAATTCTGAGCATGTAAAACAAGGGTTTTGACAACCTCCAGGGGCCTAGAAGATGTTTATGTAGCAGTAAAGCATCTTTCATTGCTTTTATCAGACTATTCATAAAAGTTAGTAAGTGTGCAAAGATCAGGAATCGATACAATCAAGTACCACACCTGACCCAGGATACCAATGGGAAAGTGACAAACTCACAGTAGACACCACAAACGAGAGCCAAGAGGTCAGCCCTTTCCCAGCAGGTGACCACAAAGCACGTATAAACAGACGCGCACAAAGACATAACAAACACAAGACAGAACAAAAACATAAAAGATCCACAAAAGAAGTACCGCCTTGGAAAGTAATCATTTTTGCAGGAAAATTTTTGACAAAAAGCGTTTTGAAAATTTCAGTTTTTGTATTACCTATTTAACGCAAGAAAGCATTGAGAAATATACAAAGGCATGATAAATGCGTAGCATTTATAAACGCATCACCAGAGCGAAATTTTACGCCATTCTGACGTCACTTTATTATGTTCACCTCTATGCACGTTACTTTTAATGACGTCATTATTGTGATGGCCCAGAAACTGTATGTAACAAACCTCTGCGTGTCCGAGCGGTATTATCAGCAATTACTGCTAATACTCAATTTAGACAGAGCTACTTGCTCCCAAAAACTGGTTGGTAAAATGAACTAAAGCACAATATATATTACAAAACGAATATTAGCAACGCAGCATGATGCGCGATTAACTGTTGGTGAGGTACTTGATCATTCTCGCGAGACCTGACGATACCTCATCTTGATCTCTCGAATTTCGCCCTTTGCATCATGGGTAACTAGCGATATTTGGCTAGTCACGTTCAATTCTCGCACTCCTGTAGTGACAGAATTTATTGTTAAAAATAGCGAAAAGTAAAATTTTTGACAGATTATCATTTTTCTTTTAGTCAACATTTTCTAAATGTGAAGCCCTGAGTCATACAAGCTGTGATCGCATAATATATTTTTACTAAAAATGGCGGTTCAATCCCAGTGTGCACCGAGCGAAAGGCGACAGGTTAGTGTGTGCTAGCATGCTTCCTGTTTGCGACAATGGGTACTTGATTGTATTGATTCCTGATCTTTGCACCCTTACTTACTTTGTGTAGGGTAACCAGGCAACGGGTAAATAGATATCAGACGGCTTCGGTGGGCGGACAACGTATTTGGATCTATTTGGTATGTTAGTATGTGTTTGTTCCTTATTCAGGAACAAATCTATCCCCTTATTCAGGAAATAGTAAACCTACCAAATAATGCTTTTAAAAAAAACTTTTTGTAGCTTTTCCATGGGTAGAAACCAGTACTGGGCCGGGAGGGTTTATGATTTGTGTGTTTATTATATGACGGGAACTCCCGAAGGCTCAACCGATAGTGGTTTTATGGAGAAGCCGGGAATCGAACCTGCGACTCAGACAGTGCTTTCCGCTTTTATACTCAATGTCACGTGATACAAAATAACTCAACCAACCAAAACCCGCTTATCCGGTGTGTATAAACATTGAGACAATAAACAGATCAAACGGTTCATTGCTCTTCCGTTGCAAGTTTGAGCTTTATGAAAAACCAGGTTCCTTACATGTACATGAAAATTAAAATTATAAAAAAGAACCAGGATATGATTTGCCTTGTTGACGCATTAGTTTGTGCAAGTTAAGATGTTGCTTTTTTATATTTTGCAACACAGCTTTTTATTCATTAATATTTATTTTCTCATATTATTGAGTTATTCAACTCAAAACTAAGAGAAAAGAAACAATATAAAGGCTATGTAGTGAAAAAAAAAAGAATTTACTCTGCAGTTTAACTGTCTTAGGCATACAGTCACTCTCTTAGCCAGACCGTGACTATATCAAAGTCCAAGCTCTTACATTGTCTTAAACAGCCAGTGTTATCAAAACTCTAATCGCTGTCCAAATCGCCACAATTCTGTGCAAAATGCAGCGATTATGACATAACATAACATAAATTTTATTAGACTTAAGCATATACAGCTCATCGTCATATAACATATATATTATTCTGCCAGCCAAGAGTAGAAGTGACGTCATGTTTTGTTTACAAAGTTATGGGACTTACCTTTCATGATAGGATAAATACACCATTGATTTATAAAATCGTTATAGCTCAAGTGGTAGCGAGGAGGATTACTGAACCACAAAGAACATTTTCTAGGTTCGAATCCCATTGGCTGCTCTTTTTTATTTATTTCTTGGAGTGGGAGAGGGGGCAGGTCTGATTTTATTATTCTCTTCATGTCTTTTTTTTTTCTTTTTATTGATTTTTTTATTATTTTTTTTTTTATTTTTTATCCCTTTAACATGTATAAGGTACATATATAAAAACTTCTGTAACAACACAAGCGACTGTAAATTCGGAAATACACGCGAATATGAGCGTTAAAAGACATATTTGCGACGTCAAAATTTGTGACTAGGGCAAGTAAACAACAGAGTGATTTCGCCATAATTTTATTTTCACGAAATTTTGCACGTGAGAAGTTTCGCGAAAATAAAACCTCGCGAAAACTTCCGAATTTACAGTAAGCTGAAATAATGCCGCCTGTTCCTTTTGGGCCTAGTAAAAATATGAAGAAAAAAAACACCTCTAAATAGGTTCGATCCTGGTACGCCTGCGTCCAACGCCGTAGACATAACCACTACACTACAGTATCTTCTAACGTGAAGTACACAAGTTAATATTTTATGGGTAGCATTGTACTATATACTCAGCAATTGTAAACAAAATATCACGTGACTGTCACTCTTCGTTGGCACTATAGTATACTTCCACAAAACGCTTTGAAGCGCGACTTCAACGGTAAATGCATTGAATTAATCGAGGGTCATTACTTAGAGGTCGTGGTACTACTGTACAATGCGTGAGTTAAATGCTCTCGTGAGAGTGACGTTATATTTATACTCTCAACCCCAAAGATACACAAACATGACAAAGGTTTCCGTTAAGTAATATCATACATGCACTCTATAGATGCTAATCTCGTAATTATCATTCCACAAAGAACGTAGTTGAAATTGGTTGTAAAAGTGACCTGAATAGTTATGAATGAATTCCGCCTAACTTTAGCTTGTTGGATTAATAGGTCAGCTGTTCACTTTGAAAGCTTCGACATTTTTGGATTTCGTCCCAAACAGGGACAGGCATAAAAACTCATTCCGAACGCCTCACCGGAGACGTTTAGAATGACTTGTCATGCCTGTAGGCTTATGTTAGTTTTCCAAAATGATTTAGAAGACTATTTCGTGTAGCATAAAAGTGTTTGGAATATTTTTTCTGGATTATTTAATCTATAGGGGTGATTTCCCTTTGACCTGGATCTGTTCGACATACAGGTAACCGACAGCCATGCTTTTGATTTGTGAGTTTATCTCTTTTCCTGCACTCACCGGAATCACCTCAGTATGTGATGATCTCGGTGAGTACATGAGGAGCGATAAAGCATTTAGTGTGTAAGATGTCAATTGACAATATGTTCCAAATACACACCAAAGCCGTCTCACCGAGGCGATTCTGATGTGTGCTTAGGGCATATGCCATAATAACGTTTATAATACATGTGTTTACTACGTGTGGTAGATAAGATATCCTCTGAGAATATGTTCCAAACACACACCAAATCCGTTTCACCGAGGCGATTCTGATGTGTGTTTAGGGCATAAACTATAATTACGTTTTATAATACATGTGTTTACTATGTGTGGCACAGTATAGCAATGTCCATCGATGTATCAAAATATAGTTTGTTTGTGGGTACTCATCAGAACCATCTCAATGAGGTGATCCCAATGTGTAACATAGCAATAGTTCAAAAACCGTGTGCATGTCTGAAATCTATTCTGGATGGCAATTTGGATTAATTGCTTGCACGGGCCTACGCAAAATGCACAAATTTACACATTTATTCTGTCGTACATTTGTACGTCCCTTAAATATCGATTTGGGCATTTGGAATATTTTGGCCAAGATCTGATCGCAACCTTATAGTGTACAAGATCACGACCCGATGTTGACGTCGTAAACGGCGGAACGTATCCAACTTTTACCTATTTATAATGTACCTTATCGAAAGACGAAAACACAAGGCACACCATAGGAAGCAGTTTCTGCATATTAGAAATTAAGGTCAACAAAAAACATGCCAGGCCCCGTTCAAACATCACTAGTAGTCACGCTTATCCGGGATCCGATATGTTTATCTGCAAGGTGCATTTTATAGACATAAATATGTTTGTACCATAGTTTACAGACAGTTTAATGCTTCAGCTTTACAAGAAGTAGACTTAATTAAAGAGAATCCTCTCGTATCTGTTATGTTGGTGTTGCTTTTTTCAGTTAAAAACGATATACTAGCATGGAATTCGATGTGGGAAATACATCGGACAGTTTTCAAACAGTTAAAGTATATATGAGCCAGCGCATGTGATTTCCAACAATTTGTCATTTTGACATGTGTAGACTCGGACGAGCCTCTGCAGCCTCCTGTTAAGCTTAGAGGCTCCAAATGGTGTTCAGTCAGTAGCTTAACAATCATAGAATACTCATGCGACGAGCAAAGGCTCTGATCAGACTGCGCGTATGCGCAGGCTGATCTGAGGCTTTGCTGATCGCACATACCATATTGTTGGAAATCTCATGCACTGGCTCATATTTGACATTTATAACCAATAAAATGTTAAATAAGTTCGCTGTTTCCATCTGTTATACAAATTGTTTCATGACGACCTGTGGGTGAAAATTTTAATCAAAGTTGTGACGGAGTTGGCACCAGTGAGAAGGCTTAACATATATCACAGGGTAAAATATAAGCAACACTGGCATGTAAAACATTAGCTGATAGAACAGGGAAACAAGTGTATGTCTAGACAGGCATCTAGGCGTTAAATTGATCATAGCTAGAAAATGGGTAAAGTATATCAAACCTAAGATGTACATCATATAGCTAGTCTACTGTTCTGTCTCAATGTTAACGTCAAGGTGTGCATAATGAGGACTTGCTATCATAAATGGCAAAACACTTTCTAACTTTTACAGAAAATATCAAACTTATTTATTAGACTAGTAGCTAGTCTATTAGTTTAGGTTATGTCTAAAATAGGAAATGAGTTTAAGCCCTCCAGTGATTTTATTACTGACTGTTTTATGGCGGTGCTTCTGTTGTTATTTTGATGTGTTTCACGTTTGTCTTTTTATTATTCTGTCTTGCCTCGTGATCACTTGTTCGGACAGGGCTGACCTCTTGGTTCTCTTATGTGTGATGTTTCCTTGTACCGTATCACTTTCCCATAGGTGACATAGGTCATGTGTGGTACTTGATTGCATCGATTCCTGATATTTGCCTTTTTCTTTACTTCCCGCCTGCATATAGAAATAAGAGCCACTCCTTTTAATTGCCAACTTTCTATTCCCATATAAAATACATTGCCATAAGACGAATAAAACAATATTAATAAAAATGGACAAATAAATATACTTGATAACATGTATTTACCTGTATCTGTTTCCAGCTTCCAGCCAAATAGTTTCTGAAAATTTCACACGTCAATCCAACGATCCAATTCAGAATGCGTTACTAACAACACCGACAGTGCGTTACTAACAACACCGACAGTGCGTTACTAACAACACCCAAAGCTTTATATAGAGACAGAATACATAATATAATTAGACCAGGAAGTAAGAGTAGGATTTATTATAAATATTAAATATAATGCATTTTTTTTAAAAAAAAACTATAGATCTATTTCACAGCGGTGAGATAAGTATTTTTCCTTCATGGCTCGCCACTCTACCCATAGGGCAGAGACCAATTGTCTTACTAGATTCTAGTAAGTCAATTAACATTAAATCCATCTCCACATTAGCAACTATTTATTTAATGTCAACTGCTCTTCAAAACTGCAAGATTAATTGTTTATACAGTGTGCTCCCTGGGAAACTGGAAGTTATAATGCTTATCGCATTAATAAATTGGTATATTCCATTGTCACAATATAGATCACAGCAACAACAATAACAGGTAGAGATGTTTCAGCTTTAGTACGAAAATAAGTGTAAGTTTATACCAAAATGGATGACAGTTCAGCTGCTACCTAATAACAGATATATATTTGTACCAAAACAATACGAGGTTAAACATTTACCGGTGATAAATCTTTCACATTTCTACCTATTATAAGGTGGCAGCTGAACTGCCTACCTTATTGGTATAAACTTACCACTATTACCGTACTAAAACAATATGAGTTAAAACATTATCTGGTGATAAATCCTTAAAGTTTCTACCTGTTATTAGGTGGCAGCTGAACTGCCATCCCATTTGGTATAAACTTCCACTTATTTCTATACTAAAACAATACGAGGTAAACATTTTCAGGCGATAAATCCTTAACATTTCTACAGGTTATTAGGTGGCAGCTGAACTGCCATCCCTTTTGGTATAAACTTACCCTTATTTTCGTACTAAGGCAATATGAGATGAAAAAATCCAAGTGATCCTTAACATTTCTATCTGTTATTGTTGTTGCTGTAATCTAGATCGTGACAATCGAATAAAACAAAGCTTTTAAAGCAATTATAATGTTACACAAGGATCAGTTGCAGTTCTGCTGTCACCAAATTCTGAAATGTATGCTTTTTAACTATTAGTTTGTACCATAGGGTGTGGCAATTCAGCTGCCACCTAACTACAGGTATAAATGATAAGGACTTATCATTGGAAAATGTTTTACCGCATATTGTTTATTGCACAAAAATAAGTGTAAGTTTATACAATAAGGGGTTGCAGTTCAGCTGCCACCTAACAACAGGTAGAAAACTTAAAGACTTATCACTGGAAAATGTTTTTTCCGCAGATTGTTTATTGCATAAAATAAGTGTAAGTTTATACCATAAGGAGTGGCAGAATCAGCTGCCACCTAACTACAGATACCGCAGAATGTTTATTGCACAAAAATAAGTGTAAGTTTATACCAAATGGGGTGGCAGTTCAGCTGCCACCATATACAGGTAGAAATATTAAGGAATTATCATAGGAAAGTGTTTTATCGCAGATTGTTAATTGCCCAAAAATAAGTGTAAGTTTATACTATAAGGGGTGGCAGCTGCCACCCTAACTACAGGTAGAAATGTTAAGGACTCATCACTGGAAAATGTTTTACCGCAGATTGTTTATTGCACAAAAATAAGTGTTAGTTAATATTATAAGAGGTGGCAGTTTTGCTGCCACCTAATTTGGTTTAAAGCTTACACATTTGTTTTACAAAAACACACATAAATTAAGATTACTGTTATGTAATTTTTTTTCTTCAAATGAAACAGTATTTAGCCACTTATCGTCTGCTTCCCTAGTCTGTTGATGTTCTTATGTAGCTCTTATGTAGCTCTTATGTAGCTTATATTGCAAACAATATGGACCCAGATCAGACTGCTCCCCCGTAACATTGTCTTCCATGAAAAGAAATCTCCATGAAAAATCTAGTATGAAGTTACATTTAAATGTGTGCAGCAGACTAGAAATGCAGAAAACATTTAAAGAAAAAAGTTATTGCTGGATAAACATTAATCAAGCTTTCTGGTGTAGATTTGTAAAAATGCTTGTCACAATGCAGGATGCAGATTGTTATTTTAACAACTGAGAGTCTTGCTAGCAAATTGATGTTGACAGATTTTTAACACTAAAACAAACACTGATTTTGAAGCTCCTCCCCACATTTTAAACTCTGGTCGTGTGTTTCCTGGGTAACTCATGAAATATGCATTTTTTGCTTCACTCGATGAAATAAATGGCATATTCATTAATAACTTTTTAGTATCCTCTTTAGGGAGTTTTTAATTGATTTTTATGGGAGGAGGGGATTTTGAAAAAATAGTCAGGACGGGCCTTTGCAATGAAAAAAATCCAGGATGGATCACAAGAAGAAAAAAAAGCAAGGGTCCGGCCTGCTGAAGCAGAGAAAGGGAAGGATAAAAAGATTGAAAGAGCAAGAGAACTAGAGAACAAGACCAACTATAAGATGTAATACATGCATCATGTTATACTGGGGCGGTTTTAGTGGCTCATTTATAGTTTCCCCAGTTTATAATCCACACCCGGTTAACAGGGTCAATACAGAGCCCGTTTCAATACTATAACACGTCGAGGTGCCAATATGAATAAGTATTGGGGGCCTCACGAAGAGTCTTGGCGACGCTGTGATATGTGTTGGTTGCAATGTGACAAATCTGTTTTCTGCACGAGGATTGATATTCGGCATGTACACATCCGGTTTATGGAAGGTGAAGACCGCCATAAGTCTGTGTGTCTTATAGTTAGTTTTTGTATGCTAGCAATTTCATTTTATTTTCTAAATTGTGCCATTATATCATGTAAATTGTATTATGATAACAGCTTCGGATTTATGCTGACTAATTATAAATAATATAAAAGCAAACGAGAAATAGAGAATAGCACCAACAGCATTATAAAGTGACACTCCATTCATTCAAAACAGAAAATTGACGTATTGAATATTGGCGGTAATTCCCCGCTTCTTTCAATTCTAAATATTTTGACGCCAGAGGGTGCGCTTTCATTTATAATTTACAGAGTATCCCTTACTCGGAGCTCGCATTGTCTGCGCATGTGCGATACTAAAGGATCGACCTGTCTGCTATGGGACATCGCGACTGAAAAGTCGGGTTTGTGCTGTTACGCGGTGCGCATTACTCAAAACACCTACGTTAAAAAGTAACAAGCGTTAAATGCCTATAGATAATCCTTCATTGGAGATATCTAGTCATATTGGGTAGCCAAATCATAACAATGATAGGTATTACGGTATTCAGCCATAGACTGATTATATTGTTTGCACTAAAACATTTTTGAAACATTCTCCCCATGGCATTTTCATTGAAACCGTTTCAGTGACACATGATGACGCGCTTGATAAACAATATTGAATCAGCCAATCGGGCGAATCACATGACTCTCTGACGCACTTGGTAAACAAATATGTCACATGTACCCACAGTGCGCAATTGTGTTTCCTGCAAAACTCCTAGTCAACGGAACAGTCGTTCGAGATTTATTTCCAGAATGGGACCATCTGCTGAAAGGCAGCAGGATCGATATGACACACGCGAGTCAACAATCGGTGAACCGTAATATAAGTGCGGGACCCAGTGAAGCGTCACAGCTAAACAAACAATCTACCCCAGTTGTAAGACAAACAGTGGCGAAAGAGGTCAATAATGATAACGCTATTCAAATACCAAGTACTGAAGGGATTGTGCCTATGCCTCACAAAACTACAAGACCTAATACAGAGCAGACAAGCAATGTGAATGTGCCTGTGAATAGTCATACCGTTACAACCTAACCTCGTGACAATGAATTGAACCAAACTGCAACCAAGGCCCCTGCCCGGCGTAAGTTAATGCCGAGCCGGGGACCTGTAAACCGCCCCTCCAGGTCATTATCAAGAGCTAGAGCTCCCGCGGGGTCGGCGTTGCTACAAATTACAAACCGAGCTAATCAGCGGAGTGGAGATCAGGCGGCTGAAAATCAGCCGCCTGGTAACCAGTCCAGTGATGGGCGAAGCGCTGCACTGACAGACAATTCAAATTAGGCCAGGCAGGGGGCAGATGCCTGTAAAAATAAGATCAACTCTGACCAGCATGTTAACAGTATCCTTACCGGCAACAACATACAACATGATCTAAAATTTGGAAGTCTAAATGTCTGTGGGTTAAAGAATAGGGCCCAGTACCCTGACTTTATTGAAATGATCAATAAATTCGACATTATATATTTCTCAGAAACGAAAACTGATGAGACGGACATTATTACGTTCCCAGGTTACTGCTATATCTCGCAACCCAGGAAGCAAAAGTACGTGCGCAAATCGGGGGGAATGGCCGTTTACTATAAAGAGGGTATCTCTAAATATATCAAAGCTATTGAGACCCAGTCTGACTATATACTATGGATCGAACTAGACAAATGCTTAATGCAAACTGAAGAAAATGTAGTTTCGGTGGAGTCTACATCCCTCCTGAAAACAGCAATTTCTTCAATGATGACGAATTTTCAAACCTGGAAGCGGAAATAGTGTCTTTCTGCAGTAATCACAAGTATGTGTTTTTGTCCGGGGACTTTAATGCCCGTACGTCTGATCTTAGAGATTATACAGAGGTAGATAGTTTTTTAGCAGACCTATTCGATTTTGATGATGAAACCACTGAATTTTTCTTCCCTTCAAACAAACTTGAGCTCTTCAAAATGTCACTTAGGAGAAAATCACTTGATCAAACCACTAATAACACTGGCTTTAAACTTCTTGATATTTGCAAGAACAATAACCTATTCATACTCAACGGAAAAACGGGTAAAGATAAACACAGGGGTAATTTTACATTTAGGCAAGCATCAGTAATTGACTATACACTAGCGTCTGTTGACTCACTGAAACTACTAAAAGATTTTGATATTATTGATAAAGACCCTATTTTTAGCGATGGACACAGCATTCTCCAACTAACTACTGCATGTTGCAGTCAGCCCCGCCGTAGCCCGACAACACCGGAAGAAAACAGACCAGGTAGAGCAAAATGGCATGAAACTCTGGCCCAATCATTTTTTGACAATATCGATCAATCACATATTACATCAATATTAAGAGACCTGGACTCCTTAACACTAAATAAACAAAACATTAATGAAATGACAGAGCGCATTTCACATATTTTTGAGGCTGCAAGTTCGACCTGTTTTCCCCAACAACCACACTACCATATCAAACGTATTAAACCATGGTTCGGTCCAAATTGCAAAACTGCGCGTAGAAAGTATCACCTGGCAAGAAAGCGGTTCAATAAACACAGAAATGACTTTAATAGATCACATATGATTGAATGTAGTAGGCAATATAAGAAAACCATGAATAAGTTCATTGCTAAGCACAAGAAAAGTACACAGCAGAAGCTTCGTCAGCTTCAATCAAAATGTCCCAAGGACTACTGGAGATTTATCAACAGCATAAAACACAAAACCAATGCAAACATGCCCGATCTTAAGGACTGCTATGAACACTTCAAACTTCTAAGCCAACCTACAACAGAAGAAACCGAAACACCTATGCCAGACACGCTCCCCCCAAATGAAAGCTTAAATGCTGAAATTACATCAGTAGAAATACAACACTGCATCAATAATTTGAAAAATGGAAAGGCTCCGGGTCTAGATATGATACTTAACGAGTACATAAAGTCCACTAGCTCTATTTTTTTACCAATCTATGAAAAATTATTTAATGCTATACTCAATACTGGCCATTTTCCTGAGCAGTGGTCTACCGGATGTATCCACCCGATCTATAAAAACAAAGGGGACAAAGACAATGTTAAAATTTATAGGCCAATAACAATCCTGAGCTGTCTTGGAAAACTCTTTACTTCCGTTCTGAATTCCAGGCTAAATGATTATTTAGAGGAAAGCATGCTTCTTTCTGAAAATCAAGCGGCATTTCGTAAAAAATATAGCACTCTAGACCATATATTCTCCCTCTATGCGTTGAATGAAATCCAGAAAAGTAAAAAGCTTAAGTTATTCTGTTGTTTTGTCGATTTCTCTGCTGCTTTTGATTCTGTGTGGAGAATTGGGTTTTGGCGCAAACTATTACAATCAAATGTCAACGGAAAGGTATTCAATGTTATTGTCAATATGTATAAGGACATCAAGTCCTGTGTTTCCATGAACGGAGACAAGTCCTCCTACTTTGGCAGCTTCTCTGGTGTCCGTCAGGGGGAAAATTTGTCCCCGGTCTTGTTCTCCCTTTATCTTAACGACCTTGAAAACTATCTATCCCATAATTCAAATGCCAGCATTATTGTTAGCTGTAACGATGAGGACCTGACCCTTTTTATGAAGCTGATAGTACTGTTGTATGCTGATGATACAGTGATAATGGCAAGTAGTGAAACTGATCTTCAGTATTCACTCAACAGGTTTGAAGAGTATTGTCGGACATGGAAGCTTAATATCAATACTGAAAAAACTAAGGTTGTTGTCTTTGGTGCTCGCAAAACCAACTCTTTTCACTTCAAACTAGGTGACCAAAATATTGAAATTACAGACAGATACAAGTATCTAGGTATCTACTTTTCCCAGTCACGTAGCTTCTTAAACGCACGCAAACATATTGCTGAACAAGCGAAAAAGGCTATGCACTTCCTATTTTGTCGTATAAATAATCTTAATTTACCGATCGATTTGCAGCTTAAACTCTTTGACCACACAGTTGTGCCAATTCTTACATACTCTTGTGAATTGTGGGGATATGAGAACCTCGACATGATAGAAAGGATACATACTGATTTTTTACGCAAAATCACAAAAACTAGGAAAAGCACCCCCCTATATATGCTGTACGCGGAGCTTGGACGCTTCCCACTCGATATTATAATTAAAAAACGCATGATCGGGTTATGGAATAGAATTTTAGTTGACAAACAAACTAAAAACTCATACTTGCTTTATCACACATTGAAATGCATGAACGATCCTTCAGTTAAATGGATTTCAGCTGTAAAACAAATTTTGCGCGATGTAGGAAGGTATGACCTCTGGGTCAACCAAAGACACATCAATACTCTCTCTCTGGGGTTTCAAATTAAACATATATTGCACGACCAGTTTCTTCAAAAATGGAGGTCTGATCTAAACAATTCATCTAAGGGGAAATGTTATAACTATTACAAAGACACAGTTTGCCTAGAAAATTACTTTTTAGTATTGCCAAAATACCTGTATTTAAACATGGTGCAATTTAGAACGGGAAACCATAAGATGCCAGTCGAAACCGGAAGATGGTTGAACATTGAATATGATGCAAGAAAATGTTCGGTCTGTGACAAAGATACCCTAGGTGACGAATTCCATTACCTCCTAGAATGTAGTTTCTTCAAACCAGAAAGAGAATCACTAATGTGTTTCCAGGTTTTAAGTGACCGCCGTTTTTCTTTTTTTAAACAGCTTTAAATTGAAGTTAGAAGAACGGCACTTAGCATGTGGATTTAAATACACACCACGTAACTAAAACTAATTTTTGGGAGACGCCCTTATTTGTAAATGAAGCCCAAATCCCTTGTACAAAAGAATAACTTAGTTGTTTTTCCCTGTGAATATACCCATGTGAACCCCTATAGATACACGTGGTATATTTGCATTGCTATGATGAACGAAGATCTGGCCAGTTAAGCAATTTTAGCATGAAGTAGCGATTGTCTTCATCAGTTCAAACACGTGTTTCGAGTGCTCAAAAGAACCGTATCATCGAGACGGTTGTTTTGAGTACGCACAGCATATTTTTTTTGGTTGAGAAATAGGAAAAGTAATTTTCTAATACGCATTCTTATCTGTAAGACTGGTGAATTACCTCCACTGACCCGTATAAGACATGCTTTATTTATATCGTTAGGTTCACTTGGGGACTAATTCAAAGAGGAGCGGCAAAAACACACCAAAAGTCCATCTAATCCCAGCCTATACAAAAACTCACATTTATGTGGAAAAAAATAATTCAGTTACGCGGTCTATATCTAAATTCGTTTCTCTAATTTATTTTTTCAATTAAACTCACCATGAAAGAATAATTAGCGAAAAACGGGGGTCACTTAAGTTCTGGAATTACTATAATACCCCCACAATACCACAAAAGACCCAACATGCTGAAATATCGCCAGCTGTTAAGCTGCTCGGTTGAACCCTGTCTGCGAAATCTAGCACATTTTATGGGTATCATCATTAAATTCTTCCGTAGTCAAAGCCATCATTAAGACTTAATGGTATGTCAATATGCACATGTATGATTTCCCTGTTTCAGTCCCGACCAGCACAAACACTAGATGAAAAATGCACAAATGATCCCCTCATCAAAATCAAAGACATAACCAGACCAAAATTTCGGCCAACACCAAAATTGAAATTTATATTTTCTACTTTCGATAATACAAGAATAAACATTTCACTTTTCCATATATTTATCTAAATGTATAAATGAGTTAACAATTTCTTCACAAATAAACGCTTTTTGTAAATATAAACAAATAATTAAATACGGCTGACCTCTGTATAATCTGTACAATACCAGTCAGCGGCGCTTTGACGTCGCGTTGCCGTTGAAGTGTTCACTGGCGAGGCGGCGTCGCAGCTACACCACAGTGTCCAACCGTAACGCTGGAAGAACGGTCGAAACACCGGAACTTCGGTCGTATAACGCCGAATTTCGGTCTTTTTCAATGGATTCGCCGCCATATTTGGTGTTTTGACTGACGGTAGGTAGAAACTATCACTTTTTAAAAATATTAGGATACGTTCATCGAACATGAAAAGTAGCCTATCCGGATCTACATGTAATATTCTAACTGCCAAATCTTCAACTGAAACATAAACTTTGCTGAAATTGTCAAACACTTCAAAAGAAAATTGGTGTTCAGTTTCGTACCATGCACTATGAGAGCTTTCGTACTTGGAAGTTTCGTACTTTTTGGATATTTTTGAAATTATTGATCAGTGATGAATGAAAATGTATTTGAAACTGACCTTGTATCATTAATTGGCCATTGCTTAGATTTTTTTAACCCAGAAAGCAAGGAGAGAGGCAAAATCCACAAAATTTAAGGTAACGCAGGATACAACGGTCATGCATGCTTGCGTTTGTAGGTGAGTGGAGCAAAAGACAGCTTTTAATGTGACGTGTTCAGTGGTCCATGCCATTGGAACACAAATTTAATTTAATGGAGATAAATAAGCATGCTGGCATGCTGCAAACATTCCAGAGGAATGTTGCTGTTACATAAATTTTGAAATATAAGAGCTTGGAAATAGCTGGAATATTGCGTAAAGGATGAATGCAAGAATGGGACTAACTTCAAGACTAATACTTTTTGTACTAAACAAATTTAACCCAGTATTCTTGGTAATAAGTAAAAACCATATGGGCCTTATCATTAGAAAAAATGAGTATGATCAGGAAAGACCACAGTCACGAACTGCAGGCAAATCCCCTGGCACCATAAGGAAAAGCCAAACAACATTCACAAAACACCAGGAAGACGAAAAAACGTATGACAATCCATCAAGATGATTAGAAGCTAGATGGGACTTAATATTGAACAATTACAGAATCCCACAAGGGCAGTTACAATCAACAACGAATCAACAATAACAGAACTACCACATTAGAATTGTCAGAAGCCTAAGCCACTGGTTGGGTTGGCTTTAGTGCATTTTACTCGTACCAAATATTTGCCCAATATTTTGCTGTTGTTGAAGCACACAAAATGTTACGATCACATGGAGGCTTCCATGAGTTTGGATAAATCAATTCAGCCTGATCAGCTACTAGGACTGAGTAGCGGACCAAAATTTTGTGCGTTCCAAGCAGGTTTCGATTTTCTAAATTTCTAGAAAAGGGAAAACAAAAGTGATAATCAGATTGCAGATACACAGGCTGGTCTGCGCCTTTGATGTCCAAATTCAACAATGTTTACCTTACTTGTTTTGAGGCTCATATATGTTTTTAACCATGTATATATATTTTTGAATACTTTTTACAAGATCAACTTAGCTCAAATGGTCTACAACTTATATAAGTATTAGCTTTTACAAAAAGTTAGCTCAAAACTAAATATACATAGATTTGCCATTCCATTGTTTTAACCCAAACAGCAACCATAGTTTGCGAAAGACAGCCAGACAGACAGACATAAAGACAGACAGGCATAAAGACATACATAAAGTCAGGCAGGTAGGCAGTCCTATAGATTTTGCTGCTCGAACTTAAAGCTCTCAGAACAATGGCTAAGCGCTAAAACCCACCTGAGCTACCTTGGTTTTCCAAGTTTTCTATTGCTTAATTTATTTGAATTGTTTGACTTTGGTACGTCTATGTCCGAACAAGTTTGATTTATAGTAAGGGTTTACTTTTGTCAATGCCATTTTCCCATATATGTATACAGCATATGGCAAACACAAGGACGACAACCTACGTCACATTATAAGACTTCGGGTGATATTTTGATAACACGTTCTGGACACATGTGAGGAATTGCTGAGATTGTTAAGTATTTTCCCTTGGGATTTTAGTTGCTGTTTTTTTCTTAGATTTAACTTTGTTTTGGTGGGGCACCAAAAAAGTCAATATTCAAGGACAAGATTTACTTCAAATGTTTCCATTGACGGTCTGTATATACGGAAACAAATATTGATCAACCAAGGGGGGTGGGGGACTCTCATTTTTCTTCATACGTAAAATTTAAGCAACCTAAAAATATCCCAAAATCTATACCTTAACCTTTAGAAGATAACCTAAAATACATAGAAATGCCCCCTAAATCTGGCCCAATTTGTGATGACATCTTATAAATATCCACAAAATCTTCATACCTCAAAAATATTCATTTATCTGAAAACCCAAAAAGATGTTGAAATTAAAAATTTACACACCCCAAAATGGTCTGAGCCTACGAATGTATGAAAATATCAATGTACCCCCCCCCCCCCTCCCAGATGCGACCATGTCTTTTTCGTAATTTCATTATTTGGTCCAAGTGTTTCTCGATATAATATTAATGGTCATTTTCAGTTTAGATAGAAATGGCATATATGATGTAGATTGTTAAAGGTGCATATTATACGCAGTAAAAGTCCCCTACATTTTAACGAAGTCTGAATCACATGACCACCGTTTTTGCATCAATATTTGCCACAATCAGCAATTTTTCAGTAAGGTTTGGGCGCTTCCTGGGTTGAACCTGTATTAAGCAGAGTATAATGTGTATTGCTCAAAGACAAAATCTAGAGCCCCAAAAGAGGCTCGAACCAGAAACCCATCAATGTTGAGCTGAACACATTACCACTGAGAGACTCTCCTTTTCTAAAATAACAAGCATTGTAAGGACTAAGCAAATGAACAGACTGGTGTACACAAGGCAGTTTTCAACCCCCGAAAGACAGTTGTGAATTTTGGATCAAATGAACAGAGCAACAGAGAGAGAGCTCAGTGAATTGAAACAAGTCAAGGAGTGGCCTATCGTACTTCTGAATTATGTCCAATGTTCTTCAAGGTTGGGTGTCTTTAACGAGTTCTTCCTTTAGAACAAGTCTCCCTGAATAATTAATCGACTTGTAAATATAAAAAGAGGACGGGAGTATGATCAGGAACTGCTTCAATCACAAACTGCAGACTAGCCCAAGGAACCATGAGAAAGAGTCATGGAACACTAATAGTCAAAAGACACCAGCAAAACAATTAAAGTGACCAGCTCCTTGTTCCCCATCAAAATGAGTGCAAAAATAGAAGGACAAAAAGAAATGTAAACACATAACCCCATAGATAATAGGTGCAACAAAAACAATGAATCAACGGCAACAGAGCCACCGCCGAAAATGGAAAACAGCCTAAGCTGCTATAAATAGCAAGTGCAAAGTCTGACTATAGTAGCAAGAATGGCATTAAATTCTGGTCATTGACTGGAGCTAAATGAGCTAATTTATCTCCTTTAAAATTAAATTTGTGTTCTAATGGCATGGACCACTGAACACGTCACATTAAAAGCTGTCTTTTGCTCCACTCACCTACAAACGCAAGCATGCATGACCGTTGTATCCTGCGTTACCTTAAATTTCGTGGATTTTGCCTCTCTCCTTGCTTTCTGGGTTAAAAAAATCTAAGCAATGGCCAATTAATGATACAAGGTCAGTTTCAAATACATTTTCATTCATCACTGATCAATAATTTCAAAAATATCCAAAAAGTACGAAACTTCCAAGTACGAAAGCTCTCATGTGCATGGTACGAAACTGAACACCAATTTTCTTTTGAAGTGTTTGACAATTTCAGCAAAGTTTATGTTTCAGTTGAAGATTTGGCAGTTAGAATAATGCGTGTAGATCCGGATAGGCTACTTTTCATGTTTGATGAACGTATCCTAATATTTTTAAAAAGTGATAGTTTCTACCTACCGTCAGTCAAAACACCAAAAATGGCGGCGAATCCATTGAAAAAGACCGAAATTCGGCGTTATACGACCGAAGTTCCGGCGTTTCGACCGTTCTTCCAGCGTTACGGTTGGACACTGTGTACACTGACTTCACTTTTGCGCATATTAAACTGACGGCCTTGGACAGCCAAGTGTACACATACTTCGGAGTACTACGGCCACGTGTGTTTCTTTTGTTTGTTTTTTTTTCTCAATGAACTATCACGTGGTATTTTAAGATACATGTCTGACTAGTGTTCCGTGAAAAAGTGTTTTCCCAAATTAGCCGACCACAGGTTTAGATAAACAAAAAATTTCAACGTAAAATTGTAAATATTTTCCTACCCATCAATTTTACCAGATGTCTTGGGTGCTCAGAGAAACCGTCTCATTGAGACGGTTCTTTTGAGTACCCACAACATATGTTTTGGTTGAGAAGTCAAAAAATTAAATTTTCGTTACGAACTCTAAAGTCCTGCGACACATGTCTATATGTATACATGACCTCGTATCTGTCAACACTACATAAGAATCCAAAATCGGTAATCAGTGTGGGCCCTGATCCGATTCCTCTTAAAAGAGCAGTCTGGTTGGGACCCGATTGTACACGAAAATGGCCATGTTTACCGACCTACGAAATATATCACAAATGTGCTTTAATTTCTTTTTTCTGCTGATGCCGCATGCCGATAATCTTTTGTAAACAGCCTGGACCCGGACCAGGCCAGGCCGACATGGTCGGGCCTGGTCTGGCTCCAATCTGTTTACCACCGAGGTCTCCTACCTTTTTCCAAAACGGGAAAATGTATGTCAGATGACGGCATGCCTGGAGCTCACCAAATGCAGAAGGTCGTATGCCCTACCTAGTTTCCCTGGGATCTGCTTGAGACCCTTCGGTTCTGCTCCCTCCGTAGAAGCAAGACCGATGGGTTTCATGCAGAAGACGCTGGAACGCTAGTACTAATAGTTAGAAAATTTCCTACCTTTAGAAGAAAATAAATCCGCATGTTACTGGTCAATGACACATACACATGTATCTATTCCGTTTACCTACGATTATGTTATGCATCAATCAACTGTAGCAATTGTGTCACGACACCTAATGTCCAGTTGGTTACAGTGTGTAAAAGGCTGTCCTTAAAGATTATAATTGACACCTGCACGGCCTCCAATCTCTGCCTCCTTCTCCAAAAAGAGCAGAACGTAAAGTGAGGCGAAGGCCCTTCCGGGAAGCAGGCAGTGGGCATAAACAATGGAACAAGGTAAGTTGTGTTGACACATTTTCAATCATAAGTAAATTTTCAGTGCAAAACTCGAAAATCTAAGAATGCTATGCTTCGGGCAATTGTTTATTGACAAGCTATCCGTAGAGCATGCTGTTTGCACATTTGAAGTTAGTTTGTAAGCGTGAGAGCTTTTCTCCCGTTGCACAGTTGTCCAAGAAACGGTGGTTCCCGCATGGGTTTGCCTTCTAACCAAACGTACAGTAGCGTTTGGACCCTTATTCATACTACCGAGGCCCCTCCACACCCATGTTGTCCCAAATGCAATTTTTCGAGATATTTCAATGATAATTGAGTGATTTAGAGCCAAATTTCTTCAGGAGCAGGAGGCGAAGGGCAGGAGGAGGCTGGGAAAGGAGAAGCAGGCGGCGATGATATCAAAATTTGCATTGATTTTGCTTATTTTTAATAATATACTTATCCAATCTACATGTACAGTCTACTCTCGATACCTCGAATTTCAAGGGACTGGGCAAAATATGTCGAGTTATCAGTAGTTCGAGGTAACCAAATTATGACGGATACCCACCATTTCGGGGCGAAATAATTCACGTTCAACTCATCCAATAATAGATCGTTATACGGAGCTATTTCATTAATAAACTACGGGATGAATTGACCCAAGAATTGATTGACATTTGAAATTGAAACATTAAAAAAGAGAGTATAGAATCATTTCTCAGGTACCGCTACAGTCCTGACATTATGACTATTTTTTCACTTTCTAAGACATAATAAAATAAATATTGCGTTTTCAGTCGGCAACTGGTCCCGGGGTCGCAGGTTTAACCCTTCCGTAAGTCGTCATATTTTAAGCCCCAACAGTGTATATGCACGTTTTAATTTTCGTCGGCTTGATGTGCATATGCCTTCCTAATCTTTTTTTTGTCATGACATGAATAGCCTTAAACGCACAAGTCTGTTTTCAGAATAAAAAAAAATGGCTCGAGAAACAATTAAATTATACTTTGGCCTTATTTAAAACGAGCAGTCATCGGACAGAGATTGCTCAAATATGACACATTAGCTCATGTAGCCGCTTTAAAGTTGTACAACAATAGATCAATAGAATTCGGCGACCACGGTCAATTATGTAATTATACATGTACAACACACTCATTTACAACTGCATGTGTCACACACGTGGACTAAGTGATCAAACAATTGGTGGTTTTAATGGGGATAATTAACGTTGAAAGCGGTGGATTAATTGGAGACACATTCAGATAAAAAGGTAATTTCTTATGAAATGGAATCGAGTTAGGCGTTGTAAAATACACTAAAATTGATCAGCGGGACCAGTTTTTCATAACGAGTTATCAGTTTTATTGACTTAGCCGTTGTCAGGATAAGCGTTGTGGAATTGCAATACTATATAGGGGAAAATACCGGGACCGGGCCGTCAGGTCGAGATAAGTGATAGTATTGAGTTATGCATAGTTGAGGTAACGAGAGTCGACTGTATATAAAACTTCCTAAATAGCCACAAATTAACCGATAAATGTAAAATAATTGACAGCTTCGGCCGGATGCAGGGAGGAGCGAATGTAAATTTTGTCAGGTGACAGTAACACGTGTTTATTTGCGCCTGCGCCATACTACAAGCAAAATAAAGGATTCTTCGGCTTTCTGTTTAAACCGCGAGGTGGGCTACGCCCACCTCGCGGTTTAAACGAGATAGCCTCGGAAAAACATCCTTTATCTATTACTTGTAATGTAATGTCACAGTGTTGTGTATACTATGCACACGCGGTTGCCCCGTGTCTACTATCCTGGGCATAAGTCTCGCACGCAAGAACAATCCTCTAAAGCAAGGAGGGGAGTGAACCTAAGACAAGATAACCCTTTTGTACAATCAAATTTTGTATGTTTGTTTTCTAATGGGACTAAAAAACAAATCAGAAAATCGGAGCAACAAGAGTCATAACAAGAATCAAATTTTGCGACCATTTTTTGTTTCTAAGTAACACGCTCGTTTACCTTTAAAGAATGACTAGCCACTGTATCAATAACAGATTTTCACTAGTCACTGTCGTCCGGGTAATTTGAGTTACACATACACACACATCTATTTTAAGCCGCATCTTAATCATGCAATCGATAAAGCAGCCAACAGAGGCAAACATTTAACGCAACTTTGTAGGGACGTAATAGTTGGTAAACATTATTGAGAATGACTCATTTATAAATGAATATTCGGAAGACATTTTGTATATTTTATAAACATTTATTTGCGGAAATAAAACATACAACTGTCAACTTTTTTTGATAGCGAAAATCTCAAAGAAGACCGAATGCGTCACCAGGACAAAATGGGTTTATTAAAATGAGATAAGTAAGTGACAAACCAAATGCCGTTTTTATATAAACGTCAAGAGTTGGCAAGAGTGGGTTTGTAGGCCCCCATCAGTAAAAAGATGTGTTTAGATATTTAATAATTATGTTGATTTAAGTAAGAGTCTGTCAATTTGGACTATCTATTTATGATTAATAGGCGTAGGAGTCTCGTAGAATGGTCAGTGGGGCGCCCCGATGTTCAAATTTCAAGGAACACTTGGTTTGAATTCCTTTTTTCTGCGTCTAAGTCTTTCGCACCATCAGTAATTGTTGCTCTTAATCAAAGCTTGAGAGGGGGTGGGTATAAAACAGAGGTTCGACCCAGTCTGAGATTTTTGAAAATCCTTTTCCCAAGAACTTATGGAGAAATACACAAGTATCACTAATCTGTGAGCATTACATGATTCCAATAAGAAAAAAGTGAACCACACATTACGTTGGTGGTGGCATTTAAAGCGAAGTAATTTCGATTTATTTAAATGGTTTGAAATATTCATACATGCAAGTTTGATATAGATTGGATAAGTATATTATCAAAAATAAGCAAAATCAATGCAAATTTCGATATCATCGCCGCCTGCTTCTCCTCTCCCAGCCTCCTTCTCCTGCCCTTCGCCTCCTGCTCCTAAAGAAATTTGGCTCTAAATCACTCAATTATTATTGAAATATCTCGAAAAATTGCATTTGGGACAACATGGGTGTGGAGGGGCCTCGGTAGTATGAATAAGGGTCCAAACGCTACTAAACGTTTGGTTAGAAGGCAAAACCATGCGGGAACCACCGTTTCTTGGACAACTTTGCAACGGGAGAAAAGCTCTCACGCTTACAAACTAAGTTCAAATGTGCAAACAGCATGCTCTACGGATAGCTTGAACAATTGCCCGAAGCATAGCATTCTTAGATTTTCGAGTTTTGCGCTGAAAATTTACTTATGATTGAAAATGTGTCAACACAACTTACCATGTTCCATTGTTTATGCCCACTGCCTGCTTCCCGGAAGGGCCTTCGCCTCACTTTACGTTCTGCTCTTTTTGGAGAAGGAGGCAGAGATTGGAGGCCGTGACCTGGTACGCAAGGTAAATCCGAGTGACTGGCTAGTTAGAATTGCTCAGAGAAACCACGCCTCCTATAGCCCATCAAATCAAAATCAAATAAACTCTATCTCACCCAAGCGTGATGATGGGTGTCAGAATAACATCTAACGGGGATTCCAGAACCGTGTGGACCCCTGCCAGAAGGCAGTAATGATACATCCAGCTGGAGGGATCTACACTGTTCTGTACAAAAGTGATTCTACGGTTTTTATAGAATGAGTACTTTTGGCCCAAATTCAAGGAATGCCAAAATTGATAGTTCGCCTTCAGGTTTCTGTTGCTGAACATGTACGTTTTTTTATTTTTATTTTAATATTCTGTCTTTTCTGCTCCCCAACTTACTGTTTTGTTTACTCATTTTTCAGCTAGATGCAAAATCTTATTCTGAGTTGATACCCCATGGAAGAGTTTATGCCGAAGTATATCAACCTGATATACTGGACATAACCTTAACATGGGGGAACAGTTATATACAATACTTTGCCTCTTACTCTGTGCAATCTCATACTTCTTGCTTTATTTCTTAACTGACTACCGCCCTGAATATTCTTTGTATATTTCCTCATATGTCATATTATGACCTGAGTGAAAAATAAAGCGATTTGTATTGTTGCAAATCAGACAGGTCAGTATTTGATAAAATGCTTCCGGTCGATGACAATGCGGATTACGGAAAACGGTGTAGAGAGATATTTTGACTACAATGGTTTATCCATAATGTGAAAAACGGTTAATAAACCGAAAATATATCAAGAATTGTGGTTTTCTTTTCTTTTTTGTAAAACGTTTGTTATAGGATACAATATACCATCTCTTCTAGAAAATCCATGTAGAATCTCATAAATATAAGCGCATTAAAATTTTAACGAAAGAAATAGAATGAACATTAAAAAAATCATTTCAAAGGTAAAACTGTATGCATGTATTACGTTTAAAGGGAAATAATTCAGGGAATACATGTACAAGCTTGGCATTTGAAAAAAAGATTAGAGCATTATAGTTGCTTGACAACAGTTTTGATAGTTTTAATGTTGCATTATCTAAAGCATGAGATATAAAGCCCCTCTTTTTTTCAATTTTATCATGCATTTCAAGCTCAGTAGTATGGCAGTTGTATACTAAGTTCTGAATACAGTAGGTGATCTATTGGTAGCAAAAAGCCTCGGGAAGGGGTTTGGGGTAACTTTGAAGTCATATTGGTGCAGATGAGCGGCCCGGAATTTCAAAACCAACCCTATTCATATATATAGATGTCGAAAATAGGACCTATTCATATACAGACATCATTAAATGTGGACCTATCGTATTCTGCTCTTCGAATTTCCATACCTATTAATAAGGAAAATCTTCTCAAACTTTTGTTGAAAGAGAACTCATATTTTAAACAAGCACAAATGATTGAAAAAGTATTCAAATATAGGAACATAGAATTTTCCATATTTAGATAAGGGAAGTTACAAAAGCTTGAGACGCGAAACTTGAGGGCCATTGATATATTAACTAAGTAAGATGGGGCTATTCATATAAACAGTCAGACATAAGTTAAGCATCACCCAAACATTATTTCAGAGACGTTTTTCGTGTACAAAATTCTTCAGAAGAACAACCAGGTTGTAATATTTTGTTACCCTAGTCTGTCTTTGGTCTGCTGAACATATCAGAATGCCATTTGGTCATTTTGCTGAATTTCTACGGTGTCCTGTATACACCAACCCCTATTTTGGGTGTACCTTTTAAAAGTGTCACAGCTTAACCCAAAGTGCTTACTTTGAATTCAAATAAACGCAGAAATAATCTAGGCAAATTTTTCAAACTAGTGCCAAACTTATTCTGTCGAACTCAAGGTTTCATGTAAGTTATATAGGATCATAGATATAGTTAATCGCGTGTTTTTAATATTTGCATTATCACCATATAACATGCCATTCTTTACACATCCATAACTTTTATTGTTTTAGCGATATGAATCTGAAATTTTCAGACAGAACTTGTCTTTGATTTTGTTACAATATTACACTTACACTTAACATGTCTAAGCGTTTTGAAAATACCACAATGGGTTTGAGAATAGGGACATTTTAGGGGTAAGTGTGCATCTACCATGCCTGGTTGTTTGCCTCTGTGATAATTGAATCGAAATTTGCTGTAAATTGTCACCACTTTATCTATTTTCATAAATAAAACTAGAAAATATTCATGACTGGAAAGCTCCCTTCGTTTTCTAGGAAACTATTGAGGCGATGCTTAACGTATGTCTGACTGTATATATAATGATCAAAACTCAGGGCTATTCAAATATCCAAGTGGCAGAGCTGAAAAAGCGGCTATTCGGGTCGCATATCCATACTTTCCCATTTATAGCAATTTATCCCCCCTCCCAACAAAAATAAAGCGCAGGAAATGCAAATTTACCAGCTTTGGTTATTGACTATTCATTAGAATATTCATCCCTGTACACGCTGAATAGTGCTCGAGTGTAATGCACCAGTCATTCGTAGGCTATCTCCAGCCCCCTCGCAGCAGCGGAATAGCGGGGCTTTCAACTTTTCAATTTTCAAAGCCCTGCTAAAAGCACTGCACTGTGGGGCCAAATTTGTGTTAAAGTGCCTGCTTAAAGCCCCCGCCGCCGGGGGTTGACAATAATAAACAACAACAAATGACCTAAATCATTTGAATACGCGTTCCATATTTTCGCCTATCCCTTGGTCACACCGGGTAGCTGGCAACATCAAATGTTGAATACAATCGAGGAACTGCGATCAAATAAGACAGCTGCGCAGCGACTTTGGGTAAGTCAGTTTATCTAGTTTTTTTTCTCTAATTTATAGCCGTATTTTAATAAAATTGGTTTCGCCTATTCTTTCTCAAATGAATTGTGGTTTGTTCTATGCAATTCCAATTATAAATGTCGTGATATTAACTGATCATTTATTTTACAATGTTTGCAAGAAAAATAATCAGTTAAGTGATGTTTATTCTCTTTTTTGAAAAGGGATAATAAACAACTGGCTAGTTGGTGAAACATTTTGAATGTCTTCCCTAAACACCAGCCAAATTTGACCGCGCAATGTGGTATTTTGATTGAGCTACGTACGATTTAAAAACGGAGAGGTAAATCAAAATGGCAATCGAAAACGCCTTTTCAAAAATACAAATGCAATCGATGAACGCTGCTCATAGCAATCGATGAACAAAGCATTAAAGAATGGTTTTCATTATTTAACTGACGGGTAAGAATTTGATCGTTTGGTAGGCGTTTCAAGGCAAACTTTTTGGGGCTTTTCCATTGGTAGAAACCAGTACTGGGCCAAGAGGGTTTATGATTTGTGTGTTTTATTATATATGACGGGAACTCCCGAAGGCTCAACCGAAAGTGGTTTTATGGAGAAGCCGGGAATCGAACCTGCAACCCCTGGTTTACAAGGCATAGCGCTTATCCACTACACCACTTTTTTGTGGCTTTCCTGGATATAAACCAGTTCCGCCAGGTTGGTTTAAGATTTGTGTTGGCTTTATAACGGGAACACCCAAAGGCTCACCGAAAGTTGTTTTTATGGAGAAGCCGGGAATCGAACCTGCGAACCCTGGTTTTCAAGGCATTGTGCTTATCCACTACACCATGGGGGCTTCTCAAGGCATAGGTTTACAGTTTTTGTGGCCGTATTCCTTGGCTGTACTAGTACTGGCCGGGTGGTTTTTTCTTTTTGTGGTTCTATGTCCAGGAACTCCCGAAGGCTAAACCGGCAGTGGTTCTGGTTTTAAAGCGTCTCAGAAGATGGGGCAACGGCTTAAAGTCTCATCGGACAGACTGGGAGAAGCCGGGAATCGAACCTGAGACCCCTGGTTTACAACACATAGGTTTATCCCCTACACATTTTTGTGGCTTTCCTGGGTCTAAACCAGTTCCGCCGGGTTGGTTTAAGATTTGTGTTGGTTTTAGAAGGGGAACTCCCATAGGCTCACTGAAAGTGGTTTTATGGAGAAGCCGGGAATCGAACCTGCGACCCCTGGTATACAAGGCATAGCGCTTATCCCCTACACCACGGCGGCTTATATAGGTTTACACATGATACATTTAACAGATTTCGATTTACATTGCACATTTAAACATTTTTAATACATAATGAATTTGCAAATAAATGAGTTGACTTTTATTGATGTTTCTTTTTTCTGAAAAAGAAAAAAAACACACCTCCATTTCGCTGGAATTTCGTTTATCATAATCCGCAAATACAATCTTATACTTTATTAATACATCAGCTTTCATGACAACATGAAAAATAAATAAGATGCAGAACTTTGTGTACTTTTAAAGGGAGGCGATTTGACTATAGCTGTTCCAAGTAAGAAAGAGGGCAAACACTTGACCTTATTAAATGTGGTATTATAATGTGTCTTCTGCATCCGCGGATCCAGGAATGTAAGCCAGGGGGGGGGGGGGGGGGGGGGCGGGGGGATGGGATGAGGGGAGCCAGGCCTAGCTGACAGAAAAAAAGCACCTTTGTCTGAAAAAAAAAACAACGCTGACAGTTTTACAGAGGGGGTCCGATTTTTTTTAAAATTTGATTCTTTACGTCCCATCAACACTCTTACAGTTATATAGGGACGGGTCTTCGGGGGTTGAACCAGTACTAAGCTAGGATAAATGTGTCTTGCTCAAGGACCAAAACACAGTGACGTCGGTGAGGCTCGAACCCGCGGCCCCTATGTATCGAGTCAAGCACTCTACCACTGCGCTCCCAGAGGGGGTCCGATGTTTTTTTAGGAAAATTATAATTTGCCAAGGTTCCAAAGGCGGTCCAACATTTTCCGGGGGGGTGGGGGGGTCCATATTTTTTTCCAGGCGGGGGGGGGGGTCCAACTTTTCCAGGCGGGGGGGGGGGGGGGGTCCAAATGCTAATTTTCATAGAAACCTATCGAAATTCGGATTTTCCAGGCAGGGGGTCCGCCTATCCCCCCTCTGGATCCGCGCATGTTCTGCCTTCACTTGCAGCTCGGACCCATTAATAGATCTACATATAGTCCGAGAGCCCGTAATAGGTTTAATCAAGTGGTCGAGGCCAAAAGGTTTGAAGGTGTGTTCTTATGTAGAAAAGTGTGCTAAATTCAAAAATCAAACTCTTAAAAAAATCGGCTGGTACACAAAAGTGCTATGCGCAACGGAATATCCCCGGGGTATGCAATATCTGAAAATAGCGCTAAAATGGGGGTACCATTGCAGGTTTATACTTAAAACCATGTAATATTAGTAGGAAAATGCAAAATTTGGCAGCAAATAATATATAATGATCAATATTCAATATAAAACAGAATAAGACATGTCAATAAAGCTTTCTAACGCTAAAATATAGCAAATTATAAAGCCCACGAAAACTAATGACTTTTGTCTCTGGTTATCCGATGATTTTTGATATGTTTAAGCTAGAGCAGATTTATAATTCAATTTTATGTAATACAATGGTGTTGTCATCAACATTTATTATAGTTCCAAAAATGATAGAGTATGGTCAAGAAATGCCACAATCACAGACTGCAGACCAACCCAGCATGGCACAGGGAGGAAGGGACACACATTAGGCATAATCCAAGCTCTTACAGTACAGTATAGGTATATTTCAAGTTCCCTTTCCTTTTAAGGTGATTAAATTATGCTCAGATAACAATAAGAGTTGTCTGGATATTAGCCCAGCCCTATTAGTTTCTAAGCTGTGAACCATATGTATAGCTAGCACCACATGACCAACCACAACTGACCAGAATGTTCTGGTCAATATACCTCATGACTGATATTCTATGTTTTAGGAATTGCATAATAACCCTCACCCCACTGATAACCCCTATCCCACTCTTTTGCTGAATCTTTATAAAAATAAGGATGAGTATGAAGAAAGTAAGTAGAAAGTAAGTGAGTATGATCAGGAAATACCAAAATCACACACTGCAGACTAACCCACCCTATCGTGAGTAAGAGCTACAAAACACCAAAAGTCACAAGACATCTGTATGCATTACACAGATTTTACTAGGTCAGAGAACACCATAAAACAGCAGCCTTCTGGATAATGTACATGGAAATTGTAGAGATCTATCTTCTTTTCAGCAGATTCTGAACCATACATGTAAATGGTTTAAAACCTCAGTGGGGGGGGGGGGGCGGGGGTACCCTATATATGATATAAAACAGATGTGCGTGCCAAATAGCCCCCTTTTCAGCGCCCCGGGTATATGATAACCCCTTTTTTAAAGTATATGAATGGCCTGATTTTGGGAATTGGAATGGCCCAAATTCTGACACCCATGTATATGCACATATTTTTCGCTCAGATACCCGTTAAGCCTTTATTTTCACATTTACATAAAGCAGGTTTTCTCATTATGAGGGTCATTTGTAAACTTGTTTACAAATCACAGATGATATGAAAGGGTTATGATTTCAAATATTTGATGTATATAAATAGGTCTGTGAAATCAAGTATATGAATAGGCTGTTTTTTAAAAGGCCGGGTATATGATTGGGGTTGGTTTCAAAATACTGACTCCCACACCTATACCAAAATTACCCAGAGTCCCCCCCCCCCCCACAATCACAGAGGATATGAAAGGGTATACAAATTCAAAGAACAGTATATGAATAGGTCTTTCTGTGAAATCAAGTATATGAATAGGCTGTTTTTATCAAAGGCTTTGTATATGACTTGGGTTGGCTAAAAAGTACTGACTTGCACACCCGTACCAAAAGTACCTGAGTTCACTCCCCACCCTCGAGTTTAAAACTTTTCACCTTCTGTCTATGTAAATTGTGTGCGATTATATTCTGAGCTACAAGTTGTCCTAATTATGCTCAATGGATGACGAGATATCACCTAGAGCTTTACAGCGATGATGCACACCCAGTTGCGTGTGCAATGCTGGAGGCAAGGGCTATGTTCATTCGACGAACGAACAAACCACTTTTAGGACCCCTGTGGATTGGAATTTAGAGCAGATAATGTCAATGCTGATGTTCCAGCCAGACTAAAGGGGATGGCATCATTCAGTAAATCGGTGAGAGCAAGAAGGAAGTGGATAGTGACTAGGTCTGTACTAAGTGAGCTTGTAAGCCATTTAATTGAAAGTCAGGACTGAAAGAGAATGCAGATGACCCCAAGCCCAATTAAATGTGACAATGTAGACCTGAACAAGCTAACCACTGGGATCGGGACTACTATGGACTCTTTCCTTACAGACTTTCGAGATGAAATGCTCTACTGCATTTCACAGGTAAGATGATATCTGAGAAGATTGCAGGGGGCAGTTTAGCAACTCAGACACAGTGACAACAATGGTATAAAGAGTTTTATACAGGATGCTCCCTTATGGTGACAAATTGAATTTGAAAAAACTATTCGCAGAAGAAAGGTAAGACCATTGCATGTAGTGCCTTGTCCAGAAACTTCAGACACTAGACAAGAAGATAAAAAACATAAGGCCACTTACATTATCTGCTAATAGTTAGAGTAAGATCTGAAAAGGGTGCTTGCTTATCCCCTTACATCCGTCCAAATTGATGGACTTAAAATATCTACTGAAAAATCAACTCTTTTCAGTAAGCTCGAGGTGAGGATAATCACAGATGCACCCAGAAATGTAGAAGTTTGTATTGTTGATGGAATGTTCCTGGTACAGTCTCATGTAGATTTGCCTTCAACTTTTGATGGTCAAGCAAATGTGAGTCTGTCTCGTCTTTTCAGACGTACATATCGTGTAGATTTTGCAGGTGACACTTTTAAATATCCATCAATTAATTATAATACCAGAGATCATGGTTTGGTATAGGGAATGGGGAGAGGTAACTGTATCTTGACCTGAACAAGACATACCAAATTATTTACTCAAGCTTTAAAGTCAGAATCATTTAAGACATCTCAGTTGAGATTTCTGGCAGAAGTGTGATACCTAAATGAGCATGCTAATGCCATGTGAGCTGTATTTTGGATTGATGAAGTCTGCCTCAGATACGAATTATTGGATGGACAAATGACACATCAAGATGTCTTAGACCTAAATTGACACAATGTAGAAGCTGATAACTGTATTGTCTTGCATGTTAAGCATGCTTGTGAATCAATTTTTCAACCTTTTTTATTATCAAATGCATCTATACTAACGTTCTCACTATATTGCTTTTCCGTACAAATAACAAATAATGGATTGGTCGTTCTAAGGCGGTGGTTCTGTTGTTGTTTATCGTTGTTGCTCCCATTGTGGGGTTCTGTGTTTGTTCCATGTTTTGTTTTACATTGCTATGTGTCCTTTCTAGTTTTGCAATCATCTTGCTGGGGATGGGAGAGCTGGTTGCTTTACTTTGTTTGTCTTCCTGGTGTCTTGTAGCTCTTCCTCACGGTGCCATGAGTTGGTATGCAGTGTGGACTTGTGGTATTTTCTGATCATACTCATTTTCTTTATTCATACTCATCTATTCTATTTTGATTCAGCAAAAGAGTGGGATATGGGTTATCACGCAATTTCTAGGACATAGAATATAAGTCATGTGGGATATTGACCAGCACAGTCTGTTCAGTCGTGGCTGGCCATGTGGTGATAGCTAGCTATACATGATCATACATAGCGTTCACAGCTTAGAAGCTAATAGGCTGGGCCAATATTCAGGCAAATATTAGTCTTATCTAAGCATAATTTATTCACATTGAGAGGCAAAGGAACTTGAAATATTACATATATATTGTACTGTAAGAGCTTGGATTATGCCTAATTTGTGTCCCTTCCTCACGGTGCCATGGCTTGGCCTGCAGTCTGTGATTATGGCATTTCTTGGCCATACTCTATCATTTATTTGAAACTATAATAATTTTCGATGACAACACATTGTATTACATAAGATTGAATTAATAAATCTGCTCTAGTTTAAACAAATCAAAAATCATCCGATAACCAGAGACAAAAGTCATTAGTTTTCATGGGCTTTATAATTTGCTATATTTTAGTGTTAGAAAGCGTCCTTTGCATGTCTTATTTTTATCTTTATATCAAACATTGATCATTAAATATTGTTTGCTGCCAAAATTTGCATTTTACTATTAATATAACACGGTTTAAATTATAAACCTGCAAGGGTACCCCCCATTTTAGCGCTATTTTGAGATATTGGGGATATTCCGTTGCTCATAGCACTTTTATGTACCAGCTGATTTTTTTAAGAGTTTGATTTTTGAATTCAGCACACTTTTCTACATAAGAACACACCTTCAAACTTTTTGGCCTCAACCACTTGATTAAACCTATTACAGGCTCTCTGACTAATATGTTGTTTGTGTCCAAGCTTGGCGGAACCGGACGAAGTTTTCTCAAGCCTCATCAGTGTCACAGCATTGTGTCCTTGAGCAAGACATATTTATCCTTCAACCCAGGAAGACCCGTCCCGACGAAACTGAAAGTTTGTTGACTGGAACGTAAAGAATTAAATCAAACAATTAAAATGTATAGGGGTAATTTGTAGGTAAAAGAAATCATCCATAACATCGATTGCAACGAGTGCTACTTGTTTGGAAGAAATTATTAATTTCCAATAATTCTGTGCGCCCTCTGGCGTCAAAAAACTTAGCATTTTTCACTTTTGTATTATGACAATCCAGTCCTGCCTCATGACAACCTAGTTTTGCCAATTTACAACCTAGTTCTGCATTTTGAAAACCGAGAAATGACATGTCTGAATCTAAATACGAGTGAAACGACTACTAAATGACAATTTGCAGGATATAATGACACAATTTACAAAGTAAAATGAGATTACCAACATACAAAAACTAACTTGTATGCATAGAGTATCGGCGGAAATTTCATTCCATACCGGTTAACAAGGTATTACATTAGACCGTTTCAATACGATTCTTGCTATGGTGCCGTAACGACGTACTTTGATTTTGTGTTGCTTTATCAACATTTCAATGCAAAAAGCACGTCTAAGTTCAACAATATTTGTTTTGGTTGTATCACGATTCGTGTAAAAGGAGTTTTGGTATATTGTATACCGCGTTTTAGATACAGTGCGGTATACTGCATGGGTTCTTTTCTGATATTGGAGCTAGGAAGACGGAGACACTATTAGGGAAATATCCTACCTAGAACAGGAGTTGAGCTAGAAGGTCTTTAGTCCCCAAAGCGACATTCACAACAAAATTTGTGTGCTATGTCATCTACTGAAATGGTTTACAAAACACGTACACTCAGATCAGACTGCTTCTTTATGAGCAACTTGATCTGGGTCCACACTGTTTGCTTTTATATAAAAAACATCATTATATTGCCCTGCTTGATCCACCCATTAACATGATGGTCCTCAGCACCACATTCTACTAGGACACTCTAATTAAGGATACAAGGCTATACTTAAGTGCAATGTGGTGTAATAAGCCCCTTGCCTTTTACCCAGTGGTTCTGCGTTTGGTTCCACGTAGGATTCTTAGCAATAAATCCGTCTGCTTATGACCTTAGCTTTTGGTGTGAAAATTAACACAAAGCAATTCACTTACATTTGTAATTGTCTGCGCAGGAGCAATACTCAAAGAATCGACCTGTCTGCTAAGTTAAAGACATATAACGACTGAAAAGTTGGGTTTGTGTCAATACGCGGTATGCTTTACTCAACACACTACGTTACTTAAACATATTTGGAAACATTTCCCACATTGTCAGGTCTAAAAAGCTGTTTCAATGACGCGTGATGACGCAGATTGATAACAAGTTTGAATAAACTAATCCAGCGGATCACATGATTTGGTGACGCATTCGGTAAACAAATATGAGCCGCGACATGAGATTTCCAACAGTGTAGTATGTGCGACCAGCAAAGGCTCAGACCAGCCTGCGCATACGCGCAGTCTGATCAGAGCCTTGGCTAGTCGCTAGAATCTTCTATGACTGTTAAGCTACTGACCAAACAGCATTTGGAATTTCTAAGCCTAAAGGAGGCTGCCAAGGCTCGTCTGAGTCTATTCATGTCAAAATGTCACATTGTTGAAAATCTCGTGTCGTGGCTCATATGTAGCATGTACCCACAATGCTCATATCAGATAGGTCAGTATGCGATGGTCGAACCACCTATTTGAGATAGCGTTACATTTGTAGATTCATGCTTGCAGTTGGAGGTATATTTTAATCTGTTTGCGCACTAGAGTAACCTACCTCTGAAAGAGAATCATGGTAGTTGTCTGCATTCACAATAGCTGATTTCACAGGCCTTTCATACGCTTCCCGATTTCTTTCGGGACTCAAGTCACATAGACTTATATCACATGATTACCTCAGCCAACCAACATTACCCCCGTTACCACGATGCCAAGCAGCCATGTGCTCGAGGCCAGCATCAAAATACAAAAGGAAATTCTGTTTTGTAAGCAATCCGGCTTGCATATAATATATGCACGTCGTCGGCTTTTAGAAAGTGGTAAGGCCATTGAACACCGTTGGTGTTCACCGAGTGCGGTTGGCACGAAGGGGGGGGGGGGGGAGGGGGAGAGGATGAGGGGACCTCCCCCAAGAAATTTTTGTAATTCAAGATGACTAAAGAAGCGACTCTGTTTTTTCGCTTGTGAACCTCAGCTTATTTTACAGGCATCATAGCTATTTTTTCAAATGCCTACCACAGCCTCTTTCGACTGCCACCCACTCCCACAACTACCAAAATATCATATTGCATACGAAGTAAGGGTTAGTTGTAAGGGGCACCTAGCGCCAATATTAAGAACATCAATTACCTGCACGTAATCGCCGCGAAGGGATGATGTAGTATAAATAGATAGATAGACACCGGACCGGCGTCGGTGTTCATGTAAACATTTCACCATTTGAAGCATGACTCAAAATCTTGCCAAAAACATCTTTGGCGGCGTAGTATCGAGCTATCAAGCAACTCTGGCGATTGAAATTCCTAATATAACCGAAAATTATTATATAAACTTGCACGTTTTTACTTGTCAACATTGGATATCTGCAATGCTTATTTTCGATTCAGGAGGACTCGGGGCAAATCGGAACCGTCGAAAAAAAAAACTCGGTATCTAGATCGAGCTGTCATTCTCGCGAGACCTGACGATACCTCATCTAGCTCTCTCGCATCCCGCGCTTTGAATTATGTGTAGCTAGCAATGTTCAATTATCGCAACCCTGTAGTGACAGAATTTATATACTGATGGACTTTAAAAACGCACCATTTTACATTCTCCGCCTCTTCCACATGATTGATTTGAGGAGGTTTTCTTTATCATTTTTATCCTCTTGCAAAATGGACAATGATTTGCCATGATTTCGATTTGCTCATGCTGTTCATTCTGGCGTAATATCAACGTACGTGTTTTTCGACAATTGTCGTCTGACCAAGTGAATTTGATTCAATTTGAAAACAAACACTTTTAGGTGGTAGCCTGGGATGTCTTAACAAATGGAAAAACACAAAAAGTTTTCAGAAATAATTGTTTTATTACATTCACACCCGCAGCGTATCTTTGCTAACGTCAGTCTTAAATTTTCAAACATCAATAACAGACGGGTGACGTCCGCGCATGTCGCGATACTCTTGTCTTTTATGCAACTGATTGAGGAGTATCTGTTGGCAACAAAAATATTTTATTATTCCCGTTCCTTAGGATATAAACGGCCAATTATGTCAAAATTATTGACGTCATGTAGACGTAATGAACGTTGCCAGAGGCCAAAAACTTCATGATTTGATTTGGTCTTTCATTTTGCTTTCAAGAACAAACATCGGTTCAAAAACATTTTTTTCGTTCATTATGGAAGGTAGGGGTACTCTGTGACTTTTTGAATTTGAGTTGTCTCAGAATTATTGGCACGTCACGGCAATCATAAATCACAGCTTTTCGATTTTCTTATTGAATACAAGCTAAATGACGGAACTTGTCAGTTTTGTTTTTCACATAATGAAAATATCCAATTTTCAACATAAATTAGCATTTAAGCAGGTGGTGCGTTTTTAAAGTCCTCCAGTATAGTTAAAATCGCAAAAAGTCCATTTTTTTTAAAAGTGCATGCAACATTCATTTGTATTCCCGCCCCTCGGGGCTAGCGGTGCTTTTAACTTTTCAATTTTCAAGCCCAGCTAAAAGCCCTGCACTGCGGGGCCAAATTTGTGGTAAAATCCCTACTAGATGCCCCCGCCCTCTGGGAGTTGAAAATAATTATTAATAAGAAATGAATGACCTTGATCATTTGAATAAGCTTTCCATCTTTTCCCCTATCTCATGGGCGGTAGTGCCACATGAAAATTGGCTTCAGTTGGCCCAGTGCTTTCTGAGAATTCGAACACACACACCCATACTTTCACTAGAAAATAGTGCAACTGCATATGAGCCGCAAAGTAGGATGTCCAGCAATGTAATATGTATGACCTGCTGAGCCTCAGATCAGCCTGCGCATACACGTAGTCTGATCAGAGCATTTGCTAGTCGCTTGAATAGTCCATGATTGTTAAGCTACTGCCCGATCAGCATTTGGAGTTTCTAAACTTTTGAAAAATGCCACATTGTTGGCAATCACATAAGGCGGCTCATACATGTACTTTCTACATGTATGTAAACATTTTTAAATAAGGACCTTAACAAACAAATTTGTACAAAGAAGGTAAACAGGCATACCAAACAAAAGTACATTTTTGTCGAAATGCCACACCATGAGCCACGAGTAAGCCTGTCTTTGGGGTTTAAATTCCTATAACAATTCAAACAAGCCCTCGCTACAGAGACCAGTTTAAGTTTCAGAAAAAGAGCTGGTGCATCTTTCCCTTAGCATACGCCTTGCTGTTTTACTCGGCTATTTAAGCAGGAAATTAAAACCCAGGCACATCCACGTAGCTGCAGAGACAAATCGTAGGTCAATCTCAGCATATAATCCCCGCTACGTCCCTGGTATCCCCGGTCCAAAAGATGCGGAGCATACAAATGACTGGTGCATAAGTACTGGCCAGGTGCATGAACCACCTGAGCAACCTGGGATGTCTTCTTTGAAACGTCCAATTAGAGACAGTTTGGCTTTGGGACGTCAATATCATAATAAATCCTGTTTTAAACAAAGAACAACCTTGTGTACGGTTTTGTCTGAATCCATTTTAGTTGTGAGCTCGAGGTAGGAAGGTTGTTCATCCCGCGACATAAATAAATCAGATGAAAACATCCACATTGTCAGCTTGCATCAGCTTAGAATCAGAGCAAAGCACTACTTTCTGCTTCACACTATAAACGTATTGAAGGGAAAACTTATGTTTTTAGATATCTTTTCAGCATCCATATATAAAACCAGAAAAAATCTCAGGTGTGGTACTTGATTGTATCGATTTCTGATCTTTGTACCCTTACTTACTTTTCTTATCAACTTTATAACCCTTCTTACGGGATTTATGCGCTTTTCACCCTCCATATATACTAATGTCCAATGAAAACGCACAAATCTTCAGATGCGCATAGATGTGGTCTATCAAAAGCTGTGCAAAGCTGTGTTATTTATAATTATTATTTAGGACAAATGCAATGTTTTCGACAAAAAAATAAAGTCCAGTGACTCCGTTAAAATATGACGTAACGCCAGCCTCCAAATTGCATAAATCGCATTTTGGGCGTATACAAAAAGACCCCAAAATCTCGTTTTAAATGCTTTCTGTTTGCCAGTAGATCCCTGTCATTTCGCCACAAGTTTGACAGTTGTGAGCAACACATAACATTACACTTTAACGCGAACAATGCCACTATGTAAGCTTAAAATTGGCGTTATTTCCGTCGTACAAACTCACACACATGCACATCGTCATACAAATCCTCTAAAAATTGACGTTGCATCATTGACGTCAACTTTGAGCGATTTTCGCAACGCTAGCGTTTTACATCTTCTTAACATTTTGTTTATCTGTTCTAACATAAAGTTCAACACAGATACTCTTAGGTTTGTGTATACGAGCTTTTAGAGATTGGCGTTTATCAAAAAACGTTGATACCTACGCTCTGTCGATGTTGTTGACACGCTGCACGAGCAAGAAATCTTCTTGCTACGACCTTGTCGTAATTTTGCATCAGTAAAAGAAGGATTCCCTGAATGTCTAGATTTTACACGCTTGTCAAAATGATGAAGTGACGTCACATCGTGACGTTATTGCCGCTTTCAAGGCAAGATGACTATTCCTAGCTATAAATTTAGAGATTATTTGCAATTTAGGCACAGAAAAATGCGTTAATAATGCTTTTAAAAATTCTGACACTTTCTATGGCTGGGTGTGTGACTTTCTGTTTTGATGGTTGGTTGTTTAATGCTTCCAGCACGTGCCATCAGTGATCATTCCTTTTTAAAGACCTCTCAGTATTTTACGGAATTTTTGCAGTACAATAAGACGCACATCTAAAAATGTTATGTCGTTAAAAAGATATAGTCATCTTTGTAGGTTGTGCGTTTGTATTGGACATGAGTATATATATAATATGTTGTATCCAACCCTTGTCCAAAGATTTGACTGATGCCGTAAAACCCCACTAAGAAAATTTGAGCCGCAACATGTGATGTCCAACAATTTGACATATTGACATGAATAGACTCAGACACACATGTGCAGCCTCTTTTAAAGCTTAGAAACTACAAATGATGTTTGGTAAGAAGCTTAAAGACATATGCGGCTTATTTAATCATTCCCGCGTCAGGAAACAGGTAAAGCTGTCTAGGTCATGTCTTTCGACCAGTTATGGATTCGGATCAACACAGTTTTCAGAAACCCTTATGTACTGATATTCTGACATTTTCTTGACAAAATAAAGTGATTAAAGTGTGTCCAAAATATCTATTGTCCTTTTATCAGAACTGATCGTCTCAGTACCAAAGCCAGATAAATGTAGCTCAGACAAAATCAAATGATGTACACAATATCCCTGGTTACAAATACGAAAGTGGCCGAGTCCCTTCTATTTGTACGGTTATCTAAGGCCGTCGGGCGCATGGCCTGACCTCGTGGACTAGTGGTTAGCATGTTTGACTACAAAGAACCTTGATCGATGCCCGAGTGCACACCTATTTTCAGTGTGCTTTTCTTTCCTTTTTTTTAGCATTTTAATGTTAAATTGCTTCATACTAGTAAAATGACATCATCAAAACGACCAAAATGGTTATTCCTGAACTTTTTATATTGAACTATGCAGGGAATCTATGGGGTGGGTTAAGTTTGGCCCTCCTGAAAGAGAATTAGTTCGGTGACCCTAGATTTTATTCTTTTTTTCTGAAAGGTATTATAATAGTCCATGAAATAAAAATAAATTATTAAGATTTTCAAAATCTGACCTTTTTAATATATGATTTATTCTAAAAACAAATTCATTTTCGACGAATTGCCAAAATATATCATGCAGTATCTTGTCAAAAATTGGGATAACAAATAAACTTGCACATTTCCTAAAAGGTTTGAGGTCATTTGCAATAATTGGGCCTCAACGCGAGAATTTTTTACACTTTAGCCAATAGCAACGAGTTTCATGCAAATGTAGTGTTCATTTCAGCACCTTAGTGTTCAATATGCGTTTGGTATTTGAAATGAACACGTTTTGCGTGTGAAATGGGGTTATTACAAACAGTCATGACTCCAAAACTGTGCCAAGATGTGAATTTTGAATATGGGGGTACAACTATTCAAATCAGCATCCTGCATGTACTGTTGAACATTTTTTTCCATATCTTCACTGCTAAGGGTACATGATACGTCTGTCAATTTCGAGATGCAAAAAGAGTAGTCATGTCATTTTACGTTTTGAAGACAAAATTTGAGCCAGTGCATGAGATTTCCAACAATGTGGTATGTGCGACCAGCAAAGCCTCAGATCAGCCTGCGCATACGCGCAGTCTGATCAGAGCCTTTTCTAGTCGTTTGAGTATTCTATGATTTTTAAGCTACTGTCTGAACACCATTTGGAGTTTGAGACTGCAGAGACTCGTCCGAGTCTACACGTGTCAAAATGCCATATTGTTTGAAATCTCATGCACTGGCTCAAATAATAAAATGCAGGTGGCCGGTTAGAACTTTTGGCTAGTATATAAACACGATATCACATTTTTGAGTAAAATACGCTGACCAACAACAACAAAGTCCAGTCATCATCAAATTCAAAATTTCTGATAGCGCTGTATGCATACGTATATATATATATATATATATATATATATATATATATATATATATATATATATATATATATATATATATATATATATATATATATATATATATATATATATATATATATATATATATATATATATATATATATATATATAGTGCATTGTTTAGCCGAATAACATAACGTCAGTTTTACACCATAGCATATTATGAGCTGTCGCTTAGTGTAGGCCGCTGTGTAATCCCGTGGGAATTTTTGGGTAAAAGTGTCAAACATATATTTTCTTGTAGAGAAATGTATTCTGTTTAAGAAAAAAGATGTTTCCAATTTTTTCTTGCTGTTTTAACGTCACGGTGACGTCACAAAGTGACATACCCATTTTCGGCTTATTTAAGGCTTGAAAATCTAATACTATAAATTCCACTGGGAAAAACATGCACTATTTGATCAGCTGTGATAATATCACTGTCAACATGTTGTTTACAGAAAATAAACACTATCATATACAGGTTACATTAAGTCAAAATGACGTCAGCATAGGAAAAATGACGTGTATGCCTCTGTGTAATCCCGTGTGCATTTTTGAGTAAAAGTGTCAAACATACATTTTCTTGTAGAAAAATGTATCCTGTTTAAGAAAAAAGATGTTCACAATTTTTTCTTGCTGTTTTACGTCATGGTTACGTCACACAGTGATGTACCAATTTTGGACTTATTTAGGGTTTGAAAATTGAGTACTATGAGTTTCAGCTTGCATAAACATGTAATGTTTGATCAGTTATGGTAAATAACTGGCGACATATTGTATTTGGAGCATAGACCCTAACTCGGATGTTACATTACCTTCAGAATGATGTCAGTACAAGAAAAAATGACGTCAGTATCAAATTGAAAAGTATGTTATAGTGATAGCTCAAATGACATTAGATCACAATATGCTAATAGACCCTCCTCTCTTACTGCTGGTCAACATGACTTTCTGAAACTACATTATATAAGATGCAAAAGGACACATGTAAGCTCTCGGACCTGTAACAGCCATGTTAGCTGCGTAACCATATTGAAATTTCAAATCGTATTGTGCAAATACCAAGTTATATCTATTTCTTATTTATCGACTTGCTGATTGCCTTAAACACATTTATCTAAAAGCAACAACCAACCAGTATGTGTTTAAACAATATACTCCTATGTTATTACAGTTATATATGTTACTTGCTTCAAATGTATTACTACTTTACGCAGTACCATCACTAAACAATGGGCTGCCAAAATACCTCCAATTGGGTTTTTACACTATAATGTTCTAAAATTAAAATACAAAAGCCACAGAATCATGAATGTTAACTCTATAGCGGTAACAGCGTTACCTTGCAATAGCAAAGTTTACTTTGTTACCCTGAAATAACAGGAAATCTTATCAAATTGTTCCTTATTCTTACGTGACAATATGATATTTTAATTGTAATCAAATTATTAGCAGTAAGTTTTTTATCCATTTAAAGAACCTGTTATTACTGTTATGCCCTTTACTTTTTTTAAAAAACATTATGTTCAAGCAAAACAGCACTGCTAGTGGTTTATAAACAGCCATTTAACTGCAATTAACTGAAAATACCAACAAAGCATTGATGATTATGGGAAGAAATTTCAGCCAAAATTACATAAAGCGTCAGCATTTCAAGCCGGTGTATTTGATCAAATGTTTTTAATGCTTACATGATATCTTTCATCTCACTAAAGCTCATGTATTTGCTTCTTTTTACATATTAAATGATATATAAAAACATGACTTTTGTCACTCACATCACCTCATTTTAGATGACACAATAAAATTTAGCATGAAGTAACTTTTAAGTTAGCAAGATCTATCACACATTGTGTATGCCAGCTAGTGATTACAAAAACTATATTGATACCATTCAAAGACAAAACTTACCCAGAATTCGTTAAAATTGTAAGTTATTTCAGCCGTATGTGAAAATTGAGGCATTTATCCCTGTTTTTTGAAAAAATAAACTGACGCTTTTTTTTAAAACTTAACCACTTTCAACCCACATATGTCACACGCCTAGCCTTTTCCTATGGTTATAATCGCTTTATATCTGAAGGATGACTAGTTTGGTGTTGTCAGAATCCCAGTCATAACAAGATAATTTTAAGGAGTATTACACTTATCATCTATTCTGGATGGTTCTAAAATTGTGTGAAGCATTGAAACAGAACAAAATTTGTTCTTTATGTTCATTATAGTCATACATTTGAAAGAAATAGGTTTACCACCCAGAAAAGCTCTCTGACATTGCTAATTTAATACATATATAACAGCCATTGCTAAATTCATGGAATCAAATAAATTATTGGTTAATTTGTTTTACATTAACTTATCAATTAGATTTAGCCTTGCAATTGAATTTTGTTGCAGATAATATCATTTTGATATTAAGTCAACCAAATGTGAACATTATTTATACAGAAATACATCCTATTAATTTTTTGGATATTTCCAATAAAACAAAATAAATTAACTATATTAACATAAAGAATAGAAGGAACAAGCTCATTTGATTTTGGTACTATGCAAGTAAGTCTATCATTGGCGTCAGTATGATACTGAGTAGATTGTCCTCTTAATGTTGTTTTGCTGGGGCAGTTGACATTTTTGCATGTTACTTTGAATCTTTATCCTGGCGAGTTTACAACTTATTCTAAACTTCAATACACATATTACTCTTCGTTATTATTCCTTTTACAATGTTTATGAGCGGTGGTTATGTCGTGATGATTCATTATTTATTGTTGCTCCATATGTTTAAGCTGTTGTGTTTGTTTGGTCCTTTTTTGTTACTCAGCACTTTATGTCCTTCTAGTGTTGCAATCACATTGATGGGAAAGACAGAGATGGTTGCTTGACTTAAATTGCGTCTGATGTCTTGTGACTATTTGTGTTCTGTGACCCTCACTCACAGTGTGGTAGGTTGGTTTACAGTGTATGATTGTATTTCCTGATCATACTTACTAACTTTTTTGAAATGATATAAAATACCATATGTTGTATGAAATAAGGAATTAAGCAATGTATATACAGTCGTGAGGGTTGTAATTTATGTTACATATTGTCACACAAATAACAAAATGATAGTTTACACCAGAAACTATGTTGAGTACAGCATTTCACTTTTGACTTTCAATATAAAGCTCACATATGGTGTTTAACGGTTTTCATATAGCATTACATACTTTTTAGAATTAAATATTCTTACATTTAACATGTTTTTCAGGGTTTTAATATTAAGTAGTTTATAACTCTTAAAGTTTTTGTGATAAAAACAGCTGCTTGCAGTTATAAAATGGCCCATTACTTATCATTTGGAATATATATTTAAAACATAGATGTTAAATGAGAAGCTTATTGAATGAACCTATTAACGACATCTCAATGGTTTTACAGGGGGTAGTTTAAATGTGACATAAGTGACACAATGGGCCCTTATAACTTTTATAAACACAAATATATGTAGGGAATAAACTGTTCTTGTATATTACATGAAAGTTGAGCCTTTTTGAATATTCAGGTACTACCTAAACAACCTTTTATACATTATATTCGTTTTAAAATGTGAGAGGTAACGTAGTTAACATGCTGTAACAGCCAAACACTACAACCGCAAGAGATCTAACATGATTCAAAAAGCTTCGACAGAAACATTAATTGATGTTAATAGTTGATTTTAATCTCAAAGCACACACACTTTTCCTGAATTATATTTCTGTACACAATATGCTTATTTCCTGCATACTGACATCAAACCGACGTCAATTTGGCCTAAAATTGAAGTCCATGTTGAATCAAATTTTCATTTTGGTCCTCCTATAGACTTTTCAACCACTTCAACGCATTAACCAACACTAAAATGTGATTATTTTTAGTGTATACAGCACTAGCTCATAAAAACTGTTTGATTCATGTTAAAAGATGGTACGTCACTGTGACGTTAATACTGCAAGAAAAAATTAGTGGAAACATCTTTTTCCTTAAATGGAATATATTTCTCTAGACGAAAATTGATAGGAAACACTTTTACCCAAAAAAATCCCATGGGAGCCCAAATTTCGACACAGCCGCCTACACTAATAATTAAACAATCTAATCAATTTGAGATGTAAATCTATACTACTAAAGGAGCCCTTTGCGCTTAAAAACTCGGAAACGGTATATTTTACCAGTATTTTTTTATACACTGAGTTATTCAGATATTGCCCCATTGATAACTTCGATCTAACCTTCTTTTACTTTTATTTCGTTTTTGAGGTTTTTGATACAATTCAGTTTTAGATTCCATAATCTCCCATCAATTTTGACAGGGTAACGCCTTCTTTATCAACTAATGATAATGGACGATATCGATCTATGTTTTCATATTCTCCCAACTTCTACCAAGAAAGGCTGCAGCGATTGGTCGTAAGGTGTATTTCCATATGTCGCGTGGTCATACGTCACTTGCAAGGGTCAAAGTTGACACGTGATATGCTGGTTATGAAAGCCGTGACCGCATGGTGCTGCCGTGTCCGATCTGCCGCGCCAGAAATCTAATTTCCCACAGAACAAAGAGGTTTAATAGGCCTTCTCCCGGTAGTAGAAAACTACAGCAGTATCAGGTTACCACTGAGTTCCACTAGGTACATTCTGATGCTAGCAGACAGCATTTCTCTGTGTATTTGCATAGGAAATTATACATAATTTAGAGGAAAACTCTCAGTTTTGTTCTTTTTCTGCTAATTTTCGGGTAGCAAACATGTTTAACATCATGTAATATATTAAAATACAATCTGAAAATATGTTTCTGTGATTGTTGCAATATTGACAGTGAGAAGATGTAGTGAATATATAATAGTTATCATAATTTCCAGCAATCTCATGGAGACTTGTCGTCTGCTGATAACCTTTGCAAACAGTTTGGACCCAGATCAGGATCAACAGAACGTCGGTTCTGATCTGGACCCGAACTGTTTGTGTCGTACACATTTTTTGAAAAGGTTAATTTTGAAAAAAAAGTCAGCAGACGACAAGGAAAACATGAAAAATTACCCAGCATGCAAAGAGCTGAACATCTCTCAGGGTTTAACCAAAGAGCGTTTCTTTTAAAAAGTGTGTCAAAAACGGTCACCGTTTCATTAGCACCCTCCTCCCCTTTGGACAGCCTAAATTTATGATATCTATTATTTAGAAACACAATTTTTTGCATGCTACTGTTGAATAGTGATGTTTTACTTATTTTCAAAACACTATCAGAGCATAACACATGATCATGCCTGACAGTTTATCGGACTTGATCCGGATCTAAACAGTTTGCGAAGCAAAAAACAAAAGTAGATAAGGGCAAACATTGCAGACCCAGAATAACACCTGTCTTTGTTACAATCAAGAGTTTTAATTCCACGTGTTCTTATTACTTGTAGGTTTCAAAAACGAATATATTGTGGGATGGGGATGGGTTTAAATTAAATAAATTTTAATTCTTGACCAGCGTTTAGATTAGATATTGAGTCTATATCTTTTGTCATCATTTTTTTCTTTCAATATTTCCACCCTATCATTAGGAAGTCAATCAGGCTCTACCTCTTTTCTTGTTAGCATAAAAAATATGTCGTTGTTTTTGTCAGAAAATGTAATCCCACTATTTTTATACTTCTGCAACCCTCTTAAAGGTCAAACGGTGAAATTAGTTCGATTCATTTTCATATTAATTAGAATATATTGCTAGCAGAGTACACACTTCAAGATATATTCCCTATCTTTACACACACTAAGTGCAGGGAATTGGCAATATGTGTACCTAGCACAGCTGTTAGCTGCTGCTGAGAACATTTACCGGATATGACCTATTCTCTATTCATTTTTGCTCTATCCTCTGCATAAAATATTTTCTCATTTGCTTTGGTATGCATTATAATATATTTCCCGGCTGTTGTTGTTGCATACGTCCAACGTATATTGTGGCGGTCAGACAAGTGACCATGTCATTCACATACTTTTATTTCGTTTTTGAGGTTTTTGATACAATTCAGTTTTAGATTCCATAATCTCCCATCAATTTTGACAGGGTAACGCCTTCTTTATCAACTAATGATAATGGACGATATCGATCTATGTTTTCATATTCTCCCAACTTCTACCAAGAAAGGCTGCAGCGATTGGTCGTAAGGTGTATTTCCATATGTCGCGCGTTCATACGTCACTTGCAAGGGTCAAAGTTGACACGTGATATGATGGTTATGAAAGCCGTGACCGCATGGTGCTGCCGTGTCCGATCTGCCGCGCCAGAAATCCAATTTCCCACAGAACAAAGAGGTTTAATTCTCTATTCATTTTTGCTCTATCCTCTGCATAAAATATTTTCTCATTTGCTTTGGTAAGCATTATAATATATTTCCCGGCTGTTGTTGCATACGTCCAACGTATATTGTGGTAGTCCGACAAGTGACCATGTCATTCACATGCGTAGGCTAGGACTATCGTCCTGCGCCACAGTAAGGGACAAAAAAAGGAGCAACAAAGTCTGTCGAAAGCTCATTACTTTTATTTCAAAATAAACATTATCTCTAAGTCTACTACAGCATTTGTATTGACAAGGATTTAGATATGGTGGAGGGGGGGGGGTCTGTAAACTTACCGAATCGGACCAAAAATGGCCCGAAAATGTCATATTCTTTGTTGGCCTGAGTGGTTTCTTTTACTAGAAAGATGAATATAAATGAATAATGGTACTTAGTTTTTTTGTATGCAATAGAATATATTACCCGGCTGTTGTTGTCTGCTGTGTTGAGTTCCATACTTCCAGATAAACAGTGTGGACTAAAAGGCAGTCTTATCTGTGCCTACACTATTTGCCACAGCAGCATTTCAAGTCATCAACAGATTACACAGCAGACGTCTTAAAATTTGCAATTAGATGATGTGGGTAGCATCAGTTACACTAGGCGCTTAAATTCATGTTCCAATGAGCGCCTTGACCTAACATGCCCAACCCTCACCCCCACTCCCCCCCCCAAAAAAAAACAAACAAACAAAAAAAAACAAACAGATAAACAAGCTAATTGACCATTTTCAGGCTTGATTCGGTAATTGGATACAATTTGGTAAATTTACAGCAACATGTCTATTCAAATAGACCATTTCTCAACAGTCTGCCAAATAAGGTTCCAATCAGATTCTTTAAGTATTTTTTGCTGCAATTCAGTTCTTGCGACAAAAGTAGTATGGCATTTAATTACCCCATGTTTCTCAAAAAAAGTTTACCTCACCATTAACAACCTATTTTAATATTAACTACATATATACATGTATGTATGCCCTGCCTTTCGCTCATTTTCTGGATTGTCAAATTTCTGAAAATGAATAATGCACGAAGGTTTCGCTTGGAACAGGAAATGCATACTTTTAGGGGTGAAACAACCAGGGTGTGTGGTTTCAATACTTAGTTGGCACCTAAAGTGTTATTGTTAGTCTATTTCCGGCTCTTGCAGACTTTTCTTACCGATGTTCCATATATTTTTGATCATCATACGGGTACCTGTCGAATCAAAACGTAAATAATCCTCACAGCCTATAGGCAAATAAAATAAAACTTACCTGCCCTGAAAGCAGAGTTTTGAAAAAAAATGCTGACCTACAGGCTACAGACCCCTTATATTTTGGGTGTTCAAAAGAAAAGTCTCTTGAGACGGTTTTCGAGCACCCACAACATATGTGGCCAAACATATGTGGCCATATGTTTTGGTTGAAAACAATTTTAAAATGTGTATCATACCGATTTTTTGGCGTTTCAAAGATAAAAGCTTTACAGTGGTATCATCTATTTTAATTAAAGAAGATAGTTACAGCGAACCCGCGATTCGACGTGTAGAAATGCTGTGTAGCCCTGAACACACCAAACCACTGGAAACTCGACTGTTTTACCGAACCACACCTATTTTTTGCTTTTATGCACAAATCATTTGCAACCATGCCCCGCTTTTATGCACAGGTCATTTGCAAAATTGCTACCATGGTTTAATATTTTGGGTGCTCAAAAGAACCGTCTCATTGAGATGGTACTACATATGTTTTAGTTGAAAACATTTAAAGCGTATATACCGATTTCTTTTTTGCGTTTTCAAAGATATAAGCTTTACAGTGGGACCACTCGATTTCTGGAATTCGTGTAAACGTTTACAAAATCGTAAAAGCCCTATTTACAACCATGGTTTTATATCTTGGGTGCTCAAAAGAACCGTCTCATTGAGACGGCACTTTTGAGTACTCACAAGATATATATTGGTTGAAAACATTTAAAGTGTATATACTGATTTCTTTTTTGCGTTTCAAAGATATAAGCTTTACATTGGTAACATTCGATTTCTGGAATTTGTGTAAAAATTTGTAAACATGGAAGTCCTTTTGCAACCATGGGTTTATATTTATGGTGCACAAAAGAATTGTCTCATTGAGACGGTACATTTTAGTACCTACAACATATAGTGTAGGCCGCTGTGTCGAAATTTGGGCTCCCGTGAGAATTTTTGGGTAAAAGTGATTAATGTCGATTTTCAACCAGAAAAATATATGCAGTTTTAAGGAAAACGATGTTTCCAATTTTTTCTTGCAGTATTAACGTCACAGTGACGTCACCAAATGACGTACCGTATTTTCACATAAATCAAACAGTTTTTATCTGCTAGTGCTGTATACACCTTAATTAATCGCATTGTAATGTTGTTTTTTGCGTTGAAGTGGTTGAAAACGTCGATAGGATGACCAAAATAAAAATCGATTCAACGTAGACTTCAATTTTACGTCAAATTGACGTCGATTTGATGTCATTATGCAGCAAATAATATTGTGTACAGAAATATAATTCTGGAAAGATTGTGTGTGCCTTGCGATTAAAATCAAATGTTAACATAAATTTATATTTCTAGCTAAGCTTTTTGAAACATGCTAGCTCTCTGACGGTTGGGGCGTTGGCTGTTCCAGCATGTTAACTACGTTATCCCTCAATTGTTTAAAACACAAATATTGTAAATAAGGCTGTTAAGGTAGTACCGATATAATCAAATTGCCAAACATTCATTTATTGTACAAGAACTTTTCATTTCCTACAAATATTTATGTTTAAATTATTAGGGCCTATTTTAATGTCATTTATGTTACATTTAAACTACCCCCCCCCCTGTAAAACCATTGAAATGTTGTTAAATAGTTTCATTTAATAAGCTTCTCATTTAAGGTTCCTGTTTTAACTATATGTTCCAAAAGACAATTAATGGGCCATTTTATATATGCAAGCAGCTTGTTTTATCAAAAAAACTTTAAGAGGTATATGCTGTTTAATATGATACCACCGAAAAGTGCGTTAAATAAGGTTAGAATATTTTCATTCTAAAATTGCATGTAATGCTATATGAAAACATTTAAACACCATGTATGAGCATTATATTGAAATTCAATAGTAAAATGCTGTAACCAACATCGTTTCTGGTGTTTATTATCTTTTGGTTATTTGTGTGGCAATATGTAACGTATATTACAGCTTTCAAGACTGTATATGACTTGCTTAATTCCCTATATTATACTTTATATGGTATTTGATATCATTTCAAAAAAGCAAGTTAGTATGAATAGGAAATACAACAATCACACACTGCACATATGGTACCATGAGGAAGAGCGACAGAACACTTACAGCCACAAGACATCAGGAACACAATTAATGTACAGCAACTAAATTTTTTCCCCATAAAGGCGATTGCAACGCTAGAAGGACACAAAGTACTGAATAACAAAACAAGGACCAAACACATTTGTAACCCCCACAAACAATGGGAGTAGCAATATGCAATGGATCAACAACAACAAAACCACCAGCCTAGAACGGACAGCTGCCTAAGCCACTGCAGCGGTAGGGGGAGGAGATTAAATGCATTTAACTGGTACCAAATCTTAGTCCCAGATTATGTTGTTGTTAAAGTACAACAATTGTTTGGTTCGCATGGAAAAATGAATTGTTTTTGTCATAGATATCCAGGTTCCTGTTTGTCTGAAAAAAGTATCAATTCACCCATATTTGAAAAATATTATATCTTTTAACTTTTTATATCTTCAAAAAATGATTTGCCCAAAATTATAGATTTTAAAACTCATAAGCAAATAAAATGATAGCTTTTAAGACCAGTAATTAGAAGGATACATTCCCATTTTCTGTCGAATTTGTTAAAACGACATAATAAAATAAAGCTGTATAAAGTATATCATAAGGCCCCATGTTTATCGAAAATGTTGTCAAAGACGATATATAATTGAGCCTGAAAAGCTAATATTTCATGGTGAGTTAAAGATTTGTTTGTTAGTATTCATCTGGAGAAATCTAAGTTTAATTGAAATAATTATAATTAATAAAATCAATCACTCTATGTAACTTTTTACAGTTGTTCAAATTATGGGTACACGTATTCAGTTACGTTGCATGATGCAGGCGAGATTCCATATATCCATGTTTATTTAGATTCAATTACCATAAAATAGTAACCCTTCTAATTACTATATGTTTTGAGGGAGGTATGCATTATAACTGCTTTTAATCAGTTATTGTATAAAGAGACTTCACCAAATCAATTTGTATCCTGGCATTTAGTAGCGTATGCAGATGGTGAGGCATTACTGAAGCTTTTAAATTAATTCAAGTTTATATTCAACATAGCTTTCGTTGTTTAATTGACGAAACTGTCAATCACAGCAACTTAGTACTTCTGGTCACTTGCTCAACCAATAATGGAAAAATAGTGGTGAGTTTTACTCTAAGGCAATGATCACATTAGATATGACCATATTCAAGGAAACTAGTTAAAGGTCAATTGTTCCTTCAATACCAATTTAAATACAAACTTTATCAGCCCAAATTATGTACGGCCAAATTTGATCAGGTGACATTAAAGTTATTGTAAAATAGATTTTACAATGTTCTTTTAGAATGCTGGATAGAAAAGTGAAAAATTTAATAAGAAAGTGCAAGTATAAGCTCTCACTTAGTTTTAGCAGTACATGATTACATACCTATACTGACTGTGAGTTTGACAAAATATTACAGGAACATTGTAAACATGGTAAATGGAATAATAAAGAGTTATATGTGTATTAAACATTTGAATAAGTTGGAAACTCACCAGGATATAGATTCAAAAGAAGCACGCAAAAATATTAACTGTTCTGGCTAATATCAGCATTAAGAGGACACTCTACTCAGTCGCCAATGATGGACTCACTTGCAAAGTACCAAAATGAAATGGGCTAAATCCTTTTAATTATTCTTTCCATTACTACTGTCAATCTATTTTGTTTGATTTGAAATATACAAAAGAAGTAATTGGATGTATTTTTGTATCTATCGTAATGTTCACTTTTGATTGGCTAAACATCAAAATGATATTATCTGAAACAAAATTCAACTTCAAGACTAAATCTAATTGATAGAATTATGCAAAAAAATTAACCAATACTTTATTTATGTCCATTAATATAGCAATGGCTACAGTATATATGCTATACTAAAATTGCCAGGGAGCTTTTCTAGATATTAAACCATTTCCTTTCAAATGTATGACTATCATGAACCCTTAGAAAAAATGCTGTCTGTTCAATGTTTCACAAAATTTTAGAACCAGACAGAATGGAAGATACGTGTAATATGCTTTTTATGCATTTTACCAACATAAATGGTATTCTTACTTCACCAAACTAGACATCCTTCTTCAGATATAAAGCGATTATAACCATAGCAATAGGCTTGGTGTGTGTCATACTCGTATGCTGGGAAATAGTCGTTAAGTTTCCAAAACACTACAGTTTATTGTTTCAAAAGACAAGGATAAAGGTCACAATTTAGACCTAAGTCTGAATAACTTATTTTTTTAACGTATTCTGAGTAAGTTTTTGTCATTATCAATACAGTAGGTGTAATCAATAGTAGGGTTACACAATGTGTGATAGATCCTACTAACTTAAAGCTACTCCATGCTTAATAGTATTGTGTCATCTAAAATTAGGTGTAGTCGGTGAAGAAAAATGTTTTTTTTTATATTTTTCATGTGTAAAATGAAGCAAATACATGAGTGCCAGTGAGATAAAAGGTATCATTTTTGCATTAATGAAACATTAATGGATCATAAAATAAGCAGCATCTAAAATGCTGTTTATAAATTTGATAAAATACACAGACTTTAAATGACGTTTTATGTGATTAGGCTAACATATCTTCCCTTATTATCAATGCATTGTTGATATTTCAGTTAATGGCAATTTATGGCAGTTAAATGACAGTAAAAAACCACTAGCAGTGTAAACTCATAAATTGCTGTTTTTGCTTTAACATAATGCATTTAAAAGAAAGTAAAGTACATAACAGTAATAACAGGTCTTTTAATTTGATAGAATCATATAACTAGTCATTTGAAAACAATTAAAAGTATAAGCTTATATTTTCACGTAGGAATAAAGAACAATTTGATAGGAATTCCCATTGTTTCAGGGTAGCGAAGTAACTCTGTAACCGCTATTGAATTTATATACATTATTCTATGGCTTATATATTTTGGTTTTAGAAAGATGCAGTGTACAAAACTCTCCTTCAGGGGTATTTTGGCAGCCTATCGTCTAGTGATAGTACTACATTAAATAGTAAAACATTTGAAGTAAGTAACATATATAACTGTCATTTCATAGAGGTGTATTGTTTAAATGCATACTTGTTGTTGCTGTTATTTGATAAATGCTTTTAAGGCAATGGACATGTCGATAAATAAGAATTAGATATAACTTGGTATTTGCTTAATAGGATTTGAAATTACAATAGAGTAACGTAATTAACATGGCTGTTACAGGTCAGAGAGCTAACATGTGTCATTTTGTATTTTATATCATGTAGCTTCAGTAAAGCATAGTGTACAATATTCCAGCAGTGGGAGAGGTGGATCTATTAGCATATTGTGATCTAATGTCATTTAAGTTTTCACTATAACATACTTTTCATTTTGATACTGACGTCATTTTTTCCTGTATTGACATCATTTTGAAGTTAAAGTAACCTCTTTAAAATTCTGAGTCAGAGTCTATGCTCCAAATACAATATATCGCCAGTAATATTACTATAGCTGATGAAACAGTACATGTTTGCGCCAGCTGGAATTCATAGTGCTTAATTTTTAAGCCCTTAATAAGCCAAAAATGGGTACATCACTTTGTGACGTCACCATGACGTCAAAACGGCAAGAAAAAATTGGAATCATCTTTTTTTATAAACAAGATACATTTTTCTATAGGATAATGTATGTTTGACACTTTTACCCAAAAATTCCCACGGGATTACACAGCGGCCTACACTAATATGTTATAGATGAAAACATTTAAAGTGTATATACCGATTTTTTTGCGTTTCAAAGATAAAGCTTTACCGTGGTATTATTCGATTTCTGGAATCCGTGTAAACGTTTACAAAACTTGTAAACATGGTAGCCATATTTGCAACCATGGTTTTATATTTTGGGTGCCCTAAAGAACCGTCTCATTGATACGGCACTTTTGAGTCTGATACTTTTTTGTATTTCAAAAATATAAGCTTAATATACAGTGGTATCATTTATTATGACGAAAGAAGTCTGTTGTTGTCTGGTAGTTACAGCGCATGTATATACCGATTGCATTTTTGCGTTTCAAATATAAAAGCTTTACATAGGTATCATTTCTTATGAAGAAAGAAGTCTGTTGTTGCTTGGTAGTTACAACTAACCAGTGATTCGACGTGTAGAAATGCTGTGTAGGTGCGTGTAAACGGAATCATTTCGATTTTAGTAATTCGTCTAAACCTTAACAAAATTTTGTAAACGTGTAAGCTCTATTTGCAACCATGGTTTTATATTTTGGGTGCTCAAAAGAACCGTCTCATTGCGACAGTACTTTTGATTACCAACACCATGTGTTTGGTTGAAAACATAAATTTAAAGTGTATGTACCCATTTCTTATTATTGTAATAATCACTGTCCTCATCAATGGTCGTGAAAGATAACACAATTACCAAAAGAAATTGCCATGAAATTAATGCCCAACTTTTTGGACAATTAGGTATGGTCAAACAGTGCAGACCCACATCAGGCTGTCCCTAGAGAAGCAGTCTAATCAGGGTCTTCACTGTTTGCAGTTCTGTCAATATCTTTATTTGGTGTTATTCTATAAAAACCCTTTTGGTTCAATTTTTGGCATATTTACAGCAAAGTTTAGGGAGTCATAAAATTTTGGAATTTTACAGTAGACATTTTTCAAAACTTTGGACTTAATGCCACATTCATTAATGCTTTAACCATATACACCACTCTTAACTGATGGGCTGCTTAACTCAATCAGTAGAGTGTTACTATCAACCAAGTGGCCATTGGTTCGATTCCTGGTCTTTCTTTCAAACAGAATGAATTTGCTGTATTCATTTTATCAATTATACTAATCTATACAGACAGAATAGAAAACTTTGGCCTATTTTTCCTGCAGTCACAAAATTTTGTATACTTTTTAGTTCATCTGAGCCGAAGGCTCATAGATGAGCTTTTGGTGTGTACAGGCATCTGTGGGTCTCTCTTAAGCTGTGAAGCTCATTCCATATTTCACTTATAGTATCTAGCCAGCACAAGCATTAGTAAGACATTAAGATATGACCCAAGGTCTGCATCCCCTCAATATCTGGTCATCTCAGGGGAATGAATAAGCATTGGAAAAGGACTAAAGTTGATATGACAACTTACAGTTTTCATTGGCATACATATACGTTGGTTGTCAACGGTACAGTCACTTCGATTAACACTATAGTAGTGCGTTATGCTACATGCGTTGTTTCGATCAAGATTCACCCTTGGGTCGTTACCACCTTATTTTTGAGTTAGGTTGATAGAAATAGATAATATACTTTATAACAGAGTTATGGCCCTTGATTCATATCAGAATTTTGTTAGTATTTATCCTACTCTTAGATATTGAAATGCTAACAATTGTTCTCAATTTTAATATTTATGAGGACATCTGCCATGCTCAGCCGAGCTCAGAGCACTTTTCATCATAACACGCGCTTGCGCGGGCCCGTTTCTAGTGATGGAAAATAGAATAGGCGAATGAGAGTTTTATTGTATTGTATTGTAACATGCTGATGGCATGTTTAAAGGTTATAATTGCATATGGGATATACTATGATAGCAAAACGATTTTCGCTAATGTAAAACAGAAAAACGAAATAATAATGTCAATCATGATTCTGAACGTTTTGGCTGTGTTCATTTGCTACTTATGTAAATCATGGAACTGTGTATTATCAATGAAAGTCACTTTCCTTGATTGCAAAACATGATGTGGTGCAGATAGAGATAAGGAGTTGTAATGTATCAGATATGCTAATTTCTATTTAACATGTCCCATGAAAAACGGTATTGCCACATTACCTTGCATCTTCAAAAGTATAATAAAATCCTATATATAAGCCACGAATGAAATATAATTATTGTCCACTTCACGAGTGTAATAAAAGACATATTTAACAAAAACATTTGAATTTTCTTTTTATTATCTACACATTCCCATAATCTTAAAGATCGTAAAGAGAAGCGAATCTTACTTTACGTTAGCTTTTGTTTTGATTTTCTAGTTGTAGCAAATGAATTTATAAAGCTCTTTCCGTTATTAAGCTTCTAAGCGACTCTGACTTTTTGTTCACATTTTCATAGAAACAGGAAACACCAATAGTTGTTTCCCTTAGAAAAGAAACATATATGCCATAAAAGAGTTGTTTCCCTTAGACCATATTTAGAAAATAGAAAAAAGTAGTTCCAATCTTACGGTTTCTCTCCCGTGAAAATATCAAATCTTGTATTTTCACAGCAGAAAATACAAGTTTTTATATTTTCATGGCTGTGAAATATATGCATTATATTTACTCAATATTTTCCTGTATTTCATTACATAGCAGATTATATATATATATATATATATATATATATATATATATATATATATATATATATATATATATATATATATATATATATATATAGAGAGAGAGAGAGAGAGAGAGAGAGAGAGAGAGAGAGAGAGAGAGAGAGAGAGTGAGAAATAGGCTAATGCACCAAACGAGATATCTTTCCTGTGGCACTGGATCCAGTAAAGGATGCTAAATTGATTTGAGAAATAAATATAAACGGATATAAATCAAAGATATATATCCGTTTATAATATATGTTTGATTTATATCCGTTTATATATATATATATATATATATATAATCTGCTATGTAATGAAATACAGGAAAATATTGAGTAAATATAATGCATATATTTCACAGCCATGAAAATATAAAAACTTGTATTTTCTGCTGTGAAAATACAAGATTTGATATTTTCATGGCTGTGAAATATATGCATTATATTTACATATATATATATATATATATATATATATATATATATATTTGATCTTACAGTACCCTCTATATCATATGACCTATGTGCACCTGCAAAATTTGAAAATGCAACGGTCAACGGGAAAATAATCATTTGACATTGGTGAAGGTCACACGAAACATTGCCCAGTACCCTCTACATCATCACAATGAAACCTGTGCATTTCATGTGCTTGCATACCTTTTTTATCGTCACGCGCGTTGAAAATTTACATTTACACGGACGTTTTGTGTTTTGCGTTATTGATACCTTTTGCGTGATGAGCT